>OY540802.1:18593948-19335989 GCA_961205885.1 Ptychoptera albimana
GTGCCCTTAAACGTATACTTTCTTTCGTTAGATGGCAATTTAAATAGCTTACGGGATCAGCTAAAAGCAAGAAGGGACGAAATATATCACTTATTAATTGAGCAGGAATCTCTTTGCGATGGTAATTTTTTTTTATATAAAAAACTTCTTTTCCCCCTTTTTATAACTTTCTAAATTGATTATTTCTATTTCTATTATAATAAAAGCGCTTGGTGAAATACCACGTGAACTAGTTGACGATCCATTACCTTCTGAAGAAACATTAGATGAATTTCGTCACTATTTACTGGCATTAAAAGCAGAAAAGACAAATCGTGAAAACGAAATCTCATTTCTACGGACCAAAACGAAACAATTGTTAACAGAGTTGGAATTACCGATTGAACATAATGAAGATGAGTATTTGCTGAATGATCGATATATGTTACCAAATGCTGTAAATTTGGTGCGATTACGTGAAATGTATGAGACATTAAAGGAACAATTGGAAGAATTACAGAAATCAATTGATAATTTACACTTTCAATTGGATAAGCTATGGACATGCTTAGAAGTTGATGATTCAGTTAAAACTAAATTTACAAAGCACAAGGATTACTCACAGAAAACATATGATCTCCTAAGGATTGAATTGGATCGTTGTGAAACATTAAAACGTGAAAACTTAAAAATATTTATCGATAAAATAAGAACCGAAATACAATATTGGTGGGAGAAGACACTCAAATCCGATATTGAAATTTCCAGATTTTCTAATTTTCATTCTCAGTACTATACAGAAGATATGCTGACTCTTCATGAAATGGAGTTAGATGATTTAAGGAAATTTTACTACAGAAATGAAAAAATATTCTCCTTAATTCAGGAACGTCAAGTACTATGGGAAAGAATGACAGCATTAGAAGCAAAATCTCAAGAGCCCGGTCGGTATAATAATCGTGGTGGTCAATTACTTAAAGAGGAAAAGGAACGTAAGACAATTGCATCAAAATTACCAAAAATTGAGCAGGAACTTTTAAATATTTGCAACGAATATGAGATTAATAATAATAAAAAATTCACAATGCACGGTAATTTTGTAGAGGATATAATTGATATGGATTGGGAAAAGAAACGTAGTGATAAGGAAAAACTAATGAGCACACGTAAGGCATTAAAGGAAAATAATACACCGGGTACAGCGAATAAAATACCAAATCGTACACCAATGTCCTCGAGAACAATGATAAATTCAACAAAAAAATTTGCAACTCCCAATGTGTAAGAATTTTTTGTTTTTTAATTTTCCGTTTTCTTTCTATTTAATTTCTTAATTTTTTATTTTAATTTTAGAACGACAGTATCGGCGATGAAACGTAAATTACCGATGCCTGAAATGGTGCACGCAAAACGTAGTTTATTGTCCGAAATAAACAGTCCGAACACAACAAATGAGCTTAAGGTTACAAAGAAAACTCCATTTAAGTCACCAATGAGAAAGCGTACGATTGCAACAACTATTAGATCAGCTGTAGGTAGTCCTTTGGTTTAAGTAGTTTAATTAAAATTTCTAATTTAATTATTTTTCGTTTTATTTAATATTAATTAGTACAAACGACGTAGCAATAATTTAAAACGTAAAAGTGGGCGATACAACAATAATAATAATAATGGTGGTGTTAGCAGCGGTAGCAGTACCAGCACAAAATTGATAAATAATAAAAATCAGGATACAATAACGTCTGATTCAGTTTCATATGATTGTTTTGAAGAGTTTCTAGGCACACGATCACCGTGTCGTTCATCAATTGTGCCACAGCAAAATGTTACAAAAAGTAAGAAAAGAAATTCAATAAAAAAAATGCGTGAAACAAATGGTACACCCAGAAATCCACATTTATTACGTAGCACCAGAGCAGGAACTTCAACAGTAACAACACCAATAATAACAATAACAAATGCATCCCAATTACATCCAGATATATATTCAAGGAGAAATATGAAATCACCAATGTTGAGTCGCACGCGTACACCATCACCTGGTCAAAGTAAAAAATTAACAACAAAAAATTTACCAATTATTATCTAAGAAATATTATCTTTAAATATATAATATCGTCACGATTTATTAATTAAACAATTTAACTGTTTTAGTTCTTTATTTTGTCGTAATTATTAATTAAGTAAAAATGGAATAGAAACAAAAATGGTTTTTTAAAAATCAGTTTTCTTAGTTAATTCAAGTTTTTATTTTATTGGACTCAATAACATTTTTTTTTTGATTTTAAGAAAGTTAAATAGTCTGATAAGCAGCAGCAATTTTATATAATTAATTGATTATTATTTATGTGTAAAACGATGGAAAGAAAAGAAGGAAATAATTTCGTTTGGTGTTAGGGGTGCTCCATATTTTTTTCTTTTTATAATCATAAACGCATTAACCTTCGTCCATTATGAAAAGTACAAGCAAAAGTATTTATAATTAGTCTACTAACTAATCACTAATAACTTTTAAATTAATTAATTATTTATTCTACTTCCACGTGTAATTAGGGAAGAGGATAAAAATAAACAAAAAGAAAGATATTTTGTAAAAATAAATAAATAAATAAATTATATATATTTGTATAAAAAAAATTTGTTTTTTCGTCTTTATTTACAAAATCAATTCCATTATTCATTCATCATCTAATCTTCCACATACCTCATACCGTATATTTTATAAAAGTAATTAATTATATTTTTAATAAATCATAAATAATATAATTAATTATTATTATCAGTGATAAATCAATAAAGATGTCACTGAAGCTGATAAATGACATTATTAAAGACACAAACCAATGAAGGATTAAGTATGTAGATTGCAAACACCTAATTCCGAGTATGTATCTATTTTTTGGAATTTAAAGCCAGAAGTTTTTCATATAGAACTTTTAATTGAAGAGGAAGTAAGGAAGCTGACAGGGAACAGATTCACTAAAAATGCACGCCTTATTTACTATTCCGCAATTTTTAGTCAAATTTCTTGAAATTTTTCTTCTAAAAAACTTTATTCTGGTCGGTTTTTAGTCATGTAACACGATGGAACAGTGTTCCGGGTTTTTTTTTCAAAATCTCAATGGTTCAGAAACGAGTATTCTTCAAAAAATACATGTTTTCAGTATTGTATTGACTTATTTTTGTGTCCATTAAAAGTCTTAACGTTTTATCAATAAGCTTGACAAGAATTACGTTCCTTGTATATCAGGAAAGTAAAGTTACTTACGTTAATCCGTCATCCTATTCCATCGTCAATTTTAATCGAATGCGTTATAAAACAAAAAAAACTATTTTTTTTTTTATTTTATTTAATAATTTATTTAATTAATATTGTAAAATGCGATGCAAAGTGTAAATTTCCACAATTTTAAGCACAATTAGTTTCTTTTTTTTTTTTTTTGTTATAATTAATTAATTAGTTTTCTTAATTTTTTTTTTTTTATGTTTTTATTTTAATAATTAATTTTCTTTTGCATTTCTCACTTAAAATCTCTCATTAGTTTTTTTTTTAAAGTATTTCGTCTTCGACATTTCGACTATTTTTAATTAATTTTTTTTTATTTTACGATATAATTAAATAACTTTGTTTCTCTCTCTCTCTCTTTAATTATTATTTTTATAAAGGTAAAAAAATGAAAATAATTATTCAAAATACTTAATTAATTGATTAATAGTTTTAAAACAACAAAAAAAAAAGGTTTAATTAACCAAAAAAAACTGATTTTTCTTAATTTTTTTTTGTTCACAGATAAGCCTTTAATAACACGGATGCTGTTTGGGGGTGTTGAGCGTTTATTTTATTATTCCAGCGGAGTAAAGCGTTTATTATATTACCTGAATAACACGGTTACTTGTAATAATTATGTCAAATCATTCGGTAATTTCGATAAAAGCACATGTTTTAGCCACAATTTTTAATTTTCATTTTTTTTTTTTTTTATATAAGGTTAGACAGAACACGTTACCATAATTTTTGTTTTTGGTAAAACGTTAAATAATTATCAAAATGCTTTAATAACACAATTTGTTTCTTTTATTACCTAACCATTTCTGTACGTAAACATATAAGCTGCAGCTTATATAAAATTATGTGTCTAGTAAAGATCTAGGTATTAGGCTTAGGTGGAAGCATTTAATGATTTTCAGGTCGTGGCGTGTTTAAGTAGTAGTCACAACCTTTTACAACAATCCACGGCCTGTAAAACCAATCCACTTTTATTGCTAAATATACTAACGTTCCCAGATATTCCTTATAAGACACAGAATTTATAAAAGCTGCAGCTTATAAAGGCTCACTGTTACTGCTGACTTACTTTTTTTTTATTAATTTATTTCAATTTGTTTTTGTTTATTTGGAATTTCCAAGCCACATTACTAAATTATGCAAGAAAAAAAATTAATAAAAATTATAATTAAGCCTCACACATATCTACCTGCATCCATTCTCTTCTTCACTCTATCTTTATTTAATAATAATTTTTAATTAAATGTTTAATTTATTATGACTAAGATTCGATTAAATTTTCTTCATTTTTTAAAATTTATTAACACGCATTGAAATTCAACAAAAAAAAAAAGAAAAAAAATTCTTCTATAACCAACGGAAATTTATCGCTTATGTTAACACGGAACTAACTAAATTTCCAAACATTATAGGATATAAAAAGTTAATAATTTCCCGTTGGCATTTTATTCCAATCTCTTAACGAAACTCGTAAATGACTTAAACTGAAATAAGTTTTAAAAGAAACACGATTGATGGTTACCTAAGCTTCATTACATGAATTTCTGAGGATTTACATAAATATCTAATTGCATTTACTTCAAGTTTTATGGGTAATAAAATGAGATTTGTTTTCTTCTTCATCTTCTTAATTTTTTATCATGCGTGTACAACAAACAACAACATCAACAACATATTTCTTCTTTTTTTTATCACAAAAAATTTCAAAATTAACTAAAAAAAAAAAAAAAGAAAGAAAACAAATTTTCTTAATCTTATAAAAGCTCTGTGCTTTTTTTTCTTTGTTTAAATTAAAATCTCTAAACAACAAAGAAATTTAAAAAAATTATTCTGTTTTCTTCATATTTTTACTCATTTTTTATTCGTTAAAAAGAAAATTAATTAATTAAAAAAAATAGAAAGAAAACTTAACAATATAAAAACGAAACGCAATAGAAACAGAAAAAAAAATACCATGACGTGTGATAAGCTTTTGGTTATATTCTTTGCTAAATGAATTTTTTTTTATAAATGAGTTTAGCACATACATCCACCCTCATTATCATGTTGATCGTTTGAACATGAATTTTGTGTTTGAAGATCGACAGCTGTGAATTGGTTGAAAAAAATTTTTTTTTTGTTTTTGAAAAAATAAAATTAAGGAAAATATTTACTTGTTATTTGTATTTTATTTGTTTTTGTTTTAATAATAATAATAATAATAATAATAATAATAATAATAATAATAATAATATAAAATCATAATAATAATACATGTTTATTAGCCTTGTATAACACAGTTTTGTTTGTTAAATTAAAACTGTTTCCTTATATTTAGAGAAATTTTGTAGAATAATTACTTTAATGCAAAAGTCCGGCCTTGTCCGGTAAATGCTTTTCTTTTATTGCAAATAACCATTGGAAGATCCATCTGGATAATACTGATTATATACACGCCAGCGAAAAGGTTCGAATCGTTGATAAAAGTTTATTTACTTATTGACTGAACACAATAGACGTAAGGGTTACTTAAGAAATGTCATTTATAGATTAATACAATGAAAGTAACTACAAAAAACACGCACAATATTCTTAAAACTTATTAATTAATATTTATAAGAAAAAAGTGCGTATTTTGTTGAATATTGACAAATATTAAAATAAAATTTCTTAAGTAATCCCCCTTAATTAAATTATGTTTAAGACATATAAAATGTTTATAGTGAAATATTTCACCCTTTTTTTTAAAATAAATTTTGCTATGCATAAGGGACGTTTATCAAATAATCAAAACAATTTGTTGATCATTAAAAATAATAAAATTACTCCGTGTTATACAAGGGATTATAGCAAGCTAATAAATAAATAAATAATAATAAAAAAATAAAAATATTTATATAGAAAATATTAAGTTTTGATTAATTAAATTAAATAAGGTAATATTTATTGCTTTAGATAAGTAGATAAATGTTTTTTTTTCTCGCGATAACCACCAACGCGATTTAATGGAATTTTCTTTATTATAAACCTTTATGGTAATGAATTTAAAGAGATATAAAAACAAAAACACTATTTGTAGGTAGGCAATTTAACCGTTATTGCCATTCCTCAACACGTTTCATATATATAACAAAAATATTTCGGTTAGGAATTTTAAAATATAATTTATCTCTGTTTGAATTTAAATAGAGGTAGAGAAATCGCCTATCCTAAAACGTTTTCATTTATAATTTTAGGATTATTTATTCTTAAATGCTTCCCTGTTAATAAAAAAAAAAGGCGAATTATCGCCAGTGAACACCACAAAACAGTAATTGTCACCAAAACGATCAATAAAACAAAAACAAAGCCAAATGTTTAAAGGGTGCAGCACAGTAATAAAATAAACCGCATACAGTGCTCTTTATATATATAAGGCTTGTCTATAAAATTTAATTAGTAATTTAGTTTCAAAACATCAATAAGCCTATTTTCGTTTTTTTTTTCGGTAAAAAGACTTCTTAAAAGAGCCACACAGAGCAGTGGTGAAGTAAAATAGGATCTTCCAACAACATATAAAGAAAAAATAAAAAATAAATAAAAAAACCAAGAAAGAACCGATAAAAAGAACAAAAAAAAGAAAAAAAAACATTTTTCTAATACGATTTTGGATTATTTTAAATAAAAATCTCTTAAATTAATTAATTTTTTTCTCATCATAATTAACAGATAAAAAAATAAAATAAAATTCTACAAATAATAATTATTAATAAAATATAAATCTAATTAGACAACCAGAAAAAATAATAATAAAATAATAATTAAGTTCTCTCTCTTTTAGTAAATTTTATTAATAAAATTAAACGATTTTTTTTTTATTTCTCGAGAAAGACAAAAAGTTTTGTCTCCCTCATTCAGCAAGAACAACCACCCTCTGGATCCTTTGTTTCACTTGGTGAATCCTTTAAAATTACTTCTTGCACTAATATTGAAACAATAAAATAAAATAATAAAAAAAAGGCACGAACAAAAAAGGGTAAAACACAAAAGGTAAAAAATAATAATAATAATTTAGTTAAGGAAAATTAAATTAAACGAAAAAATAAATAAATAAAAAAAGCATTTTCTAATAAATAAAAATTATCCTTCGTATCGTGTGTTTTATCTTAATTTTCGCTTGAAAATATTCTTTAAATTTAATTAAAAAAAGGATACTGTCTTCAGGTGGTTTATTTTCTGTTGAATCCATACCAGGTAGTGCGGCTGCAACTCTTCTAAATAACTAAAATAGAAAAGAAAAATATTTAATTTATTAATAAAGATTCAAAACAATAAATTTTAATAGAACTAATTACTTGTTTAACATTATAACCGGCTTTAGCACTTGTTTCTATAAACATAACATTTAATTCCTTTGCTTTTCGTTCACCTTCCTCTGTTGATACTTGCCGTTTATCAGATAAATCAGTTTTATTACCAACTAACATTATAATAACATCACTGCCACGTTCTGTTCGTACATCGTCGATCCATTTAGATGTTTGATGAAATGAATTTGCATCTAAAAAAACAAGAAAAAATATATTTTTTTTTTTTCAAATTAAATTAAATGAATAAATATCGACACCAACTTGTAATATCATAAACGACAACAGCAACTGTTGAATCTCGTATATAAGATGGAATTAATGAGCGAAATCTTTCTTGACCAGCTGTATCCCATAATTGTAATCTAACTGTACGATCCTCTAAGTACATAGTTTTTGACAAAAAATCAATACCTATTGTTGCCTGTCAATTTAAAAATAAAATAAATAATAAAAATTAAAGGTTAGTCGGAGGTGTAACTAATAGATATCCATTAATATTATAATGAAATTACGCTTTAAATGCAAAAATTTGATATGACACCGGTATTTTGTATTTGTAACCCGTAAATAATACAACAAATTGAACAAATTTAATCAATTCACATAGAGGTAAGGCTAGGAATTGTAAATTTTCATTTAAATATCTTCGTGTTACATATTATTAGCTAAATTTCATTACAAAAAAATTCACACCGGTATTTCCATTGGTCACAATTAACCTCCTTATATAAGCAAATAATAAAACAACGAAATTTATCTTTAATGCATTAATAATTCATTCATTTTCCTTAATCAAATATTTATTATAATAATAATAATAATAATAATTTATTGATTTCATTACTCTCTTACCTGATACGTATTATCAAAACTATCATACATAAATCGTGTTATTAGTGATGTTTTACCAACTGAAAAAGAATTAAAGAATAATAAATAAATTATAAATTAAATAGAAAGCAAATTAGTATAATTAAATAATAAAATTCCATTAAAAAAAAAAAAAAACGATGTGAAAGAAGAAAAATAAAAAAATAAAAAAAAAAGAATTTTACTACAGGTAAAAACGAGATGAGTCATGAGCTTTTGGGAACAAAAAAAAAATTATATTTTATCTGACAAATACACACACACATATATATGTATAAAGCAGCGACAAAATCAATAAAATTATTTTTAAAAAAAATATTGAATAATTTATAATAAAAAAAAAAAAATAATAATTCATTCGATAGGTAAAAACTAATTAAATAAATAGAAATAGAAAAAATATAAAAATTAAAAAGAAAATAACTGATGACGTATTCCTAATGGACGTACACACAACATAAATTAATTTTAATTGATTTTTGCGTAATTTGTGTGTGTTTTTTTCAATTAAAATGCATAAAGTAAAACGAAAAACAAATTTTATAATAAAAATTAATAAAGAAATGAAGAGAAGAAAATTGTTTAAGAGATTAAAAGGAGAAGCAAAAAAAAAATTCTCATGTGTCAAAGGTTAAAAAAAAATATTTTTTTACAGTAAATTCCGGCATAGGAATTAGAATTTCATTTCTCTTCTTTACAACAAAATGCGTTTTTTTTTTAATTTAATTAAAAAGAAAGAAAAAGAAAACAAAAATTTAAATTCATCGTACCACTTTGTTCGCCCAGAAACACAAGTTTAAATTTCCTTAAAGGATTTCCAAAATCGCCTGATGACGACATTTTTTTTTCTCTATGCTGCTTCCAAATTCTATTCTTTTGTTTTTCTGTGTGTTTTTTTTTCTATTACTATACGTTTGTGTGGGTGTATATGATTTTTTTTTTTTATTCACTTTTCTATTTAACACAAATAACACTTTAATCAATTTTTTTTTATCACTTATCACAAAGTTCAATTTTTTTATTATTTATTTATTTACTATAAATGTTGATCTTAAGTAACGAAAAAAAAAAATAAAATAAAACTAAATAATGAAAAAAAAACATTAACAGAAAAAAAAATTTATAAATAAACTAACACACATATACAAAAAAAAATATAAATAAAAAAACAGCAACAGAAATTATAATATTATTGACAGCCACTCCTCCGCAGACAAATGGCTGATCGCTGCTGTATTGTTTCTAGTGGATAAACTAAAATGATGTATGCACTTAGATATTTTTGTGCTGGCAGATTTTTTTTTGGTTTTGTGTAATTTTTTTTTTATTTTTGTTGTGTTGTCATACTTGATTTTTTTTTTGACATTAGGTCGACTCGTCATTTTGTACAAAATTCATGTTTTTGTGCCAATATAATTGTTTTTTGTTTTATTAAAAAGATGTCGCTAGAATCATTTGATATTTGAATTAAAATATTTCTTGTTTCTAGAAAATATTCTAAAAATAATTATTAATTAACAATTATAATAATAATTAATTAAAAGATACAACAGATTAATTAAAACATTTACTAATTAGCGTTATCTATACGTAGATAGTACAACTTTTCAATTATGAAAAATATTAATTTCCGGTTGTTATGGAGATTTTCTTATTATAAACGTTTGTACACCGACAAGAGAGACAAATTTTCAATTATTATAAAATTACTTGAAAATAATTTGTTTTTGATAATTATAATTTATAATAATAATATTTTTGTATATCTTTTAAAAAACAAAAAAAGAATGAATGTTTCAAATAAGTTTTGTATTAGAATCTATCCGATGATTTTCGAAAAAATATTTCGTAACGTCAAAGGTGAAAGAGAAAAAAACACAAATGTCATAATATTTATTTATTTTTAATTTATATATTTTAGATTGACTTTATCAAAAGTTTGTTTATAAATATAATAAATAAAAGTTCTAATCATATCCTGTAATGGAAAATGATAATATGAAAAGTCCTCAGATTGATCCTGCGAATAGCACAAACGACAGTCCTCAACTAACAGATGGAAAACCAAAAGAAGCATATTTCACAACGTTAAGGTCATGGGTTTATCAGGCGAATATGTGCCAGAATGCGTTTACATGTTTTCCTTATTATTTAATGGCAAACTATCCACAATTATTTCAGTCAACATTTAACGATAATAGTTTATTAGGAAATCCGTCAAGCACAACACAATCACCAGCACTGGGTGCTGAAAATGAAAGGCTAATACCATTGCAACACGGAAATAGATTTCGGGCTGATTTTGATACAGCTTTTAGGAATGAAGAGAGTAAGTAAATTGATTTTTTTTTTTATGGAAGCTAAAAATAAAATAATTTTTTTTTTGTAATCTTTAGCAATAAACCAAAATGGTGGGTACGAGTACGTAATAGCACCATTCTGGAAACGTTTTTTAGCAGAAGTTATAGACGCCTTAATTCTCTTGGCCATTAAATTGATGATGACATTTTCTATGGTCGATCTTTTTGAAATCAATTGGGGTATTGATTTTGATCTAGACTCTATAAAAAATCAAATTGAAAACGACTACGCGGAAATATTGTCATTAACCAGTGAATTGATTATTTTAGAAATTATAACAAAGATTTTTGTATGTATTTATGAAGCGCTGTGGACGATGCAAGGCCATGTAGCGGGTGGTGCTACCCCTGGCAAAATTCTAATGGGATTACGTATAGTACATATAGAAGCATTAGTCGTGTTAAATCCACAGCAACCTGGTGTTAATAATGGTCCATTGCGTGGCTTGCTATATCCAGCTGATAATCTTGGCTTTCAACGGGCATTCTTACGAGCCGTCGCCAAAAATATACTAATGGCATTACTTTTTCCGATGTGCTTTGTAATGTTCCTTTTCAAGCATAATCGCACCGGTTACGACATTTTAACAAAAACAATTGTTGTAGAAGAAAATCCAGCACGAGTTCTTAGACGACGTTAATATTTCTAAATTGACAAACATAAAAATACGCTAATTAACTAAAGTGAATACAATTTATATACCTTTTATATACACGGCTGTTTAAAATTTATATTATTTATAATTTTTTGATTGTTTTTATAATTTGTTATCATTAACAAATTAAATAAATAAATAAAAGACTAAAAAAAAAAGAAAAAATTGAAGCGACTTTTTACTTATTAATTGTTGTCGATACGATACTTTGCATAAAAAAACCATTCGAAAATGGTATTGCCATATTGAATGAATATTTTTATTCGAAAAGTCACTTTATGTTTTTAAACATGACGTTTTTTTTTTCTTTTATAGAAATAATTTTTTTAAATTAATTATTTGTTGAAATTTTAAACATTATTTTTGTCACTAATTAATTTTTAAAATGATTAATTAAATTTATTTTATTAGTCACGCTACGAAGAACGTTAGATGGATAATTGATTAAGATGATAAAAATAATAGACGAATTGGATTAAAAACGTGAGTCAAGTACGATACTATTATTAGAAAAACGTTTTTTTTTCTTGAAAGAGTTTTTGACGTGTATATCTGGGATGTTTAATGTTGGATTCCAAAATTTTAAAATGTACTTTGTTGACCAATCCACTTATCTAAGATAAGAGTATGAATCAAATACGATTATCCTTTAATTAATAAAAAAACAAAAATTCTCATCTTGTGATTATTATTAAATAAAAAATAATATTAAATAAAAATAATAAAAGAGTGCAACAATGAGAAACCTTCTGTAATTTCGCAAAATTACGTAAAGCCAAATACACTTTAAAACTGAAAAAAAAGAAAATAATAATTCGACTACACCACTATGTTCTAAACTCTGGGGGACTAAAAATAACCCCAGGGTTTAGGCTCGTTGCGCATGTATGTCTTTATTTTATTTTATTATATTTTATTCGTTAAGCTAAGCTATTTCGCTACTCACAACACACTTAAAATTTTTTTTTTCACATATTTCACATTATTTAAAAATAAATTTATTCATTTTCTTCTCATTTATTTTTAATTTGTGTGATAATGTGCGCAATTCGTTGATTTACAAAACAATAAAAAAAAATGTTTTTTTGATAGAATAAAGAAGAATTGAAAGGATAAATATGTATATAGAAAACTCACACCTTATTCCTTTTTTGACCCTCTTTCATGTTTTATTAATAAAATCGAATACGTATTGAATATTTATCGAATACGTATCGTATTTGTGTAATTAACAAAAGATCGAAAATGAAAAGCCAACATAATAAAAATGTCAGCAAATATATATTAGATGATCGGAAGGAGTAAAAATTTTTTTATTTTAGTTACGTTACGTTAATGTACCGTTAAGTTACATAACGCTTGGATAATTTTTTTTTTTGTTTTATTTTGAATTAATTAATTGTGGCTGTGATACGTTTTTTGTTTTTTATCCTTAATCACTTAAGTAAGCTTATTTATTTATATTATTTTTTTTTTAAATTCATTTTTGGACTAAGATTAGATTTCTGCGACTGTCAAATCGTTAAATTTGTGGCTGAGAAGGATTTTTTGGGGGTTTTTTACACCATTTTAGCCGTGTTAGATACATTTTATAAAATGTGTTGTCGTGAGATCGTGTTATACAAATACAGTAATTGTTTTGAGGATTTAGAAATGGTTTTTTACCTCTAATTAAACTATTATTACGTGATACTGCTTCAGGACCTTTGTATAAGACACCTGGTACACATTTTTTACTTTTGGGATTGAGAATACGTCGCTGTAGGTTCTTAGGATCTACATCAGTTTTTTAATTTTTATGGTCTCACCGTGACTTCTGGATAACGACGTAAAATTAATTCAATTTTACATCCTTTACACCTTCGTGATTTATGAGTTCCCGCATATTCCCAAACCAGAGCTAGTTGTACACAAAGAACTTAAAATTATTTTACTACCGACGGAACTAATCCCTTTAAAACGTCTTCAAATTACATAAAATCCTTATTCAAATGATTTTTTCATTAGGGACAATAATTGATAATCAGTTTCAACATTTTTTTTGCTTTTTAAATAATCGTGGCATCATCGACAAAAAAAAATTATTTTTTTATTTTACTCCCTCGTGCAGTTGTTCCCTCTTATAGCACAGCTTGTGGAATAAAAGGCTTTATAATAACAATAAACAGTTGCGTTTACGGACATATTTCGTACGTGTTTAACAATGCAAGAAACATTGAACCTCTCCCTGTTCTTTCCTTTTTTTATGCTTTGTGCCTGTGTTTTACAGAAGAATAAAAACATAATTCTCCTGTTCAAAACGATTGATACATGATTGCACAACATTTTTATGCTTATACAAATTAATTTTATTACAATAAAAAATAAATAAAAAGAAATAAAAATTACAGGCGAGAAAACAAAAAACAAAAAAATATCGCTGATCACGAGTTATGTCAGACATTTTTTTCTCTTTCGGGTCTGTTTTCGATGTAACGAATAACACGTGCTTTTTAAGGAGGTTTTTTTTTCAAAACAAGATAGAGACACACATGGTCAAAATAACGTGACTTAACATAAAAAAATATTCTCTTATCGCGAAAGGGATGCAGTACGCATCGATACACATTTAGGTAAACAGTTGGTGCGGTTAGTGACACTAGAATAAAGAAAAAAGAAGAAGAAAAAAATTTCTAACATTTCTGTTTGTGTTATTTATTTAAAAATAAAAACAAACCGCGGTTAAATTACTGTAAAATAAAAGTTTTTTAAACCGAAAAACACAAAAAGAAAAGCGAAAACGAAAAAACTAAAGACAATTTACGTTTAAAGCATCAACAACACGTGACGAATATCAGGTAAAAAAAAAAAGGATAAGAGAAAAAAAATTGTTTCTTAAAAAACATTTAATTTACCGCTAGAATAATGGTAAATAATAAAAAAAAAAAAATAGTTTTCCAGGTTAAACAAATGCTTGAAAAAAGTAAAAGAAAAAATTTCAGCGCACCGTTTAGCGTTAAAAAATAATAAATAAAGAGGTCATCCGGAACGTTTATTTACATGAAATTAAAAAACAAATTTGTTCTGAAACGTATTGATGATACTGATTGTACTGAGTACGATTAACTTATGTTAAATTTACATGTGTTTATGATGTTGTTTGTTTAAATGTTTTTTTTTTTTGAAAATTCCCTTTTTTCTTTTAAATAATTTTATTTTTAATGTTCAATTGTTTTATTTTATGCTTTATATTATTTCACCCAAGAAATATAATAATAATAATAATAATAATAATAATAATAATAATAATAATAATAATAATAATAATAATAATAATAATAATAATAATTAAAAAGACAAATACAATAACGCGGTTTTTTTGTAAAGGAAGTCCGAATATTATTATTGTGTTGTGTTGAGTTCATATTTTTTTTTGCATAAGTATTGTGTTCAATTTTGTATGTTTGTATTGTGCGTGTTCATAAAAACCGCTTGGTTTTAGAATGCGCAATATGATTAAATAAATAAAAATCGAAAAGAAAAGAAAAATGTTTCTGTAAATAAAAACATGCATTTTCTGTTTAGTTAATTCACGAGTTAATTAATTAAAAGAAAACAAAAAAAATAGGTAAACTTTATATATTTAAACAGAAAAGAACAAAAAAAATAAAAATTGTATCTTTGTGTTGGTGTGCAGTGATTTAAATTTCTTTTTGGCTCAGTTGAAATGAAAATGATCCGATTTTTGGGATAGGAAAATCGAGTGACGACGCGTTCTGATTTTTTGTTTTTTATTTTGAGTTCTAAAAAAAAAATTTTTTTTTTCTTTTTCGATTTGGATATAAGTTTTGAATTTGTATTCACTTCAGTGCTTTGTTAACTGACGGTTTGAACGGTTGTAGAAAAAAAAATTTCAAAAAAAAAAAAAAAGAAAAAAAATTCTTATTTGATCCGCAACATTTGACGGTTTTAGGTTGCTGTAGTTAATTAATTTTTATTTTTATATTGTGTTTTTATTAATTAATTTATTAAATTCTGTGCGTTTTTAATTTTTTTCTTTGATTTATCAATATTGTGAATTAAAAAGTGATTAAATAAAAAGCTCAAGTGTGCAAATAGAGAAAATCAAACGAAAATCCGTTTTTGTCGCCATTTCATTTTAATTAACGGTTACCGTCTGGATTAAGTGAAAGGAAACGAATTAATTTTTTGTTTTATTTATTCTTCTTGTTCATTAATCTTGTTTGTGTTTGGATTTATCACGTAATAAACGTAATTATAATTACGTAAAATTAACATAAATTAATTTAAGGTAATTAGAAATAATTTACAAAACGTTTATTGATTTAAGCCAGCTAATAATATTTTAATTAACTTAACCTGCAGTTAAAGTTAATAAAAAAAAAAATGTGTGGCTTATGTTGTGTATTTGAATAATATGGAGCTTAAGCTACTTTATTTACTATAAAGTCTACTATCTATTTTCTTTTACTTATCCCTTTCGTTAAACGTTTCGTTGATATTTGATTTTCTAAATATTTAGCTAGCTTTAGATGACTTAAATATTTAAGCAGAAGCAGCAGCATCGTTTTAAGGTTTGGTTTGATTGTCAATTTTTTATTGAATAAAAACATTTTCTGCGTTTAAAAAAAAATGAAAGTTTAGAAAAAGTGGGTGATTTGTTTTTTTTTTTAAGTGACTTAACTTATTGTTTTTTTGAATAATTTTTAGTTTTGAAAATCTATGTTTAAAATTGATAAAATGAAAGTTTTTTGTTTAAAGATTAATTTTGTTGAGATGTGTTGCTTAAATACCTAAAATCAGTTTTTAGTCAATGTAGGATTAACTAAGTTTTATAACAAACGGAATTAGTTTTGGAATATGGGAATATGGAATATTTAACTACGAGAGATTAGTTTTTCTGCCTATTGTTATTAACAGTTTTTGATAGAACGTCCGCTTAGTTCCTTTATTTTTCCACAATTTAATAAGTTTTGTAGATAGCAATTCTAGAAGTATCTGGACTGGATAATTTAAATTCGTTATCATTTGAAAAATGATTGCTAACGCAAAAGTCAAGTCGTGTTAGTTTTGGCGCCACATAAATATTTATTTGTAGCAGCAGCGCGCACCATTCGTTGATGATTTTTTTTTTCGCGGATTATTCCTAGTCAAATTACACATTCATACCCTGATGTAGGACGAAAATGTATTTTGATTAATTTTTTTTGTGTATTTTTTTAATGTTTTTAAATTAATGAAAAACAAGAAAAACTTTTTATGTGTTTGATTTGTGCTTTTATTTTTTTTTTGTTTTTGATAAAAAGTAAAATTTTGTTTAAAAATAAAAAAAAGAAAACTAATAAAATAAAATAAAAAACGCGATCATACCGTATTTATATGTTTCTCTATGGCTATATAAATAGTTTTTACGATGTATGTGTGTATGCAGGGCATAACGTAACTTAACCGCATAAGAAATTTTTTTTAAAAAAATTGTTGCTACACACCAACACACCCGAATCGTTACATTTATTGAACAGATGTTTATAATTTTTTTTTGTTGTTCGATTTAAAAAATAATTTTTTTTAAATAGAAAATATGAAAAGCAGCAGCAACAGCACATTTTTTTGGGACAACACGAAGACGAAGCATGAGGTCGAATATAGTTTTGTTTTTTTTATTTAATATTTGTCTACGCTACTGTTAATACTGCACTTCTGTGACTTCTTCTTTTTCTTTGAATGAAAATTTCTTAATTAAAGATCCAACAAAAATGATTATTTATTGAATTTAACGATAGTATAGCGTATTCATTGAGTAAAATTTATTATCTTTAAAAGACCGGGAAGAAAGAAGGAAAGAAGGTAAAAAAGGAAAACAATACAAAAGATATAAAATTTTGGATTTTTTTTCCCTGCTTGGGATTGTTGTTGTTTTATTCTATTGTTACACCGCATATGTTGTTGATGAATAGAAGAAACAAAAAAACGAAACGATACAAAGCAAAGGTTCATCATCCCTTATTGCATTTAAATCTCTTGTTATTTTTCTTTTTTCATTTTTGTTGTAGTTGTGTTTACTAGTGCACAATAGTAAAAAAAGTAGGGTTTGCCCAGAATATGTGCAAAGAGTGTATACACGCAGATTATATGCGTAAAATTGGAAATATCGACTAGTAACTAGCGAAAATTGTTGTCAAAGACACTTTTTCTCTTTTTTGTAGATTGGTACACTCAAAGCATAGTTATTCTTGTTTACATTAAACTGAGTCAATAACAAGACTGTACGTATCCTTAAAAAAAATTTCAGGACTATCCCTAAATGGTGAAATTTTTATTATTGGTTATTTCGTAAGTTTCTAAACTAATTTTGAACAAAATTTCAAGGCTTAAAATGTTTTCGTTCTTTAGAAAATATGTCAGAAAAAATAAGAATTGTGATAAGGATTTCTAGGATTCAAAAATATCAATGAATCTTCCAAAAAAGTAAAACTTTCGTCGCCTGGTGAATGAACCTAAATATTAAAAGAGGAAAAATCAGAATATATAACTAAGTCACTGTGAAAAATTTGTAAAATAAAAATTAAGAATTAGATGCGTCCCGCGATTCGTTTTGTAATTTTATTCCTTTTCGCAAATAAGCAAAAAAAAAAAAAAACCCTAAAAAAAAAAATTTCCTGTTACAAAAGGTTTTTGTTATTTTTTTAGTGATCAGTATGCACCCTAAATAAAGAAACAAAACAAGTTTAAACTCCTTTCATAATTCATGAATTCAGTGAATTGTGGACATTTGTCTGTTTTTTTAGAGTTTTCATTTTTTGTTGTTGTCGTTCGTTCGTTATAGTTAAGCTGCGCAAGCAGCCCAGACCGTGTTTCTGGTAGCATTATTATTTATTCAATTTTTGTTGTTGTTGTTTTTTTGTATTAATTCAGGGTTGTATTCGCATTTAAGATAAAATTTATAGCAAATAGAAAAATAAATCACCCTACACAGAGGGTGAAAAATACCCATGACCCCTTGTTTAACAGTGAAAAATAATATAACAAGAAAATTAACCATTTGTGCGATGTTTGCATGTAAACGGAGTAAACTCTCGGGCTAGGAATAAAAGGAAATTAAAATTCGAAAAAAAATTACAAACAGCTGCTCCTTCCTCCTTTGTTCAGGGTTTTTTTTTCTTTTCTGTACGTTGTGCTTGCTGCTGCTGCTGACAACCGATTTTATTGTAACATTACGTCTCTTTTACATTTATTGAATTAAAAAAAAAAATTATCCCAAAATCATGAAAGAAACCCTTAAAAAATAAATAAAAATGCATTTACACTGTATTAGTGTTGGTAATAAATTATTATTATTATTATTATTTTGTGTGCATTATCGTCGATGGAAACTGTACTGAATAACCAACCATTTCTACAATTATTAGGCCTCGTTTCTTTGTTATTCTATCTTGATTCTGTACTATCTGCTTAACCATGCGCATAACACGTTAATATACGTAAATATTTTTAAATTCTTTTGTTTGACTGAGGGGTTGTCTTTTGATCTTTGTTATGTCAAAACTGAAATTAAATTCCGCATTTTCACAAAATATTAATTAAAGTTTTTTTCTATTTAAAGATTTGCAATAAAGTGAGAATTCAGGAAAGAAACGAAACAAATTTTTCAGTAGAATCTACCAAATAAACCGTAAAAATTCTAACCTCAACCGCAAAATACATAAAATATCCAGCATTTTCAACAATGCTGATGCCAAATGGTACAGAAGCAACGGATGCGGCTACATTGGCTGCATTAGCGGCAAATTCTCAAGCGGCAGCATTAGCAGCATCAGCTACTAATGCTGCATTAGGACAGCCAACTGCGGCTGCTCTGGCTAGTTCGGGTGTACAACAAAAGGATACAACATGGACAAAATTATTTGTTGGCGGTTTACCATATCATACAAGTGACAAAAGTTTACGAGAACATTTTTCGGTGTATGGAGAAATTGAGGAGGCAGTCGTTATAACAGATAGACAAACAAATAAAAGCCGTGGCTATGGTTTTGTAAGTTTTTTATTTTCCGGAATCTTTATTTCATTTAAATATTTTTTTAAAATATTTTTTTATAGGTAATAATGGGTGATCGGCCTAGTGCTGAACGTGCTTGCAAGGATCCAAATCCAATAATTGATGGACGTAAGGCTAATGTAAATCTTGCAATACTAGGTGCTAAGCCACGTGGCAATTTGGCACCAGGTAAGGATTACAATTTAGGTAAATACATTTTCCATTCATATTTTACATAATTAATTAAATAAAATTGGGTTTAAAAGACCAGATCGTTTTTTTTTGTTGATTGTTGATTGTAGCATCGGGGATTTTTTTTCCTTAGAGACATGGAACCGGGATTCCTATTTCGTTTTTATGTTTTATATTTCATTTTTTTTTTGTTACAATTTTAATTTAATTTTATATTATTTGTCATAAAAAACTAGAATATTTCCGTAAAACACAAAAAAAGAAAAAAAAAAAAAACAAAGCTACTTCCGGTCGGAAATCGGTTCAGTTAAAAATAAAAATAAAATAAAAAAATTAAAATTAAATTAAATTAAAAATTATTTTTTATTTTAATTTTTTGAATGAAATTTAATCACTGTTTTTTTTTACCTTTTTTAATTTTTTTTCGCGTTTTTTTATTAATTAACTTTGTTATCAGAATTTTTTTTATAATATTTGTTGCTTGTTGGTGTGTAGTGTGGGGAAATTATTAAAATGTTATTATGAAGAAGACGGTTAATGTCGGTTTTAAAGTGTTAAGAATAAAAAGCCAAAACTTTTATTGTGGTAAAATTAAGACCATGAAACAGTTTTATTACATTTGTAAAACCGGAACCATTTCCATATTTATACCGTGAACTTGGTACTAACAGACAAATTTCTTTTCTTTCGTCATTAAACTATTTATCTGTGCTGCTGCTGCCTTTTTTTTACTAATTACTTTTGTCACTCTTCCACACACACTACCAAAATTCACACAACCACCAACACATTTAAAATAGAAGAAAAAAAAAATTAATCAGGCGACGGTGTTTTATGTAAAAATTAATTTTTATGCTCAAAAAACTATTGTCGTTGGTTATTTTTTTATTTTTTTGTTTATTTTATTAAGGTTGGCTGCACATACAATGTTGTATAGAATTTTTTTTTTATATAATTGTGTTTTGAGGCTTTTTGTGACATCAAAAACCTTTTCTTTTTTTTGTAATTTTCATTACATGCTCTTTGCCAACAAAAGTAAACCAATCAGAATGCTCCGATGTAAATGTATTTCTTTTTTTTGTAGAGAATAACAGTAAATTCGTAATAATCGAATCTCTTAATGAGTTTTAAGCTTCTAGTTTTATTCTATACGTTAGATTAGATCTTGTAAATTGAACCTTTTATCATTTATCGTGAACTTTCTGGTGTATTCATAAGTTTATAGGCATAAAATAATATTTTTTTGATTGATTTATTTTTGAGTTTTTCAATCAGTTACCTACTGGATTTGTACTAAAGCACAATCCACAAAAATGTTGCAATAAAATCTCATAGTGGATATATTTACTATCAGACAGACATGATACTTTCCGTTTCATTTTAGCTATTTTAATCTTATGTTGATAGTAAATCGCGATAGTATAACACTCAGAATACCAAAATAATCAGAAAGAGTTGTCACTTCTTAAAAATTTCTTTCCAACTGTCTTTTTAATACAACTACACCTGTTCAAATTAACAAGACTTCACTGTAATTCACTAATTAAATTAATTAAAGCAATAAAATACTGCAAAAAATCCTTTGCTGTGTGTCGGCTTACTCAATTAAATTATTTTCTTTTACTTTGTAGCTTTGTATTCCCTCCTTTCTCTCCTTTTCCTTTTTGTATGCCTTCTGAAGTATAAAGAAGTAATTTTCTGTGACTATGCATGATTTTGCGTTTTGTACATAAACAACACAGAGACAGCATTAGTATAGTGGGGAACATTCACCTCGATTTTTTTTATGCATATCTAGTGCATTTTTTAGTGCCATATTTGTGACTTTGTTGATCGTTTTAACAATTTTTTTATTTCATTTGCTCATTATATGACAGTGGGGGATAATTAAGAATGAAGCGTTAAGCGTTTGCGTAACAAATTTGAGATTTGAAACGAAAAACGTGGTTTAAACTAAAAATGAAAACAAAAAAATGATCAATCATGATTCTGAATTTAAATCCTAATTTTTAAGGCTTTATTTTCATTCATTCGTTCGTTCTATTTTGAATAAGGTTCAATGATCTTTGGTGTCAAAAAAATATTTTTTTTACATATATAGCACCTTGTGGTGTTTTATTTCTTGTCTTCTATCATCGGGTATTTGTTTTTAGTAGAATTATTTCCGGAGTGATCAGATTATAAATTGTTTGAAACTTGTGTCATATCAAAATAAAATGTTTTTAAATTCAATTAAATTTATAATTTTGGAATTAAGGAGTAGAGTTACTACTTTTTTTCGGTGATCGGCTGTAGTTTCGTTATGGCTTCAGTACAATTCAATTAAGGATTACGTAACAACTGTCAATTTAAAGTTTGTTAATCAGTTCTAATGACAATGCGTATATTTACTAGTAAATCTATTTTCCAACACTTAGGTGACGTTTGTTACGTAATTCTTACGTCCATTGTGGTTAGGTCATTTGTAAAGTATATTGAATTAAAATATTGATGGGTTTTATAACAATTATGAGTACGTAACGTAGATAATATTGTAAAATAAATTTAATTATTTAGGGATCGTTGTTTAATGTTAACAAAAAACGTGAATAAAATGCGACCACATGCATTGTACGTCACCACACCCCATATAGTATTTTTTTTTATTTAATTAATCATTTGAAATTCAATATTAATTTTTTTATTTTTTCTTTATAATTATTAATTTTGCAGGTTTTCCCTTTACTGCTGCTGGTTTACGTACAGGATATCCGGTGTTACCAAATCAATTTGGGTAAGTTTTTATCCCTATACTCGTTTTTATTTAAATTAATTTTTATGTAACAATTTAATTTAATTTAATGTAATAAAATAAAAAAAAAGAAAAATTATAATTTTTAAGAATTTTTGTTAATTAATTATGAAAAATAATAAATTTTATTTTGATTAATTAAGAACAATTAAATGGTTTTTTAAATTTATATAAAAAATCTTAATTAAAGCTATTGATTATTAAATTAATTTAAAAAAAATAAAAAATTGTTAAAAAAAAAAAAATGAAAATGAAACGAAAATCTTCCAGGACAGGATGATGGAAGGTGCGATGATTAAAAGGGTGATCCTTTACAATTCATCAAGTTGGTGATCATTATTGATAACAACATCGTCGTTAACAGGATGTAATATTATATAAAAAAATGCAAGGTTTAGGGTTTTGAAAAACAAAAAAAAAAAAACCGAAACGTGTACCGAACTCCACCTAACCAAATACAAGATCACGTTGTCAGATCAGATTAAACGATCTACGCAAATGAGCTTAGAATAGCTCAAAATAATTAAATAAGAAAAAAAAAATTTAGTCTCATCCCCCCGTTATTCGATCAGATTATGTGCTCAGGTGGTCAGTTTAATTAAAAACAAAATAAATAAATTTTTTTTTGTTTTCGTTTTCTTGGTTTTTTTTCTTTTTTTTTCGTTTTTTTTTTGTTTGATTGTTTTTTATAACTGAAACAAATTTGTATTTTTTTTTAATTTTATTAATTATTTTAGTTTTTTTTATTATTTTTTTTAGTTTTTATTGTTTTTGTTTTATAATTTTTCTTTTATTTTTTTTAATGATCTCTCTCACTACGGAATATTTTTTTTTTTTTTGATGTGGTTTTAGTTTTTCCTTTTTTTTTTTTGAACATGTTAGCGACGACTATTAATAAAAATGGAAATTTTTGCTGCAAAGCGTCTAGTTGTTTTGAAAAGAGCTGGAGATTGAATAACACAGAAATTTGTCTTTTTCAGGACTGTTCAGGCAAATTTTTGTTTTTATTTAATAAAACGCAAATTTCATTACTGAATAATCGCTACAGTTGCTACCAGTTTTCATAACAGAAAATTACATTAAATTATTCTGAAGTTTTTTCTAGATGTTTTGAAGCTCTTTAAACTCCTTTTAAACTTGATTTAACCTGATAACCAGTGTTATACGTAACACGCTGGGTTATAAGCAAAAAAAAACCTTAGTCACATAACTCCTGAAAAATTTTTAAATGTTTTATTTTATGGTCACTCGCTAACAAATGGTTCAATAATTTTTTTTTCTTTTTATAAAAATAAATATTTACTATAACAATACTAATTTTATAATGTTAGTTACAAAATGGTGTTTAAGTATATTAATAATTAACATTGATAATCACATAAGATATATATTTAGAAAATAGGAAAAAAACTCTCATATTCATATAGAACAGAAGAGAACAGAACGGTTGTAATTATATGCGATCATTTAATTATGCGTGAACACAAATTAACGATTCTCAGGCCCAATTTAATATGTTTTTAATTATTGCACTAAATTGTAATAAGGTGGAAAATTAAATGGGCAAGTCACAACTAGCTTTAAAGATTATAGACATAATTATAACGTGTATCAGGATTAGCAAATACAGTTAGCTCTCTGATTGGTCAAAAGCAATTTTTGCGACAGAAGAGATGAATCAACTTTAACAGATGAACTAACTCCTAAACGTCATTTCTGCCGCAGACGCAACACATTCATTGATATTAGTGTATAAAAATAATATACGAAACGTCAACCATAATTGGTATTGTGAAGAATTAAATTATATCTAAAAAACTGTCAACAATAGAATTATTACAAATGAATTTGTATCTCCGCCACAGTCAAAAATTGTCGCGTGTTGATGCAGAAATCATGCCTAAAGTTTTGCCGCGACTTTGGTCTGCGACGCAGACTTGCGGCAGAAAAATGACCAATTAGGACCTTAATTCTCTATTATTTTGATAACTATCTAATCTAGCGGAGTTATGTCTTGTTGTTCATTTCATAAAGTTCCGCAGAAATCTTTTACATTTCATTTATCATATGTGAGTTATGTCAAAAGGTTTGTGGACAAGTTTTATACATGCTTCTCTCATAATGACGATTTACAAATCAATGTGTACAATTTTCTTGTATTATGAGCTAGCATTATGATGATGTTTATTCTTAATTAACTTCTCGCGAATTAATTTCCATTTAATTACAATCGATGTAATAGTGAGAGATAGATAGAGAGAAAAGGGCAATTTGAGAGTTTTTTTTCTAAAACACCTAATTTTTATTTTAATTTTTTTAATGTTTTTTCAAATTTGTTTGTTGTTATTGTTGTTGTTGGTGTGTTGTGTTTTTTTACCGGTTTTTCTTTAATTTTTTTGCCGGTATTAATTTTTTTTTGTCGTTTTTTTTTTATTCTAATATTTTTAGTATTTTTTTTTATTAAATCTCCATACGTTACTTGATATTCTGTAATACGTACGCGCTCTGGAATACTCTTGGTGATATATTTTAAATTAAATAACAGTAAACGGGTCCAATAAAACCGTATAGATCACAGTTAGGCTTGGTTTCAAAGAAATAGAAATTTTTATAGACGAATACGTACAGAAAATTAGATGATGGATTAAGACATCAAAATTTCTTGGTTTTATGCTGATTTTTCATTTCTGAAAGTAAAAATCCTGAAAAAACGGCAACAAACTTAAGGCTGTTGATAAAAAATTTATTTTGTGCCCATTATTGTGTATTTTGTTGAGTGAGTGATGCATGATGAAAGGATTTAAGAGAAAATGCCGCGAATATTTATACTAAACGGTGGTTTTAACGTTTTTTCTTTTTTTTTTTTATAATTAATATCTATCCTCATCCCCCAAAGTTTTTTTTGTGATTGAGTATCTGATCATTGATCGCGTGTATATTTTGATTTGAATTCTTTGTTGTTATTGATGTTGTGATTTTTTTTTTGGTGTTGTACCGTGTGATTGGTGTTGTTGTTGTTTTTCGTGTTTTTTTAATAAATAATATTTAATTATTTTTTTTGTGTTTTGTAATTGCCTCCTAAATATTACTAAAATTTACAAAATAAATTTAAATAAAAACTAGAGAAGTACTAAAAGATTTTATTCCAATAAAAATTTCTGATTTTTCCGTTGTTCCGAACTATGAAAGTTATCGAGAATGTAGGGGAAAATAAAAATTCCATAAAACTCGTACAGTCAATAGTGATGATATTTCAATATCACTGTCATGATTGCAGATAGTCAATCAATACAGGGATTTTACGTTTTAAAGAAAATGTTCCAAAAATCACTTTAAAACTTTCAAAGACTTCAAATTTACTCAAAATATGTGAAAAAAAGCCTACAAACATTTAAATATTTTTCTACTGTGTTTTTTTTTGCATATAATTGCTTTTAAAACACCAATAAAACGTTCCGGAACGCCGTTCCACCGCGTTACATGATAAAAAAAAGGCTTGATCATACCAATATGCAACATATTTTGTTACAAAAATTGTAAAAGATCTTTTAAAAATCTCTTCCTCTAATAATTAATGCCTTATCTTATCAAATATAACCATTTATTGGTCACTGCTAAAAAGGATTATTCTCTTCTTTTGTAACATGACACTATTGCGTGTTTTGTAGTACAATTAGTAACAAACACAGAACACTGTTTGTATCTGATTTAATAATTTTTATTTCATTTTTTTTTCTTTCTCTTTTTTGTTATCCTTTATTGCGATTTGCTTATTTGTTGTTAAATTTATTTTCATCTGCGTACTATTTCTGTCATTAATAATGAAAAAAGAAAGGAAAAAAAAAATTGTTTAAAAAAAAACACAAATTAATCGCTAAAAATAAATTTTAATTTCGTGTTGTGTGATTTAAATAATTATTATTTGGCTTCGTTGTTTGTAGATGTATGGTGTCCATAGCCGAAATCCCACTAGTATATAAAGGCATACTTTTAGGTGATGTACATTATGACACACACAGAGATAGTATTTATAAAAAAAAAATTGAATTAGAATTGAAATTAATTTGTTATTAAAATAGAATTAAACTCCGCCCCAAAAATGTTGTATTCAATTTATATTTTGTTTGTCCGGTGTTATTTTAATCCAATAATTTCAATTTTGCATATCGATGCAAGTATTTTGCAAGTGTGCGCGTGAGTTTTTTTTATTTGCAAATTTATTTAAATCACTATTTTAATTCACAAAAAAGGATAAACTGCGCACATAAATGCTTCTCGTCGTCTCTTATTGGTTAGTTTTGTTAGTTAATTCATATTTCATTGGTTAAACGTGATTTTTTGACAGTTATTACGTAATAAGATTTTTGGAAAATTTATACCTAAATCTGTTTTCCTAATTATCATTTGTTTTGTTGTTTCACCTTAATGTTTTATTTCTGGCGTATCCGAATTTTTTCAAGAAATTGTTTTTCCAAATAATAATAAAAATAAAGTTTATGTTGATTGCCCACTTATTACATACTTTTACCCCATTTTTCATGACATATTGATTATATTACATATAATGCCAAATCAATAGAAAAAAATTTCTCTTCGATCCACGTGAGTGGTTTTAATTTTTTAAAAACTAAGGTAAAATAATAATAATAATATGTGAATACAATTAATAAAAAACAAAAAAAAAACTATTTCGTGTCAATTTTCTATATAATTGTAGTCATTAGTTTGCTGTTTACTCGCCCAACCCCATCCATCCGGTTATTTGGGTGAAAAAGAAAAAATCCACTAAAGTCACTTTAACTCTAACCAAGGTGAGATTTTCAAACCATTTTTTATGTCCTGATATGTTTTGTGTGGTAAAAATTATTCGATAATGAATAAAATATGTAAAATGAACATACAACGACGGAGTGTAAACACGAAACAATATTGTCATTGATTCTTATCAATTTTACCTATATGCATATAAACAATAATTATATTAAAATGATTGGACATATATGACGATCAACGGATAATATAGACAAAGTTTTTCCATATTTTTATTTATGTTTCTCGTATATATCATACAGCACGCACAAGTTAATATTACAGTACATTGGCTTGTCACTTGATACTCATTTCGAATACGATTTAATATGGTAATTTGTGAGCTCTTCTGTAATTCTATAGATCATTTTTGTAGAAAGATCTTTGTGGTTTTTCCTTATGAACTGATTTATTGCGGTTTTAACGAAAGCAACATCACAGAATAGTTCCAATATGCGTTAGTATTCGAGATTCGTTAGAATTTAGAGCACAGGCTATTATCCTGTCACAGAATCGTTTAATAATATGTCGGCTACTGTTTTTGTCCCTAGTCCATTTATTATTATTATTATTATTATTATTATTTTATGAATTTTTAATAACATACATTTTGATTGTTGCTTGTAGATTATTAGTATGGGGGTGGTGATATATGTGAGTTAGGTGGTATTGTGGTGGATTATAATGGATGGAATTGAATGAAAATGTCGTTTTTATTTTCTATTTAATTTGTTTTTTTTTTTTATTTCATTCACTTTGATAATCGATAATTATGTGTTTAGTGACCAATAAGTTTTTTTTTTTATTTATTATATTTACTGGTTGGTGTCAGGTAATAAAATTTTAATGAATAAATTGACGAAACTTTTCTTTTCTAATTCATTATGGAATTGAATTAATTTGTATATTGTTTTTTTTTTATGCGTAATATATGGGAATTAAATGTTTCCTTTCCCACTGTTTATTGCCTTTTTGTAAATGGAATCCAAGTGTTAAGGTATTTAGAGTCGTTTTAAATGGGTACATGGTAAATGAATTGTTGTTTTCGGTTGTTTAAATTATTTTAAAAAAAATATGTTCGACTCTAATTTTAAATGTTTTATCCCTAGATAGTCATGATGACATCCTGATTCTTTTCATTTCTGATTTTGTTCAAATCTCTTGTTTGTTTGTAAGGTTAAAAGACTTAATTAAGGAATTTTTAGTTATAATCCTACACCAACATTAAATTACTCATTTTTCAGGACTAGGCCTAGGTATTTGTTCTGAAAATATCAATGACACTCAGTGTCTTATAAACAAACAAGATGAAAACGCTAAAGAGATTGCTGTTTGCTAGTATTTGCTTGATTAAGACAACTTTTGTTTTCTTAATTTGAATTTTCGTGATTTTTTTTTTTCATCCCCTGTTTGTGTGAATTTGTTTTTTTTTATTATTGTTTTATTACTCACGTGTTTGTTTTAAAGGTTTGTTCAAAGTAAATTTTTGTTTGTTTTTAGATCTTTTTGATTTTGTTTTGTTTTATTTGTAATTTAACTGCGTTTTGCCATGATCAATGAAGGTTTTTAATAAATTTTTCTTAGTTTTTCTTACATCCATTGTTGTTACCATTGTTGGTTTTAACTAGCCAATCAGTTTTAAGATAATTTTGCTAGTAGCTAGCATACATTCATCGATATTTTAATAATTCGATAATTATCTGATTGTATCAGATTGTATGGATAAGTGATTAAGTTTTGCTAGCTTCGTCTAGTTTTCTTTTTCAGTTTATAATATTTTTCCATACAGGCAAAGCCTTTTCAAAACAAAATTATCTAAGGGAGAATTACTTCTAGAATATACTTATATTGGGTTGCGGTTAAAACCACAGCTACTTCATTGGTCATTACATAAAACACAATTGACCCCCCCCCCCCCCCCTCACTTATTTATTCATTTTTAATTTATTTATGAATTTTACTTCTTTTTTGGTTGTTTTGTTGTTTCTTTGTTTGTTTGTTTGCCCCAATGTTACGTATAAAGACGTAAAAGAGTAAAAAAAAACAACATGACACCCAACCATCACCACCCCATTTACTTTTTTTTTATTTAAATTAATTAATTGATTATTAAACATTTTATTTTAATTAATTAATTTCTATTTTGACGCTATTTATATTTATTTTATTTTATTTTTAATTAGATTAGAGATTATGATAATAATAATAATAATAATAATAATAATTTTGTTTATAAAACTGGTTGGAGAGCAATTAAAACAAAATGATTTTTGTTTGTAATAAATAAATAATTAAAAAAAGAAAAATTAAGAAACAGAATATTTAAAGGTGTTTTCGAAAGAGAAAAAACAAAAACTAATTAATTAAAATAATTAATTAATTCAGTTTTTTTTTTTTTTTTTTTTTAATTTTGTACGTTTTTAATTAATTTTATTTTTTTTTTTTCTTTAATTAATTAATAAAAACTTTTGAGGTGTTTTAATTATTTTATTTTAATTTTTTTTTGTTGTCGCATTTTCAGCACACGTGTTAATTTTTTTTTTTTGATAATTTTTTTTTTTTTTGCAATTTTCTAATTAAATTTATTTTTCTGACTGCTCTCCTCTCACTTAATTTATTTATTAATTAATTTTTTTTATGTTTTTATTTTTTCTCGTAATTAGTGTACCACAATCATATGTTTATGGATCACCGTATTTGGGTGCGACAACAGCTGGACAAACAACAGCGGGTTTAGTACCGATACAAGCAACGCAATTATCACATGCAGCAGCCATTGCAGCAGCGACTAATCAATTTTATGAATATCAAGTAAAAAAAAATGTTTTTTTTAACTATTTGTGAGAGGAAATTTAATTAATTTTTGTTTTATATAGAATGCTGTGGCCGCGGCTGCTGCTGCCCCATATCCAAGTACTGGTTACTCTGGTTTTGAAGCGTATCCATATGCAGGGGCTGGTGGTAATTATTTAACTTTCAAAGCGTATTTAACGGAAAATTTATTTATTTTATTTTTTTCTTTATTAAAAAACATAGGTGCCGCTGCTGCCGGTTATATGACGCCATACGGAGCAGCGTATACAACCCTTCCGCAAGCTAATGCCGCTGCAGCAGCTGGTGGTTTCCCAGGCTTAGCACAGTATCCAGGTTCGGCTGGGGCCTCACTACAGGAGGCAAGGCTGCAGTAAGCGAAATTTTTTTTTGTTTTTAAATATTTATAAAAAAAAAAAGAAAAACACAGAAAAAGAAACCAAAAAAACAAAACAAAAATATTTTTTCTCCTTTTCTCTCTTTATTTATTTATTAAAAAAAAAAAATTAATTACTTCGTCTGTTAAAAAAATAATTACAAAAACCAAAAAAAAAAAAAAAAACTAAAAAAAAAAAATAGAAACGAAATTGGTGACTACTGGAGTGGTAAATGGTGTACAACAGCTGGAGCAACTGGCCACCATTATACCGGTGCATCGGCCACAGTTTCTCCGCTAGCAACAACCGGACTTGTCGCGAATGAAGTTAGCTGGAGAACTGGGTGACCACAAATCTCACATTTTGTTTAATTAAAGAAGACGAAGAAAATACATTTTTTTTTCTTATTATTTTATTTAATTTTTTTTTTAAACTAAATTATTAAAAATGGCAGAAATAACCAAAATAAATGAAAAATAATTTAAATAATTAATAAAAACTTTAGTTACTTAGGTAGAATTAATTAAAATAATAAAAAGAAGGAAGAAGAAATAAGTTAACATAATAAATGCACAGGTAACCCTCGTATATAACACTCGTCTGTTTTTTATTTCTTATTTAAGAACAGACCAAAAAATGAATTAAATAATCGGAAATAGTAACGAGGATTTTATTGCTTTTAGTAGTCGGTCCTTTGTTTTTTGTTTTTTTTTGTTCAAATAAAAAAAACGCGTTAATCGTGTACAACCGATGGAATTTATTGAAATCTCAAGATTTATTATTATTTTATTTTTATTTTTGTCATGTTATATCGAAGGTATCGTGTTATTATAAGGGTTATCTGTTATATATAATATATTTATAAAAAAAAAGAAAAGAAAATAAATAAATTTAGTGATATTTATTAAAAAAAAAAAAAATGAATTATTGAAACGAAAAAGAAAGAAAGAAAAAAAACATTAGAATTTAAAATGAATTAATTAAATTTTTTTTTATTATTATTATTATTATTAATTAACACAGAAACTTAACTCTCAGTCAATTGTTTGTAAACCGTAATCGTCGTGAATGGCAATCATTTTACAAAATATTAATAAAGAAAAAGAAAAAGAAAAGAAAAAAAAAACGTAAAAACATGCAGATTTTGGTGTGGCAGCTTAAATAAATTTATACTGTGGCTAGCTTAAAATTTCTGTTTGTAAAAAACTTTGAAATTTTAGCCTAGCCTTAACACTATATGATAATTCTAAAGGTATTATTACTGTAGGAATAATAATTATTGATAAAGTAATTTGAATTTGTTTTTCGTTGGTCTGTGGCTTAGTTTTGTGTGTCTAAAATATTTTTAGTCTCTTGCTGTAGTTATCGCTGCAGGGATAAAGTCACACCACTAGGCTACACCATAGAATTGAGTTCAAATGCTGTTCGTTCTTGGCCATAAGACACAGGCTGGATAAGACACGCAAAAGGATTAATTATTCTAGCTAACTAATCAGATTTGCATGTGAATATAAAGCATACAGTAGTGTCTCTATAATATAATAAAATACCGCGGCTAATCCAACTTAATTATATTTTTTTTTATTTGAAAATCTAGTCAATTTGCTTCTTTTCTTTTTTTTTTTATTAACACGGAATTAAACAATTTAAACGATAGGAGGGATGTAAATGCATGAAAAATATAAATAATTAATTAATTTCAGTTTATATACAAATTTATTAATGTTAAAATTAAAAATTAAAAATAAATAAATAATTAAAAATTTATTGGACTATTTTTTATTTTTTTTGCTACAAATCAATATCCGTCCATTTTTCTTTATTTATTTATTTTTAATGTAAAAATGTTAAAAGATGAAAAATTTCTTTGGCATCACAACAAATTAATAAGAAAAAAAAAATTAAATTAAGTTAATTATGTTTTAATAAAAGATTAAGGAGAAAACATCTTGGTGTAGACACTTGGTAGTAAGTGGTATAATGTAGATAAATAATTAGTTATCAGTTATAGACTGAATATAGTGATCTCTTGTGTTTCTTATACTCTCCCAGTTTAATAAAATCCCTTGTTATCCTGAACCCTTGTTTGGTGAGATTCGTCTATGCAAAGTAATAACTGGGCGGTACACACCATATTTCGGGAATGTGCAACCACATTTAATACAGAAATTAATCTCTTATAATTAATTAATAAACAGGTTACAACACTAATAAGGAAGTACCGTACCATGTACAGGTGTGACTGACTACGTTATTATCTACATAATACCATTCACTATGCTCGTGTGTCACCAATTTAAAAACAATAATATTATCACAAAAAAAAAATTAAATTAAATAATAATTAATAATAACAAATAAAAAAACATTAAATAATTATTTAATTAACGAAAAAAAAAAGAAAGAAAAAAACGTTAAGCTAAGTTAAGTAAATAATAATAATAAATAGTTGTTTAGTGTAATTCTATTAAAAAAATAATAAAAATATTAAATTTAAATTATATTTTATTAATTATATTTTAATTAATTATTTAATTAAATTAGTTAAATGAAAAAAAAAAATAAATAAATTATATCAAATAAAATAAATAAAAAAACGAAAAAAAACTCAAAAAATGTATGTTTGTTAAATTTTTTCTGTCTTCAGGAAAGGGAAATTGTTCTATGGATAGATGTTTTGGTTGATACAGAAATGATTCTGTACGGATTCATTGGGATTAGATGGTTTTTAGGTGGCTGCTTATAACCTATTACGTAGTTGAAAAGTAGTTGACTACGATCTACGACTATAAATATTATTTCTTAGGATTTTTCAGGTGAACAAACTTCACAAATCTTCGCATAAAGCATAACATACATAAGTGGTATGTCATTGCTCGAAGTGATAACACTTTGTTTTAGTGTCAACCTTTATCGGTTATTTCTTTGAAGTTAACCGAAAATATAAATATTTGCCCAAGTTTAATCATTCAGATATATTTAAAGTAGAAAATTTTGATGACACCTGAAATAAAAGACCTTTTAAAGTTTAAATGGTTCTGGTAACATAAAAACTCGTAGTCACAAAATTTGAATCTACTTCATTAACAGAAACTTATGGCAGAATCCAAATGCAATAAGGAGCTTGGTTATTCTATCGGCTATTCCGACTTAGACTCTCATGACGATCTAGAAGAAGTAGTGCGATTTTCAGTACAGTTTCTCAATATCTTTCAATTGATACCAAATTCTACCCTCTACTTCTAGATCGTTTCTTAATGTTTATATTACATCAATTTATTTGGGTGCTGGGGAAAAAAATACTCCGTTTTTATTGTAAACAATATAATCCAGGTATCGAACATCGCCTTTTGAATATTGTATCGATTGTATGATACTATCAAGACAACCGTGTTTCAAATTTTCCGGATTAATGCGTATATAAAAAAAAAAAAAGTTTTTTTTGGCTACAAAAGTAATCAACAAAACACTTTTGTAACAGAAAATTAGAAATGAAAGAAAAAAAAATTGTTTTGTAATTAGGTAATCATTAATAAATCATTATTGGTAGACCAACTTGGTTGACACATAATTATAGTAAACTAGTGAAGTGACAGGAATATAATTTTAGTTTTTGTGTATTTTTTTTTTTGAAAAATATAATTAGGAATTATGTAACAAAGCCAAACCGTAATGTGCGCTAATTTGTTTACCTGTTTTTTGTATTTTTTTTGGTCAACTGAAATAAGACGATATCAGCGTTAAGTTTTTGTGCTTATAAATCTTTCAGTCAGTTATCAGTCAATGGATTAGCACTTTGTTAAACATTATTTACCTGGTATCAATCAGTATAATACGTAATTTCAGAATAGTGTTGATAAAGTCGAAAACTCTTACAAATCCTGTATTGAATAGTGGTGATGTTACGCTTTTACATTTGTTGTCATGGGAAAAGCCCCCTTGTTCTTACAAACTATGGAAATTCGTATAGCGTTCATCCTGAAATTTGATAATCAAATGTGAACATCGTGTTACATTGATGACAACCCTTCAAATTTATATGTTCAGTATCACCTAATAAGAAATACCACGGTAACCAAATTTTAGTCACCCGTTTTATGGACTTTATAAACCTCTAAAACTTCTTCTGCATCGATTATTTAAGTATTTTTAACAGATTAATTTACAGCAAAAATATTAATTTACTTGTCTCCAAGAATTTTTCTCTTTTCTAACAAAGAAAAACCCAAAAAAAAAAAAAAACGTTTCTTCGCCACTTTATCTTCTATGCCATGTTTATCGCTATTTTTATCCTAAGATATTTTTCATCTACTTAAACATCATAGGATGAGGCACAATTGTGACGTGGCGTAATGTTATTTATAAATAAAAACCTAAAAAATAAATGAAAAGAAAAATATTTATTTGTTATTCGGGAAACTAAATGACAGAAGACAACAACAAAAACAATACAAATAAGAATCAACAGAGATATAAAACCTTGGATAATCTGGTTGTGGACACTACGCTTTATTTTGTACCAAAGACTTTTATTAAATTTCTGGACTGTTGGATGATGAGAAGTTAAGAATTTTGAATAAAACTATTTACATGGAAAACAGGTTGGTAGCCACTTTCTTCGCAGTGAAATTTTAAAGCTGTGTCGCCGTTGTCGTCGTCTATAATTAATTTTTCTTCGTTTGTAAGAATGTCAACAATGTTACAACAGCGAACATTTTTTAAATTTATTTATAAATATTTTTTTTTGTTTTTGTCTTTAGATCATAATTTTTATTAATATTTACATTAATTAAAAGAAATTAATTAAAATAAAGCAAAAGAAGAAAAGTAGAGCGAATCGTATTCCACTTTGTTTATAAAACTAACAAAATGGCGTCATTTTATAACCGTTTTTGCAATGAACGGAATTGAAACCTTTTTAATAATTTTTTTTATTTATTCTTTCAAATAAAATGAAAATTAATAAATTAATTCAATTTAGTAAGATTGACGTGAAAAGTCACCTTTAAACATGACCGCGTGGCTACAGTTATTGTCACCCGATATATCAATACCAACGGAAACAATTAATAAAAAATAAAAATAAAACATAACAACAGTTATTTATCTTTAAAACATTTAATGTGTTAAAAACTTTTTATTTTTAGTTTTGGAATAAATAACAAGGTGATATTATTCTATTTTATTAATATGCCATTGCATTATCCTTATCAACGTCAAAAGCATAAATAAAAAGAAAAATTTTTAAATCGCACAAGCGATAACTTTCATAATCGGTGTGTCATTCTGTTCAAAACATTTATAATAATTAAGAAACCTCTCAACAGCAAAACAATAAAAATTAAATTAATGGAAAAAAAAAAGAAATCATTTGAGTAGCTTTTAATAAAAATATTTTTTATATATGTGTGAAAAGATTATTATTTCTCTTTTATAATTAAATAACTGAAAAAAAAATATTTATGATTAATAAGAATAAAAGAAAATTATTATTAGCATAAATAAATGAAAAAGAAACAAAAAAAAATGAAAGCCATTAGAGAAATGACAATTGTTATCCGATATCAAAACCAAAAAAAGATTATTTTTTTAGTTATAATACAAAAACCATATAACAGCGATAGTAATAATTTCTGACATTTTTCTTCTTCATAAAACTTTACAAACACGTTGTTGCGTCAATAGCTGCATTTACTGTGTTTTTGTAGTTATAAATAAATAAAATGTATTAATTTAAAGGAATAAAAATATTTAATTTTTAAGAAATATAGAATAAAAACATAAAATAAATTAAAATTACAAAAACACGACTTTTATTCAAAAAAGAAAAGAGAAAAAAAAACCAAAAACCTCTAAATGCTTTAAATAAATTCTAATTTAAATTGAAATGTGATTTATGGTAACAGATGTGTTAATACTGAATTTGCTTATTATACAAAACAAAAAAAAAACAATAAAAAAAAGCAATCGTCATGTATTTTTAGCTTTACAAAAAAAAATAAAACTTAAGTCACATTAAAACGTGCTACTATAGATGTCTTAAGTCTTGTTTGTTGACTTTAAACAAAGAAGTGAAAACAAAAATAAAATTAAAACTATTCAAATGCATTTGTTTTGCAAATTTTATTTTCTACATAAAAAATTGGTGTAAAAAAAAGCCAAATAAATGTCATTTTGATTCAGAGTTAAAATGTTTGAAGACGACACAGATTCGTTTAGATTTTCTTCAGCAATTCAGTAGCTTCTTCTTTGCATATTTTGTCTTCTTCGGTGCTGCAACAAGGAACAAGGAAAATAAAAGTTTTAAAAATAATAGAAAAAAATGAATAAAAACTCACAGAACACGAAACTGAACCGCTTCGTTAAGGTACTTTTGTGCTTTCTCTTTGTCATTTAGTCGCAAGTGTGTCTTCCCAAGCATCAACAGATTCATAGAGTAAAAGTGTGGTTTAAGCTCTTCGGCGCGAGTAAAATGTTCCAGAGCCTCCTCGTATGTACCATTTGGTGGAGTCGCAAATATCGCTGAAACGATTTTACGTTGATACCATGGCATATCAGCTAAACCAAATGCGAAACTCCCCAATAAATACCAACTGGTTGGATCTTGTGGGTTTAACTCCACGGCCATCTAAAGCAAAAAAAAAATATTCTTAACTTTAATAAACAAAAAGATACAAAAAACTCCCGAAAACCACGGACCTTCATATGGTATTTAACGTTTTCGAGCTGTTTGACGCGTTCTTTAAGACCATCCAGTTCGCTTTTTGCATCCAGCAACACCGACATCCATTTATGCACCGCAAAATTTTTGTCATTTAACTTTAATGCGTCCGATATTAAATCATAGGCATCACGTATCAGTTCCGCTTTTTTGGGTTTCTCTGCTGTTTTCGACATTTTAAACATAGAACGTGCTAGACGCCATTTAATCTCCTCCAAATTTTGATTGGGATGCTTACGCAATAAATCGATAACATCTTGATAATGATTTTCATCAAATAATTGGTCGGCGTGTCGTATTACATCCGATAAATCGTTTACTATTTCTGATGCAACAGTATCATTTGCCATGATTTTATGTTTATCAGATGTTGATGAACCAAATAGGCTTAAGGATATTAAAAAGAGGGGATATTTGGTTGTTTTTAATAATTGGAAATTAATAGGTTTTGGTTTCTGTAAAAATATAAAAATTAATTAAAATTGCTTTTAGGGCCATCTATTAGATTTTTTTGTTGTTGTTTTATTTTTAAAAAGTAAATCGAAAAATGTTTTGACTTAACTGTCATCTAGTGTGAACAAATATAAACATATTTGATATCGAAACATGCAATTAGATAAAACAAAAAAAAAAAAAAGTGAAGGTTGGACTTTGACACATGAGAATCTAGTTTAACCTTAAAAACCACTTTGAAAGTAACACAAAAAATGTTTTAAATTTAATTAATTAATTATTTAATAATAATAATTTACGTACACCAATTGCTAATCCAAATTGTTGACAGTTTAATCTTATTTTATAAACACAATTTAAAATGTTATTTAAATTTTTATAACGATAGAACAATGACATGACACTTCCACTTCACTGTGTGTTTAAAAAAAAGAAATTATTATTAATAAACTTGCTGCATTGAATTGAATTTTATATTTAATTAAATAATAAATATTAATGTTAAGAAAATATTTAATTAAATTAAAAAAAAAAACAATTTATAGATAACCAAAAAAAAATAAGAAAAACTCTTAAACAGTGTTTGCCTTTATCTGATTATTAATATTATTATGACATTTGTAGGGACAAGAAAATGTCAGCTGTGTTGTGTTGTTGATGTTGTTGCTTGAATGCGCATGTAAACAAAGGGAGTTATGATGCGTGTGCGTTATGATCACTATAGTTAAGTGATGCCACCTTAACTTCTGTCACAAATTTTTTTTTTATTATTTACATAAAGAAATTCCGATGATTTATTATCACGATTAAACCTTTTGAAAACATTATTTATGATATCAAAAATAAATTTAATTAAATATTAAGCCTGGCAACAATTCCATAAACAAAATAAAACAAAAAAAAAATGTTAGTACGCGTGTACTTGAGGTAGGCTTTTTTTTTTTTTTTAATATAATTTTCATGGTTTAAAGTGCTTTTACACAATCAACCTACAAATAAGATAATTAATTTTATGAAATAATGATTAATTAGTAATAATATGATTATTTAATAAAAACATTGACATTTACCTGTGGATAAATATAAAAAAAACGCGTAAAAATAAAAATGACAGCTTTAAAGACATGTGTAATGTTTTTTAAATATAATAAATGAACGTTATAAGGTTTTTTTTTATTAAATCACAATTATAAGGTTTTTCTTATGTGTTATCCTCACAATAAAAGTATTTTGCTGCTACCCTATCCGAAATTAATTTAAATAAATTTTCTTTTACAAATTTTTTATTTTTTTACTTATTTTTTTATTTTGTTCCTGCTTCCTAAGGAAATTGATTTGTTTTATTTTATTAACATTTATCATCGTTTTATTAAACTTTGCCGTTGCAAGGTTTATTTGTGAATATGAAATTAAAAACCATATAAAAGCCATTGAACGCGAACGAAAAAAATCATTTAAATTGTTTGAACTATACAATTTCCAGTTAATTTATTTTTCATGCCATTTGCTTTCATTTTTAATTTTTTTGTACATAAATTGAATATAATTTTATCTATATAAAAATGAATTAAATTCTCTCTTTTTTTGTTTTTTAATTAATATAAATTAATTAATTAAATAAATTTTGTTTTTTTTAACATTTTACATAAAAATATAATTTTTATTTAATTAAAAAATATTTAACATTTGATGGGTTTTAATTTTTTTTATATATAATTTTGACGTTTGATTAAATTTGTTTTTAAATACGAATTAACAAAAAAAAAAAAAACACAAAAAATTCAATTAATTAATTAATAATAGTTTTATCTATATAATATTTATATATTTAAGCTCAAAAATAATCTAATATTTATTAATTAATATTTAAAATTTTAATTTCAAATAATTTTTTTCATTTTTAATTTTTTTTTTTATAAAACACTGAATACAATTTTTTTAAATTAATTAATTAATAAAGAAATAAAACAAGAAAAACAATTTAAAATTAATTAATTAATAAAAAAATAACTAATCCTTAATTAAATTTATTATTACTGAGAATAATCATAAGAATTAATAATTAGCTCAAATATTTAATATAAAAAAAAAAAAAATTTTTTTCATTGGTTTGTATTTCAAGTATTGGTATTTCAGGACTGGAGTAGAACAGATTTATAATATTTTATTAAAATTGATGAAACTACCTTAATTCGTACCAACGGTGTCTCGGATCACATTTTTAACTGTGTAGTATCGGAAATTGAAAATTTTTGTTCCAAGACGTTTTATTAAGATAAATTATTATCGCCGTGTGAGAAGATGACACAATAAAATCATCCAGTCTTTTAAATCCAGTCCAGACGGAACTTAAACCTTTAATCTGTTGAATCTAATAAACTCGATTCCAACTCGATACGCGAGAAATCAGCGTCCCAATGTATATAAAATTTTTGTTACTTGATAGATTGTTGATTAAATATTTTAAACGCAAATTTTGGTGAACTGTTTTGCTCCCTCTTCCACAAAAAAAAAAAAAAAAAAAAATCTTTCTAAATGATGAACTGATCCCTAATAATCCATAATAAAATTTTATAGACAAGATAGAACGAGGTGCAACGATTTTTCACTGTTCATAAAAATTCACCATCCAGCCCCCTACCAATACAATAATGTACGAATAAATAATTAAATCAAATTTGGTACGTGGTACAAAAAATTGAAATTAATGCAAAATAACTATTAATCCCTTAATTAATTAATTAATTAATTAATTATTTTCTCATACAAAAGCTATTTTTTTGTTTGTTTTTTTTTTTCTTTAATTCTTTAATTCATTAATTACATAAAATTTCCTTTAATTTCTAACTAATTTTATTATTCAGAGAAAATATAATTTTTTTTTTCTTTAGTTTTTCGTTTTGTTTTCTATTTATTTGATTTTTCAACAGCCTATTTTGGGTACACAGATCGTTTGTTTATATATATTTTCTTTTAATAAAGAATTAAATTAAATAAATAATCAGGAACCCTGTATTAATAAATTAATTAACTATTAACTAGCCACAGCGGTTAGATTTGATTTAAAATTAAGAGCTGAGTTTTAGATTCGCTGTTTTGTCTTTTTTTATTTGTTTGTTTGTTTGTTTTGTATTAAGCAAATTCTAGGAGTTTAGTTTTTTAAATTCTCTTTATTCCTGAAATTTATCAAAGAGAATTAGGGAACATTTAGAATTCAAGATTGTTAGGATTAAACTAGAATTAACAAAGTTTTTAATCATTTACTTTACTTTACTTTACTTTACTTTGACATGGTACGATTCAACGCTTCAACGCTTTTAACATTTCAACTGCTTTGAAACGTCTAGATAATAGCGCATTGAAAAAAGCTGTTTTAGTTTCTTAAGATTTGACTGTGATAATAAAAGAGGTAAAGGAGATTACCTGGAAAATTATCACCTTGGAGCATTTGTTGCGGTTTTAAGCACATTCAAAGTATACAAATGTCAAAGCAAAGTATTAAGGCAAAGCGTTACATTGATGGTCTTTTGTTTCGACAACACAAGAGTTTTATTAAAAGAAACTAAACGAATAATTATTTGGTTTTCACGGTATGTTGATGTCTTTTCTATTACTACCATTCAGATTATTCAGATGGAAATTATTAAGGATACAGAATTTTTCAATATATTTCGATCGAAGGAGAGAGAGAGAGAGAGAGAGAGAGAGAGAGAGGGGGGAGAGAGAGGGGGGGGGGGTGCTTCGATGTATATACTGTTTTTTTGTTTTTTGTGATGAATATTTGTTATTTAGCGAGGTATATTGATAATCCTATCTAACCATCCTAATTTGTTGTGTCTTAAAGTCAGAGAGGGTACGTTACCATATATATTTTTTTGAAATCTGAAGCAAAATACGAAGTAGACCAGAATTCTTGATAAAATCAATCAAATCATGCTTGCTTAAATGGGCAAAATCTCTAGAAAACATTGAAAGTTGATAAGTGAAGTACTGTTTGTGGATTATCTGTGATAAGGAAGTGTGAAGTTAGTTAGAATTAAATTGTTTTTACTTTAATTCAATAATATAGGAATGGTTTTGTAGCAAAATTGTATCAAACATAACCAACGTCTGGACCAGAAAAATTAGACAAAAATTATAGTTTCTCTCTCTCTCTCTCTCTCTATCTCTGTGTGTGTTTAAAACAGAAGTAACAAATAGTAGCATAAACGCTTAATTATTTATGATTTAATAACCAATCAATATTTGTTTTATATGATTTCAGGTATATAAGAATTACTATTTTATTTAAATAAATAATAAATAACAGAATTATTCAAATAGTTTAATTGTGTATCGTGTAATTAATGAATTAATAAATAAACTATTTCTCTACGAATAAAATAGTTTTCTGTAACAAAAATGCAAAAGAATAAGACGACAAAAAAAAAAAAGAAAAGAAAAATCTTGATATAAAATTGAATTGTCATTTAGTATATTAATTAATGTTGTTAATTCATTAATTAATTAATTCATTAACACTAATTAATGTTCAATAATATATTTAGTATATTTGATAAAAAAATAATTATTTCTTTCTATTATTATTTATTAATTCTATTTTCCTTTTTCTATATATTATTGTGATTTCATTTCATTTTTATTTAATTAATTAATTAATTTTCATATTATTTCTATACAAATGAAAGAAACAAAATCCCCTATCACTATATGTTAAAGAATTAGAAAATAAATAAATAAATATTAACAGAAATATATATATATATATATATGTATATGTGTAGCGCGAAATGGTTTTTTTGTTTTTAATTTAATTAAATTTTACATCTAAATTATTATCTAATTTAATACAACCTGATAATTATTAGTTATTTAATTAAAAAATTAATGTAAAAATCTACTTAAATTAATGAATGTTTTGTCATTTTTTTTATACATTTATCCCACGATTAATTATTGTTTTTATTTATTTGTTTGTTTATATATAGACGGGGAAATAAATTAAGCTTTTTTTTATTTTTTTAAAATCTATTTAAAGAAGCTTTTATGAGAGCTGAGATAATGGGGTGTGGATAATCAACATTACACATAGACCTTTTTTTTTTTATCGCTTTTAAACATTTTTGTTCTGCGGTTTTCTTCGGTTTTGTGTAATGGAAGCTGATTCAAGTAGAAGCTTTTTTGATTGTTTTATGAATTTAATTAATTAATTAATTAATTATTCGACATTCATGAGTTTAAATTTATAAAATTTACAATTTTTCGATTAGATCAATTTCGATTATCGAATCCAACAATATTATTAATAATAATTCTAAATACTCTCACATCCTCATTGATTTTTTTAAATTCGGCTACAAAATCACGTTCTCAGTGTCACAAAAAAAAAAAAAATAAATAAATAAAAATAATGAAATCGATTCATGCGCTACAAATAATATTCTAAGACTGGGTGTCCTTACTTAAGACCAACCGATACAACCGATTTGTTTTTACTCCCCGGTATTTTTTAACGAAATTTTTAATTAATGCGGTTTATCTATGATTTAAGCAGACTTAAATTATCCAGATTATCCAAATAACGAGTTTTTAAGACTTGAAAACATTCTAGACTAAGAAATAACCGAAAATTTAATTAAATACACTTTATAAATCTGCTTATCATAACCGTTAAACAAAGTAATGCATTTCAAGTCTTTAAGTTTCTTTACCAAACGTACCGGGTTCATTATTTGCTATGCTTATTATTTTTTTTCTATTACTCTGTTTTTACATCGTTTTTATTTTTTTTTGTTTCTTCACTACTTTCTGACCTTAAATTAATAATTTTTTATTTATAAAAGAGAGAGAGAGAGAGAGAGAAAAATAGAGAGAGATAGTGAAAAAAAACCTTAATAAATTAATTTTTTATACGCCTATATTACGCCTAATTTTAATAAATTTTTTTTATAAAATTATTATCAGTTTCATATATAAATTTCATCATCATCATCTGCTGTTGTTGTTACCATTTATGACTTTATTTATTTAAATAACTTTAATTATTTTTTTTTAAACATTAGGTTCCACAGTTAAGTGTGTGTGTGTGTGTGTTTTATTTGATTGACATTTGTTTAAGAAATCTGCTTGAATTCACTTTGTTATACAAATTTCCCATGGAATTTTTGTGAAATTCAATCATCTAACACCGTACAACGTTTCATTAACACAGTGTTACCTGTTTTAATATAAAAAAAAAAAATTATTTTTTTTTTTTTTTTTTTCATAAATATATCTAAGATTTTTCTTTTTTTTAATTATTATTTTTTTTTTTTTTCTTTATAACGTTTAATTATTTAAATATATTTTTTTTTCTAATTTGGAAGACTATAAACTATTTAGCAATATAAACTGTTATGTAAATATGTATATATATGTATATATGTATATACATAAATATTTCTCTATTATTATTCTCTGCCTACAAATTCACTGTATTTGTTGTTATCAGTGTTTGTCTATATTGATTATCACTGTATCGTCTCAGGTAAATAAAGTAGAGAACAGTCTAATGTCTTTTACCACTTTTATTTATTATTATCATTATCCATGTGTTTTGTAATTAATTAATTTATATTAATTATTGTACTTTGCGTTCAAAATCAATTTTTTTTTATTTCTATACAGGTCGCTCTTGATTATTCCGTTTGAATTTATTCGTTTGAAATTGTTATTTCGTTAAGGATCGTACATTTAATTTTTAATTTTTTTTATAGAATCTTTTAATTCTTCATTCTTACATTCTTTGCTTAATTCTAATGGATTTTTATTAATCTTGAGAATTTGTAATGCGTTAACTACCTGTACAACTCCTTTCTTATACTAAAATTATAAATTTTGTCTCTTTTGAAATAAAGTTTTCTTCTCATTTAACATCCGCTGTGTTTTATCAACTTTTTTTTTTTTGATTATTAATTGGTTTTTGTTTAGAAAAATTATTAAAAGTCTACACACAAAATATAACGAGAATTTCTAAAATAAATGAAAAAGTCTCCAGAAAATAAAACAAAAAAATCTCCAAAACAAATGAATTTTCGTTTTAGAAAAGTAAAAATGAGACACGTGTTCTTCTGGCGTCACCTTTGGCTCTACGAGCCATCCCGTACTGTCACATGCTCGCCTCAGGATTTGACGTTGATCCTTTAGAATCACCTTGAGCACCGCTACCACCTTCTTCATCACGTGATGTACCAGATGCCGCCCTTCCCGACAATCCGCTAAAGTCAAGTTTATACTGCGCAAAATAAAATGAAAAAAAAAAAATTAATTTCATTTTGTCAATAAAAGTTGAGCAATGACAATCATTGTTTAGCAAAAAAACGACAACCAAACACACACGCTAAAAACACAAAAAAAAAACTCTAAACACCATTTATGTATGAGAAAAATAAAAATGTTTTTTTATGTTTAATTGAAATAAATATGAGTTTTGTTTGTTGATTTAATGTTGCTGTGGATTTTTAGTGTGGCCAAAAAACACATCGACAATTGTCTACTTTAAAAAACACAAATTAAAAATTATAAAATTAAATTAATTATTCAAAAACATTTAATAACTAATTAGAAAAAACAAAAAAAAAAAAAAATCATTGATTACAGTAATAACTTGCATAGCATTAAAAAAAAGTAAGAAAGCTGTTTTAATCCCCCTCGTAAAGCTATGAGATTCATTAATTATTCACTCTTACCGATTATCAGGTTTAAATAATTTCAATTATTACAGAGAACTAAAGACATACTATCGAAACTTAACTCTTTTTCAAGTGAATGAAATTATGTTATTTATGGGAATTCAGGAATTTATCATAAGCTGTTGTTAGGCTAGCCAACATTAATACAAATTTATTTATTTCATAATAGAATACGAATACCAGAATTATCTATTAAATTCGTTTATACATTTTTTGCAATAAAGGTCGTCACATTAGGCTAACCTCGTTATCTTGGCGTTACAGCATTTATAGGAAAAAAGAAAAAGAAAACAAAATTAAACTTTCTATCATAAAAACCAAATGGATGGGTTATCCAGATTGTTTTATTAATGCAGATATTTACTCGATTTAAACACATTTTTTTTCCTGTACGTTATGTGTCAGATTGGTGCTTAAATTTACTCTAAATTTTGGATTATAGAGCAGCAATTTGTAGGATTATAAAATTTATAGAATTGTTTTTATTAATTACCCGATTAATTGTTATACGTTGTTCTTAATTATTATATTACGACACACATCCAGTTATAGCCCAAAATTATATTTAGACCTGTAAATATATTATTATACCTTTACACTGAAACATTACTCGTTATTTATACCGTTATTCGGTACTTTAAAGAAATTATATATCGTTTCTTTTACTAATAACGTAACTTTCAGTTATCTTCTCAAAATTAGTTATTTTCAATTAAATTTTAAGTGATTTTAGTTTTTAAAGAACAATTTGGAAGAAAGAGTGTCTGTAGCGTTTAAACATTGAATAGGTACCGAAATAAAATTAATAACGCTACAAATAACGTTTCTTTAAAATTAAAAATATTTTTAACGTTACTCGTTAACGTTATTTTTTAGTTTTATTATTTAGTTACATTATTTGTAACATTTTCACAACACTGTTTTATGTATATTACGTGTTAATTTATCACTGGATTATATAATTAAGAGTATGGATCATTTTGGTTAGTTTATTTTAATAGTTATTTTAAGCGTGGTTAATGCACTAACAATAGATAATCCTTTTTTTTTGTATTATGTGTGTTAGTCAGATAAACCATTCTTTATACCTGTATACTGATTGTTATACCAGTATTATGCAATTTATTACTGTAACATTGACATAAATTATATATATATTTAATACTGAAATTAATAAATTTAAATTAAATAAAAATAACAATAAAAGAAAAGAAACAATAAGAAAAAAAAGGAAAATTTATTCGTTACTTTTTTTTTTTTTTGTATTTTTGATAATAATAATTATAACAAAAAAAAAAAAAAAAAAAAATTGGAATCATTTTCTTTGTAATTGTTTTTTTTTTTTTTTAATAATAATTTTTTAATTTTTCAATAATAATAATAATATTAATAATAATAATAAAAATAATAATTACAATTTGTGCTAAAAATAATAATAATAAAAAAATATAAATCTTCACTAATAACGTCTAGAAAACAATAAAAAAATAAATAAAATAAAATATATATATATATATATAAAAATCAGTGAAAGATTTTCTTTCTTAATTTTTTTTTAATTAATTAATTTAATTAATTAATTAATTAACGTTAATATGAGAATAAGTAAAGTTTTCTTTATACTACTTAACGGCAAATGGTACTTGCTGTGGCATACATAGGCCGTGCTGTAAATGATAACAAAAAAAAAAAAGTAGTGAAAAAAATAATAAAAAAAAAAAAAAAAAAAAACAGGAAGATAAATGGTTAATCAAAATGGTGGTAAAAAATTAAAAAAATAAAATGGAGGAGAGAAAAAATACAAAAAAAAATCGTTAATAAAATTTTTTCTTTGATGAATTTTTAAAATGATTTTTTATAATTATATAATATGGAAAAGAATTAAATACTCTTGCAAATCATTTTCACTTTTTATATAATTACACACACACGCGTTCATAATTAATTAACTAATTAATTTATATTTATATTTATATTAAAACAATGAGATTAATAATAATAATAATAATAATAATAATAATAACCTTATTGGCACATTCAAAGCATGTTGTCACCACCTTATTGATGACATTCATTAAATTTTTAGTCTCTTGTATAACATGATCAACTTTTACAAATGTGGCCGCCTTTCCAACAGTCGGATCTTTAACAGTAAATTGTAATGTTTGTACATATGTTGGTACTTTGTCTAAATGCTCTAAAAGTTCCTTTTTTGATTGTCCAGCTGGCACCTATCATATATTTTAATAATTTTTTGTTGTTAATTAATTAATTAATTAATTTTTTTTCCATTTTATTGTAATTCGTTGAACACACACCTGATATGAAAATTGCCGTACAACTTTATATAATCGATTTGCTTCCTCAGCAAAATATTCTGCTTGTGTAAATAAATCTTGGGTCGTACGTAAACTGCCTTCACCTTTTGTAAATTGATACATTGAGAATGCCATTGCTGACATATTTTTTGCCCTTTTAATAGAGGAAATATTATTATAAAAGAAAAATCAAAATGCTAGAGAAGCTAAAAACCTTTTGACAATGTCATTATTCTCATCTGTTGCACCATTCCACTTATCTGTTTCGGCGTCCATTTCATTAGTCAGCATTTTCATTTCTAGACCTGCTTTGGCAATTTTTTCTTGTTCTTCCTGATCCAGACGTGACGGTTTTAACGGTTTTGATGTTGTTCCATGTTTCTAAAATAGATACCAAAAACCAAAATTATCATTAAACATGAGAAACGTAATACATTTGCGATCCACTAACGCCAGGTCTCGGAAGACTTAAATATTCATGACAGTCAGGACGTGATAAGGATTGTGACATATCGATAATTTCTTTTGAAACAGATGATATATCGCTGGCCAACCACTGCCACATGTCAGCAAACACTTCTAGATTCTCTTTTGTTATTTTACTTGATGGATGCGATGAGAGTGCACGTGCTGCAGTTATAACCTTTACAAAAAAATAAATTTATAATTGCATTTTGAATCGTTGAGGTATTTATATACGGATTATTATAGATTTGGCTTCCTACCTGTGGTCCGTAAATCCGTAAATTAATTTCCGTGAACTTGGACTGCACCTGAAGGGTCTCGGATAAGGCAATGTGACGCAATAGTTTGCACACTTCCAATATATGATCAATGTAATCATGGAAACGATCGGCACATTCTTGCAAACGATCCAATTCCTGATTAATTGCAATATTTCGCAATGAATTCACTAAATCGATTCCAATTTTGATTGTATGCACCAATTCAGCCGTTTGGTCGGCAACAGTCAATGTTAGCTGATGCGATAAATCGTGCACCGAATTCAGCACACTCTCAATTGATGTATCAATATCGAATGTCGTGCTAGGAAACTTCTCCATATTTACTGCTATCCGTAATAACTGATTCAGCTCTAGTTTTGATCGATCACATAGTAGTAGTATGTTTTCCCGGTGCTCGTGCGTAGTGTAAGCGGAATCGGTGAAATCTTGAGTCTTTTCAATGACTTTGTCCAGAGAAATAATTAATTGTTCACGTGTTTCCGGTGCTAATATCGATAGTGAGAAGTTTGTGATTTCGTTGATGCTCATATTATCACGATTTCCGCAAAAGGCGGGTAGTTCCCGATCTAAACTCATATAGTTCCTACTTTTATGGTGTGCTCCGATGTGTCGATCACGCTCGCTATTACTCCGCATAAGTTCACGCTCACGTCGAGCACTTCGTGTTTGTGGCACATCAAGAACACTGTTATTGTCCTTGTCACTGGTCATTGTCGATAAATCACTACCACATTGGCCATTACTGCAATCCGACTTTGACAATGATTCAAAACGAGGCCGCGACATTTCAACAAGTCTAGAAAAATGTCGAAGACAAGTGAATGCTGTGGCTCTCTCTGAATCCCAGTCGGATAACGGTTGGGAGTTGCGAGGTGATATTTTCTCTATCGATGAAGATTCAAGGACACCATCTTTAACCACATAATGAATTAAGTCCATGGCACGTCTCATTTGACAGAATACTGTATCACGATTTTCTCTAGAATGGGCGCACTCTGGATGTCGTAGACACGTTTTCGATGAGGTTAACAACATCATTGTGGAGCGTTCCAAGACTTGACGGGCTGCAGCCATCTGTGCCCGTCTGCGCTCATCTTTTAAATCATTTTGACGGTCACCAGTTACGTGAGCCAACTCAACCATTTCGGCACCAAATACCGAAAAAGCTTTAACAAATTCAGTAAAATTGGCAACAGATTCTAAACGTCCCAATGACCTGGCCACCTATTTTGTGTTGAGATACATATTAATTTTAATTCAAAAATAAGTTAAATGATTTTCTGTATTACCCTGTCTTTGGCTAACAGCAATTGTTTAACTACAACAATGTCAGCCAATAGAAGAACACGTGTTACAGAGCCAAGGAGACCGCGAGCTGCGCGCACCATAGCTGCACGATCATTTCCCAAAGGGCTAGTATCCACTAATGGGTCTGACGATGCAATTTCACATAAACGTTCTATTGATGAGCCTACAAATAGAGGAGTTTTAGAAATTTTTTTTTTTTTTTAATTAATCATAGCGGGCCATATTTAATATTAGAAAAAAAAAATATTTTGTAAATCAAACGTCAAGTGGAGAAATATTTTCTAAACTAAAAAAATTTGAATTTAAACGATTTTTTGTTATGAATGTTGGAAATGCACTTTTAATGGTTTTGTACCGTCATCCAGATCCTGGTTTATTAGGCAATCAATCAAAGCCGACCAATCAATTGCGATTGTCTTACCTTATCGTAAGCTTTACCCTTGTGATTTTTTTTGGAGTCATATTTTTATTGATGTGCTGGTGCATGTTTAATAACCGACGTCGATTAGACGGTCGGCGATATAATATTTAACTATATTATGATACCGTGGAAAATTAAACATAAAATTTGCATATTGAATAGGCGAATAAAAAAAGAACGAAAAATATGATTATGTGCACTTCTGCTTTTATATAAAAAATTAATTAAAAATATATTTATTAAATAAAATTTTACCAGCAGCTCTAGCTTCCTTGCATGCCTCATACATGTCCTGTTTTATTTCTGGATTATCATCAGCTATTGTTTCGCCAACAGTTACAAAACGTTCCACTGCTAAATTAACCGATTGTCCGACACGACCAATTGCACGCAGCGTACGCTCTGTAATGTGTGGCAGATGTGACGTTGATGATGCTGCTGGTCCCCCAGACGATGTATGATTTGATTGCATTGTTTGTAAACGATCCTGACATGATGACGATGATGATGATGAATTTCCAGTTGCTAATGTTGTTGGTATTCGTTGTTGTTGTTGCTGTTGTTGTTGTTGTTGCTGCTGCTGTTGTTGTTGTTGCTGCTGTATTTGACGTTCCGATCTATGCTGAACTAATGTTGATATCTAAAAGAATTTTTATTTAATTAAATATTTGTGCAAACGTGCGGCGTTATGTGAGGCGACATTAATCATAATTAATTTAAAAGCAACAGATTAAGCCAGTTTGGTTCAGAATTTAATTTTAAAGTCGCCTTTAGTATCAATAATAATTGAATGCCGAATTCAAATCCGGAGATAGAAAACAAATAAAATAAAAAAATATTTTTTTTACCTGACGTCCGTACGTAGTCGCCATTTTTCGTAAGAAATGAATTGAGAAGGAGAAGAAAAAAAACGAAAAAAAAAGCTTTGGAACTTTGGTGCTTTTATCCTATTTTCACTTATTTATAACGCGCGTTGTTATCCTAATGAATTTTTCGCTGTTTTAATTTTTTTTTTGAAGCGTATTTAAGGTAATTTATGTACCGAAACTGTTTCTAAGATTAATTAATTTATATTTTTACGCATTCTTTGCGTGTTTAATATTTAGGAATAAAAAAAAACAGTCATTTCTTGTATAATCGAAGTTAATTAATTGGATAAACTAATAAAAATATTAAAGAAAAGAAAAAAAAAGGACCGAAAATAATTATGAAGGAATCAATCAATCAAATCAATCAATTATATAATATTTTGCTTCTTCTTGTTGTAATAGTATCGTTGTTGTTTGTTTTAGGAAATGTTTCGTTTCCTTTATATCAAAAACACTCACACTGGTAACTTACGTTAAGGAATTAATTTTTCCTTATTTTTTTTTTTTAATTAATTTAGTTCTTTTCGATGAACACAAATTATTATTTAATCGTTAATTATTATTATTATTATTATTATTTGCATAAATTAATTTATGATTTCACAACACATTTTTATTGTATACGACGTGGCGTGGGCATCACCTTTCTTGAAATTTTTCAATAAAACAAAAATATTAAAAAACTTTTAATAAATAATTATAATTAAATTTAAAAATAACGATAACAAAAAAATAAACACTTTTATCACACGGTTGAGTATAATAAAGTTCTCTAATAAGACAACCCCGACCGTATTACATAAACTTCATTTCTTTTATGCGGAAATAAAATTCGTTTCAAACAACTAATGTAAGATAAAAATAGAGCAAAAAACATAAATAAAAAAAAAAGTATATAATAATAATAAAAAGCAAAAGAAAAAATAAAGAAAATTAATAATAATAATAATAATCATGAAAAAGCTTAAACGAAATAAAGAAGAAAATGGAAAATAAAAATATAGAGGCGACCACGAAAAATGTAAAGAAAAAGAAAAAGAAAAAAAACATTCATCCTTGATATAGGCAACACAATTCTACAAAAACAAACAAGTGGGCAAATTGACAACAACAACAATGAAAATAAAAATAAGCAAATAAAGCCAGTGCTTCGAACCAATTCTTAATAAAATTCACCAGCTAATATACTTTAGATTGTGGAACAAGAATAGAATTTATGTTGACATAACATCCTCGAGTTATCTTTATAGACTGATTTTGGGACAAACTAAATAAACATTTTTCAATCAGTGATCTAAATTACCTTGCAGATAACACCGCCTCATACTTAATTATCTATAAAAAGCTTCCCAGACATATCCTAAAATAATGAAAGTTCAACTGTCCAAATAAATTAAATTCAGGGCTTGTCACTGTGCTTTAATAAACAATATAAAGTAAAAAATAGTTTTAGCGAAGTAAACAACAAGAGCTTAAAATAAGCTTTAATAAATTCAATTAAATTAATAAAAAGCAAAAAAAAAAAAAAAACGAAAAAGAAAAGCAAACAAATGAATAGAAAAATGTCTTTTGTTTTTATGACGAAATAGCAAAAAAAATTATGAGGGCCACGTTGAAGGTGAAGACAAAAGGTAAGGACAAAGGTGATTACGAAGGCAAAAAAGCCATAGAAGAATTTTCTACCTTGGTTTTGGTTTTTCTATTTTTTTTTGTTTTGTTAATTCCGTCGTGTAACATAGTCGAAGCGTCCTATGAAATCTGGGTAATTATGGTATCGTGTTTGTTGATACTTATAACTAGAACTAACCAAGGGAGTTTCCTCTACACTACAATAGAACGGGTATCAGTAAAAAAAAAAAAAAAATTAACAACTACGTTCCTAAAAAAATAATTTTAAAAATCCGGAAAATAATTTCTTTTTAAATATATTTAAAATAAAAAAAAATCGATAAAATTGTGAACTTTGGCAATAACTTTTATAATAATAATAATAATCAATAGAGAGACTTAGAGACCTAGAATCAATAAGTTATAATAGTTTTGAGAAATATTATTTGATTAACGAAAAGGAATTTTAATGCAAATTAATTCCCATAATAATTATTTTATTCCATAACCAACAGAAAGTGAGTAATAACTGATCAAATGTAATAAATATTATTATTATCGCTTTTCGTGCATCTAATGGTTACTTTACGCACGCGACTCAAAGTTTAAAGTTCCATTGTTAAACCATACAATTGGATCGTGTCTGCGACTGGATGTTATCAGATTTGTAACCCTTTTGGCATTACGCTTCATAAACAGTAGAAAACACTAGACGATGCAACTTGGTCGAACCTGAAACTAGATGCTATCAGTTTTTGCACCATTTTGATGCAATTTGATTGAACCTGAGACTAATTTCTGTCAGTTTTTAAATCCTTTTTAACATCGCGTTTCATAAACACCAGCAAGAGTAGTTATGGATATGCATAGTTTACGCTTACATTATAATAGTCAAATCCTTAAATTTCATCGAACCTCAGGTTAAGTGTTATCAATCGGAAGCCTAGTTACTTGCAATAATCAGGAAAAAACGTGCAATGAAAAGCGTAGGTAAAACAACACAAACGTGTCAAGAGCTTAAATCCATTAAGAGTCTTAATATAGAGTTAAATATAGCTTTTCCTGTTTAATTATTTGAAAACTCTTAACTATTTAAAAACTCGGAGATTTTATCAAAAAAAAAAAAAAATAAAAAAATTCATACGAATGATAAAACATTCTTAAATAAGAAAACCGCGTTAAAAAGAAAAAGAAAAAAATAATAAATTTCCTCTACAACAAAATGCAAAGCAGAATAACAAGAACAACAACAGCAGCAAAATATGTGAGCGAATTCCCCGAAATTCTACCAAAAAAAAGGTAAAAATCATCAAGAAAATATAAAGGAAAAATTAAAGAAAAAGAAAAATTTTGTTTTTTTTTTTTTTATTGATTATAGTATAAAAAAAAAGAAAGAAAACGAAAACGGAAAAACTAAAAAAGGGGAGAATTTGTAGTAAAGATAGGCAGAAAATATTAATAAAACAAAAAACAATTGGTTTTACGGTTAATTAAAAAATGAAGAAAATTTATTAACAAAAACCAATCAGAATTGATTAAAAAATTAATCAGCAAAAAAAAAAAAAAGCTACAAAAACCTAACAATAAAAGCACCAACAACAACAACAACGACAACAATATACAAAAAAAAGGGGAAAAGCCAAACAAAAGAAAAACCACAATGTGCAGACAAACCTCAAGTGTCATGACGTCACGTGATAGAAATGTGACGTGACGTGACATAAACTGTAGTTAAGCACAGTCAAGTCAAGTTAATAACCAAGGCACATAATAACAAAAGAACGAAAGCTCAACACCACGAGTCAGGCAAATAAAAGTTTTTTTTTTTTTTTGTTTTTTATTTTCTTTCTTATTGGCTTTAGGCGATAATTAAATTAATAGGAAATATTTTTTTTTGCTTAAGCGAAATCTAGGTGACAATTTATTTCAAGTTTTCCAACGAGAAAAGCTATACACAAAAATAAAATAAATAAATAAATCAAAAGCACAAACATGTTAAAACAAGTGTACAGGAGTGGAAAGAAAAGTTTATTTCTAGCATCAGCGAGAGTTAAGCTGAGAGATAAGGGAAAATTTAAGGGTTTCTCTTTTTCTTTTTTTTTTTGCTTTTCAAAAAATTTCATTATGACATCACAGTTTCCGTCCCGTTTTTTCTATTTTTTCCCCTTCTATTTTAGCATTCTTCACTCATGAGCTTTTATATGTGATTTAATAAAAAAAAGAATTATTTTCTGCTTCTTGCTCACGCTACTACGGTACACAATGTGTTATCGTTCACATAATAACGACGATAACATAGCCCATTAACGTTATACACGCCACATTCAGCCATACCATTCAACACGGTCCACATGTATTGTTCGAAAATAAATTTGGTAGAAATACCACTGAAAGCACAGTGGAAAGAAAAAAAGCACCACAGCCAAAAGCAGCCAAAATAAATTGAAATAAAAAGTCAATGCTAAAGTGAGGAATGATGAATATAATATTTAAATGGGGTGGCCTTATTTTTTTTGACACCCACACAAACACACAAAATGGCGTTTAAGGAGATTTTTTTCCGACTTTTTTTTTATTTTAAATCAATTTTCATTTTATACACACAAAAAAAAAAATTATTAATAAAATTCCAAAATAACAGAAAAAAAAACACAATTCACTGGAGCAACACCACGTAACCACCTTGGTGTACATAGAACATCACAGAAACAACAAAAACACAGCGCGACACGACGTACCGATTATAGAACGAAGGGATACAAAAAAGACAGAAATCAAACACAAAGCACATAAAGATTAGCAACTTTAAAGCTCTCTCACCTTTTTCCTAATTTTAAAAATTATTCGATTAGACAAATTTCTTACTTTTATGCTTTTTTCTACTAAGAAAAATAAAAAAAAATGTTTTCAAAAAAGTTTTTCTTTTCTTTTCTTTCTTTTTTTTCTCTGTGTATAATAAAAAAAAAAAAATGACGACACGTCACGAAAGGAAGACACTGTGCAACTAAGTGTTCTCCGTATTACAAACACACGAGCTTATTTTTTGTTCTCTTCCAGCCTAGGTTGAGTTTAGCTTAAAATTTTTACCAGAGCGCAATTCAAATCAGCGCTCTAGTTAAAATTACTCTGACCAACCCCCATTGACGTTAGGAAAACCAAAAAGTCTACTATATTGGATAAGGTTATTTAAAATGTAAAGAGCACTGGAACACTGTGAACATTGTTGAGTTTGATTTTATTGAGAAACTGTTGACAAAAGCTGAATGAAGCAACAACAAACAAAGCAAAACGAAAAAAGCATAAAAATTCTAAAATCTCATATTAACTCTCTTAACGCAGCCCCTGGATTTGTTTATGAAAAATTTACTCAAAAAAAAAAATAAAAATATTTTTGTTATCACATTTAACAAGTTTATTGCTTTTGAGGGTAGCAATTATAATGAATATTAAAACCAGAGAAAAGCTTTTTTTTATTTTTGACAATCACAACCACTGAATAATAAAAATTGCGTTTTTTTTTGCTTATTCAACTTCCGATTTTCTCAGTGATTTTTTTTGTATTCCAATTTTCTTTTTTTTTTAATGTAATTATGGTGGTTGGTAAGTTTTTCACATTCAAACCCTATGAGGTTTTATAGTTTTTGATTTTTATTTTTTAGTTTTGTTATGAAAACACGAATGCAATCGCATTTGCAGCATGTTCTGTTAGATATTTATTTATTTACTTAATTTGTTTGTTCTAATTTTTTTTGTTTTATTTTTTGTAATTGAAAAATACAGTAGATACGTGAAAATGTAAATTTTTATTTATAATTTGATCATAATTAAACGATAAGTGTGGTAAAAATCGTTTTGTAAAAGATTTTTGGGTTGAAAGCCTTTTTAACAAAACTTTCTCACTGAAACATTAACGAATTCATCAGGATATTTGAAAAGATTCGGGTATTTTACAATAAAACAATTATCATGTTCATTGATTATTGCTACCTGTCGTGTTGTATAGTTTCGTGCTAATAAAGAATTATAATTAGGGCATTGAATTACCATTACCATAACATCATAGAAAGATTCTTGACGTTGCCTTAAAATTACTGACATTATTGCCTTAACTATCGCCATCAGATTCATTAAAACTTTCAAAATTCAAAATTACTCATCTTCTTTAAACGCTAATTTAATTGTAAATAAAAATTTTATGTTTCTCTTGATAATTTTTATTCTCTTATTGTACATGGAGATTTTGTTTTAATTTTAATTTTATAAAAATAGATTAACGAACAGGAAGTAAAAAAAAGAAAATTCTTTAAACTCTTAAAATGCCTTTTTTTTATTCGTAAACAATAATAAAAATAATTAATTATGTTAGTTGAATCAACAGTTTTAGGTTTACAGATGACGATGGAGATTTATGCTCATAAGGCTTCCCCGCATAAATATGATAAATACAAAATTTGAACTAAACACTAGAAAATACTTTTTAGACTCTTATTACTACATTGAGGTTGAGAAACACTTTTTTTTTTAGCTTCGTATAATAATAGAGCAATAAAATACAAACGAAAATGTAAACAATTAGCAATTGATTGAGAAATATAACATACGATGCGTAAATATGTTATTTTTTCAAGAAAATTAAAGAATATAGCTATGAAAAATGTGTTGTTATAAGTTGCTTATAATATGCTGAAGATAATCTTTCGAAATTCCTGAACTACTACAGTATGAAAGGATCAAGCAAAGGGTTTAGTCAGTAACAACTTATTTTGTACAAGTTTTAACCGGTCCCAGTTATTTTAAAAGTTTAAGTAAAATCCAATCTACCCATGATTTTGAATTTTAAATTGATCTCGCGTTTTCTAATGCTAGATGGTGAAAGCCTTTGTCAAATAATTTACTCTTCAAAAATTATCTCCGCTTTATGTTCTACTAAAGGAAACTGAATAATAATTATAAATCTTAATAATTACCTGCTTAATTAGTGGTAGCAATGTTTGTTCAATTGATTTCACTTGAATTTCATATTCAAAAAATGCTTTTTTCGGGTTTTTACGTTGTGCATGATTAACAATGACAGCTGATGTATTTATAGGAAATGTATACACATATGTATTATTTGAGTCGGCTAGTGATTGTGAGATGGCACTATTATCACTTGTTGGAGTCAATGCTGTTAGACTTTGACAACTAGCCATACTGTGTGTATCCTCAGGAATATTTAAAAATTGTTCACTGCTGACACGATAACTATGATGTGGCTGTTGTTGTTGCTGTTGTTGTGGATGATGCCGTCGATGTTGTTGTTGTGGGTGCCGTTGTTGATTTTCATTTTCATCATTTGAATGAAGTAAATTATTATTTGTCTGATCAACAAACGTTAGAATACCTCGTCTAGCACGATGTTCCGACATTTTCATTGAATTTTTATCATTATTTTTCAATTTTTTTTTCACTTTTATATTATTTACATTATTATCAACAGGCTTTAATTCACTAATACCACTTGGACCACAAATATTTGCACATTCTGCTATATTATTACCATCATAATTGTCAATCTCATCATTATTACCACCAACAACATCATCAATTGTAGTATTTGTACCTACATTTGCTTTTTTCTTCCAATTTTTTACTCTTGATAAAACACGGACAACTAGTTCACTCAGTTTTAAGCCGTTTATTTCTTAATTAATTAATTAATTATTGAAATTAATTAACTAATTAATTAAAGGTCGAAAACAAAAAAATAAAAACTAAAATCAAATCACAAGCAAAGAAAATAGAAAACGAAAAAGAAAAAAAAATCCTTTTTGTTACAAAAAAAAAAAAATCGTTTTTGACTTAAAAATAAGTCTTTACTGATCACGCGCAAGCAACTAAACAAAAATTAAATAAAGAAAATGAGATTTTTGTTTTAATTTTAAATTTCAAAGGAAAAAATAAATCTCTACCCAGTGCCAGACAAGTAACAACAACAACAACAATAGTAGCAACAGTAGTAGCAGTAGCCGAACTCTTAAAAATCTTTTTTCAATTTTTCATTAAAATTTTCAATTTTTTTTTGTCTTTTCTTATAAGAAACAGAGAGTGGAGACGTAGGAATTTTTGTTTGTTTTTTTTTTTTTAATTTTATGCTTACTATACGTCACGACGCGTCGTATTTAATTAATTTTTTTTTTACTTATATTTTGGTTTAAATAATTGTTGTTTCCATGAGCCAGTGAGCAAAGTGAAATTACGAATCTATGGTGTAATCAATAAATATTATGGGGTAACCAAGAAAACTCAATCAGAATGGAAAATTTATTGAATGAAAAGTGTAAACAATTGCCTTTGATATATGCTTTTTTTTTTTTTTTTTTTGTAGTCAGATTTTATTTGTTTGAAATAAATAATAAAAAAGCAAAAATGAAAAAAAAGAAAAGAAAAAAAAACTGAAAAGCCAAAAAACACACAGCATAGGTTTACCACCTTTTGGTCGGTATTCGACTATACATAGGTGAAAACCAATAAATTATTTTTTATTACAAAGTATTCTTCTATACTAGGAATTTGATTCTTTTTATCAGGCGTGATACTTACTAAAAAAGTATTTGACATCTGTGCTAAAGCCTCTTACAGTGCTTCTACGAAGAATCTTCATTCCGTTTGATGTTGTTATTTTCACTTAGTTTCATGTTCTGTCACGCATTCTGTCCAGCATTTCAGTAATAGACTTTGGATGTCTTCGTTTCCATTTTTTGATCCATGTTGTTGTATAAAATGCATTATTTTAATCTTTTTTATGTATAGTCCTAAAGTGTATTCGATATTGACTCTTTGTTAGTCATCTTCCATAATCCGTTGTTGTTGATTATGTTTGATCAGACTTTTCTGCTATTCTTTGGCACTTGTTGGTGAAAATATTGAAATTGTTGTGCACTTGTAAAACTCTAAGATTTAGGTAATTTCCAGGATAAATAATTAAATCAAGTTTGTCAGACAATATGCCAGACCACAATGTAGCACACTGTTCAGTCAAATATAATTGAAATTGAAACTGAAACTGACATTCAATTGTTGATGCCTTTATTGAAATATCAGAGTCAGTTTAGCGAAAGAACTGAGTAACATTTTGTCTCTTGCACGATTGTTCAGAATGCTTTGCTCTTATATTAAATTGAAAAATCCTACCTTCTACCTTCTTTGGGGTGCATTGTGTTATGATAGGGATTGGTGTCTTCTTTATTTTTTATGCTTAAATTAACCCTGTTTTACTCTTTTAGATTTAGATTTTGTATCTGCTCCATCCAACCGATCTATTTTAGTTAGTTAATAATGACATTTAGGGCGTCCATACGCTTAACAATAAAGTAAAACACAACAATCATCATCGAACATTTCATGCCAGCATTTAAAATTAAATCTGGTTTGCATCCTAAACACAAAAAAAAAAAATAAAAATAGTTATTAATGTAAATATAGAGAAGAATAACATGTGCAGCATCCACCATCAGTAATATTTTATTAATATTAATAATTATAATTAGATTATTCGTTGTTTCTTTTCTATTTTTCTTTTTTCCATTTTATTGCTTCATTTGTAAACAAAAATTTTTTTTTTGTTTCTTCTAATAATTATTGTCGTTTTCTTTTCTTTTCTTTTTAATCATAAAAATCATAAGTTTTTTAATTCTCTCTTATAAAAATTTATAATTAGATCATCATCTATTAGTAGATTACGTATTTTGCTTTGGTATATTGCGGTTATACGCAGGTCTTGCGGTTCAACAAATGTTTCCTTTTATTTATTTTAAAGAAATTAATTTTTTTTTAAATGTTGTGTGTTTAGAGCATTTGGCTGTGGTTTACCATGAAATCTGGTGGTTTGTAAAGCATGATTGTATCGTTTTGTTGCTAGTAGTGTGGTCATGTTCAGCTGCTAGTAGATTTTTACAAATCAATATAGAAAATTCGGTTTTGGAAGGCTTTATTCAAGGGAATTTTCTGAAAATCTCCAGATGGAAACGTTTGCATCCCAATCAAAGGTATTATTCTAATTGATACTGTGCTCTATTGATACTGATTTTCTTCAGAATTCGGATACTATCACAGTAGAAGTGTTTCAGGTGAATATTTTTCAACTGTCTCGTGTTGAATAATCCTAACAAGTTGACATAACTAAATACCAACCGTTGCTGCCGAAGTAGTTATGTCGTCACTGATGGATTAAAGTTGAGTTTGGTGATGAAGGACACAACTAATTGATTTAAAAGAATTTTTTTTTGTATTTCTGAACTTTCTAAAACACTTAAATTATCTAAAAGAATTAATTAGAGATTTTAGCAGAGATTTAATTTTATATAAAAAAACAGAAAGTGTTTTACTTTGGTGAATAAAATTTTAGTTTTTACTAGTTCTCTTCATCGAAATTAGTGACATCTGCTTTAGGACACGTATAACACTTGTTTTGTATTAAGAAAATAAAAATGTTTTTTTTTCGTTTTATTTAATATTAATTTATTGTGAGTTTTTATTAATTAATAATTAAAATAAATAATTTACGAATATAATTATAATAACAATAATAATTTTTACAATTTTGTGATGAATTAATTAATTAAATATTTAATTTTTTGTGTAAATTGGTTTTTGTTTGTTTGTTTGATAGAATTTATGCAACACTTTTGCCACGTTGTATTGGGGGTGGTGATGGTGACGGTGGATTTAATGATCCTTTACGTTTTCTTAATGATTCTGTTGGACCCTGTGTTGGTCGTAATAATTGTCGAAAATTAAATGGTCCTAAATATGAAGATATTGTGTCTGTACTGTTGCAATGCTTTCGATGAATAATCGCCTGTTCAACTGATTCTAATGAGTGTAATGAATCATTACCGGTGCGTACTGGTGTAGAACTACCCGATTCACGTTCCGGTGTTGTGGCTTTTGATGATGCCGATCGTATATCGATGTTCAGGAAGCGACTAGAGCCCAAACTACTTGACCTTGACTGTTGTTCAACTTCGGCAAATGATGTGATCAATGGCGTGTATCGGCAAACACCATCCGCATCAATACCACAGTGACCTATTTTTTGATGCACCTCCTTTGCCGGTGCTTTTTTATTGCGTATTAATTGATTAGTGTCACCAAATTTACGGAATATAATAGCGGGCGCCTCCGTTTTTGGTGCATCATCGATATTTTGATATTCGTGATGCTGTATGACACCTGAACGTTTCATAGGCACCTGCTGTGGCTGTTTATCTTGTTTCTCTTTGTCCTCCTGGTTTCCCTTCTTTTTACTCTTTTTCTCCTTTTTCTTCTTTTCCTTACCACCGCCAGCATCACGGTTCCGATTCATAAAGCCAAAACCATAAAATCCTTTTAAGCGGGGCGAATTCTTTTGTGATTCCATCGGAAGTGGTTCTAATTTCATTAATTGTTGTTGTTGCTTTTGTATTTGTAAATTCTTTTGATGTATATCCATCTGCTGAATGTCATGCGTCATAATCATTTGTGATGGGTGCCGCAACAGATGCCGTAAATCGGTAACAACTGGATTTGTATGGGTGTTTGGACTAAGGTAGCTAAATGCTGGTATCGCATGCAAACCTCCTACTTCCGTTCGATGTTGCATACTGTGAAATATTGTTGTACTTTTAATTGTCTTGTCTTATAAAATTGTTTCGGAAAGGTGTGGAAATTAGGTGATTAGAGAACCTCATACCATACATATTCCATTTTTAAAAATCATTATGAAAGCTTACAGAAAAGTTTTGGTTTTTTTTTTTATAAAATAATTTCTTAATTTTAATGAAATTTTTTTTTTTTTATTAAATTACCTTAGGGTTCCTATAATATTTTTATCGAGATCATTTTGTACTAATTGATGCCATTGCGCTGCTAATTTTCGATCAGCAAACTCAATACATTTTCCATTGATTATTTCATCATGTGATAATCCTACTTCTAGATTATTACGCCTTCTAAGCAAAAACGAAACAAAAAAAAAAATTATTTTTTTTGATAATTATAAAATTTTTTAATTGAAACCCAAAATTAAAATGAAAATAGGAAGCAAACTAATCACCACCTTTCATGTCGATTTTTATTTTCAATCTCATAAAATGGTAAATCCCATGAATTTTGAAAATTCATTTTCGGGGTGCTTTGATTTACGCAATAAAATTAAATAATTTTTTTTTTATTAAATCGGAAATTTAAAGAAAAATTCACGTGATAATTACCTGATTTCGTCATGGTAATATGATAAGAGTGCCTCTTCACGTTTCTTCTCCTCGCGTGAATCTTTACGATAATTTTGCTGTGGATGGGAACTACCCTCGCCTGGAATAGTTCTAAGAAGACCTGGTACCAATACAAAACCAGGTGGCCGTTTGTAATTCGCAGGAATTGGACTGATTTCCTCAATTCGTACCGGTGGCTTATTTCGGCGCAGATTTTTATTTATTTCTTGATTTAACAAATGAATCTGTAAAAAATAAAGTTTTTATCAATAAAACATCGAATACCGAGCTTCTTAAATTGTATTACGTTTTGTGAAAATGCTGTTAGTTCTGCTTGTTGTTCCCTGGTCGTCATTGGCTTTTTAATAACAGCGGCACCATTGGTAATTTTTCTTCGCAATGCAGCATTATCGATTTCACGATTTTCACCACGTTGAGTACGGTAGAAACGTTGTATAACCCGTTCCGCCTCATCAGTACGTAAACCCTCTCGTTGTAGCAACTTCTGTGCCTCAATCCGATTTCTAGCAGAGTTGAGAATTATTTTTGCCTTCGCTTCCAACTCTGGACTCCAACGCTTTTTACGAATCGTATAACCACGAAAATCTAAAAGAAAATTCAGATTTTTGCGTTATTGAGGAAAATGTAAAACAAAACAAAAACGACTTACAGCTTTGAATAACGACTGCAGCCTGCTCATGATTAAGATTTTCTTTGTTGTTTCCTGTGAATTGTTCTCTGGAAATATCGGTTGCATGATTTATATTGTGCGCTGATATTTGATGCAGAAGCTTTGCTTTTGCCAATGCATTTTTAATCTTTGCTTCGGATTCTGAAACGAAAACCAAAATTCCATTTTAGTAAATAAAAAATAATAATTATACAGGTTCTAAAGACATACCAATCAGCTGCTCCTTCTTGAACATTTCCTGCCTATGTTCCAGCTTACTTTCATGTTCTAAAAGTTTTTGCTTTTCCCGTTGTTTTTCTTTTTCTCTTTCTAGTTCCTTCTCCATTCTATGCTGTTCCTCCTTGGCGATACGTTCTCTTTCCTTCTCCTTTTCCTTTTCTTTTAATTCACGCTCCCGCTTTTCACGCATTATCTCAAATTTACGACGTGTTAGCCATCCCCTAACATGCCGTTGTAGTGTGACGACACTTTTAGCCATGTCGTGCTTTATTCTTTTGATTTGTCTTTTTGCTAACCAACGACGAATACACGATTGCACCAGCACAACCCTTCGTATTTGTTCTTCATAAAGTTTGGCGAGAAACTCAACATGATAATATTTAAGAAATACTTTTGATTTCCCGAGTGCCCATCCATCCATTTTGAGGCGAACGAGCAATAACCGACAATTTTCACGATTCGCATTCACTTTTTCTTCGAATCCAAACGCGAGAAAGCAGTATCGCTTCAAAAAATCACCGAATGTAAAGCGATGACTAAAACCGTGTTGTCTGATACGAATTGTTTCTAAGACACCGGTGTAACGTAGTTGCTTTAACACTTTGTCAGCTTCAATAGTTTTAGCTGCTTTGGCATCATTAGGCTTAATACATCGCACAAATTGTGGTGAGCCTGCTACCATTTTTTGCAGTAGGTCCATTAAAGAGTACCGGAAGTATGTAGCGACAGTTTGTTGGGCACGTGATTGTGATGCCAAACCACGAGAATTAAACCGTTCCTAATTTTAAAACAAACAATTAATAAACGAAATATTTAAGATGAACAAGAAATATACCTTCGTGTCAATTTTCGCTAAGTTTTGTCTTGACCCTGTATCCTGTATTGCTGAGTATAGATTACCTGTTTTCGTAATCGGGCATTGGAATAGAAACCGAACTGTATCATATTGACTTTGCCGTAGCAATTGAATGACTTCTGCGGGCAAGAAATTACGATTTTTCTCCAGAAAGCCTTCCGCTTGATAAACCACACGGCCTGCAAAATGATGAATTGCAAAACAACAGGCATCCGACTTAGGACGAATGTAATATTTTGTTTTAATATTATTGTGGAATTTTTCGATTAGCGAACGATCGTTTGATCGCGGAAAACGACTTTCCTCATCTAATAGTGCAAGTAGGCCGAGTGGTCGCGTTAGAAGCATATCAAGAACTGGTCGATTATCTGCAAATTCCACTAAATCTACAGGAATACCTTCCGCCATATACTCCTGTTGTTCCCATGTAAATATGTGCTGATTAAAGTAATACTGGATCTGCTCGTTGGCGATATTAATGCATAGCTGTTCGAATGAATTTCTTGGGAAATTTTCAAAACCAAAAATATCGAGCAATCCAACCGCTAATTGTTCAACTCTACAATTATGTTTAATAAATTATTAAAAAATTAAAATTAAGAAATTAGCTAGTGACTTACTGATTCGGTCGATTAAAGATCAACAGCATATTTATCTGATTAACCATCCAGTCGAACAAACGACCGTATAACCCTTTCGCCATGGCATCTCGTGCAGCTGCAGCTTCCAAAACTGTATTATTTCTAGTAATTGTCTCACCACGCGTCATTACTGAGTTCGATGTTAAAGCTTCTAATAAATCCACAGGCTCCACACCCAATAGACGTGAAACTAAAAACCGTATTATTCGATAAGTAAACAATTTTTGTTTTTTTTTATGAAACTTTGTGAGATTACCTCTGTGCATGGGCGCAACATCAATAACACGTGCCTTATTATCAGTATTATCATTTGTGACAACCTCGCCAAATTCGAGATCACCCAAATTCAGAATGGCCGCCAATACTCTGTAAACTGTATCGACTTCATCTGTGCGAAATCCAAGTACAGAGAAACTCGCCTTTAATTGTTTCCATCTATCGATGTTTATTTGTTTTGAATTTTCCTTTGCCACAGCCAAGTAACGATGATGCTTTCGGAATGCCACATCCAGATGATAATCACCTAAACGATTTTCCGACTCTAATCCATCATACAGGTAATAAAATATATGGAAATTTCCTTCAATTCTGTTAATGGAAAAATAATAAAAATATATTTGAAATATTATCTGTGAGAGAAAAAAATAATAAAGTGCTTACTCAGCTTGATGGACAACACGACTTTGTTCCAAAAGATATACAGAAATACGTGCACCAGTTACTTTCCCCGTTTTGGTCATTGTTAGTTCCAAATATTTACCAAACCGGGAACTATTTGAATTAATTCCTGTACGAGCATTTCCAAATGCTTCCATAATGGGATTTACCTGAAGAATTCTTTGCTCTAAATTACGATTGGGTGCTTTGCCTAAGTAAACTAATTGTTTGAGCAGCAGATTTGCGCTTTCCGTTTTTCCGGATCCACTTTCTCCTGAAATAACAATTGCTTGATTTTGTTTTTGATGCAGTAATGCTTGGTGAGCGGCATCAGCTACTGCGAATATATGTGGTGGGTTATCTGAACGAGCTCGACCAGCATATCGACGTTGATGGTGTAACGAATACAGCCCAAGGTACGTAAATGGATTAACAGCGACCAAAATATCACCGATATATGTGTAAATTTGATTTGCTTCGTAACGTTTTTGCATTTGCTCTACGATCGCTTCTTCGGATAATATTTCTAGAGTTGCTAAATCATCCATATAGATTTTTTGTGGTTGAGATTTTCTGTCTGACTTCAGTTTTCCATGCTTTGTAGTAATTTCGGCTACACGCGATTTTCTGCCTTCAGCTCTTTGACGTTTGATTTCTTGTCGTATTTCCCTTTTGACAACATCTACATAAACTGAAACTCCTTGGAGTAAAGGATGAGTGGCCAACTCTTTAGAAAATGGACGCTGTTCCATGTCTTTGACAAGACATTCTGACACAAAATCTACCAACAGTGAGCAAAAATTTTCTGGACGAGACAGTGTTGGCGGTGGATTACGTGGTATTTGGAAAAGTGCTCGCATTGGATGCAAATCACATAATGGGGGATCACCTTCTGCTAATTCAATTGCAGTTATTCCTATTGACCAAACATCACAACGTGAATCATAAGACTGATCTAGTTGTTGTTCACAAGCAATCACCTCGGGCGCCATCCAATATGGTGTACCAACACTAGTATTTCGACGAGCCATTGTACCTGCTAAATGGGAGCTGACACCAAAGTCAACTAGTTTAACTTGTGCATCTTCGGTTAACAGAATATTATGCCCCTTCACATCACGGTGCATGCAATGATTTTCATGTAAAAAAATCAAGCCTTGAACAGTTTCCCGTAATATATAAGCAATTTGCTGATCTGATAAACGGGAGGATCTACTACGTAGTCCCTGCACTAAATCTGTAACACTTCCACCTGTACATAATTCCATAATAAACCATAATTGATCATCTTCAAGTGTCGGTCCACGTTTTAAGAATATTCCTGTAAATGCAGGTATATTCGGGTGCTGAGATAAATCACGCAACACCAAAAACTCCTCCTCAATTTCCTCAACATTATCTGTTATATTTTCAAGTATCTAAAAAACATTTTTTTTTATTTTATTTTATTTTTTTCCTGTTTTCATATCAAAAAAATTCAAAATACCTTAATAGCGACTTTATGGCCCGATTGTTTGTCTTTAGCACTGTACACTTCGCCGTATGTTCCCTCACCAATTAAATTCACTAATTCAAAACGATCACTGGGTGACGGCAAACGTGCTATATCAATATGCTGTGATAATCCTATGTACGCCATTGATTAGTTTTTCCAAACATTTGTTTGTCTGAAAGGAAAAAAAACAATTATTTTATTTCACAAAATTTATTTATAAATATCCACAGGCACTGTCACCAATAAAACACTTAAGTATCGACTGTTTTTAAATTTTTTTTTTAACAGCGACCACAAGGTGGAAATTATTTATTGAAGAATTTTCAAAAGTATCGATTACTTTACACGAAAATTAAAATTTTAAAAATTATTTTATTTGACTTTGGAATTTTTTTTTATTTTTTATTGTACATAGAAGGTAAATAAGATTTAAACAAACCATAAAACGCAGAACTTGAAAAACCCATAAATAATCATCGTAAACAAATGATGAAGCCTTATAAATAAATTATGTAAAACCGTTAAGGATAAGGTCAATGCGGTTAATTTACGTACAATAATAATAATAATAAATGAAAAGCGAAAATATATTTAAACGAATTGAGAGTTTTTTTTTTTATATTTTCGTACTCACAAATGAAAGTAAGTTCTATCTTAAAGAACTACCTACTTCGACTCTCAATACGATCTAGAAGAAGTAGATTAAATGGAATTTTCACTACAGTTTTTCTAATATCTTTTAAATGATACCAAATTCTACCCTTTAATTTTTCTATATCGTCTTGAGAGTCTAAGTAGGTTTAGCCGTACGTTTATATCTAATCTGAAATAGTAATGCCTTATGACTTGTACATAGTCCTGAGTACTCTTAATTAACATAATTAATTAATGGGCCACAAGATAAGTGACATTAATTTTCAGAATTTTGGCCTGAACCGTGTTATTCCGTAAAAGAATAGGGATTAAAATTTCTATTTATTGGTTCTACATCACTTAAATTAATTGAACAGTATTAATTAATTAATTATTAGTATTAAAAAGTTTAAGAAACACTTTACTGTTCATAATCCTCATGGCAATGGATATACCATACCAGCGGTAACCGTACGAATATTACACGTGATTTGTTTGGTGTTTTTTTTTTTGTAATTAAATTTTTATTTATTTAAAAAGAAAAAAAATCAATAAGTATAAGTACAGTATACTAATAGAAAATAATAATTATTACAAAATTACCAAAAGTTTCAGTGGAGTTTTGAGGTGTATATATATATGCGTAATCGTTTCTTTCATTAAATACACACATGTAGCGTTTCACGTATTTAAAGTTTCATTTCGTTTGTAAAAAACGACGTTACACGGTTTAGATGGTGTAAAAGATTACTGTTAATTAGAATATTTAAAGGTTATTAGATGGTTATTAGTTGATTATACTAGGAGACTAGAAGGCTAGGAGTCTAACCAAATTATTTGTTATTGACAACTAACGAAAGTTATGCATTTAAAGGTACCCAGGTAGCATCATAAAATACACCTTACTGTTATTGTTTTTAAGTGAAATATTTTTAAAAATAATTAATAATAATAATAATTATTATTATTATTAAAACGTTTATTAAACTTTCATTGAAATTTAATTACAGAGAATGATCGAAGTAATAAAAAAAACTCGTTAAAAACACTTAAATCACCTTTTTTTCTTTTATATATTATACAGAAACTCATAATAATAATAATAATAAATGTGCTTAATCAATTTTATTTCCTGTATTGTCGCAATTATAATTATTAACGATGTAGACAAAATAAAAATACATTTTTTTTTTTTTAAATTAAACTTCAAAAACCTAAACGTTGGTTAAACAATTTTTTGAACAAAAAATTTGTTTTTTTTATGGTATTACCGACACAAAACGATAATTATTAAATAAAATTTTGTTATTTTTTTATGATCTTAAGCATCAGTAGTAATATATGAAATAAAATTAAGCAGCAAACTTTATATATTTTGCTGCATCAATTACAAACCCATTCACTGTTATAATTGTGATTTATGTTTTGTTTCAGTTTTTTTTTATTTCATCTTCTACTTTGCGCGAACTTAACATTTTTAATTTTAATTTCCAAGTTTACGGCATTAGCACGTATTCGATGTACAGTAAAGTCTCGCGTTCGATGAATATTTAGTTAGTAAATTTAAATATCTAGAAATAATGTTATTAGATTTATTCTTTGCATAAACTAATTTTTGTACGGAACTAGATAAGACCTAAGAAGCATAAAATTAATGTTTTAAATAATTTTGTTCTTAATTGACGGTAGCTTTTTAATCTGGCTTTTTACGAATACAATTATTTATTAAGAATCTTAAAGGATCGAATTAACAAGATCCCAAAAAATTATTCACCTGTCAAAATTATTCAAAACCCACTAAAAGTTCACAGATAATATGTTTCTTTTCAGCTTCCACTGTAATTGCTTAATTAATAATTAATTAACTTCTCTCTCTCAAAAAATTTCTCTAATTTCATCATTTTTAGTAACGATTTTGCTACTTTTTTTTGGCATTTTTTTCTTATTCAAAACATTTATTTTTGTTTTGTTTTTTTCAAACGAATTTCTCTCAAAATAATTTACGTTACATTTACTTACGATAAATATTACAAAAAAAAAACAAAATTTATTAACAATAAATTTTCTATAAAAATGATTGCAACTAAAGAATAGAGAAGAAATGAAAAAGAAAAAAAAATCTTAAAATCTTTTGCAAAATTTTATGCCCTACTAATTTCTTCTAATTAAAACTTATTTTTTATATGAAAATTATGATAAAAAAAACCAAAAACAAAACAACAGAAACTGATTTTCTAAACAATATGGTGAAACATCGTGTTAATTTAATTAAAAAACTAAGAATTAATGAACATTAATCACCAAACAAGGTGTTTTATCGTATTTTTTATCTGCTTCTACAAATTAACATCGAACTTATATGTAGATATTCGTTGAAAACCGGTGATAACCGATTCGATTTTTTTTTACAAATTTCTATAAAAGATATGGAACTATCTGGAATTAATAATATTTGATTTTACGGATGAATAAAACTTCTCAGAAGGTTTATTGAAACAATATTCAGTTCCGAGATTGATCTTACGTGAAGTTAGCAGATTTACGATGGAACTACAGACAGAACGTACAGGTGCTGCAGTTATGCAATCAAATTCGTTATGCATTTATTCTTTATAAGGCTCATTTTTTACAAGAACTATGATATCTATGATCTTCGATCTCTATGATTTCTGTTAGAGAAATGTTCTAAGCTTAGATAAATTAGGATTTTCATTGTCTAACCCTTATCAGACGCTACAGTTTTATACAAAAAAAGTCCCGCTTATCATTGATTCGATTAATGGTGTAACAGTATTACCTATTAGTGAGTTAATACGAAATGAAATCACCAATTTCAGTGATTTTAATAGTTTAAAACGAAGGGATTTTTAAAGTTTAAAATTATTGAAATTTCTGATTTGGTTTCGTTTAGCGCTTGAACTTATAGCCAACGTTTCCCTTGCTTTATGTGGAGTTTTATTGTATATGAGTCGATTCCATGTAGTACTTGTTCTCAGTCGAATTTACGAGAAATTCTCATTTATTTATTTTTGTGAGTTAAAATATAAAAATTTGATTAACTGAAATATCATTACACATGCAATTCAGAAGACAGTTTCAACTTTAATCTGATTAATGCCATATAAACCATCAGCAATATAACATAACACCTGTCATTGTTAAACTCACGATTAGAATCTATTTGATTTGAACAGAACTCCTGTCATTATCCACATAATAATTTTGGTGAAATTAGGTCGCATGGTATAACAATACACCTTGTACGAATAAATTAATTAAGAGAGATGCGAGTAGAAATTAAAATTAAAAAGTGAAAATAATAAAAACCAAATAAAATTTTGTGGGTTGAAAGTTTTTGTTTTTTTCGGAGGAAAAAAAAAAATAATTCCCACAAATTTTCACAATTGTTACCTTTTATTATTAATTAATCAATTAATTTATTTATAAAGTTAAGTAAAACGATTTTTTTTCTTTCAATAAACGCAAATCGTGAATTTTCTCACGTTGATATTATTTTAGTGTTTAGTAAAATAAAAAAAATAAAAAAAAAAAAATAAAAAAAAAATAGAAAAGAAAATTGCATGCAATTAATAAATTGTTTTATGCATATAATAAATACAAAAAAAATTATTTAAATAAATTAAATTCAGTAGTTAATGGAGAATAAAGAAAAAAAAAAAAAAAAAAAAAATTCTGTTTGCTTCACGTGATTCCGTAGATCGTTAATGTTGTGCTTGTGAAAAATTATGCCCTGGTTTTCGCTCTCTTTTTTAACGCTTAATTTTAAATTTTATTTTTGTTTGTTTTATTATAAAAATGAATGGTAATTAGCAACTGTTGGTGAATTTTTTAATTATAGGTGCAAAATCGCGAAACACCACAAAAAACAATGTAAACGTGATAATTGCAAATTTAAATTTCTGTTTTTTCCATACTAAATTCGGTAACAGTAAATGTTGAAAAAAAAAATTTTTTTTTTGGTGACTAGATGTTTACAGTACAGTAAACTGCGGTTGGGATTATTGAAAGGAAAATTATTATTTCGTGAATTGGGAGAAAATACAAAAAAAAAAACACCAAAGTGAAACCAAAAAAAAGTTCCAGTAAAAGTTTTTTTTTTTGTTTACGGTTTTGGTTGAGCTGTGATAATACAAGACAAAAAAACAAAAAAAATTTAAATTAATTACAAACAATTAGATCAGGTAAGCGAAAATATTTAAAAATATATATTTTTTTTGCTTTATTAAAGTGCGATGCTGTTTGGCGATGGGTTTTTTTTTCTACATTTTTCTTTCTTGTTTTTGTCATGCTAAGAGTTTTTCGATGAATATTTTTAAACAATAATTATCTTTAGGTGAGCGTACAGTTTTTAAACTTTCGGGTTTTGAGAAGTATTAACTTCGAAGTGAAACTTTATTGGACAAAGGCCTTGTGAATGCATCAGATTTTATTATTGTAGCTACAGTTTGAAATTCCAATTCTAATCTTGAGTTACAAACCTTTTCACGTTACTTTAAAATAGTTTCAAAGTCGTCATAACACCACTTGAATTATGATTGGGAATTAAAGCTGGGCCTACTGTATAAAAGTTTACCCGAGTAACTCTTATAGCTGCTGATTAAGGCGTTTTGTGTTTGTATAGGTTTTTATAGAGCTTAAAGACTCCAAGGTTCCATTTTGTAGATAATTAAAAAATTCTCAGAACAGCAGTAACCGGTGCCAATTTCTCAAAATCCTAAAATATTTCTTTCTAACAATTGTGTGCTATTCGTGCATTTTACATACACAAACAGTAACGAACCACTGGAATTCCGTCTCTGAAGAGTTTCAACACAAATATTTCATTTCTCATAATAATAATAATAATAATTATTATTATTATTATTAATTACTAATCGGTTGACTTGGATTTTATAATTTTGCATACATTTCTGACTCAGAAAATTATACAAAATAATTTTCACAAATTGTGGGTGAAATGTGATGGTAACGATAAAAAAAAAGCGAAAAGAGAGAATTTTTAAAGATATTTTCATAAATGAAGATAAAATTAAAATAATTAAGAAAAAAAAATATATCACAAAACAAACAAATGAAAATCGATGGGAATTAAGAAATTTTTTTAATTTAATTAAATTTTTGAAAATATTTTTTTTTTTTTGAACCATTTTGTGTTTAAGAATTGAAAAGAAAATTAGAAATTTAATAATTTTTTATTTTGATGAATGAAAATAATAAAAAAAAAATTAATTTTATATCAAAACAATACAGAAAACAAAACAGAAAACAAGACAAGACGTTGGAAAATAATTCATAATTCATGCGGCCATTTTTCTATTTCAATTTCTGTATTGTTTGTTTGTTTGTCTGTCTGTCTGTCTATCTGTATGCTATGAATTGAAAAATTAAACTATTTATGTTTAATTAAACAAAAAAAAAAAAATTGAGACAATTAAATATATTAGAGAAATAAAAAAAACAACAGAAAAAGCAGCAGCAGTAAAAGCAAAAAAAAATTTAAATAGCCAAGTAGCAGTAGATGATGTTAGCACCAGCAACAATAACAATACAATAAATGAACAATGGCGCAAGCTTTTATTGTTATGCTTTGAGAAATATTAAAGTTCGTGATTTATTTAAAGCGATCGTTTCAAAAAAAAAAAAAATAACGTAACGCTGATCCTGATTTATTGAAAACTCCTTAAGACATTCTACTTAAACGTACAAAGCATTAAAATTTGACATTCAATGGTTTAAGCACATTTTTTACACAACTATTAACATAATCCTAAAGCTTTACAAGCGATTAAATTGCACCAAAAGTATACACCGATCTAATCAATTCAGTAACTCAGTGACTTAATGTCAAAGCGTCAAAAGCAATTAAACCGAATTAGCTTTTATAAAGCTTATAGAAATTAAATTTAAATTAAGATAAAATCTAATATAATGCCTAATGGGTAACAAGTAATAAAAACAAGACAATCATTAGACGACATTCTTCTATATCAGTTCCGGTATAATACAAATCATAACAATGAAAGTGAAGTTATTGTCGATACAATATTTCTTTTTTTTTTGTCAATAATCATACAATGGAAACATTATTTATGATTTAAAAATATATGAAATTGAATTTATGTAATGTTTCCTGTTTCTGCAACAATCAAAAATAAATAAATTAAATTTTTTGTTTCATTTGCTTCATTTGTTATTATTATAATTATTTCAAATATTCACAGTTCCGGTTGAGTTACTATAATGCTTCTTTTTTGTATGTTGTTATTTGCAATAAAAAAATATTTTTTTTATTATTAAACGGTTATTTCATGAATTTGATTATAGTTTAATTTTAATTCAACAAATACTTGCTAGTCGTTAGTCATGAATACATGGGATCTTGAATATCTTAAATCAGATAACAGATATCATTCTGTAATTAGGAATTAAGTTTATCTATGCATCTGATTTGGAAATGGAAAGGGATAACGATCGGTTCCATTTTATAGCGTTTAAATTGAAATAGTCGGTTTGTACCTTGTCTGTTCTAGTCCTTGTAGTCCATGTAGCGCGTGACCTGTATTCACAAATTGGTGACATATTTGCAGTTAACTTTGTCAGGACGAATCATTTCTATAACACGTGCCATACAAAATACGTACTTTGCATTATTGTTATTCCTCTAAACCTCATACAATCAGAACAGGTTTAAAACAAAAACTTAATAAAACCAAGAAAACAACCATTCAAGTGTGTAAATATGCAATGCTTCATACATTTTCTAAATTAAAAAACTAAACTTCTTATCACAAAGTAAATAAAAACATTTTTTTTTTAAAACCATTACCTGACATAATGGCAATATTACTTAATTAAATAAATAGCGAATAAACCAGTTAGAAATACCTGTAATAACCGGATTGTACTGTACATTAGATAAGTTACTTTTTCTACTTTGTTATGGCGTTATGCATGATTTAACGATTAATAAACCGCTTTTTTTCGCGGGCTGTGGCGGCTGCGGCTACGACTTTTGCTACCGCTGCTATACACAACAAATGATTTATTCAACTTTTTTTTTGTTTATCAAAACACAATAATTTTCAATTTGATTTACAATTAAATGCGGAAATAGTAAATTTTGATATTGGAAATTTTTTTTGTCGTGTTTTCTAGTTGCTGCTATTTTGCAAATTTAGATAATTACCTTTCTGTCTGTGCTTTTTATAATTTTAATTTTTTTTTTGTTTTCTTAGAATAATAATGCAAAATTTATAATAATTTAAAGGAATTTAATTTGTTCATTTATTAATTTTTGAATAGATATTTTGCCTAAGTTCATAGCACACGTTTATAGATTGCTCTGAAAGTAAACAATTTTGTATAGAAATTTGCTTGTGGCATGGGTTTAACAGATGTGAAAGTTTGCAGAATTTTGTTTTTTCTTGTTGGTTTTTATGTTTTTTAAATTCAAATTGAGAAAGAAAAAAAAAACGAAAATAACGAAACGATTACTGTAAAATGTTTTTTTTTTCATCAGTTTCTTTGGTGCGATTTCTTCTTAAATAATATTTATTATTAACCAAAAATAAAAATGATTAATTAGGTATTGAGTATTTTGATTACTCTTATTATTATTATTATTGATTTAATTTCATTTTAAAATAATAATAATAATAATAATAATGATAATAAAACAATTTATCAATGCTCTCCTTAATTAATTAATTTAAAACCGCAAAAAATTCTTTTTTATTATTTTGATTTATTGCAATTTTCATTTTTAATAAAGAAATATAATAAATAAAATGAAATAAGAGCTTCGAAAGCTTTGGTGCTTGATGATTTATATATATATATTTTTTTAAATATTATTTGACCGTTGTGTGTCCTACAAAAACATTTATTATATCGTGCGGTCAGCACACATGTTCAGCATTCATTTTTAAACTGGCAACTTTTTCAACATCCCGTTTATTTTGATTTCACGATATTGCAGTTGATTTGAAAATGCAGATTGAAATGAATGGTTTTCGGTTATTTTAAAAGTAAAACGAGAAGAAAGCACTACTTGTGCTTTGAGCAATGATTAACGTGTGATTTTGTGGTTTATTAGTGGCTGTCCTGAAGTACGTACTGGTTATACAGGTATTTCATGGATTAAAATAAACAAACTAATTCAAACGGTCTGCATAAAATTAAAGATGTTGCCACTAAACCTTGAAGATCAAATTGTTGTTTTATCAAAATTACAAGGACATCTAAAGATTATAATTTCTTAATCGTTTTTATGATGATATTGGGATTACGCATTAGTTGGTTTCATAATTTTAGGTTAAACGGAATTTGATGGTTTTGATGTACGAGATATTTAGAGAATAGCAAATGCTTAAAATGTCTTGTATTTGATTATACAAACGTGTTTTGTAATGTTTTAATAAGAATAAGAGATTTGTAGTTAATTTGTAATCATGTTTGTTTAATTAAATAATTCCATTCTCTATCCACCACATTCTTCTATATTTAACCTTGCAGTGTTGTAGTGTCATAAAACTTTTTAGTTAATTTTCTACATTTATCACCGCAGCAATTATTATGCATTTAATGTTTAAACAAATAACACTAAACACGCATTAATACAAACATAATAATTACCATTACCGAAAATGAATATATTTTTTTTTTATTTAACAAAAAACAATTTTTTTTAACTAATCAGCCGATTTCATCAAAAAAAAAAAAAAAATTTTATATTTATTGTTGTTTTCTTAAGAATTTAATTTCCAAAATTAATAATAAAAAAATAAAAAAATAAACAACATGAAGAAAAGAAGAATAACCAATTTTATAAATGTTATCGCATTAAAAATGTAAAGAAAATAAAATCAAATATGAAAGCAAAAAGCAAAAAAAAATTGTAAAATACACAAGAAAATGTAATTACAAAAATAATATCAATTGCTGCAATCAGTAAGCTTAATGATAAAAAAAAAACTAATAAATAATAATGAAAAAAAAATATATATATATATATATACAAAAATTATCACAAAATAATCAATTTAACAGAATACTTAAAAAATAATAATAAAATAAATTATTTATTAATCACGACAAGTGTTAAATGTATTTAGTGTTTCTAAACAGTTTTTTTTTCTTTTACCTGTTTACCTGTACTCATTGATACAAAACTTTACGCATTTAGGGCTACTTGATTTGTAGCTAAACATGTTAATGCCATAGAAACAATTCAGTTAAGGATGGCTTAACAACTGTCAAGTAAGATTCAATAAAATAAATTTTACTAGCACTGAATTAGCTCAGTTAATTAACTTTTTCTCAATAAGAATTTTATTGTTTTGTGGTTTTGAATTTTAAAACAAAAAAACTTATTGTAATAAATTTAAATTTGTTGAAAAATTAACATTTTTGCTGTACTTGCTATTAATTTGTATAACCACTTTGCTTACTTTACAAAAAATAGCGCAATATTTCTAAAGTTTCTTGATCTGGGCTACATCGTTATGTTTAATACAACTAATAAAGTGAATTTTTAGAATTTTCACTACAATTTTAATGTTTAAATAGATTTTGAGTAACTTGACGTTCTGGATGGATCTTACAATCAGGAAAATCTTTTTTACATCACAAGCAGAAAAATTATAAATTTCAATTAAATTCCAACGTTACATAATCGCACCGCTAAAAATCAAGAGTCAAGTGCTGCCACTTGTCAGGGTGACTAAACCGTTTGAGAAACATTAAATTTAGCTAAATGATTAACAAAACATTTTTTAATCAATTTAAATGAGAAATTAGTCATTTCTTTATAGTAATTAGTTAATTTGTCAAAACAGTTATTGTATTTTAGTGATGCATTATCACATGATGAGTGCAATTTTATTATACCAACAAGTATTATTATCATGACTTAACTTGAATCATCAGTGATAATGTTTTGTTAGTCATTATTCAAAGGCTTTAAGAACTTGATTATATAATGAATTAAAGCATGCAAATAGAGGGGTCTACAATAATTTTATTTTAGTTAAATCGTTCAAACGTTTATGCCTCGAAAAGCTAACAAAAAGAATTGTAGTCCTCAATTTAGAGGAGTTACTATGGCGATTATATTACTTTGCGAAATGAATAGACCAAAATCACAAAGAATCACAGCTGCAATAAACTGTGTTAAGTAATCTGATCTACTTTTCATACCTATCGCGAAGATATAATACTAGAAACACATCTCAATGTTAACGCTTAACACTTTCTTGTTCGAAATATCAATAACAAATTTCACTGCAAAAATAAAATCATCATCTGACCAAGTTAATTATAGTAACAAGACGATGCGCACCAAATCCTTATTCAACCAAATTAACCAAACATAAATTAGGTGACAGGTGTCAACTAGACTGTTAAATTAAAAAAATGTAACCAAAAAAAAAAACAAAGCTGAATGTGAATTATTTATTTAATTAAAAATACATACAAAAAAAAGTTATGCAATTGAATAGAAAAACCAAAAAAATCGGAGCAAACAAAAAAAAATTCATGTGAAATAGTGTTGATTGGTGTGTTGTTCAACATTTATTGATGTTAGATGATGAAAAAATGGATGAAAAAAATGTTACAAATATGTAAATTAGGATTAGCATTGTGTAAAAAATGTTACAAACGAAAAAAAAAAAAAGTGTTTCACCAGTCGATTGTTTTATAGAAAAATGCCAAAAAAAAAAAAAAAAAAAACAAAACAATAAAATTTTCGTTATGAGATTTCTAGAGTAGAAATAATTTTTTTTTTTTTTTATTATTTAAAATTTAAATGCATGTTTGTGTCGTTGTTTTTTATTTTATTTGTTACCACTAAAATTAATTAATACCTATTATTATTATTATTATTATTATTATTATTAGGTAAAAGTTCTCACTACTTTCTTATTAACAACACCTACAATTGTGCCTTTGTTTTACTTTTTCTTCATGTTTTATTTGGTGTTTTTTTTTTTCCATGCAAAATTAATACAAAAAAAAATGTTTTTTATCTCTCGACATTCACTTTTTTTTTTTTGCTTTTTTTTTTTAATGTACTTTTGCTTAATTGACTATTAATTAAAAAGAAATTAAAATTTTAACATTTGATCGTTTATTTGCTTTTTTTTTTAATTACTAATCATTAATTTTTGTCTATAGTATCATAATTTTTTTATTTGTTTATTCAGAGTGACAAAGTGTTGAAATATTAGAAAATGTCATTATGGAAAAATTATCCATTAATTATCTTATAAAAAGAAATACAAATAAATTCTTGTGTGACTTGCAGACAGATTAATGAAAAATTAATGAAAATCTGTAGAAATATTTTTAGTTTTTATTAAAAAGTTTTATCAGTAGGTTAAACGTAATTAAACGTACATATGGTAGAGTGATTAGAATTTAATTATACGAAATAACAGTCAAAGGTTTGTCGGTTATAATACTTAAATGGCGCTGAACCAGTTTATTGGATACCTAAGAGAGTAAATGTCTATAGTTATACCTAAAATTTTATATTTTCCAACTGCGTACTTACTCCAATGTTATGGCGTAACTTAAGATGAATTTACTAACTTTATCTAAACACTAAATGATACATAAATTACTCTAGCTTCTATAATTAAAACATAAACATACTAAGAGTTATAATGATATCAAAGAACATACTGAAGTTCTGCTGATTTGGATACAGAAACTTACATAAAACAAAATTCTCCCCAAATCAAAAACACATTTTTTAACATGAAATATCTATGCATTACGACCACTGACCCGCTAAACATAAACCAGTTAACGGTTATAAAACTTTTATAACAATAAATTACAAAAAAAAAAAAAGCCACGTAATAGTTGAAAATGTGACTTAAGTAAATTTTAATTACCAAATTTATGCCACTCAGTATAACTATGTATTTGGAAAGCTTAATATTTATTTCATATAAATAAAAAAAAAAAAAATTAAAGTATAATCTGAAAATTCATTAAAAGAAAATAAAAAAAATAAAAATAAAATTAAGCACAAAGATTACTCAGCATATGGGGTTATGGTTCATAAACTTTTTATTCTAAATAATTAAAAACTGAAGAAACACCGTTAATATAAAAACATCTTAACAGATTTTTTTTCTTTAATTATAACTTTTTTAATTAGATTAAATTAAGATTTATAAATAAAAATTAATCTAGTTCTGAATTTAAAATATTACGTTCCTGACCACAAATCAAATAAAAATCATAGAAAAAAAACGTATTTTGAAGTAGTACCGTGACTGTAGTAACTAAGTATGATATAGTTGGTTAATCTATGCATAAATAGAAGAAAAATTAACATTCAAAAGCCTAATTGATTCTAATTTAATAAGGAAAGTTAGTTGTGTCCGGAAGTCTACAATGAAGTCGTTTTGATTTAGCGATAATTGTAAACAATGAGGATTTTAAGAGTGCTTCGTTTATGATAGATTTTCAGATATAACTTTAAACTGTACGTGCAGGTAATTCAAGACAATAAAATGTGTTGGAGAGAATATATTACTCAACAAAAATGATAAAAAACCAATACGAAACTTATTCTACTAATCTAAGTACTTTAACTTATTTTATAAATGCCCCATAAAAAAAAAAAAATCTCCGGTAATCCGGAAAACCAATATTATTGCAAGACTTGAGATATGCAGAATTTTAACAATAAGCAAGCACACACTGGTCATTGGCTATGATTACTTTTACTATACAAATATTTATTTATATTTTACAAAACCGTAGATAACGTAAACTCTGCATTACAGGTATGAAACCAGTTTAATTTTTTGTCAAATCGCATAAATTAATGCTGACATTGTGATTTAACGCAACGTGACTCATATAATGTTTTTTATATTTTTATTTATAAAATTTTAATAAAATCTTGGTCAGCCTTTTGGCTATATACAAAATACATTTTTCTTTTTTAAAATAATAATTAACCGCAACGACATAATGACACACAAAACGCGGTATAAAATGGTTTCAATTGGGATCTTCTTTGTATACATGTTTTTGGTGTTTTTTTGTTTACTTTTTTGTCATGAAATGTTATTATGTTGTTTTGTTTTGGTGGGGTTATCAAGCTAAAAAAAAGCAACAAATAATTTATTCATTTCAATAATTAATTTATTTATTTTATTATTAGAACGGAAGTATCATATATTTTGCTTCTTTTTTTGTAAATTTTGTCATTATTGGTACATAATGAACGCAATACATGGGTGCAATATTAATTATATTTTTTGAAATTTATAAAAAAATATATAGCTTTCCTTTAATTGATTAATTAAAAATTGATAAATGGGTTTGGTATCCCGAAATCCGGACAAATAAGTTCAATTATTTTTGCATTTTAAAAATGCATTTAGTGATTCCTAGCTGATTCCACTATATAACCGAAATAAGTAGCAGAATTCTTCTGAAATTAAATATTCAGCTTTTATTGAGCTATTAATTGAATAATTTATTGTTCCTGGAGGAAAAATAAGTTAAATTTGTAATTCATCATCGAGTGTTTGGTATTAAATTACAAAATCCAGAAAATTTCAAATTTCAACTATAAATGCACTAAAATGTCGTGGAAAATTGTTTAATGCGGCATTGCAATCAATGCTATTGAATAATAGTACAAGGGTTTAGTATTGAATCCCAAAATCCGGGAAATTAATTACAAATGCGATTGGAAATGCGCTTGGAAATGCACTAAGATTGCTGATTTTACTATATACTCGAACTAACTAGCTTAACTTAAAGTTAAATAATCTGCTACTAATTCATTTTCATAACATTTAGCTTAGTTTTGAGCAATATTTTAAGCTCATTGATTGAATAACTTATTGTTCCTAGAGTTAAGAAAAAAATTTTTAAATGAAAAACCATCTGGGTAACCATCTGAATCAACGTCACTATCTCAAAATAAAAATTTTTAATTTTCGAAACATTTTCTAAATTAACCCTTTGTTTCCCATAAAGAAATTATAAGAAATCTATTGGCTTAGATACTTCTAAATAAACAATTTGTTTTTTTTAAAGCAAAATTCTCACAACAATCAAGGGTTTCATAATTTTTAAAACAATTTTGTAGAGAATTTATATTTATTTAATATTCTACAAACAAAACACAGCAACAACAGAGAAAGAAAAAAATAAATAAATTTATTTAAAACTATTCGATAACCCAGATAAAACAAAAAAAAAAAATAAACAAAATAAATAAAAAATTAAATTAAATAAACCGAAAAGCATAACAATAATAACAAAAATACTAACTTGGCTAAATAATAATATTCTCACCTATGCTAGATGGTGGTAATGCTAGATGACTGCCCTCGCGCTCTAAATAATTTAATTTATTAATAAAAAAAAATTACAACAACGTAAAAACCATTATTACATTACATAAATAATTAAAAATATTAATTAATTAATAAATTAAAAAAAGAAAAAAAATATTTCATTCATTTGATGTTTTTAAAAAAAATAATATATTTTTTTTGTTTTTTGGTTTTTTGACCCACATAATTATTTGTTAATGACTAAACAAAAAATAATAAATTATGCATATTTATGCTATATGTTTGCGTTTAATTAATATAATTTTCGCATCACAAAAACGAAAAATTTTGTGTCTTGAAAGAAATTAAAAAATCTAATAATGCTTTAGCTCATAGGTGTCCAACCTTTTAAACACTTCGGGCCGCATTTCAATAGCAAGCACACAATCCAAAGCTATCAAGGGCCGCAAATACAATTAAATATTCGCTTTGGCTAAACATGGCTAGAAATTTGAATGCTGTAGAGTTTTTAGTGGAATTTGTGAAAAAAATATTATAAAAAATTATGTAATATTAATATTACGAAATGTTTTGAGAGCCGCACGAAAGGAACTGGCAGGCCGCGGGTTTGGCATGCTTGCTTTAGCTGTATTTGATGTTCTCCACTTACTTAATCATGAATTCAAAGGTTTTAGTACGAAATATTGTTGAAGAGTTCGCTGATTCACTTCGGTGAAGAAGTTGGCTAAATGTTAGCACTTCTGAAAACACAACAAATCTAGCACAGAATTGCTTTCCATAAAACTAAGTGTAATTTTCAGGTTTTTCTTTTAAAACATTTATTTGTTGCTAAATAGCAATTTGATAGCCAACATAACTGAATAATTTTCATTTTAATTTATTGTTACAAGCCGTATGGGATCACGGACAAGGTTTCTTGTTCAAAACCATAATAACACAAAAAGTGTTGACATTGACAACTGATTTATCCATCAAGAATTATTTTTTAAGGGTGAATTTTCATTATCAATTTGTTTCATTCGTTCTGTGTTTCATTTAACGTGATTATTTTGTATGGTGTGACTAGTATAACAAATTGATTTTATTAGAACGAAATAAATAACAAAAAAATAAAATTAGAGCTTATAAGATACGTTAAGATACGTTAAAAGTGCAAACATATTGTATATTTATTTATTATAAAAGCTTGAATATTAATTTATAAATAAAAAAAAAAAAGAAATAAATAGAAAGACTAGAAAACAGTGAAAAACATTAAGCCATATCGAATGTGAAGAGAATTTTACTTCTTTAAAAAATAAACAAACGGAACAATACAAATTCAATAAATAAATAAATAAAACTCACCGCGATAAAAAAAATTTGTAATAAAAACGAAGAAGAAGAAGAAGAAGAAGAAAAAGAAGACGGAGAAGAAGAAACAGAAGAAAAAAAAACCTCCGTTCGACCCGTCAAGATGTTGTTCTCTTTACTGCTTCGCTTTGTTTCTTAACGAAAATGTTTTCTAACTTACAAAAACCACACAACAGCACACTATAACTGTAATTGACGTTTTTTGTTTTATTAAAATAAAAAATTAAAAAATAAAAATAAAAACTTTTAGCTTAAGAGCTTTTGTTCGCGTTTTTTACTTTTTTTTTAATAAAAATTCACAAACAGCAATTTTACGTTGTTAATCCATATGTAGAGGTCAATATTGTATAAAAACATTTTTTACAACAATTTTTGTGTTTTACATTAATTAACTTTTAGTTTAATTAAGCTTACTTAATTCATTAAACTTTTACACTTAAACTTAATATAAAACATTTTTTTTAAATTAAAAAATTAATTTTTTTTAACACACAAAAATTTAAACACTTAAACGTTATTACAGCGCTAAGTCACTATGCTTAATAAAAGCTTAAATGTACACTTAATAAAAAAAAAGGAATAAAATAAAAGCTAACTACTAAAATTCACGTAATTTTATTAAATTATTTAATTAAAATTAATTTTTAAGTAATAAAAACCAAAAAAATTGTTTTTTTTCTTTTATTTTCAATGAAAAACGAATGAACTGACTCGCGCTAAGTAACTTTTCTAACTAAAATACGTAATGGAAGAAACACAACGACGAACCTACTTAAAAAAAAAAAAACTTCACACCGCTGTGCAGTTTTTTTTTTTTTTTTTTTTTTATTATAGTGTTTGTGTATGATTAATCTCAAAATTTAATTGAAATTTTTTACATCATAAACAAAGTTTACCTTGTGCTTTTGTGTAATACTACATGGATAAGCATTTATCGTTATATTTACCTGTATTACATATACTAACTCAATTGAATTTATATTCAGCAGAGCATGTACAGTGCAAAAGACTTGGAATTACTTATCCAAATGCATTTAATCGACCTCAGTAAATACAATTTAAAAATATAAAAATAATTTTTTCTGGAGCGTATTTACACGCTTAACGGACTCTTGAATCAAAAACCTTTGACTTAATGGACTTATTCACTCTTTAGAGAAACTTTATAACCATTTTCAAGGATCCATGCCATATTACTATTGGTTTTGACATTGAGCATATTGAGCAAAGTCGATCTACTCTCTCAATATATTTGGATCCCACTTCTTGTCAAGCTTTTTCACTTAACAAAATTAATGCATAATATCATTATGACTTACTAAAAAATAACTCGATAAAGTCTTACATTAGGGAAATTTAATAAATTTAACTGGCCATTCCACAAAAATCACTGACTGTAGTACAAAATACTAATCCCATAGTCCGTAGCTATATTTTTTCATTTATGATTCCAGACACTTTTTAAAAAATAAACGGCATTAAAGAAATTCTTGAAGAAAAAATCCAGATCAAGAAAAATAAACTTTTAGTGAACTCCGTCGATATTTTTCAGTTCAATTTCAATGATAGTACAAATAAATCCTGAAATAATTGCTTGGAAACTACAGGATTCTAAACAATTATGTATAAACATTATTCTGTGTCAGTCAATTGAGTGGGATGGATGGCTAAATCCCATTTAAGTAAAATAAAGTAAAGTTCTTGATTTCACGGCTTGTAAGCAAAACATTTAAATGTATTTAATGAACAAAACCAAACAACAAACCAAACCAACCAAACGAACCAAACTCAATACAACCCATACATTATCATAAAATGTTATTGTTTCGCTCTATAATCATGACCATTAACATTATTTATTCTTGTGGCTAGAAAAAAAAACTAAAAAATACTAAAAATTTAATCAAAAACCAAAAACAAAAAAAAAATCAACAATTACCGCTACTACTACAGCATTATTTATTTATTAAATAATTTTAGGTTGCCAAAGTAAAATTATTAAAAACGAAAGAAAAAAAGAAAAAAAAAGAAAAAGAAAATTTATTTTTTTTTTTTTTCATTGATTTCTAATTGCAATACATTTTTGACTATCATCATCCTTGTTCTGTGATGTATCCTGATTTGAACCCTTACGTGAGAAAATTTTATTGAAAATTTTTTCTAATATACTTGTACCCCGTTTTAAATCATTTTTATCCCTTTTCGGTATAATTTCATTATCATTTTTTCTATTACCATCGCCCGGTTCTATATCATCGTGTCGTATTAGTAGTAGTTGTGGAATTTTACTATTGTACATAGTATTCAAAAAGATGTGATTGATATTATTGAAATGGGAATTTAAAAGAAATGATTCATAAATAGTTATTGGTATTGAATATCTAGGTATATATATATCCGGTTCAATAACTGAAAAATTATCACAATCGTCTTGTGGTTTTTTTTCCAATTTTTTCTCATCTGACACATCTGATACAGCTGATACATCTGATACATCTTGTTCATTTTGCGAATCTACTGGCATGTCCATTGGTGGATTGGCTTTTAAAATTCCAATTTGACAGATAAAATCGTAAAAGGTATACCGATGGTATGTAAAGTATTCAGGTACTTTTAGAGAACATTCTTGACCAGCACCTGGTCCAAGTATATCATTATCTCCAAATGGACGAAAAACATCTTTTGTAATACCTTTTACCTCTTCAAAGGGATACTTCCACTCTTCATCACCACGTGGTTCTGGTGGATTACGTGGCGCTGGTAGTGTCGGATAATTCTACAAAAAAAAAAAAAAAAAACAACACCATTAGATAATTACAAATATTTTTGTCGTATAATTACATTTTCATTTTTTGTTGAATAATATAAATTAAAATTGTTTTTACGAAATAAAATTAAAATATTATTTTTCCCTAAATTTTTATACATTTTAAATTTTGAATTTTTTAACCCAAAAATTATTAAATTATTTTGAATTTATTATAGATGTGGGGTGGATAAATAGAAAAAAGAAAAGAAAAAAATTGAAAATTTGTTAAATCAAAATCAAAATTAGAATAAAAAAGAAAAAAATTTTGCATTAATGTCAATCCCAAAAAAAAAAAAAGGAAAAAGTAATGAAATAGCAAAGGATTCGTAGATCTGTTTTCATTATTCGGTTTTTCAATCGGTTATTATTTGTATTGTTTGTGTGGCAATAATGTAAACCTGACGGTTGTAGCATAAACACACAAAATTCCCTGTAAAATAAATTTTAATCTCATTGGGAAATTTTTTGTTATCTGAATGTGACCGATTGTGTCACGTCAGCCTTGCCGGTAACACGACAGATTACAAAGTGCTAGAATAGATGATCAATTCAAGGTTACTGTCGTTGTTGTAATACGAGGTTTTATCATGCAGGTGATAATTTAGCTTGCAGACCAGATTTAGTCGACCAGAATAACGATGCTAAGGAATAAATTAAGCATCGTTGAGCTCTTGTTTCTTCGGTTTCTTTGTTACCATATATCTTAAAAAGAGAAATTTAACCATTTGATACCGAGATAGCTAGACCTTACAATCTTTTGAAGATTATTCATTAAATACCTTGAGCACCATATCATAAATAAGTGAAACAAAATTATTCATTTTTTGCAAATTTTATAGAATTTTTACATTTTTTTTTTTGTACTTTTCATATAGAAATATAATAAAATAAATTAATTAAAACAAAAAACTAATAAAATAAAAAATCTTTAACATCCGCAAAATTAAAACAAATGAAAATTGAAAAAAAAAAAAAATTAAAAAACTGAAAATAAATCTTATTAATTAGAAACGGAAGGTAGAACAATGAACAAAATTAAATAAGCGTCATTCATTCTAATATGATCTGTGTTAATTTTTTGTGTGTGTTAATTTACCATTACGCGACCTTGTCATGTTACATGGTAGCAAAATTTTTATTTTATTTTATTTTATTAAATCTATTTGACATTCATAAATACAAAATTGTTAATCTCTTGGTATTAGATTTAAATTTTAAATAATTAACGTTAAATGCTTAACGAAGTTGTTTGGCTTTTTTAATGGATTTTCGGACTATAAGTTCAGGTTATGGAGCGTTTCTGCTACATTTTATTGGTATTATAAAGTAATTTACTGTAGTTCCACAGAGATTCCTTTTGAACAATTTTGTGATTATTAAATCGTCAGGATTTTTAATTTATTAGGACACTAGGAGAGAAGTTAGCAAAAACATGAATAAAGGCAATAAAACGTAATTTTCCAGTATTTCTCAAAGCCATTAAAAAAAAATATTCCAAAGTTATTAATTAAATTATTGAGTAGAATTACAATGACGATAAAGTTAAAATAAAAGTGAGTTTATGTAAATTTCTACGCGATTAGCGAATAGCAGATAAGATACAGTAAATACAGGAGTCATTAATAAAAATTTTATTAATTAGAATTTTCCAATCCATCTTGCATATCTAAATAAATTTTTTCAAGTTACATCAATATACTTTAGAGCAAATAAGAAATCAAAGCGATGTGTGAAGGTTCCGACTCGGTTTTGGGTTTCTACTCATGGTAAGAAGTTTTACGGATATAACTTTAAATTGTAGGACTTGTATTGCATAATAATAGCATGTCAATATCGTTATCATAGTTACATTGCATTATCGAAAAATATTCGAAATAATTTTTAGTAAACATTTTAGAATCCCTGGGTTATTCCATAAAATTTCTCTTTTTTTTAAATAATTTATCACAAAAGCCTACTATATGGATTAAAAATTTGTCTCTTACCAAATCGATTAAATATTATGCAAGGTTAGGTGTACACTGTTAAAAACGTTTCCTGTTTTGCTGGTGCCCTTGAAATTTTAAATTCAAAATTCATGCCATGAAAAAGATAGGAGAATTTTTTCTAATGGAAAATTTCAAAAAGATTACAAGACACTTCTAAGTGTTTAAACGTTTTGATTAAGAAAAAAGAAAAAAAATCTACTCTGTGTTACAATAAAATTAATAAATAAATTTCATATAATAAATCAAATTCGCCAGTAGGCCAAATAAATCACCCCTAGCAACGAAATAAAACAAAATCATCCGTAAAAAAGCAAAAAACCGATGAGTCGAAAATTTACAAAATAATAATCATTCAACATTTGGACGCTGAACGGTACGAACTAATAAAAACTCCTTTTTTTTTATATACAAAAAATCCCCAAAAAACACCAACTTAGAAAAAAATATAAAAAAACGAAAAAAAAAAAAAAAAAAAAAAATTTAAAGTTATGAAAAATTAGAAAAAGAAAAGAAAAGAAAGAAAAAAGTAAAGAAAATCTTTTTTTGTTTTAAAGAAAAAGAAAATTTATTTTTCTAAAATAATATATATGCTCAAAAATTGAATACAAAAAAAAACCCACAAAGCATAATTATTCTTAAAAAACAAAAAAAAAAAACTTAAAAAAAACCACAAAATTCTCAATTTAATTTAAAATTTAAAAAGTTTTTCAAAAAAAAAAGGAAAAAAATTTTAATAAATTTTTTTTTTTTCTTCATTTAATAAATATTTAATAAACAAAGAAAAATAAAGCCCCACTTGCGTCTTCTCCAAGAATTAATAAAAAGAAAAAGTAATTTAAAAGCGCGAATAAAAAGAAAAAAAAGAGAAAAAACATCGTAAAAAACCCTGTAGAAAAACGAAAAACGAAAAAGGAAAATTGTTTTGTGCGTGCGTGCATTTTTTGTGTTTAATTAAATTTTAATTAAACCAAGAAGAATCCCGAACACACCCCCGATTCAAGTATCAAATTTCCAAAAATAAAAATTAAATAAACAGGAGAAAAAGAATTTAATTTGAAGGAAGAAGAAAATTAAGAGAAAAGAAAAAGATAAAAAAAAAGAAGGAAAAAAAAATTAAATCGCTGATTTCATTTTTATAGCGATAAAGGACTCATCGTTACTTTGTATCTTCGTTAACAAATTGTATTTGCGTAATTAATTGGTAAGCGAAATTTTGATTTTTTTTTCTATAATTTGATTTTTTTAATTGATTTGAATTTTTTTTTTCCAAAATCTTTTACAAAACATTCTACGTTAAGGTCGTTGTTTTTTAATACCGAAAACAATTCAACCAGTTGTGCTTTAAATAGCAGAATTTAAAGGAAAGCTTTTGATTAAGAAACGTACATTTTGTGTTGAACTTTTGAAAATATTTTTTTTTGAAAGTAAAAATAAACAAATAAACAAACAAAATGTGTGATCCTTGCATGCCTTGTTGCTTACCATGTGGACCCTGTGGCCCCTGTGGCCCTTGTGGACCATGCTCACCTTGCGGACCATGTGGCCCCTGTGGACCATGCTCACCATGCGGACCATGTGGACCTTGCGGACCCTGTGGACCTTGCGGACCATGTGGACCCTGCGGACCATGTGGACCTTGCGGACCATGTCCAGTTGTCTGCATGCCAGAGGTTACTTACTATTACTATTGTTGCTAAAAAAAACTTAAAAATATAATTTAAAAAAAAAAAAAAAAGAAAGGATATTCCGGTAAAAACCGATTCGAGTTCACAAAAAAAAAAAAGAAAAACTTTTTAAACATAAAAAATCGAACAGTATTGGCTCTATAAAAGTAGTAGCCGCGCCACCCGGGCCCGTCATAATACGCGTGCAAAATTTTTTTTCTTTATTCCAAATTACTACCTAAATTTTTTTTTTTTTTTATATATAATTTATTATTATTAACTAAAATCCCGGTTAAAAACAATAGAGTAAAAACAGTGTCAACAAATTTGGGTAAAAAACACCACAGGTGTGAAATGATTTTTATTAATTATTTTCACCCTTTGTTTGCCTAATTTAAAAAAAAAATTGACACAAAAACACCCAGGTATTTTTAACCCATACACAACAACAACACACACACACACACCCCGTCCACCTGAAACAAAATATGTACAAAATTCAAAAAGAAAAAAAAATGTTTTTGCTGTTCTGATAATGTTGAATCACAAAAACCTTAAAAAGAAAAAAAGGAAAAAAAATTGAAATTTTTTTTTCTTTTTTTTTTTTTTTTAAATTAAATTATATTTAGAAAAAAAAAAATATTTTATAAACAAACCCCCCCTGGAATTTTATTATAAAAAAAAAAAAAATTTCCGATTAAAACTATTTCAAAAACAAAAAAAAACTTTTTACTTTCATTTTGGTTTTATTTCACAAATATTAAAAAAAAAAAAAAAAAAATGGAGACAATGAGGTTAATTTTTTTTTCTTTCTCTCTCTTTCTGTTTTTATCCGTTTTTTTTTAATTCTTGTTTATATAAAAAATAATTAATTTAAATAAAAAATGATAAAATTAGTCAAGACGGCGAAGCAAACCTATTAATCCTGAATTACCATGGCTGCGATGGTGTAAACGACCGCTTATTTGTTACAATAGTACTAAAGAGGCACGTGGTTGTTCTGTTTTAAAACTAAATCCGCTTAATCTACCCGATATCTGTTATTATTTAAATAATGGGTCACCGTCACCGGCGTCTGGAAATATTAATTTCTATTGCTATTAACCAAAAAAAAAATTTGAAAATGTTTTTATTTAATTTATGATTTATATAATTTATTTTATTTAATTTATGCAATAAAAATGTTGAATAAAAAAAAAAATTCTTATTAGTTGAAAATAAATTTTATTCATGCGGATCATCGTATTTGTCATATTATAAGATGACAAATCTATGGCCATTTGATGAGCCACATGAATTATTTTTATTTTTTTAAACTAATAATTAATTTATATTTATAAAAAAACAGATAACGTGGTTTTGTTCATTATTAGTTAATTCATTTAAATAAATAAAATAAAAAAAAGTGTTTACATTTTGGTGATTTATGTTCAATTTTACAAAAAAACACACCAAATCCGAAAAAAAAAAAAAATCTCCATTTTTTTTTTTTTTATTTACGTTTTCGGGGGTTAGCAGACATTTTTGTTTTTGTTTTTTGTTTATATATTTTAAATTAAATTTATTAAATTATTTTATCGTGAATATACAAAAAAAAAAATACAATAAAAAAAAAAATAAAAAAAATTAGTGCAACGTATGCCGACGTAGACCAGTTAATTGCAATTTACCGTGGCTTGATTGGAGAAACCGGCCATTAATTGTGTCAAATAGTACCGATGAGGTTAAATACACATGGAATTTAAGACGTAAAACACCGAATATACCGGATATACATTATCAGGAGATGTACAATAGGTGTTATAGGAGAATTTATTAAAAAAAAAAAAACGAACGAAAAAAAGAATTTTTTTTTTTTTTTTACTTACAAAAGAAAAAAAAAATACTTTTTAAAAAAATGTGCAATAAATAATATTTAATTAAATTATTAATCAAACAAAAAAAAAAAAAACCGTCCGACCTCTCCTCCCCCAAAGAAAGGATATTTATTAGGTATACATTAGGTTTATTCTATAGAGTAACTCATTTGAATGGCGATGACGAGAGCTTTTTGATTTTGGGGGAAAGTTTTTTTTGATTTTTTTTTCGTGCAATACGGTTAGTTTCGCCTAAATACTTACTTAGCTTTCGTCAACGTCGTTCAACGTGGTTTCTTTTTGTGTTTAATTAAATTAAATTAAATTAAACTAAAAAAAAGAAAAAATATTTTTTTTTTCTAAAATCTAATTTTGTTTTCTCTCTATTTTCTTTTCTCGGTAAATGAATTTTCCCATACCATCTCCATCCCCCAAAATCATAAAAATACAAATAATAATAATAAAAAAAAAAAAATAAAAAATTGAACATAAATAGTGCGGACCAAAATGCTACACATCCCAAGACCTCTGTTCGATGCCTCAATGTCCGTCAAATTGTCCACCACCGACATGTGGGCCACGATTTGTGACAGTACAACAGCCACCACGTATGGTATGCAAGAAGAGTGTCATTTATACAAAACGTACAGTATGTGACCGAAGGGTGGTGCCTTGTACTCGTACCATTTGTGAACCGAAACTTATCTATACACCGAAAACATTGTGTGAACCGAAAATAATTTATTGCAAAAGGATTATTCCCGATCCGAAAATAATCTATACATCGAGGATAATTCCTGACCCGAAGGTGGTGTGCACACCGCGTACAATATGTGAGCCTAAGGAAATATGTCAAACACTTGTTTGTCAACCGAAACCACAAGTGGTTCAAATTCCCTCGCCAAGGGAATATTGTTGCTATGCATCGTCCCCACCAGCATTTAAATGTTCACCTGGATGCTCACCGTGTTTACCATGTGATCCGTGTTCACCATGTGGCTCGTCGTGTTCACCATGTGGCCCATGTGGACCATGTGGAGGACCATGTGGTCCTTGTGGTCCTTGCGGTCCGTGTGGTCCATGTGGCCCTTGCGGACCTTGTGGACCTTGCGGACCTTGTGGACCGTGTGGACCATGCGGTTTTTCATGTGGCCCTTGTGGACCTTGTGGCCCTTGTGGACCTTGTGGACCTTGCGGTCCTTGTGGTCCTTGTGGCCCTTGTGGCCCTTGTGGACGTTGTTAATCGCAATAAACCGGCATAAATTTGTATTTTTTTTTTTTGGTTTTTCATTCACCCTCCCGCCCCCACAATTAACATGTATTATAAAAAAAAAAGAAAATAATAATTTCATGTGTACGCATTTATTAGTGGCCAAATGCTTTTTTTTTATAAACGCCTATTTTTGAGAATTTAAGTGTATCCAAATTTATTTAAAAATTAACGAAAAAAAACCCCTAATTATATATATAAAAAAAAATATTAAAAAAAATGTTCACGTGAAAGTAGTAACTGAATAATAAAAGAAAATGAAAAAAAAAAATAAAATAAAATCCCTCCTTGTTTCCATTTTTTTTTATTAATTTTGTAAAAACCATTTGTGAAAAATCCTCTTCTCCTTAGTAAATTGTTAATAAACATTATCAGAATAGCAAAACAAAAAAAAAAAAAAAAAAACACCAAACAAACCAAATTCCTTCTCTAGGTGAGACGGTGTAAAAGTCGTGAGTTACGTGGTGGAATTTTGTATACAACGTGCGAGTGTACAAAAAGAAATGGCCTACAACATGATTGTCAAAGATCTGAATGTCAAGGACGTCCATGCTGTTTAACAAAGCCAGAGCCAATGTGTTGTCCATCGAAGTATACAAGAAGATTTGCAAATGTTACAATGGGTAAAAAATCAAATCCAACATGTCCACAGCCGTGTCGTATGACTGAAGGCAGTAACTGTTGCGGAGGTATTTGATGTTTATACAAATTTCTAAATCCAGATTATTGAAATAAATTTTTTTTTTTTTAGCACCTGCATGCATGCCGGTCTGTGATCCCTGCTGTTTACCTTGTGGACCGTGTGGACCTTGTGATCCTTGTGGTCCTTGCGGTCCATGTGGCCCATGTGGCCCATGTGATCCTTGCTGCATACCCTGCTGTGATCCATGTTAGTATTGCTTCTTCATTTATGTTTAATAATTTGATTTTTTTTTCTTAACAAACTATAATATATGAACAAAAGGCAATCCAATTTGTCCGGTACGGTCAGCCACACGTCAAGAGACACCACGACCAAAAATAGCAAAAACAAATTGGTATTGTAATCCATGTCCTAAACGATCTCGTAGGGCACCACCACCTTGCAGATACGATTGCGTCTGTAAAGCGCATTGCTACAATTGGCCACAGGGGCTACGAAGTAGTGGCCGATATAACATAACTGTATCATATGAACAGGCATCACCGATGTGTTGCTAATCACACTTTAGCCAAATGAAATTTATAATTAAAACTTCTCATAAATGTATTAATGTAAACAAACAGACAAACAAACACGATAAATATTTAATAGAAAAAAAAATCTTTTTAAAAATTTTAGCCATATGTACCGAAACACAAAGGTAATTTATAAGAAAATTAACGGTGATAATAATTTAGAACAATATATTTTCAGGTGGACCATGCGGACCATGTGGACCATGTGGACCATGCGGACCATGCGGACCTTGTCTACCATGTTTACCATCATGCGTACCATGTGGCCCTGTTGGACCTTGTTTTTCCAACTGTTAATTATGTGTTGAGAATAATTTAAAAAGAAAGAAAAAAAATGCGAAAAACCTTTAAAGTGGAAACTTTAATTAATTAAAAAATATATTAATGGATGTGTATCGTCTGTGTTCGTAATTCGTACCGTATCAATTTATCATCACATTTTGAGGATAAATAAAAATTTCTTATGTGAGAAATGAAAAAAAAAAAAAAAATTGAAAAAATCCCCACCAAAGACATAACAATCATTGATTGCGTCTTTGCTTCGGATATTGTCCACACTGAAGTACCCAGTGTGTGGTACAAGAAGTAAGCAGTAGTAGCGTAATCTATCTACGGCTAGTAAAATTATTTATAGAAAAAAAAAAATTTCAATGTGTTGCGTCTTTTATTAAATTGTTTTTATTAGCGTAATTTATTTTTTAATAGTAAATAAAATAAAAATTACTGATTTTTTAATTTAAATTTAATTTGTTTTTAAATATTATTGAGCTAAAAATTTTTTTTTATAATATAAGAAAATGTAGAAAAATGATCAAACAATCGTGCTTAAGGTTTCTGTTTGTTTTCCAAATACTGGTTGCTGCTTTGTGGAACTTGTGCGATTCTCCCATCGTCGTGCTGCATTTGCTACATAACCCGGTGTAATCGGTGTTGATGTTTCATGATTTAAATCATCAAATTGACCATGTGATGGTGGAATAAAGCAGAGATTTGTTTTTCTAAGAATAAAATTTCCTCTATCCACCGGGTCACCCGGTACATAACTATTTACACCTGCAGTATCTGTGCTTGGGTTGATTTGTATACTGCCGCGTGCCTTACGGTAAACAGCTTGTGGAGGATTATCTTTGTCTATACGCTTCCAGTTGCATATATGCTGTTTGCTTATGTATGGATTTGGGACAAGTTTTCTGCCACCGATCGATGTATTTTTGTTATTGGTTTGGTTTTCTGTTGCATCCAATCTGGTAATTTTCGCGTTTTCTTCAACCGGTAATGTTATTGTTTGAATAAAATTTGTATCACCGTTTTGCGTCTGTTGATATTTTCCAGGTGTATCACCTTCCCCTCCCTGTGGTACCGCGTGACTGCGATCCAATAAAGGTACATCATGTGCTGTTATTTGTACTCCCAACGGATTCACTTCGGACATTCTCATTGGATTTTGATTGACCTCGATTTTCTCACCCAAACGATACGAGTGAACGCCACTCTCCACATCGAAGACACTCTGCTCTGTTTGTGTACCGCCTACCGATTGATGCACCACAGGATCTGCCAAATCGTAAATGAATAAAAACGCAACGACAAACGATAGGCAACCCAATGTAATCGCGTTATCATGCAGTTGTGACGGTACTTGGTCAATTGCCGCTAACACAAGGCCTCCCATTACAAAAAACATTAGCATGCCCATTGTTAAAAATATTTTCTCTGTCAAATTAGGCTTTGTCTTCGGATCAATAAATCTGGAAATGAATTCAGTGATTATTAATGTTAAAATGGTTTAATTAGCGTATGTATTAATAGTAAAACGATTACACGCGGTTTTTTGTTAAAATTTAATGACAAATGGTAAACATGTGATAATTTTTTATCTACACAGAAACATCATATGCCATATGTTGTTATTCATATGATGCTGTTCTTTCTCTCTTATTTACCATTTCAATCATATTTTGATAAACAAAAAAAAAAAAAAAAAAAATTCAAGTCACATTTTCTACCAAAAAAAAAAAATCTTTATAATTAAATTATGATTTATAATTAAGAAAAAGTTATTTTTGGTATTATGATGAAATTGATAACAACAGCAACAAAAAAAATATATATTTATTTATTTATTGACAATTAGTACGACACTAATCTACTTAGTATCACTCTAAGACAAGACAAGACAAGGCAAAACACCCATACATAACTAATTTAAATTTAATTAAAGAATAGAAAAGTCTAGAACCAAATGTTTTCCTGGATGCTGCTACAAAATGTGGATTCTAAAGCGATTTTCTTGTGAGTCCTTTAAAGTCTAGCTTTAAATGTTGGATTAAATAAACTGTCTGTCATGCTTAGTATTGATCAATTGTACCTTTGAAATGATTTGCTGAAAATGTGAGATTTGCCAACCAATAATAGATAATTAGGTCTGAGTTTGAAGACACATAAATAAATGCTACAAAGCAAAAACAAAACAAATTCAATGGTGATAATACTGAATTGTTTGAACCGATTGTTCTCGATAATATTTATCACAAAAATTTGTATTCTCAAACATAACCAAATCCAAACACCACGGATTAAGTCATTATGCTACCATCATTATTAACAAAATCATTGCGAAATTAAATAATTATTATGAACGACTTAAATCAAAATATGATTTAACTTTTAAATATGACTTTGTTTAACAAATTACATAATAACGAAATTAATAAATTTAAAGAAAAACAAACAAAAGAAAAGCGTGTGAAAAATATAAAAAAAAAAATTAAATTTTGCGATGGGGGGGAAATCGCTAGTAGTAAAACATGTCGCGGTCATTAAATAAATGTATCTAATCATAATAATAATCATAATAATAATAATATTAATAATAATTATAATAATAATAATAATAATAATGAAAATAATGAAACAATTGTTTTAATTATGTCGCTATATGAAGGTATTTTAGCGGTTATTTTTCCTTTTATATATATGCACACTATTCAGTGTGTTTGATAATAAATTTTAATTTTAATTTTAGTACATATTTTAAGTTTATTTCATATTTTATATCGTTGCAGTGTTGGACTATTAAGTGTGGAAGTTATAACAATGCAGTGTCGTAACTAGTTACTATCTAGAAAGTACCTGGGAGTAAACTCTGGAAGTGTCCGTCGACAGACAATGCTACGAATTGATGAAACCGTGCAATTTGGATAGTTTAATTCTAAAAGAACTTCAGGCCCTAATCTTATGTCAGATTTGACTTCAGCTTGATTCGCTAGTGCAGAGAAGGTGATGGATAAGGTACTGCCTGAACAGATTAACTGAGTAAGTTAAATTGTAACCTAAAACCTCGGGGTTACGTTCCAGGAAAACACAACACAAACTCAAACTACGCATTACTTTTCTTTACTCCTGTTTTATAGCAAGTCTATTGACGTCTACTTGTTTCGCTAATACAGAAATAATTTCTACTGTCTGTAAATTTTCATCGTGTCAGTCAAATTATTATATAACTAAAATCTCGGGGTTATGTTCCTGAAAAACACAACACAATTTACTTTATTTGCCAGAATATTCTAATATTAACTTTAGCGTATTTAAACTGAAAAAATTGCAAATAGATACCGGCGTCTGAGATCAATTGTGATACGTTGTTGGGGAATTTGTTTAAGTCTACCCTGAAAGTTATTTTGATAATTTTTTACCCGCATTTTTCGTTTCGAAATGTTTTCAATGCCTATGTTTTTAAATTCAAATTTAGGCAGAGAAAATTTTTTATACATTACTCTATTCAAAAGTCTTGCAATGAAGATCGGGAACAAAAAAAACTGATTGTTTGAAAATTAATGAAAATATCTATAATCATTCTCTTGTATTAAATGATATCAGAACGGGACGAGAGTCTAAGTAGATTTTTGTGCTTTTAAGCATTTTTGATAATAAAAATTTTAAACTAATTTTCGTATTGAAATTGTCTAATTTCTAGAAAATAACAAAGGTGACCAAAAAACATAAAAGACCTAACCAAATACGGATCTTGTAAAATACAATAATAATGTTTGTGGTTTTGAAAAACAAAACAAAATAAAAAAAAATTATTTAACATTTCCCATTGTCTTTTCGTTTTTATTCAAGTTTTTATTTTTTATGTAAAATAGAAAAAAAACTAAACAAAACGAATTATTTCGTAAATGTTATTTTCCAAAGAAAAATGTCGGAAAATAATTAAAAAAATTAGAAAAAGAAAAAAAAAAAATAATTTCGTTGTACTTCTAACTCACCTTGAGATAACCATAAGTGCTGTAATTAGTGTGTAGCCACCATACGTTATATTTGCAAATGCATTACCAGCTGTTGACCATGTGATGCTGTGCAATAGGCTCCATTCCCTGGGAAATAGAATAGAGAATTGATAAGAGTTCTGGATTCATGTGATTTGTTAATCCGGACAATCACAAATAATTAAGGAAGAGATTTGAATGAATGAATGAAACTTTTGTGTGGTTTGTGCATTCACTACATGAATAATTTCGTGGAAAATTTATTTTTAATTACCTAGATAATTTTTGATTGATTAGAAAAATACGTCGTGCCTCCTCATCCGATAATAATTTAGTCACAATGCATGCGATACAGCCTAACTGTAAGGAAAATTATTTGAAAAATTAATTAAGTTTTTTTGTGCTGGACAAGCGTTTATTGATCGATGGAAAGAACATTCGAATAGCAAATTACACGTAATCTGGTAGAGGAAAATAATTTTAAGATAATTTCTCATTATTAAATTTTCCATAAAAGATTCCCAGTCATCGTAGTGTTTCTGAAGTTTTTTTTTTATTTAAAAACAATAAAATTTAAAAGAGAAACTTACAAGTTCGATGATTTTCAGTAATATTCTGGCTTTTGGTCTCATTTTTATGCAATAAAACAGAACAAACAATTCACAATAAATTAATTTTTCTTTCTTAATTAAAAATCACAGCATCGTGAATTAAAAGAAAATAATTTTTTTTTAATCCAAAAATGGGTGGTTGATAGATGGTTGACAGGTGGAGGTGGTGAATTTTAATATAACACTGAATACTTTCACAATAACTTTTCAATAAAGCTTCGATAAAATATTAATCCTTTTCCCAGGCACAGCACAAATTTTTTTTTCTTCAACAATCAATGATTTCGTTTACACTTGCAACTAGGCTACACAATTTGCTTGTTTAACGTTTAAACCGCCACTAAATAAATGGTTTTATGTGAATTTCGTTTAAGTTAAAAATTAAGTAAAAACAATAAAATGTTTACTAAGAAAAATGCTATGGCATAAAAGCTGCTTACTGAATACATAGAAATAAGCACGTGTGCTTTATCATTTTTTGTTTTAAATACAAACGATTTGTCTCGTTTGCCTCTAGCCGTTGTTCTATTTACCATCGGCTACTTGTTATCTCATTTTAATGTACACGATGCTAATGATTTTGTGTCTCAATAACCCACCAAAAAAATACCACAAATCACATATCAAGGGGTTCTTGTATTGGATATATCACTCGCTTAGCAGTTGCTTTTTGTTTTACTTATTGCTTTTTGTATGACTATATGATCGTAGATAATTTTTTTTTATTTATTTCCTAGACATTAAAACACAATAATAATAATAATAATTAAAAAATATTAAAAAACAACAAAAAATAAATTATTATCAGCGAATATAACAAATTAAAAAAAAAATTTTTTTTTGGTATCGTTTGATAAATCGCGAATTAAGTAGTGGGGACAGTTGTAAATTATTTTTTTTTATTTAATTATTTAATTATTTTTTACTTAATTATTATTGCTTTTATCACTGCATGCAATTTATTTGTTTGTTAATTAAATAAAGAAGAGAAAAAAAAAACACTTGCTGGTGAAAATTTTTATTTATTCTCAGTTTTGATTGGGTTTTTTTTTGTTATTATGATTTCCGTTAGAATACAGAGGGAATTGCATTATACTACTTGTTATTTCGTGTTTGTTAAATATTTTATAATACTATGTAAGCATCACATTATCACGAAACGATTTATAAATAAACGCCCGATGTACCTCTATTATTTTTTTATTTGTTTATAATAACAAATTTCACAACAACAATAATGGAACGTATTACGCTTGTGAAATGTGTCTTGACTAATTAATATTTCAGTTACATTATCCCAGTTTAAACATTTTGGTTTTTTTTCTTTGTGATTTAAAGAGTTTTCATATTTTAAATATAAACCAAACTAGTCTAGAAGTTTAATTTGCTGTAAAATACAATTTATAATCTTTGGATGGTTAAAATCGATTAATAAATTCATTTAATGGTCAAGAACAGTTGAACAGTTAAGTAGATACAACAACCGTGGAACATGACATAAAAATCAGCAAAGCTGTAGGGTAGCATCGAATTTTTTTGTGTTTTGTGAACAAAAAGTTGGAAAAAATCCAAGTTGAAGCAATAATGATGAAGTCAGTCAAATGAAAAAGTTCATCGGAAATAATATTTCTCATTATAAGGGATTAAAGCTTATTGCACATTTTTAATTTTAATCCTTATCTTACTATCTTGTAGCTTAGTGTTATTTTTGAAAAGACGCTGATCAATACTTTACAATTACTTTTTTTACTAATTTAATTTATTAAAATCTTCATAACATTATAATCTTGTCTCCTGGACTAATAAATAATTTATTTCTAACATAAATTAATAATATAAACTTAACTAAATCTATGAAATATTTCCATCGGCTATTCATAGTATCTGATAGATCACTGATTCATTGCCTTAGACCAGTTTAAAACGTTTTGTTCTTTTAGCCGGCGTAATAAATCCAAATTGTCTAGAAGTTGAGTAGCTTCTATGTCGATATTGTTCTGGACCCTAGCATTCCTATTAACTTCGTTTACTACTTAGTCAATTTTAAAATTTCTGGTGGATCTTATTGGTGGTTGATAATGTAGACTTTCTTTCCATCAACCAGTCGAACATTGTGATATTTCAATCCGAGTTCATCTCTTATCTTTTTAACGAGTACTTTCTATCTTTAACGACAATAAAAATAATTATTATTTATGAATCATTTTTTAATATTTTTTATAACAATTATTATTTATTTATTCTTTTTTCTTATTTTTTTATAACAATTATTATTTATTTATTCCTTTTTCTTATTTTTTTATAACAATTATTATTTATTTATTCTTGTTTTCTTATTTTTTATAACAACTATTATTTATTTGTTCTTTTTTTAATTTTTTTATAACAATTATTATTTATTTATTCTTTTTTTCTTATTTTTTATAACAATTATTATTTATTTATTCCTTTTTCTTATTTTTTTATAACAATTATTATTTATTTGTTCTTTTTTCTTATTTTTTTATAACAACTATTATTAATTTATTATTTTTTCTTATTTTTTTATAACAACTATTATTAATTTATTATTTTTTCTTATTTTTTATAACAATTATTATTTATTTATTCTTTTTTCTTATTTTTTTATAACAACTATTATTAATTTATTATTTTTTCTTATTTTTTTATAACAATTATTATTTATTTGTTCTTTTTTCTTATTTTTTTATAACAATTATTATTTATTTATTCTTTTTTCTTATTTTTTTATAACAACTATTATTAATTTATTATTTTTTCTTATTTTTTTATAACAACTATTATTAATTTATTATTTTTTCTTATTTTTTTATAACAACTATTATTAATTTATTATTTTTTCTTATTTTTTATAACAATTATTATTTATTTATTCTTTTTTCTTATTTTTTTATAACAACTATTATTAATTTATTATTTTTTCTTATTTTTTTATAACAATTATTATTTTTTTATTCTTTTTTTCTTATTTTTTTATAACAATTATTATTTGTTTATTCTTGTTTTCTTATTTTTTATAACAATTATTATTTATTTATTCTTTTTTCTTATTTTTTTATAACAACTATTATTAATTTATTTTTTTTTTTTAATTTTTTATAACAATTATTATTTATTTATTCTTTTTTCTTATTTTTTTATAACAACTATTATTAATTTATTTTTTTTTTTAAATTTTTTATAACAATTATTATTTATTTATTCTTTTTTCTTATTTTTTTATAACAATTATTATTTGTTTATTCTTGTTTTCTTATTTTTTTATAACAACTATTATTAATTTATTATTTTTTCTTATTTTTTTATAACAATTATTATTTATTTATTATTTTTTCTTATTTTTTATAACAATTATTATTTATTTATTCTTTTTTCTTATTTTTTTATAACAACTATTATTAATTTATTATTTTTTTTTAATTTTTTATAACAATTATTATTTATTTATTCTTTTTTCTTATTTTTTTATAACAATTATTATTTGTTTATTCTTGTTTTCTTATTTTTTTATAACAACTATTATTAATTTATTATTTTTTCTTATTTTTTTATAACAATTATTATTTATTTATTATTTTTTCTTATTTTTTTATAACAATTATTATTTATTTATTATTTTTTCTTATTTTTTATAACAATTATTATTTATTTATTCTTTTTTCTTATTTTTTTATAACAACTATTATTAATTTATTTTTTTTTTTTAATTTTTTATAACAATTATTATTTATTTATTCTTTTTTCTTATTTTTTTATAACAATTATTATTTGTTTATTCTTGTTTTCTTATTTTTTTATAACAACTATTATTAATTTATTATTTTTTCTTATTTTTTATAACAATTATTATTTATTTATTCTTTTTTCTTATTTTTTTATAACAATTATTATTTATTTATTATTTTTTCTTATTTTTTTATAACAATTATTATTTGTTTATTCTTGTTTTCTTATTTTTTTATAACAACTATTATTAATTTATTATTTTTTCTTATTTTTTTATAACAATTATTATTTATTTATTATTTTTTCTTATTTTTTATAACAATTATTATTTATTTATTCTTTTTTCTTATTTTTTTATAACAACTATTATTAATTTATTATTTTTTTTTAATTTTTTATAACAATTATTATTTATTTATTCTTTTTTCTTATTTTTTTATAACAATTATTATTTGTTTATTCTTGTTTTCTTATTTTTTTATAACAACTATTATTAATTTATTATTTTTTCTTATTTTTTATAACAATTATTATTTATTTATTCTTTTTTCTTATTTTTTTATAACAATTATTATTTATTTATTATTTTTTCTTATTTTTTTATAACAATTATTATTTGTTTATTCTTGTTTTCTTATTTTTTTATAACAACTATTATTAATTTATTATTTTTTCTTATTTTTTTATAACAATTATTATTTATTTATTATTTTTTCTTATTTTTTATAACAATTATTATTTATTTATTCTTTTTTCTTATTTTTTTATAACAACTATTATTAATTTATTATTTTTTTTTTATTTTTTATAACAATTATTATTTATTTATTCTTTTTTCTTATTTTTTTATAACAATTATTATTTGTTTATTCTTGTTTTCTTATTTTTTTATAACAACTATTATTAATTTATTATTTTTTCTTATTTTTTTATAACAATTATTATTTATTTATTATTTTTTCTTATTTTTTTATAACAATTATTATTTATTTATTATTTTTTCTTATTTTTTATAACAATTATTATTTATTTATTCTTTTTTCTTATTTTTTTATAACAACTATTATTAATTTATTATTTTTTTTTAATTTTTTATAACAATTATTATTTATTTATTCTTTTTTCTTATTTTTTTATAACAATTATTATTTATTTATTCTTTTTTCTTATTTTTTTATAACAATTATTATTTGTTTATTCTTGTTTTCTTATTTTTTTATAACAACTATTATTAATTTATTATTTTTTCTTATTTTTTTATAACAATTATTATTTATTTATTATTTTTTCTTATTTTTTTATAACAATTATTATTTATTTATTATTTTTTTTATTTTTTTATAACAATTATTATTTATTTATTCTTTTTTCTTATTTTTTTATAACAACTATTATTAATTTATTATTTTTTTTAAATTTTTTATAACAATTATTATTTATTTATTCTTTTTTCTTATTTTTTTATAACAATTATTATTTGTTTATTCTTGTTTTCTTATTTTTTTATAACAACTATTATTAATTTATTATTTTTTCTTATTTTTTTATAACAATTATTATTTATTTATTATTTTTTCTTATTTTTTTATAACAATTATTATTTATTTATTATTTTTTCTTATTTTTTATAACAATTATTATTTATTTATTCTTTTTTCTTATTTTTTTATAACAACTATTATTAATTTATTATTTTTTTTTAATTTTTTATAACAATTATTATTTATTTATTCTTTTTTCTTATTTTTTTATAACAATTATTATTTGTTTATTCTTGTTTTCTTATTTTTTTATAACAACTATTATTAATTTATTATTTTTTCTTATTTTTTTATAACAATTATTATTTATTTATTATTTTTTCTTATTTTTTATAACAATTATTATTTATTTATTCTTTTTTCTTATTTTTTTATAACAACTATTATTAATTTATTATTTTTTCTTATTTTTTATAACAATTATTATTTATTTATTCTTTTTTCTTATTTTTTTATAACAACTATTATTAATTTATTATTTTTTCTTATTTTTTTATAACAATTATTATTTTTTTATTCTTTTTTTCTTTTTTTTATAACAATTATTATTAATTTATTCTTTTTTTTATTTTTTTATAACAATTATTATTTATTTATTCTTATTTTTTTATAACATATATTATTTATTTATTATTTTTTTCTTATTTTTTTATAACAATTATTATTTATTTATTCTTTTTTTTAATTTTTTTATAACAATTATTATTTATATATTCTTTTTTATAACAATTATTATTTATTTATTCTTTTTTCTTATTTTTTTATAACAACTATTATTAATTTATTATTTTTTCTTATTTTTTTATAACAATTATTATTTATTTATTATTTTTTCTTATTTTTTATAACAATTATTATTTATTTATTCTTTTTTCTTATTTTTTTATAACAACTATTATTAATTTATTATTTTTTCTTATTTTTTATAACAATTATTATTTATTTATTCTTTTTTCTTATTTTTTTATAACAACTATTATTAATTTATTATTTTTTCTTATTTTTTTATAACAATTATTATTTTTTTATTCTTTTTTTCTTTTTTTTATAACAATTATTATTAATTTATTCTTTTTTTTATTTTTTTATAACAATTATTATTTATTTATTCTTATTTTTTTATAACATATATTATTTATTTATTCTTTTTTTCTTATTTTTTTATAACAATTATTATTAATTTATTATTTTTTCTTATTTTTTTATAACAACTATTATTAATTTATTATTTTTTCTTATTTTTTTATAACAACTATTATTAATTTATTATTTTTTCTTATTTTTTATAACAATTATTATTTATTTATTCTTTTTTCTTATTTTTTTATAACAACTATTATTAATTTATTATTTTTTCTTATTTTTTTATAACAATTATTATTTTTTTATTCTTTTTTTCTTATTTTTTTATAACAATTATTATTTATTTATTCTTTTTTTTAATTTTTTTATAACAATTATTATTAATTTATTATTTTTTCTTATTTTTTTATAACAACTATTATTAATTTATTATTTTTTCTTATTTTTTATAACAATTATTATTTATTTATTATTTTTTCTTATTTTTTTATAACAATTATTATTTATTTATTATTTTTTCTTATTTTTTATAACAATTATTATTTATTTATTCTTTTTTCTTATTTTTTTATAACAACTATTATTAATTTATTATTTTTTTTTAATTTTTTATAACAATTATTATTTATTTATTCTTTTTTCTTATTTTTTATAACAATTATTATTTATTTATTCTTTTTTCTTATTTTTTTATAACAACTATTATTAATTTATTTTTTTTTTTTAATTTTTTATAACAATTATTATTTATTTATTCTTTTTTCTTATTTTTTTATAACAATTATTATTTGTTTATTCTTGTTTTCTTATTTTTTTATAACAACTATTATTAATTTATTATTTTTTCTTATTTTTTATAACAATTATTATTTATTTATTCTTTTTTCTTATTTTTTTATAACAATTATTATTTATTTATTATTTTTTCTTATTTTTTTATAACAATTATTATTTGTTTATTCTTGTTTTCTTATTTTTTTATAACAACTATTATTAATTTATTATTTTTTCTTATTTTTTTATAACAATTATTATTTATTTATTATTTTTTCTTATTTTTTATAACAATTATTATTTATTTATTCTTTTTTCTTATTTTTTTATAACAACTATTATTAATTTATTATTTTTTTTTTATTTTTTATAACAATTATTATTTATTTATTCTTTTTTCTTATTTTTTTATAACAATTATTATTTGTTTATTCTTGTTTTCTTATTTTTTTATAACAACTATTATTAATTTATTATTTTTTCTTATTTTTTTATAACAATTATTATTTATTTATTATTTTTTCTTATTTTTTTATAACAATTATTATTTATTTATTATTTTTTCTTATTTTTTATAACAATTATTATTTATTTATTCTTTTTTCTTATTTTTTTATAACAATTATTATTTATTTATTCTTTTTTCTTATTTTTTTATAACAATTATTATTTGTTTATTCTTGTTTTCTTATTTTTTTATAACAACTATTATTAATTTATTATTTTTTCTTATTTTTTTATAACAATTATTATTTATTTATTATTTTTTCTTATTTTTTTATAACAATTATTATTTATTTATTATTTTTTTTATTTTTTTATAACAATTATTATTTATTTATTCTTTTTTCTTATTTTTTTATAACAACTATTATTAATTTATTATTTTTTTTAAATTTTTTATAACAATTATTATTTATTTATTCTTTTTTCTTATTTTTTTATAACAATTATTATTTGTTTATTCTTGTTTTCTTATTTTTTTATAACAACTATTATTAATTTATTATTTTTTCTTATTTTTTTATAACAATTATTATTTATTTATTATTTTTTCTTATTTTTTTATAACAATTATTATTTATTTATTATTTTTTCTTATTTTTTATAACAATTATTATTTATTTATTCTTTTTTCTTATTTTTTTATAACAACTATTATTAATTTATTATTTTTTTTTAATTTTTTATAACAATTATTATTTATTTATTCTTTTTTCTTATTTTTTTATAACAATTATTATTTGTTTATTCTTGTTTTCTTATTTTTTTATAACAACTATTATTAATTTATTATTTTTTCTTATTTTTTTATAACAATTATTATTTATTTATTATTTTTTCTTATTTTTTATAACAATTATTATTTATTTATTCTTTTTTCTTATTTTTTTATAACAACTATTATTAATTTATTATTTTTTCTTATTTTTTATAACAATTATTATTTATTTATTCTTTTTTCTTATTTTTTTATAACAACTATTATTAATTTATTATTTTTTCTTATTTTTTTATAACAATTATTATTTTTTTATTCTTTTTTTCTTTTTTTTATAACAATTATTATTAATTTATTCTTTTTTTTATTTTTTTATAACAATTATTATTTATTTATTCTTATTTTTTTATAACATATATTATTTATTTATTCTTTTTTTCTTATTTTTTTATAACAATTATTATTTATTTATTATTTTTTTCTTATTTTTTTATAACAATTATTATTTATTTATTCTTTTTTTTAATTTTTTTATAACAATTATTATTTATATATTCTTTTTTATAACAATTATTATTTATTTATTCTTTTTTCTTATTTTTTTATAACAACTATTATTAATTTATTGTTTTTTCTTATTTTTTTATAACAATTATTATTTATTTATTATTTTTTCTTATTTTTTATAACAATTATTATTTATTTATTCTTTTTTCTTATTTTTTTATAACAACTATTATTAATTTATTATTTTTTCTTATTTTTTTATAACAACTATTATTAATTTATTATTTTTTCTTATTTTTTTATAACAACTATTATTAATTTATTATTTTTTCTTATTTTTTATAACAATTATTATTTATTTATTCTTTTTTCTTATTTTTTTATAACAACTATTATTAATTTATTATTTTTTCTTATTTTTTTATAACAATTATTATTTTTTTATTCTTTTTTTCTTATTTTTTTATAACAATTATTATTTATTTATTCTTTTTTTTAATTTTTTTATAACAATTATTATTAATTTATTATTTTTTCTTATTTTTTTATAACAACTATTATTAATTTATTATTTTTTCTTATTTTTTATAACAATTATTATTTATTTATTCTTTTTTCTTATTTTTTTATAACAACTATTATTAATTTATTATTTTTTCTTATTTTTTTATAACAATTATTATTTTTTTATTCTTTTTTTCTTATTTTTTTATAACAATTATTATTTATTTATTCTTTTTTTCTTATTTTTTTATAACATATATTATTTATTTATTCATTTTTCTTATTTTTTTATAACAATTATTATTTATTTGTTCATTTTTTTTATAACAATTATTATTTATTTGTTCTTTTTTCTTATTTTTTTATAACAATTATTATTTATTTATTCCTGTTTTAATTTTTTTTATAACAATTATTATTTATTTATTCTTTTCTCTTATTTTTTTATAACAATTATTATTTATTTATTCTTTTTTTTTATTTTTTATAACAATTATTATTTATTTAATCTTTTTTCGTATTTTTTATAACAATTATTATTAATTTATTTGTTCTTTTTTATAACAATTATTATTTATTTATTCTTTTTTCTTATTTTTTTATAACAATTATTATTTATTTGTTCTTTTTTTTATAACAATTATTATTTATTTATTCTTTTTTTTTATTTTTTATAACAATTATTATTTATTTATTCTTGTTTTCTTATTTTTTTATAACAACTATTATTATTTATTCTTTTTTTTTATTTTTTATAACAATTATTATTAATTTATTCTTTTTTCTTATTTTTTTATAACAATTATTATTTATTTATTCTTTTTTATAACAATTATTATTTATTTAATCTTTTTTCTTATTTTTTTATAACAATTATTATTATTTATTCTTTTTTTTATTTTTTTATAACAATTATTATTTAATTATTATTTTTTAAATTTTTTTATAACAACTATTATTTATTTGTTCTTTTTTTATTTTTTTATAACAATTATTATTTATATATTCTTTTTTATAACAATTATTATTTATTTATTCTTTTTTCTTATTTTTTTATAACAATTATTATTTATTTATTCTTGTTTTCTTATTTTTTTTGTAACAATTATTATTTATTTGTTCTTTTATTAATTTTTTTATAACTATTATTATTTATTTATTCTTTTTTCTTATTTTTTTATAACAATTATTATTTTTTTCTTATTTTTTTATAACAATTATTATTTATTTGTTCCTTTTTCTTATTTTTTTATAACAATTATTATTTATTTATTCTTGTTTTCTTATTTTTTTATAACAAGTATTATTTATTTGTTCTTTTATTAATTTTTTTATAACAATTATTATTTATTTAATCTTTTTTCTTATTTTTTTATAACAATTATTATTTATTTTTTATTTTTTTATAACAATTATTATTTATTTATTCTTTTTTCTTATTTTTTTATAACAATAATTATTTTTTTATTCTTTTTTTCTTATTTTTTTATAACAATTATTATTTATTTGTTCTTTTTCTTATTTTTTTATAACGATTATTATTTATTTATTCTTTTTTCTTATTTTTTTATAACAATTATTATTTATTTATTCTTTTTTTTATTTTTTATAACAATTATTATTTATTTATTCTTTTTTCTTATTTTTTTATAACAACTATTATTTATTTATTCTTTTTTTTAAATTTTTTATAACAACTATTATTTATTTGTTCTTTTTTTTATTTTTTTATAACAATTATTATTTATTTGTTCTTTTTTCGTATTTTTTTATAACAATTATTAATATATTTTTTTTTCTTATTTTTTTATAACAATTATTATTTATTTATTCTTTTTTCTTATTTTTTTATAACAATTATTATTTATTTATTCTTTTTTCTTATTTTTTTATAACAATTATTATTATATTATTTTTTCTTATTTTTTTATAACAATTATTATTTATTTATTCTTTTTTTAAATTTTTTTATAACAATTATTATTTATTTATTCTTTTTTCTTATTTATTTATAACAATTATTATTTATTTATTCTTTTTTTTAAATTTTTTATAACAATTATTATTTATTTGTTCTTTTTTTTATTTTTTATAACAATTATTATTTATATATTCTTTTTTCTTATTTTTTTATAACAATTATTATTTATTTATTCCTGTTTTAATTTTTTTTATAACATTTATTATTTATTTGTTCTTTTTTATAACAATTATTATTTATTTATTCTTTTTTTCTTATTTTTTTATAACAATTATTATTTATTTGTTCTTTTTTTTTATAACAATTATTATTTATTTATTCTTTTTTTAAATTTTTTTATAACAATTATTATTTATTTATTCTTTTTTTTTATTTTTTATAACAATTATTATTTATTTATTCTTTTTTCTTATTTTTTTATAACAATTATTAATATATTTTTTTTTTCTTATTTTTTTATAACAATTATTATTTATATATTCTTTTTTCTTATTTTTTTATAACAATTATTATTTATTTGTTCTTTTATTAAATTTTTTATAACAATTATTATTTATTTATTCTTTTTTCTTATTTTTTTATAACAATTATTGTTTATTTATTCTTTTTTCTTATTTTTTTATAACAATTATTATTTTTTTATTATTTTTTCTTATTTTTTTATAACAATTATTATATATTTATTCTTTTTTTTTTCTTATTTTTTTATAACAATTATTATTTATTTATTCTTTTTTCTTATTTTTTTATAACAATTATTATTTATTTATTCTTTTTTCTTATTTTTTTATAACAATTATTATTATATTATTTTTTCTTATTTTTTTATAACAATTATTATTTATTTATTCTTTTTTTAAATTTTTTTATAACAATTATTATTTATTTATTCTTTTTTTTTATTTTTTATAACAATTATTATTTATTTATTCTTTTTTTTAAATTTTTTATAACAATTATTATTTATTTGTTCTTTTTTTTATTTTTTTATAACAATTATTATTTATTTGTTCTTTTTTCATATTTTTTTATAACAAGTATTATTTATTTATCCTTTTTTTATTTTTTTATAACAATTATTATTTATTTATTCTTTTTTCTTATTTTTTTATAACAATTATTATTATATTATTTTTTCTTATTTTTTTATAACAATTATTATTTATTTATTCTTTTTTTAAATTTTTTTATAACAATTATTATTTATTTATTCTTTTTTTTTATTTTTTATAACAATTATTATTTATTTATTCTTTTTTTTAAATTTTTTATAACAATTATTATTTATTTGTTCTTTTTCTTATTTTTTTATAACGATTATTATTTATTTATTCTTTTTTCTTATTTTTTTATAACAATTATTATTTATTTATTCTTTTTTTTATTTTTTATAACAATTATTATTTATTTATTCTTTTTTCTTATTTTTTTATAACAACTATTATTTATTTATTCTTTTTTTTTATTTTTTATAACAATTATTATTTATTTATTCTTTTTTTTAAATTTTTTATAACAATTATTATTTATTTGTTCTTTTTTTTATTTTTTTATAACAATTATTATTTATTTGTTCTTTTTTCATATTTTTTTATAACAATTATTATTTATTTATCCTTTTTTTATTTTTTTATAACAATTATTATTTATTTATTCTTTTTTCTTATTTTTTTATAACAATTATTATTATATTATTTTTTCTTATTTTTTTATAACAATTATTATTTATTTATTCTTTTTTTAAATTTTTTTATAACAATTATTATTTATTTATTCTTTTTTTTTATTTTTTATAACAATTATTATTTATTTATTCTTTTTTTTAAATTTTTTATAACAATTATTATTTATTTGTTCTTTTTTTTATTTTTTTATAACAATTATTATTTATTTGTTCTTTTTTCATATTTTTTTATAACAAGTATTATTTATTTATCCTTTTTTTATTTTTTTATAACAATTATTATTTATTTATTCTTTTTTCTTATTTTTTTATAACAATTATTATTATATTATTTTTTCTTATTTTTTTATAACAATTATTATTTATTTATTCTTTTTTTAAATTTTTTTATAACAATTATTATTTATTTATTCTTTTTTTTTATTTTTTATAACAATTATTATTTATTTATTCTTTTTTTTAAATTTTTTATAACAATTATTATTTATTTGTTCTTTTTCTTATTTTTTTATAACGATTATTATTTATTTATTCTTTTTTCTTATTTTTTTATAACAATTATTATTTATTTATTCTTTTTTTTATTTTTTATAACAATTATTATTTATTTATTCTTTTTTCTTATTTTTTTATAACAACTATTATTTATTTATTCTTTTTTTTTATTTTTTATAACAATTATTATTTATTTATTCTTTTTTTTAAATTTTTTATAACAATTATTATTTATTTGTTCTTTTTTTTATTTTTTTATAACAATTATTATTTATTTGTTCTTTTTTCATATTTTTTTATAACAATTATTATTTATTTATCCTTTTTTTATTTTTTTATAACAATTATTATTTATTTATTCTTTTTTCTTATTTTTTTATAACAATTATTATTATATTATTTTTTCTTATTTTTTTATAACAATTATTATTTATTTATTCTTTTTTTTATTTTTTATAACAATTATTATTTATTTATTCTTTTTTCTTATTTTTTTATAACAATTATTAATATATTTTTTTTTTCTTATTTTTTTATAACAATTATTATTTATATATTCTTTTATTAATTTTTTTATAACAATTATTATTTATTTGTTCTTTTATTAATTTTTTTATAACAATTATTATTTATTTATTCTTTTTTCTTATTTTTTTATAACAATTATTATTTATTTATTCTTTTTTCTTATTTTTTTATAACAATTATTATTTTTTTATTCTTTTTTTCTTATTTTTTTATAACAATTATTACATATTTACTCTTTTTTTTTTCTTATTTTTTTATAACAATTATTATTTATTTATTCTTTTTTTAAATTTTTTTATAACAATTATTATTTATTTATTCTTTTTTTTTATTTTTTATAACAATTATTATTTATTTATTCTTTTTTTTAAATTTTTTATAACAATTATTATTTATTTGTTCTTTTTCTTATTTTTTTATAACGATTATTATTTATTTATTCTTTTTTCTTATTTTTTTATAACAATTATTATTTATTTATTCTTTTTTTTATTTTTTATAACAATTATTATTTATTTATTCTTTTTTCTTATTTTTTTATAACAACTATTATTTATTTATTCTTTTTTTTTAATTTTTTATAACAATTATTATTTATTTGTTCTTTTTTATAACAATTATTATTTATTTATTCTTTTTTTCTTATTTTTTTATAACAATTATTATTATATTATTTTTTCTTATTTTTTTATAACAATTATTATTTATTTATTCTTTTTTTAAAATTTTTTATAACAATTATTATTTATTTATTCTTTTTTTTTATTTATTTATAACAATTATTATTTATTTATTCTTTTTTTTAAATTTTTTATAACAATTATTATTTATTTGTTCTTTTTTTTATTTTTTTATAACAATTATTATTTATTTGTTCTTTTTTCATATTTTTTTATAACAATTATTATTTATTTATTCCTGTTTTAATTTTTTTTATAACAATTATTATTTATTTGTTCTTTTTTATAACAATTATTATTTATTTATTCTTTTTTTCTTATTTTTTTATAACAATTATTATTTATTTGTTCTTTTTTTTATAACAACTATTATTTATTTATTCTTTTTTTAAATTTTTTTATAACAATTATTATTTATTTATTCTTTTTTTTTATTTTTTATAACAATTATTATTTATTTATTCTTTTTTCTTATTTTTTTATAACAATTATTAATATATTTTTTTTTTCTTATTTTTTTATAACAATTATTATTTATATATTCTTTTTTCTTATTTTTTTATAACAATTATTATTTATTTATTCCTGTTTTAATTTTTTTTATAACAATTATTATTTATTTGTTCTTTTTTAAAACAATTATTATTTATTTATTCTTTTTTTCTTATTTTTTTATAACAATTATTATTTATTTGTTCTTTTTTTTATTTTTTATAACAATTATTATTTATTTATTCTTTTTTCTTATTTTTTTATAACAATTATTAATATATTTTTTTTTTCTTATTTTTTTATAACAATTATTATTTATATATTCTTTTTTCTTATTTTTTTATAACAATTATTATTTATATATTCTTTTTTCTTATTTTTTTATAACAATTATTATTTATTTATTCCTGTTTTAATTTTTTTTATAACAATTATTATTTATTTGTTCTTTTTTATAACAATTATTATTTATTTATTCTTTTTTTCTTATTTTTTTATAACAATTATTATTTATTTGTTCTTTTTTTTTATAACAATTATTATTTATTTATTCTTTTTTTAAATTTTTTTATAACAATTATTATTTATTTATCCTTTTTTTATTTTTTTATAACAATTATTATTTATATATTCTTTTTTCTTATTTTTTTATAACAATTATTATTTATTTATTCTTTTTTTTAAATTTTTTATAACAATTATTATTTATTTGTTCTTTTTTTTATTTTTTTATAACAATTATTATTTATTTATCCTTTTTTTATTTTTTTATAACAATTATTATTTATATATTCTTTTTTCTTATTTTTTTATAACAATTATTATTTATTTATTCTTTTTTTAAATTTTTTTATAACAATTATTATTTATTTATTCTTTTTTCTTATTTATTTATAACAATTATTATTTATTTATTCTTTTTTTTAAATTTTTTATAACAATTATTATTTATTTGTTCTTTTTTTTATTTTTTTATAACATTTATTATTTATTTGTTCTTTTTTCATATTTTTTTATAACAATTATTATTTATTTATCCTTTTTTTATTTTTTTATAACAATTATTATTTATATATTCTTTTTTCTTATTTTTTTATAACAATTATTAATATTTTTTTTTTTTCTTATTTTTTTATAACAATTATTATTTATTTATTCCTGTTTTAATTTTTTTTATAACAATTATTATTTATTTGTTCTTTTTTATAACAATTATTATTTATTTATTCTTTTTTTCTTATTTTTTTATAACAATTATTATTTATTTGTTCTTTTTTTTTATAACAATTATTATTTATTTATTCTTTTTTTAAATTTTTTTATAACAATTATTATTTATTTATTCTTTTTTTTTATTTTTTATAACAATTATTATTTATTTATTCCTTTTTCTTATTTTTTTATAACAATTATTATTTATTTATTCTTTTTTTTAAATTTTTTATAACAATTATTATTTATTTGTTCTTTTTTTTATTTTTTTATAACAATTATTATTTATTTGTTCTTTTTTCATATTTTTTTATAACAATTATTATTTATTTATCCTTTTTTTATTTTTTTATAACAATTATTATTTATATATTCTTTTTTCTTATTTTTTTATAACAATTATTAATATATTTTTTTTTTCTTATTTTTTTATAACAATTATTATTTATATATTCTTTTTTCTTATTTATTTATAACAATTATTATTTATTTATTCTTTTTTTTAAATTTTTTTATAACAATTATTATTTATATATTCTTTTTTCTTATTTTTTTATAACAATTATTAATATTTTTTTTTTTTCTTATTTTTTTATAACAATTATTATTTATTTATTCCTGTTTTAATTTTTTTTATAACAATTATTATTTATTTGTTCTTTTTTATAACAATTATTATTTATTTATTCTTTTTTTCTTATTTTTTTATAACAATTATTATTTATTTGTTCTTTTTTTTTATAACAATTATTATTTATTTATTCTTTTTTTAAATTTTTTTATAACAATTATTATTTATTTATTCTTTTTTTTTATTTTTTATAACAATTATTATTTATTTATTCCTTTTTCTTATTTTTTTATAACAATTATTATTTATTTATTCTTTTTTTTAAATTTTTTATAACAATTATTATTTATTTGTTCTTTTTTTATTTTTTTATAACAATTATTATTTATTTGTTCTTTTTTCATATTTTTTTATAACAATTATTATTTATTTATCCTTTTTTTATTTTTTTATAACAATTATTATTTATATATTCTTTTTTCTTATTTTTTTATAACAATTATTAATATATTTTTTTTTCTTATTTTTTTATAACAATTATTATTTATATATTCTTTTTTCTTATTTATTTATAATAATTATTATTTATTTATTCTTTTTTTTAAATTTTTTTATAACAATTATTATTTATATATTCTTTTTTCTTATTTTTTTATAACAATTATTAATATTTTTTTTTTTTCTTATTTTTTTATAACAATTATTATTTATTTATTCCTGTTTTAATTTTTTTTATAACAATTATTATTTATTTGTTCTTTTTTATAACAATTATTATTTATTTATTCTTTTTTTCTTATTTTTTTATAACAATTATTATTTATTTGTTCTTTTTTTTTATAACAATTATTATTTATTTATTCTTTTTTTAAATTTTTTTATAACAATTATTATTTATTTATTCTTTTTTTTTATTTTTTATAACAATTATTATTTATTTATTCCTTTTTCTTATTTTTTTATAACAATTATTATTTATTTATTCTTTTTTTTAAATTTTTTATAACAATTATTATTTATTTGTTCTTTTTTTTATTTTTTTATAACAATTATTATTTATTTGTTCTTTTTTCATATTTTTTTATAACAATTATTATTTATTTATCCTTTTTTTATTTTTTTATAACAATTATTATTTATATATTCTTTTTTCTTATTTTTTTATAACAATTATTAATATTTTTTTTTTTTCTTATTTTTTTATAACAATTATTATTTATTTATTCCTGTTTTAATTTTTTTTATAACAATTATTATTTATTTGTTCTTTTTTATAACAATTATTATTTATTTATTCTTTTTTTCTTATTTTTTTATAACAATTATTATTTATTTGTTCTTTTTTTTTATAACAATTATTATTTATTTATTCTTTTTTTAAATTTTTTTATAACAATTATTATTTATTTATTCTTTTTTTTTATTTTTTATAACAATTATTATTTATTTATTCTTTTTTCTTATTTTTTTATAACAATTATTAATATTTTTTTTTTTTTCTTATTTTTTTATAACAATTATTATTTATTTGTTCTTTTTTTTATAACAATTATTATTTATTTATTCTTTTTTTAAATTTTTTTATAACAATTATTATTTATTTATCCTTTTTTTATTTTTTTATAACAATTATTATTTATATATTCTTTTTTCTTATTTTTTTATAACAATTATTATTTATTTATTCTTTTTTTAAATTTTTTTATAACAATTATTATTTATTTATTCTTTTTTCTTATTTATTTATAACAATTATTATTTATTTATTCTTTTTTTTAAATTTTTTATAACAATTATTATTTATTTGTTCTTTTTTTTATTTTTTTATAACATTTATTATTTATTTGTTCTTTTTTCATATTTTTTTATAACAATTATTATTTATTTATCCTTTTTTTATTTTTTTATAACAATTATTATTTATATATTCTTTTTTCTTATTTTTTTATAACAATTATTAATATTTTTTTTTTTTCTTATTTTTTTATAACAATTATTATTTATTTATTCCTGTTTTAATTTTTTTTATAACAATTATTATTTATTTGTTCTTTTTTATAACAATTATTATTTATTTATTCTTTTTTTCTTATTTTTTTATAACAATTATTATTTATTTATTCTTTTTTCTTATTTTTTTATAACAATTATTATTTATTTATTCTTTTTTTTATTTTTTATAACAATTATTATTTATTTATTCTTTTTTCTTATTTTTTTATAACAACTATTATTTATTTATTCTTTTTTTTAATTTTTTATAACAACTATTATTTATTTGTTCTTTATTTTATTTTTTTATAACAATTATTATTTATTTGTTCTTTTTTCGTATTTTTTTATAACAATTATTAATATATTTTTTTTTCTTTTTTTTTATAACAATTATTAATATATTTTTTTTTTCTTATTTTTTTATAACAATTATTATTTATTTATTCTTTTTTTTATTTTTTTATAACAATTATTATTATATTATTTTTTCTTATTTTTTTATAACAATTATTATTTATTTATTCCTGTTTTAATTTTTTTTATAACAATTATTATTTATTTATTCTTTTTTCTTATTTATTTATAACAATTATTATTTATTTGTTCTTTTTTTTTATAACAATTATTATTTATTTATTCTTTTTTTAAATTTTTTTATAACAATTATTATTTATTTGTTCTTTTTTTTTATAACAATTATTATTTATTTATTCTTTTTTTAAATTTTTTTATAACAATTATTATTTATTTATTCTTTTTTTTTATTTTTTTATAACAATTATTATTTGTTTATTCTTGTTTTCTTATTTTTTATAACAATTATTATTTATTTATTCTTTTTTCTTATTTTTTTATAACAATTATTATTTATTTATTCTTTTTTCTTATTTTTTATAACAATTATTATTTATTTATTCCTTTTTCTTATTTTTTTATAACAATTATTATTTATTTATTCTTGTTTTCTTATTTTTTTATAAAAACTATTATTTATTTGTTCTTTTATTAATTTTTTTATAACAATTATTATTTATTTATTCTTTTTTCTTATTTTTTTATAACAATTATTATTTATTTATTATTTTTTTATAACAATTATTATTTATTTATTCTTTTTTTAATTTTTTTATAACAATTATTATTTATTAATTCTTTTTTTTTATAACAGTTATTATTTTTTTATTCTTTTTTAAATTTTTTTATAACAATTATTATTTATTTAATCTTTTTTCTTATTTTTTTATAACAATTATTATTATTTATTCTTTTTTTTTATTTTTTATAACAATTATTATTTATTTATTCTTTTTTCTTATTTTTTTATAACAATTATTATTTATTTATTCTTTTTTCTTATTTTTTTATAACAATTATTATTTATTTATTCTTTTTTTTATTTTTTTATAACAATTATTATTTATTTATTCTTTTTTTCTTAATTTTTTATAACAATTATTATTTATTTATTCTTTTTTCTTATTTTTTTATAACAATTATTATTATTTATTCTTTTTTTTATTTTTTAAAACAATTATTATTATTTATTCTTTTTTCTTATTTTTTTATAACAATTATTATTTATTTATTCTTTTTTTCTTAATTTTTTATAACAATTATTATTTATTTATTCTTTTTTCTTATTTTTTTATAACAATTATTATTTATTTATTCTTTTTTCTTATTTTTTTATAACAATTATTATTTATTTATTCTTTTTTTTAAATTTTTTATAACAATTATTAATATTTTTTTTTTCTTATTTTTTTATAACAATTATTATTTATTTATTCTTTTTTATAACAATTATTATTTATTTAATCTTTTTTCTTATTTTTTTATAACAATTATTATTATTTATTCTTTTTTTTTATTTTTTATAACAATTATTATTAATTTATTCTTTTTTCTTATTTTTTTATAACAATTATTATTTATTTGTTCTTTTTTTAATTTTTTTATAAAAACTATTATTTATTTGTTCTTTTATTAATTTTTTTATAACAATTATTATTTATTTATTCTTTTTTCTTATTTTTTTATAACAATTATTATTTATTTATTATTTTTTTATAACAATTATTATTTATTTATTCTTTTTTCTTATTTTTTTATAACAATTATTATTTATTTATTCTTGTTTTCTTATTTTTTTATAAAAACTATTATTTATTTGTTCTTTTATTAATTTTTTTATAACAATTATTATTTATTTATTCTTTTTTCTTATTTTTTTATAACAATTATTATTTATTTATTATTTTTTTATAACAATTATTATTTATTTATTCTTTTTTTAATTTTTTTATAACAATTATTATTTATTAATTCTTTTTTTTTATAACAGTTATTATTTTTTTATTCTTTTTTAAATTTTTTTATAACAATTATTATTTATTTAATCTTTTTTCTTATTTTTTTATAACAATTATTATTATTTATTCTTTTTTTTATTTTTTATAACAATTATTATTTATTTATTCTTTTTTCTTATTTTTTTATAACAATTATTATTATTTATTCTTTTTTTTTATTTTTTAAAACAATTATTATTATTTATTCTTTTTTCTTATTTTTTTATAACAATTATTATTTATTTATTCTTTTTTTCTTAATTTTTTATAACAATTATTATTTATTTATTCTTTTTTCTTATTTTTTTATAACAATTATTATTTATTTATTCTTTTTTCTTATTTTTTTATAACAATTATTATTTATTTATTCTTTTTTTTAAATTTTTTATAACAATTATTAATATTTTTTTTTCTTATTTTTTTATAACAATTATTATTTATTTATTCTTTTTTATAACAATTATTATTTATTTAATCTTTTTTCTTATTTTTTTATAACAATTATTATTATTTATTCTTTTTTTTTATTTTTTATAACAATTATTATTTATTTATTCTTTTTTCTTATTTTTTTATAACAATTATTATTTATTTATTCTTTTTTCTTATTTTTTTATAACAATTATTATTTATTTATTCTTTTTTTTATTTTTTTATAACAATTATTATTTATTTATTCTTTTTTTCTTAATTTTTTATAACAATTATTATTTATTTATTCTTTTTTCTTATTTTTTTATAACAATTATTATTATTTATTCTTTTTTCTTATTTTTTTATAACAATTATTATTTATTTATTCTTTTTTTTATTTTTTTATAACAATTATTATTTATTTATTCTTTTTTTCTTAATTTTTTATAACAATTATTATTTATTTATTCTTTTTTCTTATTTTTTTATAACAATTATTATTATTTATTCTTTTTTTTTATTTTTTAAAACAATTATTATTATTTATTCTTTTTTCTTATTTTTTTATAACAATTATTATTTATTTATTCTTTTTTTCTTAATTTTTTATAACAATTATTATTTATTTATTCTTTTTTCTTATTTTTTTATAACAATTATTTATTTATTTATTCTTTTTTATTATTTTTTTATAACAATTATTATTTATTTATTCTTTTTTTAATTTTTTTATAACAATTATTATTTATTAATTCTTTTTTTTTATAACAGTTATTATTTTTTTATTCTTTTTTAAATTTTTTTATAACAACTATTATTTATTTGTTCTTTTTTCTTATTTTTTTATAACAATTATTATTTATTTAATCTTTTTTCTTATTTTTTTATAACAATTATTATTTATTTATTCTTTTTTTAATTTTTTTATAACAATTATTATTTATTAATTCTTTTTTTTTATAACAGTTATTATTTTTTTATTCTTTTTTAAATTTTTTTATAACAATTATTATTTATTTAATCTTTTTTCTTATTTTTTTATAACAATTATTATTATTTATTCTTTTTTTTTATTTTTTATAACAATTATTATTTATTTATTCTTTTTTCTTATTTTTTTATAACAATTATTATTTATTTATTCTTTTTTTATAATAATTATTTATTTATTTATTCTTTTTTCTTATTTTTTTATAACAATTATTATTTATTTATTCTTTTTTTAATTTTTTTATAACAATTATTATTTATTTATTCTTTTTTATAATAATTATTTATTTATTTATTCTTTTTTATTATTTTTTTATAACAATTATTATTTATTTATTCTTTTTTCTTATTTTTTTATAACAATTATTATTTATTTATTCTTTTTTTATAATAATTATTTATTTATTTATTCTTTTTTATTAATTTTTTTATAACAATTATTATTTATTTATTCTTTTTTTATAATAATTATTTATTTATTTATTCTTTTTTCTTATTTTTTTATAACAATTATTATTTTTTATTCTTTTTTTATAACAATTATTATTTATTTGTTCCTTTTTCTTATTTTTTTATAACAATTATTATTTATTTATTATTTTTTTATAACAATTATTATTTATTTATTCTTTTTTCTTATTTTTTTATAACAATTATTATTTTTTTATTCTTATTTTTTTATAACAACTATTATTTATTTGTTCTTTTTTTTATTTTTTTATAACAATTATTTATTATTTATTCTTTTTTTTATTTTTTTATAACAATTATTATTTATTTATTCTTATTTTTTTATAACAATTATTATTTTTTTATTCTTTTTTAAATTTTTTTATAACAACTATTATTTATTTGTTCTTTTTTCTTATTTTTTTATAACAGTTATTATTTATTTATTCTTTTTTCTTATTTTTTTATAACAACTATTATTTATTTGTTCTTTTTTCTTATTTTTTTATAACAATCATTATTAGTTACTGATCCTTATCGGAATTATCTTAAAACATAATCTATAACTGTCAATGTATAGCAAATATTTCAAAATAAATTGTGGCGGCTCAATTATTATAGTAGCCTATGTAAAATCCTTTTTTATGCTGATATGACGATAAATTATTATCAGTAACAAATTTCTAATTTTATTGGTTAAGGGTTCAAACGCGTGAAATTCTTGTATCACTATTGAACTCATGTTACGAATTCAGTGACTTTTTACGAATTAATTATTAATCATCGGCATGAAAGTAAAAAATTATTGTTTCTAAATAATCATATCTTAGCCCAATCAGACTGTCAATTTGTTTTGAAAACTTTGTAAACATTTATGTTATTATTATGGTTAGCAATCGAACAAAATACCAAATGCATTTTATGTAACAGAAAGAGATTTTAAAGGATAACACACATGTTAAGCGACTTTGATTTAAATTAAAAAATTTAAATTATAATAAAACCGCATTATAAATTAACTGAAAAACTTCTTAAAGTGGCAGCAACACCAGGAATAACACCAGGAACAACACCAGGCACAATATCAGGAACAGCACCAGGAACAACACAGAGTCACGTCACGTAATTAACTGAATCTTTTCCACCAATTTACCAAGCCTATTTATAGAAATTGTTTTGACGCTTGGTGGGGGATTACTTATTACCTGTTATCTTACCTGTTACCTGTAACTAGCATTACTGTTAATTATCACACTTTTTCTCTTTAAAATTTTATTGCTTAGGATTCCCAAAGTCTCTTGTTTTCACATTTGTTTTCTATTACCTTATCCCTCCTAATGACCATTTCTATATGACAAAAGATATAAAAAATATCCGAAATCATTAAAATTGTAATTAGTGCTAATATTTAGTGTCGGGTAAATCCTTAAATTTCGTCAAAAAAATGTTAACTAGGAATTATTGTTGGAAAATTAAAATTCGCCTAAATGTTTACTAAGCTTTTATTTTTACAAACAATAATTTTTTGCAGTGGAATCTCAATAATCTGAAATATATTTTATTACAAGAATAGAATAGAAAATGATGGAATTACAGTCAATTTTCTAATTATGAATAATCCTGATTATGAGGTACTGCGTAAGAGTAGTTACAATTAGTGTCTATAATTTACAATTTTTTAAGAAATTTAATTTGTGTGGATAAACTGGATAACAATTTGGTATCGTGATTAGTTTGATCAGTCTAAAAAAAATCGTGTGAGGTTTCACAAACCTATTTTTTTCATACGTTTTTCGCCTAATTAACACTTTTGAAAAAGAAAGTGAATAATACTAATGGTGCTAATACAACATATTTATTTTAAGTAATATTATGCTTAGAGTATTCAACATGAATTTGTTTTACTTTACATTGTGTAGTATCCGCTCGGACTATATGTAGTGTTTACCTTTTTAGCCAACGTTGTTTTCTCCTCTTACAGCCAGTCTTCCGTACTTCAACGTAGAATTTTTATTTACTGTTATTGAGTAAAACAATCCATTCGTAGGTAATATTTATTTATTTATTGAATTGATTAAAAGTCATTTATTTTCTTCAAACGTTATATATGATTTTTATTTATTATATAATAGGTTTTGATTTGCACGTGATTTAATTCAGTCTCCTTCTTTTTAATATAATATATAATATAAACTTAGTATTATTCTTATTATTGCGGGGGCAGGAGTTTTCTTATTTGAATTTAAAAAATTTGGTGTAAAGTTTCTTATGAAAACTTTCTACATCCTGTGTTCCCACATTATGACTGACTTAAGACTTGACAATTTTAATAAAATAATATGTAAGCATTTTGTGTCACGTAATTTTGAGCAATATTTATTACAATTATTTAATCCGTATCTTATTATTATTAAATGGTTATTAATGTTACCTTATTACTTTATTTATATATATTTACTAATTATTTGTTTGACCTCATATTGGGTTCACAACAATTGTATGAATGTAACTTGGGACACAATATTTGTGACGAAGTAGATAGATAAATAGATAGATAGGCTGTATAAAGTATTTTCAGAATGCTAAACCGAGTGTTATCATGAATTGTAGAGCCTTCACTGTAGTTTTCTTTTTCTTTTTTTTTTTGAAGCTCTCAAGGCTGAATTTAATGTTTTATCTTTGACCAAATACTGATGAATCCTAAAAACTCAGTAAAATCCACGTTTGAACAATGCATGTATTTTCTTGTTTTCAAATTTGTTTCCAAAAAATTGGGTTTCTACGGGGTAACTGTGTATGTCCATAAGAAGGATTGTTCATATTATAGAAATCTGAATGTAGTTTGGTCCTAGTACAAAATTGCATACATTTAGGCGAATTCAATTTTCACTAAAAGTTTCTTTTAAATATAAGAAAAATAAAGTTTTTATTCTTTTTCAACCGTGTTTAAACTTAATTAAGGATATAACTGCACTAATTACATTTTAATGATAATAAATCAGGTCAATAGCGGTAGACAGAAAGTAATATAGTCCGAATGCTATTTATTACCTTTAAAACGTCTTTAACATATTCAACCGTTTTATTATCTATTCTTGTTGCTTTCCAACAAACACTGAAGATATTTAATTCTCTATTATTCTATTCTTGAAAATATTCATTCAAATACTCAAGACCAACAATGCTTACTAATTTCCATTCCATATCCCTGCTGATTGTCAAAATCAATAATTTATTCATAAAAAAAAAACAAAAAAATTCTACTTAAAAACAAAAAAAGAGAAGAATTTTTTTCACATTTATTTTTCGTTTTTTTCTCTTAAATACATTATAATTATGAATAAATAAACAAAAAAAAAAAGAAAATAAAATAATTAAATAACTTAGCAAAGGGGAAAATCATAAAATAATTCAAAAAAAAATTGATAAAGAAAATTACATAAACCACCAACAAAAATAATAATACATAAAAAAAATTAAAAACAGAGGAAAACAAATTTAAAATCTAAAAATTATAAAAAAAAACGCAAAATTTCACTTAAAAATTAATTAAAAATAGTTGAAGAAGGTACATCGATTTAATTTTAATCTTATAACAAAAAAAAATATTAGTAGAGTCCTGATGGCAGATCTGTTACTTTTGAGCCTTGATACGATTGTGTCCGGGGTGTGATCACATCACGTTTCACCAATGTGCCAGAGTAGAGGCCGGCGTTTGTATGGCCGGTACGAATTTTAAATGCAGACGATGACGCAAGTGCGGTTGACGCCGTGTGGCGTGATGGCAAGTAGAGATGATGCGATTGGGAGGCGGCCGCACTTAGTTTTTGTTTGTGCTCGGCTGCATTGGATGATGTCATAACGATGTCGATCATTGAATCCAGACCATAAGACTCCATTCGATCCAGATTTTTTGTTACACGCTTTGCGGTCAAACCAATGTTTCCAGCATCAGGTTTTGGGTTTTTATTTTGGCCTGCCATATCGGTCATGTAGAAAACTCCATTGTATTGTTGCGGTGGGGGCGCTACACGTTCCGTAGGATGTGCCGCTTTGCAAAAAGAATAGATCATGTTGTCCTCTTTCTCACGAGCGTCCATAATGACATTTAACAAGTCACGATTGGCACTTGAGTCACACCCTAGGCCACATTTACCGTTCACAGTCACACAATCCCGTGGCTCTTCATCATAATAGGCAGCATTTGCAATACCGTTCAGGCCCTCCGTTGGACCAACATCATTACTATTACCTTGCAGCATTGAGTTTGGTTTAGTTCTTACACAATTGCTCATATCATTTTGCTGCAGCAAGAGACCGTAATCAGAACCATCCAGTTCCGAGGATGATGCTAATAAGTGGACTAGAGATCGTGATTTTCTTGGTGGCTGTGGTAATAGATTCACTGGCACAATTTCATTTTCACCTGAGAGGCTGACTGTGGCAGATACCGGCCGAATAACTGTGAAATCTTTTTGCAACGATATTTCCCGTTGAGCGTCGTTTACAATATTTTCCAATTCTTCAATAACATCATCAATCGAGGGATCTTCGTCCTTGTTACCATGATCCTTACAATTTTCTTGCTTCGGTAAACAACGTGGCGGTTCTGGACTCAATGATTGCCCCGTTTCGCTGCTACTTATCCCCTCATCTTCTTGTTCCGAAGAATCACGCTTACCTTGTGGCGGTACTTGACGTGGTAGGGCAACTGGTGGCTTTTCTAAACTATTAGCAATAGATTTGTCAGTTTGTGTACCCTGTAACCGAAATATTTCTCGTTGCAACTCTGCACAACGTTCTTGTAAGCGACGTTCCATGGACGTTAGAACACCTTTCTCCTCTTGGAGAATCTTTAAAATAAAGGAAATAAAATTACTTATGATATTACTACCAGGAATATGTTTCTCTGTTCAACTATTACCTGCACCCTCCGATCGAGTATAACCATTTGACTCTTTAATTTCTCCGATTCTCTCGCCTGTAACTGAAGCCGGTCAATGTCAATCTTTATTTCATCCCAATGTTTAACTTCAAAACGTAATTTCTCTAACCACGGTGAAGTAGACGAAATGGTTTTTGTCATACTAGACGGCTCAAGTCCAGCTTGGAAAAGTTCCGCTTGCAAATATAAACGATTTTGAGAATTTTCTGCACTTTCTACGAAAGTGTTTAAAAATCTAGGAGAAGAAGAAGTAGAAAAATTTCGTTAAAATTGTGGAAGTGCTATTTGGAGATGAAATCATACCTCATTCCTACAGCTTGTAATTCCCCAGTACCTCCTCCACTGCTCAGCATACCAACTAACAAACGAAATCTCACAGGTTCGCCGCAGCGTAGTCTTAGCGTGGATAAAGCTTCGGAAACAGCAGTGTGGCCACTAGCGGCTGTTCTTTGTGTTCCGTTACCGAATGCAGTCTTGTCACAGGCAGTAGCAAGTAATTGAAGAGCAATAATTCTTGAACGGATACCTTGTCCAGTAGCTGAAGCAGCCAATGGTAATAAACCGATTGGTGACGTACCTAGACGAGCACCAGCCTCTGGACTTCGTCCACAGCATATGCTCAAACATTGTCTAAGGATTATAATATTACAATCAGATTGATTCAGACAATAAATAAAGTAAAAATCATCTTACAAACAAGCCAGCTCATCAAGGAGCGCCCTCCGCTGATATGATTGTGAGTTTCTCTGGATTGGTGAGGCTGGCATCGATGCTGTTCCACTGGGCATAGATTGACTCAATTGTATTGCACGCAATACTTCTAATAATAAGCTAACACCATCCATTGGATTAGCAACGAATTCCTGGACAAAGCTAAAATGGAAAACAAAAATTAAATTTCTATTATCCATGGAATCAATCTGTGGATTCTTACCTTGGAAATGCTGCTCTCAGATCAGAACGTAATTTTGTTAATAAATCCGTTATCGAACCAAATTGTCGTAATGTCATCTCTGCATCTTGTTCTGGCGGTGATGGTATCGGACTACGATATTCATTATTATTATTGCTGTTACCATGTTTTGTCGGTGGTAACGTTGATGATCTACCATCTGTTTGTGGATTCTTAGTATTTACTAAACTCTCAATTGCGGTATCATAAATTGATTTAGACCCATTCGGACGGCGACCATATTTTTTTAGTGAAACCACATAATCCTCTGGATTATAAACTGGTGGACGTTGATTTTCCTAAATTTAATTAAAACAAAAAAATTAAAATCGAGAAAAGAAAACCAAAGAGGAAGAATTTTTACCTTAACAAAGCAATTAGGTTGTTGCCATCCATTTCCAGATAGATCACCACTATTATGTGTTGTCATTTCGTTAAGTTGGATATTTGTAAGACCATGAGCACCGGGTGGACTTTTCCCAGCACTTGGTGCCATTGGAAAACCCCAACAATATGTTATATCACTAAAAATAAAGAAATCAAATTAGTTCAATGATCAATACAAGACAAAAAAAAAGTGATTATTGTAAGTGATCATATGTGGTCTTATTGTTCATTTTATTGTAACAATACAGGTTAATATATTTACTACGTGGAACACGGTAATTAATTACTTAACTTCCGTAGACAATAATTAATATTGAATAAAAATCATTTTGAGTTGAGTTTTTTTTTTAATAAATTTTTACAAAACATTAGTTACGGTATTGTTTGCTTACGCTTTATTTATTTGTTTATTATATAATAATTGTTATAATATTATAATAATGTTATTATAATAATGTAATAATAATAATAATAATAATAATAAACATTATTATTAATAAATTTTATTTCATAAAAAATATATTATAATTTGATAGCGTGATACAAACGAAAAAATAATTTTTTTTAAGAGAAATTTTTTTTTACGTTATAATCGCTTTGTTAGTGTATTGAATTAATTTTTTTTTATTGGTTTAAAGTTGGTAAAAAAAATGAGCTTTGTGTATTTTCTTTTAAAAGTAGGTTTTTTAGGACATTCCATTTAAGAATTGTCTCATAGAAAGTTCAGTCCAAGTTCCACGCATGAATTTCTATTGCTTATAGCAAAAATTTGTGTCACCTAGTGCAATAAATCACTTAATTCCCACACAAACGTTTTATTTGTTTCCTAAAACTATCTTATAGAGAGGTTCTAGATTCAAAGATTTTTAAAGCTAATTTTTTTTATCAAAATGCAGAATATTTAGTTGAAGGCAGAAGTTTTGAAATAAAAATCCTGGAAAAATGTCTTTAAATTTATATTTTCCAGGTACCTCCTGAGCAAAAGTCGTAAAAAAGAAATTGTTATGGAAAAACAACTTGCAATACTTATTTGCATGTGACACTCTTATCTTGCATTTTACTACAGTCTCAAGAGACTGTCTCATGAGTCTGTCTCAAGAGTTTGTCTCAGAATCTGTCTTCTCTGTGTAATTTTTATTACTTTTATCTTCGTAGCACCTTCAACCAATGATTTTGATGCAAACGTTAAATATAATAATTCAGATACAGATACAACCAAAAAAAAAGTAGAATCACTGATCTACAACAAAAAAAAAGCGTACCAAAGGTGTTAAAGACACAACCTCACCTCAGTGTGATTAATTTATTCATAAACTTTTCTTTTTTATTTTATTACACTTTTCGATTTTTCTTTCTCTCTACTTCTCTTTTTCTTTATGCACCTAAATGATGATTAATTGATATTGATTGAATAAAAATAAAAAATGAAAAACGAAATCGAATTAAATATCATTCGTATAAAATTAAAAAAAAAAATCAAAATTTCATCAGCAATTAAAAAATTTGAAAAAAAATTGTTGTTGTCACAAATAATTGTCACTTGTTTGTGACAATTTTTTCATTTAAGTGGTATGAATGCGTGTAGAAGAGATTTTAGCTCTCTATCGCTGTATGATAGTCTCGGAAAGATTATTTCTTACCACTTGATGGTAATTTACTGTTGATTCGTGATATAATGGATGAGAAACATTTGTTCCAAAATGATTGTTTATTTCGTTTGAATACTTGGTGTTACTCTAGAAATGTTGTGTTTATAACAGGATTGTTTAGTTTAAAACGGTTTGTATTACACCAATTTTAAAGCATACCTTAAATACGTTTATTTTAATATTGTTTTAATACAATATCAAAGTGAATAAATATAATTAAAATTGTGTAGACATTTTACAACCGTAAAAGATATAAATTAGGAACTTCAGCTGGTTTTCACTGTTCTGGAGATCTGTGTGTACGAATCCATGGTATTATGTTTTATCATAGTTTTAAAGAAGAATCCTTAGTAAGATTTGTAAGAAATTGCTAAAAATTCTTAAGTTCTTTCGTGATTTAATCCCTAGAAGTACGAATTCAATTTTATTTTCATATTTATTTCTTAAAATTAAAACAGATGGCAAATAGTTTCTGAAACTTCTTATATCAGTATTTTAAGTCATGATAGAATATTATTATAGACGTTAAATTAAATTAAATTAAAACAATCTACATATAAAAATCAGTAAAAAATGAAAAATAATTAAAGAAAGTAAGCAGCATTTATGTTTTTTTTTTTTTTTTTAATATTATCAACAAAAAATCACACGTTTAATTACACATAAATGCTTTAATTAATTCATTTCATTGTTTTCTATGTAAATTAATCATAATTATCATTAAATTTTTGTTATAATTTCAATGATAATTAAGACACATAAAATCGGTATAAACAGCCTAAAAAAACAAACAAAAGCATTTTAGGCCCTTTAATTGTTTTTTTTTTATTCATTATATAAAAAAAAAAACTCTCCGGTAAACCAGTAAACCGGTAAATGATTAATTATTTTATTTTATTATTGTTTGTGACAAGGTAGAGAAAATTTTTGTTTTTATTTAATTATTTAAGTCAGATTATTAAGCTACTGCGCAACGAATTAGTTTTTTTTAGATCAACGAAAATTAAGCGTAAAAACAGAACAATAAAAACAAAAATGAAAAAAAAATCTATTTATATATTACATGTTGTGTGGGTGAATTTTTATTAAAAAATATTTTTTTTTTTTATAAATTAATTAATTAATAGTTTGACGTTGGTATTTGTAGGTTAAAGTAGAAAAAAAAATTCATTTGTTGACAAAAAATGTTGGAAAGTGAATGAAAGCCAAATAAAATTATTAAATAAATTAAACATTGGAGTCTTTGACATATTTTAATGTTAAAAATGTTGGCTTTATTATAAATCGACAAATTCCTTAGCGTGTAAATAACCCTTGACTAACCCTTGACCCTTGAAAAACTAATAATCGGAATGGATTTTTTTTTTAATTTTTGTCACAATTAATTATGAAAATTAGGCACAAACATTGAAACTTTAACGATAGATGCTAGATCCACTCTGGTGAGTATAAATTATGAGTGAAGTTTATGACAACAAATCATTTATATCAATAACTAAGCGCATTTTACACGATTACTTGTATTAAAGCTACTTTTTTACATAAATGCTATGCGTTAACGTGAAATTTGTATAAAAACACCAAACTCAATGTGTTGGTAGAAGGTAACGCTCGCTAAAAGGTAACCATTGAGTAAAGTAAAGTAGTAGACGCCTACGTTGAAGACGATGAGATGCTATTAGATTCATGCGAACAAACATAAATAGAAAATAACACTGAGTCCAAAAGAGTATACAACAAAACACCCTAAAATCCCTACACACAGACCACATCACACACAAGCTCACTTTAACAATAAACTTAAATTGGAAAACTGAGAAAAAGAAAACGAAAATTTTCCATCATTTACATATTATTTGATTAAAAAAAAAACTTCTTTCTTAATAAATTTTTGTAAAATAACAATAAAAAAAAAAAAAAAATCAAAGTTTCTTCACAAAAATTGTTGTTTTATTTGTATATCTTTTTTTTAATATTAAATAAAGTGTTACACTTTCACCTGTTTAACCAAAAAAAAATGATACAAACTGGGATGAATATGGTACTGTGTAGCTAAATTATTATTAATTCATTTAATTTATTATTAAATATAGAAATATAAAAAAAAAATTAATAATAATAATAAAATAAAACGAGAACGAACCGTTAAAAATTAAATTAAATTAATAAAACAGCGATGAGCTTTTAATAACATTAAATAATTAATAAACGCAACAAAAATAAAACTACAAGAAAAGTGTTATATGACTTAAATTTCGTTAAATAAAAATAAACAAAACAAACTAAACTGGTAGATAAATAAAGAAAAAAAAATGAAAAAGGTAAACAAAAGAAGTAATATCTAAAGTGAAGACTAACGCGAAAGCTTTTAATAAACTAATTACGGTATATAAATAGTGACATAAATTTATTTACAGAGATTTTTTTTTTCTCTATAAAAATGACAGAATTATAAACCGAAAGCACACATAACAACCTGATTATTATGAAATAATCTTTAGGTGCGAATCTTAATTTTCATTTTTTTTTTGGTATGATTACAGATTGGCACAACGGGGGATTCCCCGATTTTTTTGTTATTTTGTAATACTTTTGCTGTTTGTTTCTACTACGTTTTCTATGTTATGAACTTTTATTAGAAAATTTTATAATTATTTTTGATTATGTGGTAAATATACCATATGGTTGTGATTTATTTTTTGTTTATTAGTAACAGGTATGTTTAACAGGTAAATATATTTGCGCATTTTTTTTTATTTATTAAGATAATACAACAAGAATTTAAATTTATTCTTGAAAATTTTATATCGTAATATTGAATTAGTTGCTATTTCTCACATATACTTGTGACAACACAACAAAGAAATTACATAAAACATACATTTATTTACATAGAAATAAACAATTAAAATCTACAAACAACAAAAAAAAACTGATAAAAATCAATTAAATCAACAGAAAATATTGTTGTGTCAATTATGACCTTGAGTTAATTACATAAAAAAAATTATTTTTATTCCCTTGTATAATAAATGTGGTAAGAGTATGAAAAATTAAAAAAAAAAAAAAAAATTGACAGGTGTCACACAGACACTGTGATTTACATTGAAAAATACAAGTGAAATATGCTCATTACTTAAACAAAACGCAGTAACGAAATGTAACGAATCTATGCAAACAATCAAACTTCTATTGTTTTTTTTGTATTTTAAGTGACTTAAAAACAAATAAATTCATAAATTATAAAAACTGAAAAGTAAATTATCTACTCTCCCATGAATTTATTTATTTATTTGTTTGTTTATTTGTTCGGTTCTGTCATTCATCAGAAACAATAAAAATATTTATTTATTTTTTTTTTCATAAGAAAAGAAAAGAAAGAAAAAAATGCAAAAAAAAAACGACAAGCGAATTGAAGGTTTGTTTTGTTTGTCGTTGAAAAAGTCACAAAAATTTGTCATAATTAAATGTTACACTTCTGCGCATTATTAATAACTTTAATCGCTTTTAATTTCAAAATAACAAAAAATGGTTGACGGCTAATTTGTCTTTCATTTGTTTACAATAAAAAAGAAAAAAAAAATACCGGAAATTGATTGAAACAACTCACGTTTTTGGTTATTTCTACTTTTTTTTATTCATTTTTGGCATAATTTAATAATTGGTTACATATAGTATAGGCAACTACCTGACATTTATTCTCTTGATCAAAACTTATGACACTTTTTTTGACGTTATAAAAGTTGTATCCATCTTTTAATACATCGTTTTCATTAAGAATTAATTTCATTAATGAATTACTCAATTAATTGTTTAACAAATTAACATTAAAGCCGTATAAAAGGTGAAAAACATAAACTGCTGGCAAATAACATGCATCCAATTATAATGGAATTTTGGTTACGCAATGATCGTTTTATCATCTCTAAAATCATTTTATTTATTTATTTTATTTGCTTGTTTTATTTAATTAACAGCTTTCTTGCATTCCGTATTATCATGTTAATGTTGATTAAAAATATACAAAAATCACAATATCGCATTATAGAAATATTTTGCGTTAAAATTGCAAACCAAAGCTATGGAGTCTATGAAAGAAAATGCGATAAATGATTATTATTCCACGAATTATGGTAATAACTCTTTTAAAAGCATTTTTTAAAGTTTTAATACAAGGCGATAACAAGCGAATAGACTTAAGACCTGTTAAATCTTCTAAAATACAAATATTGTGGCATTTTGTGATAATTGTTTAAACCAGGCGTGTTTAATCTGTTCTTGTGAATATTTTTCATAATTATTTTTTAATAATTTTTTATTTTAATGCTACCTAATTCGGATCTAACAGTAATTACAGATAAACATGACTGGTATAAACTTTAAAAAGTATTTAAAAATCAATAACCGATAAAACCCACCGAAATAATGTTTTAAAATTACTTAGGGCAGCTTCTAAAAAGATTATCGGTGGCGCAAGGTAAAATAAAGTCACTAGAAAAACCAGCCAAACCATGATCTTTCGTTTATATTAAATTTCCACTCTGTATTCACATTTTTCTGATTTAAATAACACAACAAAAAAACCATTTAATGAATTAATTTAATTAAACAAATCCACAATTTATGTTATATTAATAATAAAAATAAAAAAAACATAATTGTATTAATATTACCGAAAAAAAATTTAATTAATTATGAAATTAAACTTTTCTTTTCATAAAAAAAGACGAAGAAATTTTTTATTATTTTTAACCGCAACGAAGAGAAATAATTTCTTTTTCAAAGCGTTAATTTATAATGAAAATTTTCTCTTTATTAATTAATTATTTATTTTTATATTCTGTGTAACAATAAAAAGGTAACACAAAATAAAAAACAAATAAAATTCAAATCAATTTGCATTTCCCATTCTATCGATTAAGCGTTTTTATTAAAAAAATTAAAAAAAAAAAAAATACAAAAAATTTGCATGCACAACACAATTCTTTAATGAATTAAAAACTAATTTAAATAAATTAAAAAAAATTTTCATCAAATACAATTGATGAATTGTTTTTGATGATGATGATGATGATCGTGTTTCATTGTTTTTTCAATTGCTTTAGCACGATCTTTCACTACTAGATTTGCCTTGTTTCATGTTGCAACAATAAAAAAGTTATTCACTTAGCATAATTACATTCGCATATCATCCCCTAATACTTTGTATTGTTTAAATTTGATCTAAAAAATTGTTTATTCATTGTATTCGTATTAAATTCTGATCGACTATATTCTCAAATATTTTTATATTTCAAGATTATATCGATTTGTCCTTATTAAATCTATAAACTCTATTCAGATTTCCTTACACTCTCGATCACACTCTCGATCACACGGTCGAATACTCGGTGGAACTCTCGGTTGATCACTCAGTCGATCACTCGGTTGATCACTCAATCAATCACTCGATCTTTTTTATTATTTTCACGGAGAATTAAGTCTTAAAATTGTTAAAAAAATGCAATGGATCTTCTTTTTTTACCTCATTGATCATATTTTCACATTTATATTGTGCACATTTATTCCCCATCTAATGAACATTAGAGAGAAGAAAAAAATAGAAGAAGAAGAAGGTGGATCACTGATGTTTTTATTTTTTCATTCTTTTTACTAATTTAGTTTTCTTCAATTCAATTAAATATTTTCCATTGTGTCAATAATAAATAAAGAAAAATTTCATTTCTAATAACAATTAGAATACAGAAAATTATTATTTACTCAAATCTGTTGTACATTTAATATTATAAATAACAAAAGGCAATACAAAGTTTAATCAATTTTTATTTATTTTTATTCATTTTTCTTCTTGTTCTTGTTACACGATGTGATTTTTATTACACGATTTTTTAATACAAGTTTTTATAACTTTGTATCATATTTTAATTTTTTTTTCTGTAACAATAAAGCGCCAAATGTATTATTAAAAATGGTTAAATAGAAGAGAAATAGACACAGCAAAGTAAAGCCAAGCAAAGCAAAAACTACACAAATTTCACTAAACATTAACTAAGAAATAATAGAAAAAAATATGTATTGTGGTTAATTATTTCAACCAAAGTTATGTGGATCATGATGTTTGGTCAGGCTTTTATTAATGGAAATTTTATTGGCTGTGTAATTAATCTGAAAGTACGACAAATATTTGTATCATATGAAATAAAATCTAACTGTGAATAGCTATGCTATCATTTAGAATTGGATTTAAGAAATTTGCGGACGTTGGATTTAAAGGTATCAAACGATCATCAATAAAACTGATCGTTTCGATGTGTTAAACGAATAAAGAAACCATTTAGGTAATTCGCGGCCTGAAACTCAATAATAATCTTTACCAGACTTTATGGATCGTAATCTGACCTACTTTTGATTTCCGGGTCGTTTATGTGTCGTACAGGGGCGTCTTTAAGTAATGTAGGATCAACAATACGCATTAACATAGTATCGAAAAAAGTTACTCATACTGAATTAAAGATAAAAAAAACTCTGACAAAGTTTTCTACCATTTGTTCATCACCAGTTAAGTGCAAACCACCTAAAACGCCCGTCAACAACCAAAAATATTCATAACAATCAAGCTGATAGATATAAAAAGGTCAAAATTTGTAATAGAAATGTGTAACAATGATTAAATCGAAGGCAAATAGTATGATAACCAAGGCATATATTTTTAAAATGCTGCCTAATAAAATCTAAAAACCTTCCTGAATTTCAATATCGGACTATCAAAATCTATTGTGTCTACCGACTATTCAAATAAATTTATCGATTTTCAAGTAATCTTCAAATTTACAAATAATAATTCAAGTTGAACTAACAGTTCGAGATTTTCACACACCACTTACAGTGGTGATACTTCTGAAAAATATCCAAAGTATGTTTTAATGTTTATGATTACAGTTAGGCTTTTAAGGGTTTTACGAATCAAGTGATAATGGTTTCGGTATATTACAAAATACTATTTTAATCTTGAATCGCTCTTAAAAAAGCAATAATCTTGAACCACTCTGGAAACAGAGTTTATGTAATAAATAAATTAAAAATCGATCATAATAGTTAATTTCAATTTTAGTTAATCAAGGTTCTCAATTTCATAAAGATATTAAATCAAAAATAATTACAACGTTTGTGATCATGTCTAGAAAACAAGAAAAGTAACTGATCTCAGGTTAATGAATTGAAATCACCCACAATAACTTGTACATTATTATTTCACATAAGATGCCTAATTATTTACTATTTTCACGTTGAACGATGATTGCATGTTGATAGTTCTCTGTTTCAATTAAATTGTTTCTTCTTTTTTTTGTATTTTTAAACAATTATTAACTTATTACTTTATTATTATTACGATTATTATAATAATTATTATTATTATGAAAACAATGCCAAACATAATTTCTAATTAAATAAATAAATAAAGAAAGACAAATTAACATTGATCTCATTTAACAAATATATAACAGCAGACAAAACAAATAAATAATTAAAACCAAAAATTGTGTTGCATTAATTAGATTTATCTGATTATGATTTAAAAATAGTTTTATAATTTTTTTGTTAGCTTGGATAGCACATAGTGTTGTGATTTATTTTGCTACGTTGTTATTTGTATGCAGTAATTTAATTTGTTTTTGCTGTGTAATGTAGTGCACTGAACAATACATCTGGCTCAAGCTTAATTTTAAAGCTTAAATTTACTGTTTAATGTGTAATCAGACATATGATAGAATTGATAAATCGATCTACAATGTTCTGAGCTGTGGCAAACTTTAAATTTTAAATAAAGCGTAATTGCAAATCCATAATATTTATCACTTTGTGAAGACTTTACCATCATCACTATTATGTCGTATTTAGTATAACACTTTTGTGTTATAGCAAAAGGAAAATTAAAATCCATTATAACAAACCAGTTACAAGCGCTTAATTGCAAACGTGTCTAGCTTATGCTTTATTTCAAATGAATCAAAAGTGTCTTCAAACATAGGACTGGGGTCCCAGAGTTGAACAAATTATAATTTTGCTTCATTACTATATTTTTCAAGAGCTTTTATGTCGAATTTAGCTCATTTGTTTACTGATAAACGTAGGTTTCATTTCATATTTAACTTTTATTTCATATTCCCAAAAAGCGTAGTCTTGACGCTCGTCTTTACTATTTGTGGTCCACAGAACTAAATGATGTCGTATTGTGACTTGTAAGTAGCTACTTATTCTCTATTAATTATTTAGAATTGAAAACGAAGATTTTACCGTTTCATCTCATAGAACAGATCGTTGAAGAAATCAACGTGCCTGAAGCAATCAACGCGAAAATATCAGATAATTTTAAATATTTTTATTAGGATAGTCGTCACTCAAAAGTTTGTTACAAACGCAACGCAGATTATTGGAGATTATTAGCGTCAATAAAATTTCCAAAGTTGCATAATTGGCTTGCTTCGTTGCTTTCGTAGTGAATTTTCATACATTTCAACGCTTTGCAACGTGATACTTTTGTTGCATTCTATGGAGTTATCCACAGTTATCTAATCAACGCCAAATTTCCATCCAACGCTGCATAAATTGGGTCAGTTTTTTACTGTTTTAAACCATATTTAATATAAAATATTTTCAAACACAATTTAAGCAAATAAAATTCGTTATTTACCAGTTAAGCAATTGTTTATAAAGGTTTAATCTATTAACACTTAATCAAACATTTCAATTGAATTAATAATTGTTACACGCAATTACCCTAATTTAATTAATTAATAAAAAAAACAACCAAAATACTTTTTCCCTTTTTACAATTAATAATAATTACTTGATTTAGGTATTTTATTTTACCTTTTATTATCTTTTTTTTTTATCTTTTATTAACGAAATCTCTTCTCTTTTTTTTTTTTTTTTTTCATTCGAAAATATTACCTAAATATTAAACGAACACTTAATTGGCTTTTATTATTTTTTCTTTTTAAATTAAAAAATAATCAAACCACAAAGAAAAACAACTTTGGAAATAAAAAAAAAATCAATAAACTTGAGAAACTTAAAGCTTAAGTTAAGTAAACTAAAGCAAAAAATTCAAAAAAAAAAATAGAAAAACTGTAATTTGTAATCTGTCTGTATTAGTTACTAATAGTCTTCAGTCAGTTAAAGCTTTATTTACAAATACAGAAGAAAGACAAAAACGTTTAATTTCCATAGATGAAATAAAAAAAAGAGAAACTTTTGTTATAAAGAAAATTAACGAAATCAATAAATACCCGTTGAAAACGTTAATAAGGAAGCACAGATGACACATTTCTATCCTGAAATCAATGAATCTGAATACGTAGCTTTAAGTACGATGAGGATTAAGTTTTATATTTGTATCACCAGTAAACTGGAATATAGAAATCGAAAACTACTTAAAAGCAATCGATTATGTCATCAGATTAATGTCGATGAAAGATACAATTTTTTTGAATTTTTCGTAACGTATTCTGTTGCAAAAACGTTGATTAGTCTTTTCTATTAAAAATCATTGAAAATCTAAAAGCTTAATTAAACTTAATCCTTTGATTATGCTGCTAAAATTTTTGTTTATATTTTATAGTTAAGAACGTATTTCGCTTTTAAACACCGATCTATACGTTAGAAAAATTAAAGCGAAAATAACGATCGAAAAACTACGTTAAGTCAGTACGTAACGTACATAACGTATTTAATGTGCCGACAGATTAACACAAACTTTAAAATACCTTTTTTTTTTCAAAAGATATTTTAAATAAATATTTGTATTTTACAGTTTTCGTGCGGTTGTTGTTATTGTTGCTGGTTTTTTTTTTTTTTTTTTTTTATTTATTTAAATTAATAATCATTTTTTTATTATTATTATTATTATTATTATGTAGATGAGGCGAACCGAACCGATGTGTTGCTTGTGTGTTATATGCGCATGTTTCAATGGTTTTTTTTTCTTTTTTCTCATTTGTTTATAAAGAAAACGTGAAATAACAAAGGAATTCTTATATAAAATTTTCTTGTTGTTGTTTTTATAACTAAATAACCATTGCAAATGCATAGTGTTTATACAATTATGACTATCAATAGCCTAAATGACTTTTTTCAAATAAAAAAAAGCGAAGAAAAAAACAAAAACTAAAAGAGAAGCCATTTTGGAAATAATTTCATAAAGTCACTAATTGCGCATGATATAATTGCGAATAACTGAGGCAACTTTAGCAACAGGAATGCTGTACACAGAATGTGAGAAAAGCTTAATGAGTTCATATAACGAGTAAACAATAATAAAGTCCGATTATTTTTTTGTTCTTATTACACCTGATTTCGGAAGAGCTTTAACGATCTTAAGAGACTTAAATAAAATAAAATTTTAATTATTTTATCCCAGTGCATTCCTCGACAAAAGTTATTCCAAAAAAATATTTTCCCCATTACCGCTATACACGTGTGTTATCAAAGTTTTCTTCTGACATAAAACCTCTAAAAATTCTTGCATAAATTGACAGTTTATTAAACTTTATAAAATAAAAACGAGAAGAATAAAATCGATTAGAATACTCCTCCTAAGTATCATCAATCTGCTTCAATTATTATACAGAAGAGAAAAAATAAAGTTGTCGATGCTGCTCATATGTTAAAGCTTTTTTTTTTCTTATAATATTGAAATTATGAATAGCAAATAACCGATAACCGTTAACCATTTATGTTTATATACAAGAAAAAAAAACACGTTGAGCAAGATTTTATTTTCTATGTAACGCAGTGATTTTTCTATTTGTCGTTGTTGTTGTTGTTCATAGTTTTTATAAAAGAAAATCAAATAATTTCCAAACGATATTGAGAAATAGTTTTTTTTATGTTATTTTACATAATTGGAGTAATTTAATATCGATCGGTTGATTAATGCGGTGAGATCGTTAAAATTAAAATAATTTTTTTTTTTTTTGAGAAACTTGTAAAAACTATTTTCAGAAGAGTTAAATGCATATAAACTTCTAAAGAAACGATTAAATACGAATAAGAATTATCTAAATCATCTAAAGCTTACCAAACTCTTTTTCAAAACCATGATAAAATTAGTTAAAGTCTCCAAAACTCTACTGAAAATCATCAAAACAAACAAAATCTTCTAAAATTATTCGTTATTCATCTAAAACTTGAAAACAGCTTTGAGGAATAATTAAAAACAACAAAAGTAATTAAATTTAACAAAAAACTTGATCGAAACTCTGCTAAAACAAAGCAAATCTCTAGTTTAAAAGCCACAAAACGTAATCAACATAGGTTCACAAAACATAAGCTTTCAAAAGGTACCTTAATATACCCTAAAGGTGTCATCTCTAAATCATTTAAAAATGTACTGAAACATTTTTTTAAAACACTCCTGAAAATCTACTGGAACTCAAAGAAAGATAGATAAATGCATCAAAGTCCGAATGAAAACAGTTTGTATGCTGTCAACCGAATTCAATAAAAAAGATCGAAAATTTTAATACAAATTACTGAATTACGCAAAACAAACATACTAAATCAATAAAAATCAATCACAAGCGATTAGAATTATCAATAAACACTTTAAACTAGAACTACAACAATTTTTTTTTCTTTATAACTAAATGAAAAATCAACAAAAATTTTAATCAAAAATCATGCGAAGATAATTCAATCAACAACGAATAAACAACAACAGCAACAACGAAAAATGCTTCAATAAAAACACCAGAGTATCGAATGACAGTTATTTTTGTTATATTAATTAATTTATTTATATTTTTTTGGTTGTTGAAATAATTTGATTCAAAAAATTTCAGCTTAACGCAAAAAAGTGAAGAAAACAAAACAAACTTTAATTACGCAACAACCAAACCAATTTGCTCCAATATCTGGAGTGATTTTAAGCTTTTTTTTTTTTTTTCTACTTCTTCTTTTGTATCTTTTTTTGAAGATGATTTAAAAAATAAAATAATTTTTCTATTATTATAGAAAAAACTTAAACTTGAACAGGAAATACGCTAAGTACATTGTTATTTTAAGGTTGGCCAGCTTATTAACAATAAACCATACAACAAGATGAACTATAATTATCATTAATTACCAATTGTTACTTGGTAAAAACAATTATAATTTTCCAATTAACCAACAAGTAAATATTATTAATCTAAATGAATCATCATTTACGTATGGTATGATAACTAGAAACCAGAAACTATAAATTATTTATTGATTCGGAATAAGTAAACCAGAGAATATATTTCATAGTAGTTCTGGTACTGAATTACCGCCCTTTTCATGCTTTTTTAGCTGAAATTAATTCTTAATACAGAAAACTCCTGAAATGGGTTACAAAAACCGGTTATAATTGAAACAAAGCAAAAACTAATGCAACGCTCTTAAAGCATTTATTGGTTTGCATAGTGGAAAAACTTTGGTATCATCAGCCAAACGAAAGCATTATTACCGGTAAAAATTGTGTTATTATGATTTTTTTTTTTTTTTTTTTTTTTTAATATATTTCTAAAGTTCAGGTTTATTTACATTCTATTGAATTTATTTTAAATTATTTCTCTTAAGCCATGCAATGTATGCATGTTGTAGCGTGTTGTGCTGAAGAGATTAAAGAGAAAAATGTATTATTTTTTTCTTTTGTAATTTATATATATATATAAAGGTATGGTAATAGAAGGTAAAGGTAAAATCAATGTGATGTAAAGTAAACGAAGCAAAGAAGATAAAGAAAAAAAAAAAACGACAACCGAGAATAAACTTTTATGAAAAGTCAATGTCCGATGATTCTTTTTAAAGATGGATGGAAGAAAATACGAAAAAAAAAAACGAAGAAGAAACATAAAATAAAAGAAATGAACAGCAACAAACAAGATAAATTCATTAGAAATATTGTTTTCTATTAAAACTCTTTCCCCTTCCCCATCAGAAATTGTAGCCACATTGAAGAATATAACTTAAATGACTGCTTAAGTCAGTATCAAAAAGGTTTTTTTTAATTTATCTGTGGATTTTTTTTTTTTTCATTTTAATTAATTAATTATTGAGGAAACTATAAACCGAAATTACAGATCAACATCTGTAAGGCTATTTATTAGTTCTTTATAAACCGTAATGGACACAAAATATTTTATGAGAATTAAGCTTGGCTTTTGTTTTAAATATTATCTGTCATCTGCTGTTTTTTTTTTTTTGTTTTTTAATCCAATATTCAACATATAACCAGAGGAGATGAATTTGTAGTAACGAAGTTTCACAAGAGTATCTAGAATTAAATTAAATTTGTATGAAACTGTGATGAAATTCGTGACATTTAGAAATAGATGTTTATCAATATGCATGCACAAAAACTAATTTAGCAAAAACGATCAAAAGTGCATGGAAAAATTCTGATTGGTTAAAAATATAAATAATTTGTCTGAAAACACGGAGTTTAGCCTAGGCGAATTTTTGACAGACATTTCTATTCAATGGAAATAAAATCTTGGATTCTTGTGACAATTCAAGAGGTAGAAATTCTGTATTTTTCATAATAGACGAATGAGAAGAACTTGTGGCGTCAATTTATATCAATCCAGCTCTGAATTGTCTGAACAGATAGACGAGTCACATAGTAGAATAGCCGAAATATCATTAATCTTTAAAACAGACCAATGTTTCAGATGAAAAGAATAATACAGATGAACTCAAAGAACGTCAAAATATCAAAGCCCCAGTGCAGTAACTTTTAGTTTACCGGTTAAATTATAATAAAAACAAAAAAAAAGCTCTTTCCTTCTTTTATATTCATTAAATTAGCCTGAGACCTAACAGAAGATTCTTCATTTTAAATTCGTATTATTATTATTACACAATTCTGTCTTTAATTTTGATTGTTGTTTAATGCTATTCGTATTATTATTACAACGATTCCAATGTTTATCTTCAATTAATTTGCCGAATTAACAAATTAATGGTGAATAAAGCTCTTAAAAAAAAAAAGACTAAAACATAGCAGAAGTGTTCAGATTTCAAGACATGATTAAACGATGTAGAAAAGCCGCAAAATGAACCAACAACAATACGATTATTAATTAAAAGCAAAAAAAAAATTTTAAAAAATCTAATGAAGAAGCAAAAAAAAAAAGATAAAATTTCTCTCCAAGGTCAAAAAACTGAAATTCTTCATTTTCTTCTTCGTCTATTTTTATGCTTCTTACCACAAATTTTCTGATTAAATATTTTTTTTTTTTTGATTAATTAATTAAAAATTTTTAAATTTTTGTTTTCTTTTTCTTTACGTTTTTGTTATGTTAGACACGAATATAAAACAAAACAAAAAAAAATTCTAAACAATTGACAGTTATCGTGATTAATGCAGACAGGTGGTAAATTCTATACGTGCTAAGCAAGAAAATTAAATAAATAATTTTGAGGTTAAAGTATTGTTTGTTTGTTTATTTAATTATTTATTTATTAAAGACTGTTTTTATATTTATTCATTTCCTTTAGAAATTAATTTTTATTTTCTGATTCATTAACGTAAAAGGTTAATGCGCTTAGTAACGTAATGAAATATAATATTTGCTAAGGTAGGTCTTAAACAACGTTTATAATGAAGGACATGCATAAAGTCGTTATAAATTGTTATCTTAAACGACTTTAGCTTATAGACTTATCAAAATTAAGTTTAAGGTAACTTTTTGAAATAGGAAAATTGTTTAAATATTTCTTAGTGACTTAATTAACTCATTTTGCATTCGTAACACAATTAAATGCAATTCTTAAATCTCTAAAGAAGAAAATTCGATGTGTGTTAACTCGGTTTAAGTGCATGTTAGGCATGTTTTTAAGCGAGTATTGGACGTTTACCAACAAATAAACCTTTAGTAGGAAAACAACGATTGTTTTTACTGGCGTTGAAACGTTTTGTTATACAATGCATAGATTTGGTGTGGATACGATCTTCAAATTCCTAACGTATTTACCATATTTATCAGATTTTTATATTTTATCTTCAAACTTTAAATAATTCCTGAATGAGAAGCTGGTGCATTGGCAAGACAGTATGGCCATGTAACCTTTGTTACCGATAGTTTAAAACCATAGTCATTCCAACTAATTATCAATTGGCAAAGAATTTATTGATCACACTATCTTGTACACAGAACACAATGCACCATATAACACGCATTTACTTACGTCAACACGTCTTACACGACAAAAATGCAACAAACCTTAAGCCACTACTAAATAAAATCAAAAGTAAAACCAAAAACAAATTGTTCTTAATTCCTGTTGTGAATATTAAAATAATTAAAAAAATTTATATTTTCATCACGTCTGTTCACAAAAATACTCTTCCCCATTCTTTTCATTTTTCACATTTTTTTTGGTTTGTTTGTTCTTACTTTACCAAGAATTTACTTTTTGTTCTACGCCACACCACCTACCATGTTTCAGTTATGTTTTGTTTTCTGTAAACGTTTCTGTTACAATTAATTCAATTGTTTTATTGTTGTTTTTATGTTATCTTGTTTAATAAAGAAAAAACCTTTTAGACGCTTTTTTACCGAATTATAGCTATACCATGATTTAGGCGTGTTAAAATTGAGCGAAGAGTTTAGTTAATGTGTAATTGAAACATTTGTACAAAGAGGGCCTAATTATTGTTTTACGAGAATGATACAAGAGCTCCACTGTTGTATTACTTAACAATCTCTGCTTCATTTGATCTCCACTTGAACCACAAAATACCTACAATTAGTAATACGTGTAAATCGCGTCTTAGTCTTTATTTAACTTTATTGTATGAAATAACAAAAGACAAAAAATTGTTGACAAATTTATTTTTGTTTTTTTTTTTTATTTCTATTTCAAAAATTAAAACGCAATTGGTTGGGGGTTTTTCTTCAATACATTTAATAATAGCTCGTGGCACTCACTTTGTTCATTGATTTGTGCTTTCTTTTATGCGGTGCCCGCTTTGTAATGTTTAATTTGCTTTGTTTTGTATATTGATGAACTTTTTTCGTTTTTTTTTTCTTCTTTTATTGCATGCCAATTACAGGTATTAAATTACCGGTATATTTGACCGATCAGCTGCTGCTTATTATTATTTAAATTATTATTATTATTATTATTATTATTATTATTATTATTATTATTATTATTATTATTATTATTATTATTATTATTATTATTATAAACGTTTTTCAATTTAATTTTAAAAAAATTATTTTTCTATAATTACGATATGAAATAATAACGATAAAAGATTTCAGGGTTTTTACTTGAGGCTTTAGAGATTTGTATATGAATTTTATTAACCGGGAGTTGTCGGGGCTTTTATGATGTATTTATGTATGGGATTGACTCTCACAAGTTTTAAATTGCGTTGTTAATCAGGAATATTGTTGTCATAGTAGATTTATCATCATAAGATCAATATAAAACTTACATTAACTCACTGCAAATTATCATTCTAAAGTGAAGTGATAAGCTGATCTTAAGCAACAATGACACGATCAGTAATTCTCATGTTGATTAACCTTTGTTTCACTTTTTTTTTTTGTATCTTTTACAAGCCTAATAGCCTAATAATAACACTAATTAGTCTTTGATCTTATAAAATGATCAGCACAAGTCCAGATGGCTCATTGTAACACATTGTGTGTTACCTCTATAAAACACTAATTCGTTGCCATTTATTAAACATAAATCTCAAAAATCGCTTAAATATTTTACTTTTATACTTTTGCTACTTTGCTCCAAATTTTTAATTATTTATAAATTTAATTACTCATTTCTAACAATAACAGAATAAAACAAAATTAAAATTTAAAAAAAAAAGCGAAAAACTATTGAGAAATTTAGAATTAGAGGTCATAGACTAAATTTTTTTGTTTTTGGTTCTTTTACAAAAAAAAAAAAAAAAAATTGATTCTCTTCTAACACTTACTTCTAAATTGTAATTGTTGGCGATCGTAAGATTTGCAAATTACAAGTTTGCAAATTAAGTAATAAAAATTTAGCTAAGTAACCGTGTGAAGTTAGTAAGAAGTGAATTTAGATTAATATTTAGATTAATCAACGGCAGTGTCGCAAAAAAAAAAAACATTTCTCACCTCTGTTGTATTATTAATGGTGATAAGCTGCGATTACTATTGCAAAAAAAATATTATTTTTTTATGTTGTCAACACATTTTGTGCTATTTAACAACAATATCACGAGTGACAGACAATTAATTTAGAAAACAAAGCCATTTGTGCACAAATGATGATGAGCAACGAAAATAAAAAAAATCAATTAATCGGGGAAAATTAATGATTTTTCCACACATTAACTACTAAGAAGAAGAAAAGTCTCCAAAAGTTTTAAATGCAGAAGGAAAAAAAAACAATAGAAATATTAAAAACGGTTATTAACACAAATTAATAAATCTATGCCAAATAAATAATCATCAAACACACACAAAAAAAAATTGAAGATTTTTATATTTAACGACAAAAAAAAACGTTAAACGTATTATGCTCATTAAATGTTGAAATTAAATTATGAAAATATATAAACCGCATTAATCAGCCCAATTATAACGCAACAATGTGTAACATGCAGTTTGTATAAAATATGAAAATGTGAAATTTTTGTATTATTTACGGTTTTACCGATCTTTACGACGTAATCTTATGATTGCATTGATTATTTTATTCTTAAAAGTGGAAAATAATGAATTTCAAGACTGATTAATACATCGAAGATATAAGAACAAAACTATAAATCGTGATTCTCTTTGATACAAACGAATTAGAGATGGTTATCAAAACCATTTTTTGATGCACCTAAAGAAAGTCATAACGATTTACACACTTTAAATGCTCAAACAGCGACTAACACCTACATATCTAAACCACAGCGTACGATCGTTATTAACCGATCGCATTATATATAATAATAAAAAAATTAATTAAATACTGGCGAAACAAAGAAAATAAAGAAGAAAACATAGTAGAAGAAGTAAAAAACAAAAAACATTAAAAAATAATTACAATTTGTAACGGTTTTTTGTTTTTAATTATATTATTAAAGTAATTAATAAAAAAAGGTAAATAAATCAAAATTGTAATAAAATTATCTTAATTACTCAATTAAAAAATACAAAAACAAAAATTAAATTAAATCAAAGCAGCATCAGTCAATAATTATTACGAAAAAATAAAAAAAAATTATGCAAAGACCCAAAATTAAGATAAATTACAGCAAAGGAATTGTCATTGAAACAAAGAAATGTATTTAAACAAAAAATAAAACAATTAAAATTAATTAAAGAAACGTAAAATTATTATTATATGTGTTATGGTGAAGGTGGTAAACGTTGGTAACTTTATTGCAGCATAGCGATTGTGGCTTAATTGCTACAGTTGAATAAAAAGTTTCTTAAGAATGTTAACTACATTGGATAATGTTGGATAATCTTAATAATGAGCTTGACCTTCAATAAAAAACAACCTGTAGTACCTGAATTGACATCACAGACATCACAGACATCACTTGTACGTATTTATGCGTTTATAGGACTTTAAGTGTATCTGATGTAATGCAAAAAAAAATGTGATTAACACAGAAATCAAGTTTAAACGTGTTTTTGGAGATATATTGATGCGACAAGAGAATTGGTGGAGAGAATTAGTTGAATCACATGGTATAAACGTGTATTGTATATGAGGACTAATTTGATTTTAATAACGAATAACCGGGTATAACGCAATAGAATTAACATCAGAAGTATTTTTCTTTGCGAATCAGGATAAATTTGATCTTAATAACCGGGTATAACGTAAAAGTATCATCAATAGAATCTGAAGCTTTTAATGCTTAATACAATAATGTTGTTTTAAAACTCTTAGCATGAACCCCTTAATACTCCATCACGTAGCATTGTTTCAGTATTTTGCGGTAGTACAAAAATCCCTGAAATTCTTGTTTCATTTAGCGCTTGCAGGTATCTCATTAAGCAGGATCTTACTGTATTTAAAGACGATTAAACATTTTTAACCCCCTAAAATAGACACGAAAGGATCAGAAATGACTTTTTAGTTTTTAGTTTAAAGTTCCAAACTCAATCTGTATTATTTTTGCCAAGTATGAGGTCTACACTGCTTAAATTCTAGTAATAAAAAAACAAAAACTAGGTTTTTTAGCAGGTGCACTTTCATAACTTATTTGTACTAAAAACCACAGAAAAATCAAACCAAAGAAATTCATCAACTCGGACACATTTTGTACTTTGATCATAATTTGCTACAATGATAATGATCCAACATAACGATAATAATAGACGATCAAAACTTCAATTATAATAATAAGAATAAAAAAAAAAGAAAAGATTTTTTAGATTCTTAATTAATTAAACAAAATAAACAAAAATACAAAATTAAAGTACCGAGAGAAAAATGTAACAAAAAACAAAAAAAAAAACTCAAAATCATTAATCTAAAATTAAAACAGCAGCAACAACAGCAGCAAACAGTTGAAAAAACAAATGAAATCAAAAATTATTGTAACGGAATTATATTAAATAAAAAACAAAAAGTAAATTTAGGTTAACTTAATTGATTGTTATTTAAGGTAATAAAAACAAAAATTAAGCTAAAATTATTATAAAAAAATAACAAAAAACAACACAAAATTTAGGCAATTAACTTGTTAAACAGCGAATAATTACGATTAAAATTAATTAGCAAAGCGCAAAAAAACATTTGAAGATGACTTTAAGTCATCTTTTTTATTAAATATTAAATGAACATATTTATTATGTACAGAAATAATAATTAAAGCTGGATACACTTAACCACTAGAGAACTAAGGTTAAATAAATTTAAAAAAACTCTCCAAAAACACATTGAATTTACCTTATTTGTGTGTAAAATAATCCAAAATAATCTCCACAAACCAAGTAGTATAAACCAATAAAAACAAACCAAAAACACTTTTTACTTTAAATAAAATCCACGAAAAATTAATTAACTAATTAATTAATAAATTAATTAAATAATTAAAGCAAAAAAAAATTTTTTTTAAATCACAAACGAAAAAAATTTTTTTTTACAATTCAACCAAACAAATCAACGAGCTAAGTTTAACTGAGGAGGAAAGAGTTTAATTCACCGTAAAACCGAAACAAGAAACCTGAGAGTAAGAAAATTGTTTGTGTTTTGTTTTTTCGTTTTTCTTATTCTTATTAAAGCAACTTAAGTCATGCGAGTTAAAATGAGTTTAACCTTATAAGAAATGTTTTTTTTTATGGTTAAACACGGCTTAAGGTGTGGAAAAGAGATCACAACATTTCTATATGAACTTGGACTTGGTTTTTTTTGTTTTTTTTTTTTGATTCTCTTTAAGCTTAATTGCTTTTAAAATAACCGCAAGAAAGCTTTTTAAAACAAGTCAGATGCGGTTTTTTTATTACTAAATTTTCATTCTTCAGAGTGTATTTTGTGTGTCTACGCTAATTTTTAAATATTTATTAAAATAAAAATTGTCTTTACTATATCAAAGACACATTTCTTTTAGAACATTTTTTTTTATTGCATTCTTAATCCAATTTTTATTAATTATTATAAATAATATCGTTGGCATGGTAATATTTATAATATAATTAATCAAAACAAGTTTTAAATAATGATATGGTTACAAAAGAAATGAGATTTTTTTTTTGTAGTAAAATCAAAAAATTATGACATTTTACATGTTTTTACATATTTTTTTAAGAGATGTCGCTAGTAAAGAAAAAATATTATATTTGCTTACCTGTTACACATTGAATTGTTAACATGATGCTTCCGTACTTGATTAACACCAACAATACTTGTACGTGATTCATGACAATAACTACAACTACAAAATGAATATTGTGATCCATATAGACTATTATCATTAATCTCATGTTCATCAAGATCTGTTAAATTAAAATAATCAGTATCAAAATCAATATCATCGTAATGACTACGCGGTGCACCAGAATCATCAGATGTTGACGGTGTTGAACGTGTTCTAAATAAATTGTGAAATTATGTTTATTAAACCGCAAAAATTATGTTATTTAATTAATTAATTAATTAATTAAGCAATTTGTATAATTATAATATAAAGAAAGAAATTCAAATTTTTCTATTTTTTTCTTACCTTTTACCACGATTATCAACCGTATCGACAACAACATTCCATGTTTTGTGTATTAAATATAATAAAAATAAAACACGTGAGGTTTGCTGTTGTTGTTCAGGAATATGGTCTTGTTGATGTTGTCGCCGTTCTGTTTTATTATTAACCATGCTACCGTGTACACTACATGATTTTGTTGATTTTTTATCACTTTTTACACCGGTACTAGTCCGACTGTTCGTATTTGTCACATTACGTCCTAACGTTGATTTACAATATTCACTAAAACTATTTGTACTTGACACTGTATTACCCATTGTTTAATTAAATTCTCTTCACTTTGGTTATAACTATTTTTCACATTTTACACAACGACCGGTGCTCACATATGCAAATTCTTTGATGACTTTTAAATGTCGGTTTTTATGACGGTTTTAAAATAATAAATTTATCTTGTATTATGGTTATTAGATAATTTTTATTGCAGTTTGTTAATTCGTTTTTTTTTCTCTCCCATAAATCTTTAATTGGCTTCTCTTAATACAAAGTTTCAACAAAGGTCACCACACAGTGTTCAGTCAATCATAATCGTTTTAACCAGAACAACTTCTTCTGGTTATTCTATGTATATCAATTAAAAATCCCTTTCACATAATTTACTCCGTTACATTATAGTTGGAATGATAATCGTTTTAACTATATCAGGTCATCTGGTTTGGCTTTTTCTTCTTTCTGTTTACTGATTATTATTGGAATTTTCTTCTATTTCTTTTTCTTCTTCTTCTACGTTTTCTGTTTAATAATAATTTCCACTTAACTGCAGTTAATATTTGCAGTATGGTAAAAGCGTAACCGCTTAGTAATTCTTCGTCAGTTATTATTATTGTTATTATTTATTTATTAAGAATGGATTGTTCGTTGATAGCGTTCGCTTTGGTTTTTTTTTTGCTATACATCTAAAAACGAATAGAAAAAAAGAACAAAAAAATAAAATTATAAAATAAAAGAAAATTCTTTGATAATTCTTGTCTGCAATATAATTAACTCATCAAACTATACGATTGAATATTTTATTAATTTTATTTTAACCTCCCTATAGATCGCAGACCCAATTACGTAGCGAATAAAGAGCAAAAAAGATAACAAAACAAACTTTTTACTAGAGTTTCCATATCAAAGTAAGAAGTGAATTAAATTAAGGAAGGAAGGAAACTAAGGGAAGTATATTTTACAGCGTTGTGAGGATTTATTTACTCCAGAACTGATACTATCCTCAACCACTGAAACATAGTAAATATTGTGTAATTCCGAGATTACACAATTATGCTAATTTTGACTTAGTGAGACTTAGCCACTCACGCCGATCTATGAGGATTCATATTAACTGGTACAAAAAAAACCAGAAGAACAATTTTTAATGTGCTCTTGTGGAATGTGAAGCATGATCAGGTAAAAATCACAAAAATTATCCTGTCTCGGAAATCGAGACTACACGAAATCAGGGCTGAAACATTCACTCAGGAGATTTAATAACAAATTGGGTAGTATCAAACTCGTTATCTTTTTTAAATTCAATATTTAAGATTTATAACTACAGTCCGGAAACTCCTAAATTTTAATACAAGGTGCTACTCTCAGGTAGGTTCTTTAAACTGTTTTAACTATATCAAAATATGATGAAATACCATAGTCTACACAATTTTTGATATATCTTCAGCCAAATAATCGTTCCATAGCTTCAGATTTTAACACTAAAATATGTCTAGACTACACATGCAGTGTTAATTCTCTTGTTATAATCAACCAAGTTAAAAACGTACCGACCAATAGCTTGTCAGGTGATAATGGATTCATTTGAAAGTCTGTATCGATCACGATACAAGAGAAAGATTACTCAAAGCTTATCTAGTTATAAATGGCATGCTGTGAATGCATTTCCAATACATTGTCGATTCTTTTCAATCACGTCCATGACACCGATAATTATTCATATTAAAAAAATAATCGATGACCTTTCAAAAGACCTTATTAAGGTAAAATATTTTTCTAATTTTTAAATTTTTTTTTTGTTCATAAATCGATTTAATAAGCAGAAAAATCCATTCACCAATTATAACGGTCAGACCGTAAGCCGCATAATAGAACAGTATTTGGAAAGGTAAGAATACATTTTTTTAATAATTGTTTTTGCTTATTATTAGATTCTGCTCATCATTAACGAACGTTAAGCATATAAAACATGCAATAATAATAATAATAATAAATAATTAAATTAGAAAAGCAGAAACAAAAAAAAACGTTACAAATTATCATAAAAGTAATCGTTGCACCGCCACAGTAACAGGGCATAAATACCAAAAAGCAGTAACTACAAAAATATTAATAAATTTTCTATGCAAAATAATTAAAAAAAAACCGTTAAAAATATGCTTTTTTGTTGTTTAGAATTTTTAATAGAAAGCATAAATAGAAAATTAAAAACAAAGCTAAAAATTAAAAAAAAAATTATTTTATGTCTATGTCAGTGTCTGTCGGTGTCTGACTATCAAATTCAATTTATACCAAGGAACCGTAATCTTTATGTGTTTAGTATAATTTTGGCAAAAAATAAATTTTCTTTTTTGTGTATGTGTCACGAGATAACTTTTATTCGCTGTTTGGAACTTTATCTTGTTGTTTATAGGCCAGACAATAAATTATTTTTATTTCATTTGTAAATAGTAGAGAATATCGTCATAAATATAAATAATCAGTGATAATTTTAATTATATTCAGGGCGATAATGTAAATCTATCTAACATATACGACATATTTCAAATGATAAATTTTAAGTAATTTCATTCAGTACCGTCTGTTTGTTTCAAAACTCTTGATTAATACACTGGGTTCCAGATTAAACATGAGTGGTTGGATTAAAAAAAGCTTCAAATTACAGTAAGACCTTCCCCGGTGTATTACACAATCGTATTAAAAGCTCTGAAATTTCCCATTTTGTTTAACGAAGCTTAATCTTCAGATTGATCTTAATAAAACGTCAGAATCTTCCGAATGAATGGATTTTTACTACATTAAAATAGTTTAGCGAAAATAAAAACCAACTAGAGTTGAGTTTTATTCATTGCGCTCTACAAACACAATCCGTGAACCCACAATAAAGAATTTGGATCCCGAATTTCATTACTTTTCCTATTTTTAAAATATATTGCGTTTGTAAAAAATTCATTTTACTTTGTTAAGTTTTATTGGCAATCCAATTACCTATCATGCAACGAAAAAAAAATTTTTAAGCCACAACATAAGGAAATTAAATTGAATCTAGAAGTCTACAAGTCTACAAGGAACTAACTGGCAAACTCGAAAGCTTGACAAATGTTTTTGTTTGTTACAGATCTGAATTACACAAAGCATCTGTAGCGTTCAAGTATTTCTACAGTCCACGTTAACCAAAACTAAAAATACATTTTTGTACTAAATAAATGAAATCGTTTTCAAGAGACAAAAAGCTTTAGAAAAAAAACTCCGCAACCCACAAATATTCAAAAACAAAAATATAATTTTTTTTTTATTTTTGTTTTATTTTATTAAATTTCCATTCATCCAAAATATTATTTTGTTGTTTGTGATAAAAGTGGTACAACGTTAATCTCTCTTCGTTCACCATTATATTATACAAAATGATCGCATTTTGGTTTGTTATTTAAAAAATTTTTAATTCCATTATTATTTATTATTTGGTCAATGAAATGCAGCTGATTTGTTTAAAAGAAGAAAACCAAAAAAAAAAATAAAATCCGCTATACAAAAGTATCGCATCGAATATTAATGAAGTTCACGAGACGTCAGCTTTAACATAAATCTGTCTTACATCATTTAAAATCACCGCAAAAATTTTACACAAAAACCTGTTTATACTGGAAAAGGTATTTTTACATAAAATTAATGACACAACAAAGTACAAATATATCAATCAATTCGTCATAAAATCACTAAATAATATTTTCACGTACTTAAAACTGAACTGAATGAATGAGAAAACACAAAATTTTCTTTACCACCAAAAATAATTATTTTTTTTAAATAACCGACAAAATCAATATGCAATTATACCGTTATTATCGAATGAATTAATTGAGAATTAATAAAAATAATAAAAAAAAAAGTTTAATTAATAAAATCTCTATTTGTATTTCCGGTTGAGTTTTAAGATTTAAAACGAATAAAAAAACGCCAAACTGGAAATTACATAAATGGTTCTTCCGTGAAATGAGTGATGAAACTTCTAATAAATGAATTTATAATGAATGAAATATGCTAGACAGAAATAAAGCTTCCATCTGAATATTACAGTATATGGGGATAATAAACAGATGAACTTAGCTAGTCTTACCATAAATAATAGATGGTGAATGGTGACATAACTATGGCACGTATTTGTGTGACAAAACAAACATATTTTAATGGAAATTAGCGATAAATATAGGTAACCAGTGTTGTAACTAGGTAGGCGTAAAGATAACAGAACGAAAGAGGTCCAGAAATGTAAATTATTGTGGTAAGATAATGAGAATTTCGATGAATTTTCAGCAAGCTATGAACTAAATGATATCTGATTGCTAATTATTTATTTGCGTTTTAGTGAAAAGGTTCCTTCCGAAAATCGAGTGGGATTCTGAGATTGAGTGTTATCGGAATGAGAATTTTTCGCATTACCTACAATAGCGACTTCTATTTTAATTAGCTCTCATTGCATAGCAATTTTATTTATTTTTATGTTTCTTCACTGAGTATTATATGAAAATTTATCAAAATAGATTATATAATCGGTTATTGCATTGGTTTACTGCTTTACAATCGTCACAAATTTAATTTTAAGAGGATTTTATGTGTTTTAAACATATATAACATTCACATTTATAAAACACTGTTCGCCAATTTAGTGACATTTAAATAATAATTAAAACACAAAACTTGACTTAACTACTTTACTGTATCGGTTTTAGCCGGTTATAAATTATGTAAACAAAACTGTTAAACGCGGTGGCTATAATAAACCCTCAACACAACACCACACACTATTGCTAATAAAAATCAGGCCAGCAAAAAAAAAAAAAAAATTAATCAGCTAATAAAAACAAATTCGACTTAAAACAAAAGCAACAAAATCAACAAAAGAAACAAAAAATATAAATCTAATACCGAACGGGATAATATGATAAAATTCAATCAACAATAATAGAATTAATTAAAATATTTTTTCTGTTTTTTTTTTTTCATTTAAAAAGCACAAAATTTGCATATGAATTCATTAAAAAAATGATTAACATTAAGCAACAAATGGCTTAACATTTTGCTTTAATTTTTTTTTTGCTTTTTTGCTTTCTTGACATTTTCTTCGGTTTTTATTGAATTTTTTTTTTTTCATCAGTTTAAATGTTAAAATGATTTTTGTAAAATTTCACAAAAGTTTAAATTTGAAATAAAAAAGTTTTTATTAATTATTAATATAAAAAAATAAAAAAGTCACTCATGCTGGTTGTTGATGAATTTTTTATTATAGGAATCTTAACGTATCTGGCTAACATTGTTTTTTAAGCAAATGTCAGTAGATAGCAATGACAAAATAGTAGTTGGTGGTATTTAGGGGAATTTTAACACTACGAATTCAATTTTCTATCATTTGACTACCACACCTTGAAACTGTGGTACAAAAACCGATTTTCAAACGTAATCTAGAAGAGTCTTGAAACTAAACGTAGATAGAAGGTGATCAAAATGATATTTGCTGCATTTAATCACGTTAATCTTCAATAGTTTTTATCAATCACCATCTAAAAGATACAAATTATGGGAGTTCAAATCCCATTGATAACTTTCAGAAGAGACAATTTTAATTTATTTACACAAGAAACGAAGATACTAATTTGAGGAAAATAGCCCTAGGTGCTTATCGTAATGAGGAGTTTGATAAGACAATGAAGATACTAATTAATGAAACTTGTTTATTATCATAAATTCTAGAAACACTTGGTTTTAATATAAATAAATCATGAAAGATACCTAGCGTGGGTATATTAAAAACTCGTTCAATTCCTGTTCAATAAAAGCTATAAATCAATTGAACTATGTTAGATCGTACCAGATATCTTTTTATTCAGAAAATTTATATTTTTTCCGGAATTAAAAAATATTGAAGTTCAATAACACCTGTCACCTGTTACTTACAATTACTTTGCCTCAAAACAAATTTAATTTTTTTTTTGCACACAAATTTGCATCACTAACGAGAATAAAAATAAAAACCGTCAAAATCCGATAACCCGTTTTAATCTAGGTTAAATTCAAGATTAACTCTTGCTTACATATGGTACCAATATTACCTAATTCCAAAACAGAAAAATTTATAAAACTAAATGAAAACAACAACAACAGCAACAACCAGGTATCCCACTGACACATATTTCAAAAAAAATTATAACACACATAGGTAATAAATTATCGAACAAGAAGAATTTATTATTCAAAAAAAAAAAGAAAAAGACATTAGTGAAGAAAAACAAAACAAAACAGAACAAACAAACAGAACAAAAAAAATTGATAAGCATCACAACCGAACCGAACTGCAACGCAGCATTAAAATTCTTCTTTTTCTTCTTGTGGAATTTAAATCCAAAGAGAACAGAACTTTTCTATGTAATTCGATTACACAATTTTCTTTTTCTTTTAGCGATATGTGACACAATTTTTCTGTTGAATTAAAAAAAATTTCTACTTAATCGGAGTAGAACTTGTTTTTTATTTTTTGCATCGACAGCAGATGCAGAAGCAAACATCTTCAATTAATTTAATTACAGATCATTATCCATCATAATTAAATGTTTTTTTCTTCTTTATTTCTTTCTTTCTTTCTGCACTTGTTTATGTCATTATTTTAAATGTTTTTCGTATATTTTTTTATTGGATAATATAGGAATAATGCTGATAAATAAACGAACAATTTATGCAATTTTAATAACATATAATTTACATATGAATATAATTAATTTATCCAGACCATGGGAAAATTAATAGAATTAGTAAATAAAATTGTGACAACAAGTGTTGAAACAGGGGACTGTATAATAGATAAACTGTTTGATGGAAATTTATTGAAATACATTTAAAAAATCCATTTAAAAAACCTCCATAAATCAACTACTCTCCAAATTAGTGTATTTCTATTGGATATGCTACGATTTTTTCTGATTTTTTCCCCCAAAAGTAAAGTCTACAAACACAAATTTATTTAACTTTCCACTGTGCTAAAAATGTATAAACAAAAAAATGTTCAATCTTTACAAATCACCGGAAATGCTACACTTGAAACTCTACAATTTTTATAAAACGATCTGACATTTAATTAGACTTTTTATTAGACTATTCCGAGCTGCTTTTTAACAATAAATTTAGCGATTTCAGAAGAATAAAAATTTATGCGAAATGGATCACAAATTTTTTAAAATAGCCACTGTGTCACATTGTACCTGAAAAGAGAGATCAAAATTCATCGAACTCTGTTAGAATTAACGCAGATAGCTTAACTAAAAGCGAATTATTTCTATATTAATCCACAGTGTTGTATTCTGTGGGTAGTATAGCTGTAAGTACTACGAAATTTAAGTATGCAGTCATTACGGAAGAACTACAATCCAAAACTATATTTATTAGTTTTCCAGATATCAAAAAGCACAAATTAGATAAAACCACTTAATAAACCCACATCAAGTGTTATTATTACTTTCTGTCCGATTATCTATTTTAAAATTATAAAATATCTCCCAAAATTACCTCGTTTTTAAAGCATTTTTAATCCTTGATTCTCCTTTTTTTATTTTAGTTTTATCAAAATAAAAAATCAGATCACCATCAAAACATCACAAACTTAATAAATTATTCACAAATTAAATTACTAATTGAGTATTAACGACACACACACATTACGTGAAAATCATTTAAACAAAACAAAACAAAACATCGACAACAACAATAAAAAAAAAGTCAACCAACCATCAAACAACTAAACAAACAACTGAAGAGCATTAACAGCAGGCAACAGCGAAGAACACCGCAAAGCACACATGTATAGAGATAGAGAGTAGGAAAAAATTTAATGAATGGAAAAATTCATTTTTTTTTTATTCAAGACACACACCTTCGCTTATTAATCAGCAGCAGTAGATGGATTCTTGTAATAATCAACTTCTGTTGCACCTATTTTATGTACCAATGACAATTTAATTGATTGTCTATAACAAACCTAATTAAACTGAAATTAAGAAATAGAATTTAGAATTCATGTGAAAATTTATTTGTAATAAGAATAAAGAAAAAAAAAAAAAGCTGCTCTAGGTCAGTCTGGTTGATTTGATTCGTTTGTCAATTCGTTTTGTATAATAATCATTGCATAGTAATCTCCCCTTCCCAAGTGAATATTACCTATGTTTACCAGTTTTTTTTTTAATAAATATAAATATATATGTCATCGCGTTCGTTATTTTTGTCTTATTATTGTTATTCTAGTAACATAATTATTATAAACAAAATAAAATTTGTTTACCAAAAAAAAAAAAATTACGGAAGTTACCATAACCATGTTTGTTTGTTTGTGTGTGAGAAGTGTAACAGGCTGTGTGTTTTTTTTTTTTTGAAAATTATACGGTTGAGTGCTGATTAAAAAAAATTAACAAAAATCAAAATGTCCATCTCACTATAACCAAACCAACATCAATAAAAATTTTTTGCCATCAACATGCTAAAAACCAGAATATTCTTATCAGCGATTGTAATCTAACTAGAGAACGGCAACTGCAGCATTACTAAATGACTCTTGAATGAAACCCGGAAAATGCAAGAAAACTAGAGCACACCTGGCCACAGTCAGATAACTGCACCAGCAATCGCTTCGAACAACTTCCAAAGATGCTTAAAAATAAAATTATTTTTCAATATCCGTTGCCAAGCAAAGCCATAAAGCTTTAATCAAATTATAAGTGACGGAATATAATTAAACGATTAATTAAATAATATTTCTTAAATTTAATTGAAACAATATTTCTTATTTTTGCCACTTCCGGTTATAATAAATATATCGCGGAAATTCGCTAGATATATCGAAAAAAAAACTTTCCATTTTCCCGTTTTTTATGTTTTTTTTGTTTTACATAAATTGTTGATAAATTGTTTTTTGGTAACGAATTTCGTAGTTTTTTGTTTTGTTTTGTTTTTATTATTATTTTTACGTCCTGTTATGTAATTCGATTTACATTAAAACAAAAAATTATCTAATAGAGATACAGTGCAGTCACGTTAATATGAGCCTGAATATCGTAGTGAAGTCCGGTTATTAGATGTCTGAACATATCGTGTCTAGAAATCTCTTTAAATTTAAGAGAAAAAAAAATATTTTTTTGGTTTGTTTCGGAATAAGCTAAAGCTAAAGTGGGATCTAGTGTAGGATCTTAATTACACTATGAAAAAGCTTAACACTCACGATGTACAGATCTGCCCGTAATATAATAAAAATATGAAGATGGGTAAGATTCATATTACATTCCATCGAACTATTATTCTAAAGTCGAGTAAGACACCGCACATTACTCATAGAACGTTGCTCTGCTTAACAATGTTTCAGTATTACGCGGTAATAATAAAACTTCTGAAATTCTTGAATCCAGCTTCGTTTGATGCCGTTTCACTAAACAAACTTCAATATTTGGATCGTTAACTGTGGCCTTCCTGTGCTTAATTGAATAATATGTAATGGTAAAAATCGAAGAATCTTCGCTGAATTGATTACATAATTACCAATGGTTCGCACCAAAAATACAAAAAATTCATATAATTATAGAGTCAAAGACAATATTAAAGTAGTTAGGAACAAACAAAAAATGGTCAATTCAACCTGTAAAATATTTAACACGGCATAGATTGGCAAAAATAAGATATTTACAAAAAAAAATCCAATAAATAATTGGATTGAACTGAATCCTGAACTGTAATAAACCAAATTGAGTTTATATTTAAATAAAATTATTAGAGTTTTAGCTTCACCCTACTGTATGTACATCCTAAAACAAAACAAATTTTAAAACTGAAGTTCAACCTTGTTCAAAACTTTTAATTCTATAAATGAATGACATTCGTCGATTTATTTCGTCGAAAATTCATACAAAAGCCATACCTGAAATATATTCTGAATCTTGACGAGAGAGAAAGAGATAGAGAGAGAAAACAAGGCCCCAGATATCACATGTTAAGGTCAAACTGTACGTAATCTTGTTTTACGCAATAAATGTGATAACGTGTGCCATTTATTTTTTTTTATTTTTGGCGTATTTACCGTTCATCACTCGTTTTAATTTAATTTTTTTTTTTTTTCCAATAATAAATTCTTTAACATCTGGTTTAAGTAAGTAAAGAAAGAAAGAAAGAAAAATTATATGACATCTATTCACTTATATAATTGCATCAATTCTAATAAAAGAAGAAAACAAATCATCAATATAAATGGGCAAATAACTGAGATAAGAATTTAAACTATAAATACTCTTAGAAACTAGACAAAAAATAATTAAATAAACAAAAAAAAAACTTGCTCACCTTAAGCCGGCTTAACGTTTAACAGTGCATTAAACCATTAATTAAATAAATAAATAAAACGCAATAATAAAAAAAAATTGTTTCAACCAAAGTAGAGAAGAGGAAGAAGAAAAAAAAGAAATTTTTTTTTTTCTTATAATTATTATTAGTTAATCAAATGTGGGTGTTTCATTAGCGTATTTCCAGTTAACTGTAGCTAATTTCCTTAAAAATATACCTTATACCTGAGATGCCTACTACCTGTCAAATAATTCTTCTATTTTATTTTCGATAGAAAAATATCGGTCAATTTAATCAAACAAATAATAATAATAATAATATGTAGAAATAAACATACGTACGTACGTACGTACCTCACCTCTGTAGTTAATTTATTTATTATTAATAAAAATAAAAATTGATAAACAAGAAGAATTAATGATTAAGCAAAAAAGAAAAAAAAAATGATCACACAATAATAACACCAAGAAAGTAACACATGAAATAACGGTTAATAATCAACAAAATGTGTTTTTTGTTTTTTTTTCTCTTTTTTTCATTTCGTTTTGTTTATACAGGTGCGAATTATGAAGCAGAGTGTTTGGATTCCGTACATAAGGAACAACTTTGCTTCTGACATTTTAAGTGATTTAAATACTGGTAAATTCTGTCAAAAAAAACTTCTCTAATAGGAAACACAGATGAATTTTACAGAGTTATTCACCAGATATCAGGTCTTAAGTTACAATTAACCAAAACGTCTTAATACCTTACTGTTGAAAGACAATAATCCACCTTCTGAAACAAACGGGTGCTTTGTGACGTGAAAAAGTCTAAACAGTATGCCAAAAATGTATCTCAAAAATGTTGATTTATGCATTTCCAACTGATCGGCTCTCGCCTAAAATTATCTCAGTACGGAACTGTGTTTATATATTTAAGTAATATGCATGTCGATTAACATATTTGTTGAGTGTGAAGCATTTAATAATAATAATAATGAGAGTTTTGATTAAGTATTACTCCAACGATAGTGAGAAATTGCGTTTATAAAAAAAATGTTCACGTTCCACAGGATAGTACATACAAAATCAATGTGGAATTATCGTTGGGTTATGATCAATACATGATCACGTCACTCTCCATTATCATACGTTTAAATTAATTTTTGTGGAATATAACATTTTTCCCCACTATGATTCTGATTATAGCTTAAAGCATTAATCTTTCATCACTTGGCAGTATTATCATCATTATTATTATTATTTTTTTGATTAATTTTAAGTAATAATAAAGCAATTTAATAATTTTTTTTCTTTCTTTTATTTACTTTTACCTTTCATTTTGTATAAATTACTAATGATCTTACCGCATACGTAATTATTAATTATTTAATGATAATGAATAAAGAATGAAGAAGAAAGAAATTTTTTAATTTATTTGCTTTATAAAAATATTAATTAATATATTAATATTAAAAGTATTGAGTTTATAATTAGGATTTTTGTAAGGTAAATTAAATATTAAAAATTGGGGACCATACAAATCGAGCTGGATTTCTTCTAAATATCGTTGTTCCTTATCGTTTTGAGTATCATTATTAAATTAAAGTTCATTGAAGAAGAAGCTGAACAGTGAACCACTTGCTAATTTATTTCCGAAACCAATAACAAAATAAAATTTGATGTTCTAAAACGAACACCATCATTTTCTTTATCGTAAATATAGTTCGGCATTTATCAAAGAAGTCTTGAAATTTGCGTGTAATTTGGTTAAAAGATCGGTTAAAAAGTAAATTTTTCCTGTTGATATATGCAGATCTTCATGGCCTTGGCTTTGTTCATTTTTATTTAATAAACTTAATCCAAATCTATAGCTGGTTTGATATGCTCAGCAATTTATAGTTTCTTATGTTCGTTTGTGACAAACACAGAATTTATTAACAAAATTAACTCATCATGACAATGAATTGAATAACTTTCTAACCAATCTAACTGGTGGGACTTTAATTGCATGCTAATTGCTAATTTGGTTTTCAATTTGAATAAATTATCAAATTGTGATCGTACGAATGATGTAATGTAATTTGCCTAGCGTAAAAACTGGTTAATTTAGAGTTTCAACAAAATCTATATGCACAACACACAAGCGAGTCATAAACCAAATTGTTGTAGTGTTACTTTCCTGACGTCTTAAGTCTAACACGCAAAAAAATAGCTGAAATTACTACAGCATAAGAAACCATAAAAGCGCAGCGAATTTTAGCTTGGTTTTTACAAACATATTCCACGGTTGTTGTACATGCTAAAGTGTGTATCAACTATTTGTACTAGAGCGGTGCGATTTTTGACTTATTTCCAAGCAGTGCTGATTGTATTGAACCTAATTGAACTAGAATATTAAAATGATTATAGATATTAGTATGGGTTTCATTATCATTTCAACGATAACAATGTGTGATCTACAAGAAAATCGTTTTAAAACTTCCTATAACCATGACATTTCCTGTGTTCTTAATCTATCTTCATCTCCAGAGCATATTACTCCTGATTCCTTTCATACCATACAAACCATCAAATTAAATTTACTTCTCTAAATTCCTCTTTCCACAATTAACTGACTATTTAAACTGGTTTTTAAGAGCATCTATTATCCATTTTTGCTTCTTTGTTTCTAATTAAACTACTTGTACAATATAAATATTGAACTAAAGTGGTGTTTCGACACTCTTTACGGTTATAAATCATCCGGTGTAAGAATTTTATAGACGTGAGTGCAGCAGATCGTTATTTGTACGCGTTTCATAAAAATTAAAAACCGTACAGCAACTAAAGTCTTGTTTAAATTAAAATAGTAAATTTCAAGACTCAAATTAGGAAATGTGTTTATAAATCCAAGATAAGATATTAACGAATAAAAAGATTCACGATTATCAATAAAAATATTTATTAATGATCTATGGATAAGCGATAAACTTAATTCACGTTACCATTCATCAAGTCCTGGATCATTAGTTGTAATTTTGAATAAATTTTTATTTTCTACTAAGAAATGCTGGTGACACTGTAAAAAGGAAGAAAAATTGTATTCCAAACAGAATAAAGAATAAAATTAAAAAATTTTCTTTTCCTACATTTATAATCCTTTTATAGAAACGATCTACAAATCCAATGCTTATTTTCTTCGGTGGATACCGTTTCCTTAATAAATCAGGTAAACGAAAAATTATTTCTTCAGTAATTTGATTACACGCGCTTAGATCAAAAATCTAAAAAATAAAAAAAATAATTTGATTAACAAATAATGATTCCTCTGCCTAACTAGTACAAACCTCTAAATCTGGACACAGTTCAATACACTTTAAAACACCCGCATTAGTTATATTGTAACAATAATTAATATATAAACGTCTTAAAATTCCTTTGCTTGCAATTTTACATAAATATTCATCATTCATAAAGTAATTACCTTTGATTTTTAATTCTTTTAATTTAGTAAATCTTATTAATGCATTTATTGCAGTGGTTAATGAACGATTAATAAATATTTCAATTGATTCTAATTGATCTTTAAACGATAATGCAGTGATAACATCATCAAAGCAACAATATAATGGATCATATAATGCATTTTGAAAATATTCATTTTTTATATGAAATTTTTTTAATTTAATTAATTTTGCGAATTTACACATATCACTTATATTGCGTGGTTTATATTCAGTGCATATGATTAAATGTTCTAAATTAACTAGATTATCAACAATATCCTGACAGTTTTTCCCATTTAAACTGTTACAATAACCAATATTTAAGTATTCTAAACTTTTATTATTTACACACATCGCAGTGAAATATTCGGGTAAAATATATTCACAGTAGGAAATATCTAAATATTTTAAATTTTTTACCTTTGTCAACCAACGTCCCGTTTGAATGTTACTAGATAAATCTAATTCTAATAATAAGTCAGATGCCTCAATGCATTGTTCATACATTAGATCGACCATTGCAGAATTGCCTAATGATAAAATTTTTAATTGTTTAAAAATTGGTAAATACTTCTGTAGTAATCTCTCATCAAAGGTATCAATTTGATTTAATCGTAATACCTCTAAATTTTTACAATATTTGGGAATCATTTCAATTAAACGTTTTGGTTGTTTTAATTGAAATCCTGACAACGTTAACTCCTTTATATACTTTCCAATTTTTATGAAAATTAAACGTTTTTCCATTAGAGTTTTCTCATTGTCACTAAATATATTTGTCAAGTTAACAACACGATATTGTTTATTATAGTTTGAACTAATTAAATCAGACAATCTTGAGCATGTAGTCTCCAAACTCATTAATTCAAAAATATTTAAAAAAGAGAAAATATGCAACAGGCAATCATCGTTCAAGTGTAATAAAGATTCATTTTCATTGATAATGTCTTTTTCCAACTTTCTTCTTTTTCTCAAATTATAATGTTTCCAAGTGGATGGTTGACGCCATGAATCAGCTGCTTCGGCATTTAACAGTTTCATTCTCAATGCTCTACAAATGGAAAACAAATAAAGAAATTAAACGATTATTTATATAAAGAAAATAATTTTTTTTAACAAACTTTGCAGCATCTTTGCTTTTAACAAATGTGACAAGACCGTACGTTTCCTTTATTAAAGCATCCTCAATTTTACCAATTTCAGTAAATTTTTTCCGCAGCGATAGTGCATGCATCTAGCAAAAAAAAATTCATTTTTTTCATACAAATTACTAAAGTATTAAATGTAAATAAATACTTCATTGGGTACTTCTGGAATAAAAAGTTTTCGAACTAAAATTCCATCCTCTGTGTAAGCATTAACATTTGATTTTCTTTTATTGATATTCTTATGGTGATACCTAAATAAGAATCTTAGTTTATTACAATAGTTAATAAACAATTTTTATTTTACTCACATATTCCTACGTTCCTGGATAATTACACTAGCTAAAACTGGAATTGTATTCTAGATATTTCCATAATAAAATGTTAAACAGGGAGACGAATACAAAATGTCACGTCTATAATAATACATTTTTCAAAATTACCTTGCTTTATACTTATCTTATCTATAATTATCTATTTTTAATAAGCAATAATTGTTTCGTTTATTTTACTAATAACAGCGTCATCTAACTTAATAATTATTTCGTTAATTAATTAATTAATTAGTTACTAATTACTACGGAACTGAGTCTGTTACGTTTTCGTTACAAGCATCTCGTTTCTTTACTAACGACTTATACTTTCAAGACGAACTATAAGTGATAAAGGATGGAATTTGCTATCAATTGGAAAGTATTCAAAAACTATAGTGAAAATTCATATGCTTGAATAAAAAAATTTCATTACTTTTCCGGCAATTGGAGAAACCATTTTTATTGTAAGCCATTAGGAAAATCCATATTAAAATAATAATTCAGCTAATTATTTGCATAAACGATAGTCTAATTAAATAAATTGTGATTCAAAATTTAACTTAATGATACTATTTTGTAGAATTAATTACTTTTATTTAATTACTGTACAGAAATGGTTTATTTAACAAATATTTATTATAAAAAATAAAAGTTAAAACATCTTGAAAAGTTTATTATATATTTTCTTAATTAAAATAGCGTAGATTTGAGTGACACAGTGAAGGTATTCACAAGTTCTGAATCATCCCTCTTCAATTACAATATTATATAGATAATTTTACATAACATTTTATACATATAACAAAAATAAAAGGACTACAATAAAGATGGATCCGACAAGATCTACGTACATATGCGTATAACTTCTCAAATAACATTTATCTTAAAAATAGAAGAAAAGTAAAAGTTTGCATCCCTTATTCTTTATAGCACAACAATTTAAATAAATCCTTATTTTTATTTAAAAATTCGCCGCTGATCTAAAAATGAAATTAGAAAAACAATTATTAATGAAGGAAAAATTAAAAACGTTGAGCCATCTTACTATTATAAATACATTAAACATGTGTTTAGAAACTCCAATAATTATTTTTTTTGGTGGATTACGTTTTTTTAATACAGCAGGTAATTGCATAACAATGTCTTCATTGATGTTATAGCATCCACGCACATTAAGGACCTATTATATGAACAAATGATTTAAATAACAAAAAATGAATTAATCTCTTTGTTTAAACTCTATAACACAAACCTCCAAATTCGGACACAGGCCAATACAGTTTAAAATCCCAGCATTAGATACATTTTTACAATAGTTTACATATAAATGTGTCAAAATACCCTTACTAGCAATTTTGCATAAATTCTCATCGTTTATATAATCGCCACCATTGATTATTAATTCTTTTAATAACGTAAATTGTTGTAATGAATTTACAAAATTCTTCGATTTCAATTCACTTTCAATTTCCAATGATTCCAATTGATTTTTAATGGATAATTCCGACATTAGGTCATCAAAACAATAATATTCATATATATCATCCTCAAAATATGCATTTTTGATGCGAATTTTTCTTAAATTAACCAAATTAGCGAGCTTACAGATGTCATTTTTGTTACAAAATGGATAATAACTGCTTAGTGATAAATATTCTAAATTGCATAAATTCTCAGCAATATCCTGAAAATTTTTTCCATTCATACTATAACAATTTTCGATATTCAGGTATTTCAATGTCTTATTATTTAGGCAAATTTTGGTAAAATATTCCGAGTGTATATTTTCACATTTGGCTATATTTAACGATTCTAAATTCTTAAGTTTCGTCAAGCATCGTCCAGTTAGTTTATAATTACTGGATAAGTCTAATTTCACAATTAACTCCGCTGTCTCAATGCCTTTCTCTATCATTTCTTCAGATATTCCACAATTAGCTAACGATAACACTTTTAATTGTTTAAAAAGTGGTAAATACTTGCTAAGGAATTTTGTATTAAAGGTACTAAAGTTATCAAATCGTATTATTTCTAAATTTTTGCAATACTTTGGTACCATTTCAATTAAACGTTGTACTTGCTCAAATCCATAACCAGAAATTGTTAGATCTTTTATATAATTTCCAATTCGTTTTAACACTAAACGTTTTTTCATTAATGTTTCATCTTTAACACTTATAATGCTTGTCAAATCAACAATCCGATATTGTTTATAACTTATCGAATTGATCAGGTTATAGAATTTGGAGCAAACTGTCTCTAATCTCATTAGTTGAAAAATCTTTAAAAAGGAGAAAATGTGCAACAGGCAATCATCATTCAAGAGTAATAAAGATTCACTTTCATTAATGACATGTTCTTCTGTCTTGTTTTGCTTATTCAAATTAATTTTTCTGGAAGTAAATGGTTGACGCCAAGTATCAGCTGGTTCGGATTCTAACAGTCTCAACGCTCTACAAGCAAAAAAAAATTAGAAAGATTTAAGGATTCAATAAAAATGTTTTACAAACTTTGCAGCATCTTTACTGTTGACAAATGTGATATGGCCATAAGTCTCATATTGGGTTTTCTTTATTATAATATTTTCGATTTTACCAAATTCAGAGAAATTATTCCACAACGATGACAAAGACATCTTCATAAAACTCATTAATAAATGACAATTTTTTAAAAAATATAAATCGATTAAAGCTTACTTCATCGGGCACTTGTGGGACATATATTCTACGAACTAAAACTCCATCCTCTGTATAAATATTATCATCAATATTACTGTATCTGTAATTCCATATTTTCTTTGAATAAAACCTAATAATTTTCCATTAATAGTTTCACTCGAATTTTAATAAAAAATTAATTATTTTTTTTACTTACATTTTGTTATTGAGACTTCCTGAAAAGATTCTGATGAACTTCGGATTATTTTTAGCTTTACTATTCTATGTCACTTTACTAAAATTAACAATCAGAATCGGCTATTAGAATTGTTGCTATATATTAGTTAATGAAGTGAAGTTTCCTGTGCAAGGGCAGCCGAAACAAATTGCGCAGGTTTTTAAAGGTTGTGGTTAGGGGAATAAATAACTGAATACACCTACGCAACCCAACATGAGTCGTAACAAATATCCAATAACGATACTAGAATAATCCACTAAAGTAAAATTTGAATTAAAAACATCTAAAAGAAATTGATTTTGCTGACAAATTAGATTCCCTTCGAACACAGACGCAATGTCACGGATCTTACAGTTTTTTTTACAAATCAGGCACTTCTGAAATAAAGTTGTGTACATTATGTCTAATTACGAAAACCAGGTACCCACTACAAGGGCCATAAGTATTACACATATTCGAATGATTAAAATAGATAAATTACACACCGCGAAATATTAATAATACCATTTTTTCATTCGTACCACAACGTCTTATCCTTGGAAGTTTTTCCTTCCAAATTTAATATAAAATCCTTTATAACCAACATCCAATAAGCACCTAAAATTCAATCCTTTTAATTGACTTGGTAGCTTAGCCTTTTATGTCTTTAAAAAAATTAAATTCACTGCAATCCTGTGTGTACCTAAAGAACACAATAGGATTTAGGATTCAAACATGGAATTTAATTCAAAAACATTTCAATATATAATTTATTTAATAAGTTTTTCTTATTTTTATTATAAATTTATTTTCATATAATATCTTCAACAAGTACGTTTTTACGGATAATCATCGTTATGTCACTTCAATCAATTTTTTTTTATTTTTTTTTTATTTATTTAATATTGAGAGAGATCCCTAGCTAAAAGAATTTACAATTTTTTTTTTTTGTGTTTTCCACTTCAACTATCAACTAAATTTAAATTTAATTTATTTTAAACAGAAAACCATTTCCAATGTTTCATTTTACTAATCTGGATGTATCTTATCCGCTTGTATCATCGTATCTTAACCAATTAAATTGTTTGTTGCATTATCACAATCTACCTGTATTCCCAATTACATTGTTATTAGAGAGCATGCCGCATACCGTAACCAAATTAAAAACATGAAACAAACACTAAAAATTGAGACTCAATCCTGAATCCAAAGATTTCATGTATATGTTCCTCATATAACCCTACACACAGCACTATATTTAAATGATTTTTTCGATATGAATTTTTCTATTGAAATTTTTTGATAATTTTTTACTTTATGCAAATTGATGGCTTATCCTTTCAGGATATACGATGGCTAGCTTTTGTTTATTACGTAGTGACTTGACTTAAAATTAAAAAAAATATGTTCTGTGCCTAACACAAACTTTGATCTAGCGACTTTATTTTGATTTTGAATTGCACACATTTGTGATAAGAAAAACATCAAATGTCTTCGAAGATCATGATAAAACCGAATACAAACGTAAAATAAATTTTTAAACGGTGATTACTCTATTTCTTATCGGTTTTGTAAGATCGTTAAATTCCATTTTTTTCAGCTACCATTTGGACAAATAAAACCAACCAAATGCGAGTTTCTAATATATCCGAATATTCATGTAACTTCAGTAAAAACAGATTTTCGTTATGAATTAGGTGATGCAATTTCATATAGTAGTCATATCGTGTTCAAAACGATGGTTTAATGCAAGAAAAAAGTGCCAATATACCATGCAACTATTGAAATAAGATTCAGATTAAGAACTGATTAGAGATAAAATTGGTGTCAACATATGGCTTTCCACATGATCTTCTAAGTTGTTTTATCTTCTAAGTTTTCGTGTTAAAAATTTTACTTTTAAGCTTTAGAAATTTGGAACTTCAGAGGCCTATTACTTTGTGGATTAGGGGAACTCAGACGGCCTTATTAGACAAAGTTATTTTTTGTTTTCTATTAAATTACCCATTGAAGATCAATAATATTGCATTTTCCTATTATTGTAATACAGAAAATCAGCTAGAGTTGGGGTGCTTTTCCACACCCTACTATGGCTTCGACCCATTCGATATTGTATTCACAACATACTCAAAACTAAATTTATGGCTTTCTTCAAACTTCTAAATAAAAACTAAAATAATATTTTACAACCAAAGAACTTATAAACTTAACCCCGAAAACTTAATATAAATCAAAGCAAACAAAAAATTTTTAATTAAGACTGAAAAAAAATCGAATAAACCAGCTTCAGCATTACATTGCTGCTTACGTTCTGGTTCCACAATGTCACAAGATATGAAGTAATAAATAAAAAAGAAACCAAATCATTTGGCACTGAAAGAATAAATGAAAACTTTTCTAGCTAATCGAGAAATCAACACATTTTCTCCACAATTCAAAAGTTTATTTTTGTCTTTACTTTTCAGTTACTCGAACAACTAGTTATAAGTTTACACAGAAAAATGCAATAGGGGTAGGATTTTTTTTTTGTTAACATTACACCGAATTAATACATTAGTAGATAAGATAAGACAATGAATTTTTTTTTTCTACAATATTTCCTGTTCTACAGAGTATTTATTTTTCCTTGTTTTAATATCTTTTATTATAATATTTTATAATAATAAATCAGCCTTTACACACATAATATGGTAATCATCTTTTGTTTTAATAATTCTTATTCATAAATTTTTTCATTTTTTTTATAATAAATCCTTAGCTAGAGCACCTAATTTTATTTAAATATATCTTTTATTTAATTAAATTAAATTATTTATTTATGTATATATAGAAAAGCGCAGCTGATAATAACCGTAAATTCATTCACAATTAATGTTTAATTTATGTGTTGTAAATAACTGAAGCGGTTATATGTAAAACCGATCTAACAACCTAATTACAAATCACTTACCATAGGTAATTTAATTGTGAATGATATATATTTATATATACACGGATAATGAGTAATAATTTTTGATAATTTATTCAGCAAACGCATTATTTTTTTTTTTTTGTATAAATTTTCTTTTTTATATAAAAATAAAATAATAATTTTAGTGCAATTAAAGCTACTTTATTTTGTCATTTAAATCGTTGTTTGCTATATGCATCCCTCTATCCATTTTGTTTCTCCATTTACATCTCTTCATGCAATAACGTGATCTCTCTTTATAATCCATAGGGTGATTAAAATTATAATCAACCAAAAACTCTTTAAATACTCATAAAACAAAATGGCGTACGATATTTATAACGACATTTTTTTTTAAATAGTTAAACAACGATTTTTCATTTTTTTTTTTAAATTAAATAAATATATGCGCTTTTTTTTTGTTCATTTAAAAATTAACTAATAAAACTTATTTAAAAACATGACAATAATAGTAATAAATAAATTTATAAAAAAAAAATTCAATTATTTTTCACTTATTGCCGCCCTTGATTTTATTAATTTATCTGTTCTTCTGCTTGAGGTACGCGGTAATGTTGAATAACTGGCTGACATCGATTTATCCTATTTAAAAAAAAAATATTATTATAAATTTACATAAATAGATAAAATGAATTGATGTGTTAATGCAGCAATAATTAAAAAATTAACATTAATGTTCACCTGATTAGTGTGATAAACACAAAAAAAAAACATTACAGTGGATTTTATTAAAATTTTATTTATTCCATTGTTATTGATTTGTATTTATCACGTTAATCTAAGGATTATTATTAATCAGTTTAAAAAATAAAAAAAAAAAACAAAAGTTATCAAAATTAACTAAAAACATAACAAAAAAATTTGCTGAAGTATTATTATTAAGTGATCATAAGGCAATTATGGTGGATTGTTAGAAGCTGTTGTTGGACTACCTAACTAACGAAGCAAAATCATTCAGTAAAAACTGAACGTTTCTATATGGAATACAATATTTGTCACATGAGAGCCACCGATTGATCCTTTTTAGGAAAACTTTTTTTTGCATTCCATCAAACTAACCAGGCATCTTAAGAAGACATTCTTACTTGTCCACAGCAATAGTTATTATAGAATCAATGAAATTCTCTGTTGAAGATGGTTAGTTGGTTTAGACAATTTGGAAAAGATCTTTTAAACTTTTTAAGTCAAAAACAGCATTAAGGACTAAATTTAATTCATCTGTTAAATGATTTTGAAACTCTCAAATCTCCAAAGAAAGAAAGCACAGAATAATCAAGACTAGAATAGGAGTGAAGTCAACAATGGTCTATGTAAGTGAGATCTGATCTGATCTAGTACCATACACAGAAACAATAGATCAACAAATTACTATGAATCATATATAAGGAAAGATAATAGACAGATATAAAATTAATAGTAACTAACAAAGTATGTCAGCCATTCCTAATAGAAGAAACTCTTCTAGACTAGAAGCCTTATTCTCTCAAAAGTAATAGAGGAATTTTTATGCTTTTTCCCATCTATCATATTTCAGCTATAGTTTTAAAAAAAATTGCCATTATAATCCTTATAATAATTCAAATTAAAACTGAATCAGTGCAAAAAAAATAGAAAACGAAAAATAATAATTAATAGTTATTGGAAAGATGATTATTGATTATAATTATTAACTAAATAATTTCCTTAATAACACAAATATTATAGTATTAGCTTAGTTTTTGATAATAAACAAAAAAAAAAGCAAACAAGCACATTCAACACACAAACACATAAAATGCCTGCCTGTTCGTACATTTTTTAAATTATTTTTTGTTTAATTGATTGATTATAATATGTATTTATCTATTTTTTGTAATATATGCCAAAACACAAAAGGATATTATATGAATTTTAAAGGAGAATAATTTATATATTTATATAAAACAACAAACAGAAATTTAATTAATTAAATTTGCGTTTCTTTGTATTCTTCAATATTTTTATTGACTATCGGTGTTTTTATAATTTCACCATCATTATGTTGATGCATTAATAAAAGAGATGGCAGTGGTGTCGGTGAACGTGATAGTGGTGGCACCGGTGCTCTTCCTTTTTTATGTGTAACAGGACGTTTCATTAACATCTCATTATTAAAATCTAATAAATTATTTTCATATAATAAATCACTTGTGCTGGTATTATTACTTGAATAATTATCCGATTTTATTGATAATAAATCATTTCCATTATCATTTATATCATCGATTATATTCATTATCGATTTATTACTGCTATTTACATTTTTATCACCGGATATAGCTGTATTAATTAACACCGGTACATCGATATTAATTATTTTTTCATTTTCATCAGTTTCAAGTAATATTTCGTCATTATTTTTTAGTATTTTTATTTCTTGGTCAGTTATGTTAGTTAACTTTTCTATTTCCTTTACATTCTCAGTGTTATCCTTTGGTTTTTCGTTATTAATAATTATTTCTTGGTTACCAGCTTTCTGTATTGCATTCTGTAGAGTATCATTATTAAATATACTGACTGCTGATGGAACATGGTTCATTTTTAAAACATTATCATCAATTTGTGCATCAATAGTTTCAACAAATACATCATCATCACCATCACTAAAATCATCATTTTCACTTAAAATATCTTTGAAATATTCATTGGTTATCGTTTTTCCATTATTTATTGATTTTTCATTTAATATTTCATCATTATAATAATCATTTGGTTTCTCTTTTATTATATTCGATGATTTTGTTAAATTATTCATTGAAAAATGTTGCTGTTGTTGTTGATTAATAAATTGTTCTAAATGTGTATGCGGATTATAATATAAAATCTGTGGATAAGGATACATTGGATGATTTGTCGAATACATATTATAATCAATTGTTGTTTCATCAAAATCATCATCGACCTTATGACGTTGTTTTTATTTTTTTTTTTTTTATTTATTTTAGTTTTTTTTATAAAAAAACAAAATACAAAAGAAAAAGAAAAGGAAAATTATAAATAAAAAAAAATTATAAGAATAATAATACTCGAGCTGATATATTAAAAACATTGAATTTTAAATAATTGTATATAAATAAATGAAATAAAAACCTCAGATCGTTTATTTTTAATACGTGGTCGTGTTGTATTCGTTAATGATGCTGTCCTACATAATCCACCTGTAACCGGTTCAGCAGCACTCGAATAACCGGAACTAATATCCTCTGATGATCGTATGTAACTTAAAAAATATTAAATTTAAATTTAAAAAAAAATTAAAAGATTTAATTTTTTTTTTATATACTTGTAATTTTCTGGTAATATTTTTGTAGCACGTGAATTTCCATTAACATTAACACTACTACCAGCACTATTTGCTGTTGCTAGATCAACTTCAGGAAAATACATATCCACGTGACGGCCACCACTTGATGAACGTGAACTTTGTGTACGAGAACGTAAAACTCTTTGATGATTATTTTGCTGTCCAATAACGTTATCAATCTACAAATTTAAATTAGAAATTTTTTTTGTTTAAATACAAAAAAAAAGCAAATTTACTTCATCTTGTGTCCGATGAACATCCGGCTCTGATAAATCACTTAAACTATAACTACGTCTAATTGTTTGCACTAAATTACCGCCACCCTATAATATAAAAATTAAAAAATAAAATTGTTTTATTAATTATTTTATCATAAAAATTTAATTGAAAACAATTTTAATTACGTTTAATAATTTAAAGGAAAATAATGAAAAAATTAAGAATAAAAAAATAAAAATTTACATACCAAAAATTAGTAAAATAAAATAATGAAAATTATTAATAAACCTTCGGTGATAAATTAGTGTTATGCCAGGCTAAAGACACGCTAAAGTAAAATCTGTATGGCAGACCATACTGCTGAGTTATGCAGGAACATTCACGTGTAGCCACCAAATTTGTGTTTTTTGTTTTATTAAAATTATTTAAATAAAAATACATGATGCTGCTGTATGATGTGTGATATGCAAATTATAAATTTAAGTTTAACACGGATTTAAAGAAGCAAATTAAAAATGTTATGCAAAGCGTTGTTTTGTAAAGAGTCTACAAACAGTATTAAACGAGTTCTGTAAAGGTTACACCCGAACCATTGCTATAGCGCAAGTATATTGTACATGGTCACAGCAATTTATCATCATATAATCATCTCTTTACGGTACATTAACCACCAAATACAATTAGATATTAAAAAGAAATCACCGAAAACTATTTTATTAAAAAATTAGTTGAATTATTAGTGCTAACAGACATTTATTTAAATTAATTTATGACCGAATTTACGACGATGTTTAATATTGTGTTTAGAATCCAATAAAAATATTGTGTTATGCAGTATGCAGTAAAATGTCGTTAATTTACACCTACTAATTAAAAGCATTCCAACGGTTGTGTAGTAATCGCATAGATTATATCTGTCGACGCTTATCTTATCAAACTCTACGATTCACCAAAACATTTAAATTAAATTTGAAACATTCAATGCATATCGGCAAACTAAAAAATTAATAATTAAAAGTCAAGCGTCATAAATCCCGAATTTATAAATAAAAATTGTCATAATTTACTATCAGATTTCTATTTTTCTATAATTATTCTCCTTCAATATTTGTTGGTGTTTGTAGGCACAAAATCTCCATCGTATATTTTTATTGAGATTATCACTTGCTGCAGAATCCTGATTATAGTAATAATTAGTACATTAGACTATGTTGGAAAGAATCGCAAACGAATAACGTATTGAAACGTATCCAAATATACCTTATGAGCCGCATACAACGCAACGCTGCTTTTGCAATAGATACCTATGCATTTACGTTATAGTCATCTATTGTTTTAATTTAAATTGAATTTAATGTACAGTAAAATCCAGCATAAAGGTTTTTCAGTATGACGCGACAGTAGTATTAAAATCCCTGACTATTCCTGTTACGTTTAGCACTTGTACTTTGTGGAACGAATAATCAACGAAATGTTACCAAATGTTAATTAAAAATTTAATGTTGATGTCTCTAATGCCACTACAGCGTTATTTAGTTTGTAGTTAGGCATTTTGATAGCGTTTAGAGTCTGCAGAATTTTTTTTTTTATTTTTTATATTATTTACTAAATTAAATAAGTAAGAGCAAAACTTTTTTAACTGTGATCATTTTCATAGAACTGATAGAAAGTATTATTATTTTTAAAAAACCAAGCAAAATTATTCATTTTAATTAAATAAAACAAATTAAATCAAAAAAAAAAACGAAACGATGCTCAATGAGAGCTTGCAAACAGAATTAAAGGATAAGCATTAATTGTAATTGGTGCTGTGTGTGTGAGCTTTATGTTATATGATAAAAATGACAAAAAATAAAGAGAGAACAATACATTAAATAATTTAATTAAAATTAAATAAAAGCAATAAATAAATACAAAAAAAAAAATATATTTTTTTAAATTATTTTCTCTCATTTATTTTTATATAATTAAAAAAAAAATTCCTAATTTTTATTACTATCGATATTATTATTCTCTAATTACAAAAACTTAAAAATATAAATTGACTTGACGACACATTTATTATAATTATTAGGCTCCTACATTTATTTATATATCATACAAAAATAAAAAATTTAATTTATTTATTATGAAAAATAATTAAAATTTGTTGAGAGCATTGTCTTTTGTGTCTTTTTCTTCTGCTTCTTCTTCTTTTATGCTAATTTTTTTTTTTTTATTAATTCCTTATTGGCTACTACTACACATAATATAGCAACGTATAACCACCAAAAGTTGCATAAAGCATCTCAGTTTTATTTAATTGAATCATACAAATAAAAAACAATTAATTTTTAGTTAAGTTTTTATAAGAACTCCTAGAATATAGTTTCTATCTAGTATTCTAGTATCCTAGCTACCAGAATCTAATATCTAGTATATTAGTACCAAATATCGTAATTAGTATCTAGTATCCCATGTACCAGAATCTAGTATCCTAGTAAACTAGTGTCCTAGTATTTAGTATCCTAGTACCAAATATCGTAGTACCAAGTATCCTAGTATCTAGTATCTAGAATCATAGTATCTAATATCCTAGTAGCTAGTATCTAATATTCTAGATAACAGAATCTAGTATCCTAGTTACCAGAATCCAGTATCTTTAAAAACTTTTATTAAAAATTTTTGCTGTATAATAAGAAACTTAGTAAAATTCATTCAACACTCTCGAGACGACGACTGCATATTCGTATAAAAAATTGTCACAATCGGTTTAATTAAATTTAATTAATTTTAAAAAAAATCCTCACAAAAATAATTACAAAATATAAATCAAAAAAAAAAAAAAATTCAACAGACATTTTTTTAATTTAATTACTTAAAAATTAAAAAAAATAATTATAAAATACAAAAGCAGCAATTTAATTATATAATTTGTTTTTTTTTTTTGCACAATAATATTATAAATAAATTTTACACAAAAAAAAATAATAATAATTTTTCAACCATGCATATTTTATTAACACAGAAATGATTTCTTTAAATATTTAAAACAGAAAAAAAAAGAAAGAAATCTGGTACATGTATCCCCTATGCTTGATTGGTGGTGTTTGGTGATTTATTATTATTAATATTATTGCTGCTGCTGTAACTACAACACACAACATCATGAAAATTATGCAAAATTATAAAAATTAAAAACATAAAATTACTAAGAAATAAAAATTTTTGTTAAATCAAAGAAATGATAAAACACAGCCCAGTGATGGTGGTGGTGGTGGTAGTAGGTTAACGGAACACATAGCAAAATTAAATTAAATTAAAATAAAATTTTAAAAATTAATTTATATCAAAATTTCTCAATATCAACATCATAATCAAAAAAATTCTCATCATCCATCATCATTTCTGTATCATAATCAGGTTTTATTTGTTTTTTACGTCCACGAGTTTTTGTTGTTTTTGTTGCTCCTGTTGATGTTCCTATTGCTGATCCTCCTCCTCCTCCTGTAGTTCCTGCTTTCTTTTTATTCGCATTATTCGTATTACTTCGTGAATTTACAACAGCACCACGCTTTATTTTACTTGATGCTGATGTTTTTCGTGTAGGCATTAGTCTTAAACGTGCCGCACCATCACTATTATTCAAGTCTTTGTTATCGTCTTTATTACACTCCAATAACGGTGTTATCAGATTTGTTAACATTTCATCATTGTCATCTTCTGAGGAATGCTCATAAATTACATTCTCATCATTATTCTGATTATTATAATTATTATGACGTGAATAGATTGAATCAACGGATGTTGATCGTGGTACACATTTCATTGCCAATGATGTTGCTCGATTACCATTATTCTGATTTTGACCCGTTCCTAATGTTGTCTCATATCCAACACCTAATCCATCGATTGTATCACGTGCTGTTGGTGCCGTCAGTGTATAATCAGAACGACTAGTTTGCAAATTGTTGATGCCGCGTGTTTGAAAAGTCTGCAATTCGTTGTTGTTGTTGTTGTTGATGGAGGTAGTTTTGTTTTTTTTTTTTTTTTGGTGGTAGGTGGTAGGTTGGTGATTTTTAATTTAAATAATAATAATTTTTATTGTTTTTAGTAATTTTAATATAAAAAAAGGTGATTATGCGCAATGAAATTGGAGTAGTGATGGATGGTGCATGCCACACAATTTTATTTTTTTAAAATTAATTAAAACAAAAAAAAAAATTATTTAATTAAAATTAAATTAATGGAAATAATAAAAATTAATAAAAAAAAAAAATCAAAATTAATTAATGGAAGAAAGAGAAAATATTATAAAAGCATAAAAATAATTTCATTTTTTTTATTTTTAAATTTATTTTTTATTATTATTTTGGCAAAGTGTTAATTAATTAATTAAAAAATAATAATAATAATAAACAGAAAAAACACCAACAAAAAGATTTTTCAGAGCTTCTTATAATTTATTAACACAATTTACTTTCAATTAGATGTAATAAAAAAATAATTCGTTTACCTTTATAGCTGTTTGCATAATAACACTGGTAGCATAATTGACACCTTTTGAGCCTAATTGCAAAACAGCTGTATAACCTTTTTCCTTTGCTTGTGTTATGTATTCATCAATTTCCTAGATAAACACAAAAAAAAATTACAATCAATTAATCCAATTTATTTGATTATTATTATGTATCAACGCCACTGCTTACCTGTTCCCTTTTTGTTAACATCGGATGTACAAATTTTCTATATAAAGTTGAGCTGCCTCTGGTTGCCGGTGATAACAGCCATAACACAATAATTACTTTAACTTCATAATAAAATGGGAACCATGATAGGAATATATCGGTAAATGTTTCTATACAGGTGAATAATGCAAATACAATCCAATACATCATCCATTTTACCTAAAAAATAAAATTTTAAAAATTACAAATTTAGCGAACATAAACTTTATGACAAACAACAATAAACAATTCATTTCGCGTTTGTTGTTAAAATCACAAAGCTGGTATAATGATTTTACTCTACACAATAACCGTCAGGATAATAAGTTTAATTAAAAATTATAAAAAAAAAAAAACTCAATACTTACATATTCTTTAACATTTTTCGTTCGTACAGCCTTATAAGATGCATATGCTGGATATAGAGTACCAAATAATAATCTAAATTTAGGATATAATAAAAAACTGGATAAATAACGTGGACATATAAATATAATAATAATACACAATAAACCGGTGATATTTATTATAGAAAACATAATTAATAAAATTAAATTAATTAAACGGTGTCACAACTATGTCAATTATAACATTATTCGTTGATAATTTTATTCATTTAAAATAGATACTGTTTTCGTTATTATTGCACATTAATTAACTCGTCACTGATTACATAAATTGTTTAATCAGTTCGACATACACACACAAAAAAAAAAAAAAAACAAATCAAAACGCGAAAAAAAATGTCAAAACGCGAAAAAAAAATATCACAAACAAAATTAATCAAATCTCGCACAGTTAATTAAATCAAATCAAAAATTTTAATTTAATTTAAATAATTTTTCTGAATTTTAAGCAAGCAAACAAACAACATTCAAGTAAAACTGAATAACCACACACACACAGCACTTGAAAACAATAAAAACAAATGCGAAAAAAACGCGAGAGAGCGAAACATTGAAAATTAATTTAAAAATAAAATAATTTTCGACACAATTCAATGAAAATTCTTTTTATTGTCATCTCTTAAAACATTAACTAATTAAAACTGGTGTTGTTGCCTGCTGTTCTTTATTACAATGACTACATAAATACTAAACTGCACTTTAACAGAACAGAACAGCACCAATCCAAACACTTGCATACACCAGACAGCAAATAAGATGAAATAATTAAGGAAAGACAATTACGTAACAGCATAAATGCAACATAATTTTAAAATGAAAAGTTAGGAAAATACGGAGGAAAATAAGAAAAAAAATTCAACACGCTTTTCTTCTGTGTACAGTGGTGTCTGTTGTTTATAAGCACACACAAAAAACCAAAACAATTTTAACCAACGTTAACATATTTTGAGAATCAACCTTGTTGCAGGACTTGGTACATATACGGGTAGGCATGCAGTACTAGTATGTCTACGGTACTAGGTTTACCTTTACCGTAACAGTAGTATTCTACCCGTACCTTCAAACATTCATACAAATAGAATTAGAATTTGAATGGAACAATGCACACCAGATGAGATATAGCAGATAAATCCTCATAAATTAATAAATATTGATTTCAGAAGGAGAACCAAAAACAAACAACAATTTGTAATGGAACAAAATTCTTCTTGGAATTCATCTAAAACGCACTTCAACCATTTCCTGTATAACAAACAACGATCATATTGATCAAAAAATATTTCCTGTCCTGTAATATTCTAAGAAATATAGATTTGTTGATATTTCCTGTAAAAGTTATTAATACACAAAAAATTAATAAAAACTATAGAGCAAAACTTATATAAACCAAACAAATTGAGACTCTGCTGTAGTTTATTTATTTTTATTTTTATTTATTTTAAAACCAAAATTGAAATTTTTCGAAATAATAAATTAAAAATAAAAGTCAAATTTAAAACACACATTCTCTAAGATCCAGATCATCATCATCATCATCATCTCATCATTAACAACCCATATGATATCTCTCGGATATAATTTTTTTTATTTTATTATAAATTATAAATAGAAATCGTCACAATTGCAAGTAATAACGCGACGCAGTACACAACAAGTAATAAAATCGGCACCCGGCATAGGCGCAATAACGACAACAACAACAGCAACTACGACGACAAGGCAACAGCGTTAAAAAAGATAAAAAATATAATTAACGAAAACTATATTGTGTCTTTCCGTTGTTCAAAAACATAAAATCAAAAAATTATTTCTAAACTATGTAAATGACCTGAGCTCTTTTGTGTTTTTAGTTTTTGATTTAATTATTTTAAATAAATATTTAATGTTGTAGCTGATGCTGCATGCAATAACGCAACCGCCTGTCACAACTCATCAACAAACCTATTCTCTGCTTTTGTTTAATTAATTAAAATTTTATTTTTACATATAGGAAATAAGGTTTTGTCTTGCCAATATAAGCCAGAGGTGTTACACCTACACGTACTATATGGGATTAATTTATTTTCAACAAGGAAACAATTCATGGTCCAATTGCCTAACAATGCAATGAACCGTTACCAACATTATTATTATAACGAAGCCGACCCGCCCTAGTCCCAAATTCCATTTTAACACAAACATTTTCTATTTTTAAATTTTCTTTATAGCTGGAATTTTACACTTCTCGCTTCTATACTAAACAACTTCGCGTCATTGGAAAATACAATGAATATTTTCTCTAAAATAATAAAAAGGAGCGAGTTTTCATTCTTTGTTTATTTTTCTTTTAAAATATTATTTTAGCTGCGATTTGTCCCTATGATTTTATACAAATTTGTATAGCTGTAGTAACAAAGGAACAAAGTTATTTTTTTCAGAACATTAACGCTTCTAGTAATTGTATTCTATTGAAAAGACAAAGGGACGACGACGAAAGTATTTTAAAACTCATTAATCCAATATTTGTTCCATTTTTTATCAGAAATTAAATGATTTCCCCCACATATAAAGTGCAATAAGCTTCAATTTCTAAAACACACTTGAAAACAACTCAAATACTCCTGAAATGACAAACAACCATAACCACAAAAAAATGCAAAAATAATTAATAAATTCATTAGAAATCCATAGGATACTAAGAAAAAAGAGTACGAAAATAATTATCAGCTAATACAATTTAAAAATTTTAAATTAAAAAACTCTTCAAATAAATTTTTCTTTTTATCATTTTAGTTGAGTTATAAGAACCGATAAAGCAAGCGCACACATAATGCGAAGAAATATAGCAAAAAAAAAAAATCATTCATATTCTAATTATAAAAACAAATTTATCAACAACAAAAAAAAATAATAATAAGCGACGCCGCGCAAAATAATCTAAATAACAACAGCAGCCAACCAGCCGCAGCAACAGCAGCAGCACAAAGTAAAAAACATATGTTTTTGCTTAATTTTTGTGATTTTATTATTGTTTTCCGTTTTCTGTTCTGTTCTTTTTCTTTACTTTGCTTTACTTTACTTTTGTATTACAAAATAGAAATACAGATTTATAGTAGGTTCTGCCATTTAATGGCGATCATAAACACATTTTTGCTGACTATAAGTTTGGTAAAAGTTTTTAAAACGCGAGCTAGATATTTTAAAAACTTTACAAGAGATGAATACCTGATTCAAAACTTAAAAGTAGTTCAAAGGACCAGATAAAACCAAATATTAACCAGTTTTTGTTTTTGATCTTAGAAGACTGCACATAACACACAAAAAAAACTTCCCAAAGTTGCTCAATTTATAGCTCAAACAAAGAACTGCAAACATTACAAAAAATAAAATTAATGAATTTCAGAACACATCTGAGTAATGAATCATAGCAAGCTTGCCATGCAGAAGCGTGACTGTTATTATCGAGAACTTAGAAAACTCAGACACCTGCTTTGGTTACGACACTGTAAGTAATCACTATTTTATTTAAACTTCTTATTTAAAGTCTTTACCCAACTATATGATATTTTACTAGCAGACATTTACAATATTGGCTAGTTAACTATCAAGCAAAAGCAAATTACTTCAAGAAGAATTCCTAAGCATGCCTGTATTTACACTACGTAATATTTCCTCGTGATTGACTAATTACCATTTTAACGTAAGCAAATAATTATCATGTAAAATCATAAGTTTACAATAGTTAAGTGGCTAGCGTACTTTCAAGCAATCAAAAAAGTGCATATTTTAGATAATAATCAACTATCGAATGGGTATTTGTGAATCTAATCATTTCCATGATTTCCAGTATTACACGTAACGCTCTTTTCCACAAAATGTTCTTAACACATAATCTCTAACCGAATAGATTACATCGATTATCAGACGATTGATGGTCATAATCGTTCAACAAAAACATTTGTTAAAAAGAAACGCGTTAAACAGCTACCGTGTTGTTTGAGGTTACAAGTGTTACAAAAATTTATCGTTTTTAATTAATACAAAATTTTTTAATTACAATTTTTTTTTTTTTTTTATTGTTTTTAATTATTTATCGCATGTTTTACAAACATTAAAAAAAAACGAGATCATTTCATAACAAATAAACAAAATAAAAAATTTATTTTCAGTTGCTGCTTTGCTTTGTGCTCTATGTGCCTATTAATTTGTAAATAAATTAAAACAAAACAAAAAAAAACGTTAATTAGTGGTAAACAATTTTTTTTTTACACCTTGTTAGGAGAAATAATTTAATTTTTTTTTTTTTTGTAATTAATTAACAAATATAAAAACAAGTAATTAAGCCCGCTAACTTCTTTTCTCAATATGTAGTCATCAGATTAATTAATAAGTAATTAAGTATTCGGTGCATACAACACACACACATTGCCGTTTTATAGTAAAATTAATTAAATAAAAAACAAAGCCGTAAACATAATTATAGAAACGGAAGATCCCATTTTTGGAACGCTTACTACTAATAGTAATGAACTGCATAAAGTTTATAAATTAAAAAAAAAAATGTTTCAGGTTAGTAAACAATTGAGTACAGGTACCGTAAATCCCGCTTATAATATAGTAATACTGGCTAGGTTTTAAGACTCACGATATTCTCGAATATCTTTGCGAGGATATTAATTCTGCATGAAAATTTCTTATAAGATAATTTTCAGAGATCACTGGAAAACAAAATTCATCAAAACAGAGATGGGAAATTTGTGATTTTAGCGACTTTTTTGCAATAAAAGTATTGAGAAAGTATTACTAAAAATGATATTAGAATGATAGGTACTAGAATCTAGAAAAGGATAACGACTAAGGATCATCTGACGCAACAAACTGATTTCAATGAAAGTTCTATCTACATAGCATTGGTATGCTCTCAAAAGAAATTAAATTAATTCTTTTGTAGATCCAGATAGAATTTTTTCCAGAAGAATGAAATAACTATCTTAGCGGACAAACTAACCATCGAAATCTTTATAGAATTAAAAAAAAAAACTCTTGAAACCACAGGTTCCACGAGTTTTAATCCTCTAATCCAACAGGGGTAATATTTATTGGAAGAACTAAGGAACGAGTATCGCATATATAGAGTACGGAACAGTGAAGCAGAATTTAAATTAAAACCGTTTAACCGCATAACTTTTATAGATTAAAGGTTCAAATTAACAGAAATAAATGACGAAAAAACAGCAACATCCCACGCAACAACAACAACGATACACTTTTAATTGAGCAACAATTGAAACTGTTTAGTTGGAATAAATGAGGAGTTAATGAATCACGTTTTTATGTGAATAAAACAAAAAAGTAAATAATTTAATGACAAATAAATTTAAACATAAAACAAAAAAAAAGAAGAATAACACGCGCCAGTATGTTTTTGTATACACTTAAGTCGCCATTAAATAAAATTCTCTTAAGATGCAGAAATAAAACTTCGTTAATGTTGTGTGCCGTGTTAACAATTTCATCAATTACAATCAATTTATAATTACACCAATGACTTAACTGTTTGTGACTTACTTACCACTCAATAAAGACATTCGATTCGATTTGATTTTATGTAAAAAAAAATTTAAACAAAGAAAAAGGAAATTATTATTTCTATGGAATATTTATTTATTTTTAATTATTTATTCATTGTCGTCGCAGACAGCATTTTAATAAATAAACAATAAAGTCTCGTAAATATCAACATTTATTTTCTGGCCTACACACACATGCAATCAACCAATTAAAACTACTATTGTCGCTAGTGACGCAAGTCTGACCGAAAGTTTGTTTAAACCAGAGGTTCCTGAAATCAATAAGAACTCAACGGAAATATTCCATAAAATTTTGTACGTGGAAGTCACGTAATTCCTACCATCATTAATAAAATGAAATAAAACAAAAAATTGTGGGTAGACAAATAGGTAGGTTAGTAACCCTGATTCAAGAGATACAGAAATAGAAACAAAAACGTCAGAAACACATCTAGAAATGTAATTGCACTCGATTTACAGGTGTACCCAATATATTTTACAACATAACACACAGCGTAAATAATTGTCGTTTCTGTGCTGCCTTTTTTTAAATAATAATTACTTTAGAAAACTCTTCTACCGTGACAGTACCGTCAAAAAATATATTCGCTGGTTTCTGGTTCTTTTTTTTTTTTTTTTGACTAATTGTTTCCTAAAATATTGCACAAATTAGTGAACATTTTGGTTAGAAACAAAAATTTCTGCATTTTTATCTAGTATCAAGTTTGTATTAACAATTGCAGCATCCTCCAGAAAATTCAGATAATAATATATCTATATTCTACAGGTTTTTCCTTATTGTAAAAAATGTATTCCACGACTTTAGAATATTGTAGGATGATTATTATACCGCAAACCTACGTTGCACATATGATCCAGTCGAGTACGCATTATCACAAATTGTTATACAAGAAGTTTTTGAAGGATTCATTTTATTTCAACACCCTTCTATTATTTTATCATAACTAAGAGTCATCCTATAAGATTCAGTTAATTTGGAGACTTTTAACCTACACTCTTCTTCTAAACTATCGTAAATAAGAAACATTCAAAAGGATATCATTTATTTGCGGACACTTTATCAATACTCTACGGTTTATATTTGTTTAATTTAACAAAAAAAATTATTTTCACTGCCAATATCAATAAGATAAGATATGGGTAATGGGATTAAAAACGCAGTTAATTGGAAAAGATTATAAAACAATGTGATTTCCCAACTGAATATTATAAATACAAAACATTTGAGTAAACTTTAATTAATCGGTACGACATAAAGGCGACACAATGCGATATAATCATTTATAGAGAATTTATGGTTTAAAAAAAAAACGATGCATCACATAGGGCTTAAATTTTGAATTTAAATAGTAAGTCCCCGCGGTTATGGTAACGAATTATAAATTTAAAAAAAAAATTATTACGACGTAACATTCAAACCACACAAATCGAATCCAGACTGTTTATAAAAAAAAAAAAAAAAAAAAAAAAAACCCTACACATTCCCCATATAGCATTTCCCCAGGTGACAAATCTACACGCAGCAGCAGCAAAAAAAAATAGAAAAAAAATTCTGTCTAATTTCATCTTATTTATTTAATTTTTACCTTTTTTTATATATTATTTCAATAAAATTTAATTTCACTTTCATACAGGTAAAACAAACAAACAAACAAACCAAAAAAAAGATTTTTTTTTTCTTTTAAAAACTCACAAATGAGTCAAGGATGTTGAACGATTTTTGATTTTTTTTTTTTATTTTCACGGTTTGTTGTTTTATTTTAATAAAAACTTGTTGTTACTGATGATTTATGTTATTTATTACATTAGAGAGATTACCTTTTATAGATTTAATTAAAAAAAAAAAGAAGAAAAATCGTTTAAAGAGCGATGGAAAAAAAAAATATTTTTTTTTTTTTGTTCATGACTTTTGACATTTTTTTTTCTCCTTCATCCCTTCATTTTCAAATGATGAAATTCAGTAAAAAAAATAATCTTTTTTTTTTCTATCTTTTAAACATAATTATCGATTAAACTTCTTATTAATAACCCGATTTACCAGTTATAAACATTTTTTTTTTGTAATAATAAATTTATTCAAATCAAATTCCATCCGTTTTATGGATTAAAATCGTGATTATTGCATAAAGGAAAAAAAAATATAATTTTCTTTTTATGCTTTTTTAATTTTACGTAAACATAAAACGCATTAAAGCATTAATTTTAATTATTATTTAATAAGTAACAAACAACAAAATCATCGTTACGACCTAATGCAGGAAAAAAATAGTTTTTTTTTCTTTTCTTTTCTTTTTTACTTACATTGATAAACGTGATATAATCGCACTAATCATTTTTATTAATTTTTTGATTTTATTTATAACTAATTGAAAAAACTTATTCACTAATTTTTAAACAAAAAAAAAAAAAAAAACATCAAAAACACACAAACAACACAAAACAAATTTTTTGAATCGAAAAAAAAAAAAAAATAATAAAAATTTTTTTTTTATTATTTTTTTTTTTTTAATAATTTTTGTTCTTTCTTTCAATAACAGCTGCCCACTGTCGCCATATTTTTTAATTTTTTTTTTATTCCTTTTTTTTGCCACTATGTTCTCAACAAATTTCACCAGCTCAAAATAAACACTAAAAACACCAAGAAATAAAAATAAAAAAACGAAAAACTTTTGACAGATGAAAAAAAAATTATTTTTTTGTTTTTTTTTTTAATTTTATTATTTACCTATAGTTACACCATTTTGTATATTAGTAATGAACACTGTAACTAATTTTTGAATAAGGCAACACTATTTATTTAAATTTAAAAATATATTTTTTTTTTTTACTTTTTTTTTTAATTTAATAAATGCGAATTTAATATTAAATGAAGATTTGAATAAGATTATTAAATGGGACGATCGTACAGTCGGATCAAATTAAACCCCATCGCCACATTTCCTCAAGGTAAATATTGCGTCTAATTTCCGCACGGCGAACAGTCAAAATGGATTGAATGATATCCATTGGAATTGAATTGCATGGAATGGATGAATCGCGATATATCAAAATGATTTTTTCAATCGAACCATGATGAAATGAACGTATCGGTCGTCTTCTCTTTCAAATTTAATATCCCTTTATCCCCTCAATCGTTTTGATCCTATATATAATAAACTAAACTAAAAGCGAATATTACAACAAATAAGAAGGAGAAAGTGGTGATGTATAGGCCACACCCCCGGAGCGGATCACTAGAAATGGACCCTGCTAAATGCAAGAAAAAACTATCACCGATCAATAGCAAAAGATATGAAAAAAAGATGTAACAGAAGTATAACAGACTACTATGGAGATCCCTAGTTAGAAGCACAATGACACTTCCAGTGGGAAATGAGAGATAAAATTAAAAATTAAAAGAATTAAAAATTTTATTATTTATTTTCATTAGTATACTGTTCAAGACGTTGTTTAAATAAATCCAAATTTAGTTTATGCATACACAGGTATCTGCCGGCAAAAAACACAACAGGTATGTCATAACGGTACAAGCGTAAAAATTTTATGTTTTCCCTATGGGTTATGAAAACTTTCTCCAATATATACGTGTCTTTGTACGGTGATAATTCGTCAACAAGATCATCACATAGTGAACAATTATCCTTTGTGTACAGCGTTAAGATTGGCTTTTTGGTAACATTATCCTGATATGATGTTGGCCTGAAAGGAAAGTTCACCGTCAAAAATCAAAAATAAAACGATAAAACCAAGGGAGTTTACCACAAATAAAACATTTATTTCATAAAAACATTATTTTCTCTACATAAAAAAAAAATCTCGTAACTTTTATCAATAAATCAATAATCTTAAACTCAATGAACAATAAATCAATTTCACCTCAACCGATTACGCGTGAAAATTATTAACAAAAAATAAGGCATTATGTGTTGGAAGCGGTGTTTTGTTGGATATCATACAAAATTTTCTTACATTTTTTGAATAAGAATTGATGAAGCACCACCTCCGCCATTGCATATGGCAGCACATCCGTATTCTCCTGTTTTTAATGTGTGCGCTAAATGGGTAACAAGGCGAGCACCAGACATACCAATTGGATGTCCCAATGAAACAGCACCACCGTGCACATTTACTTTACTCGGATCCAAGTTCAAGAGTTTTATATTAGCGACCGCAACAACCGAGAAGGCTTCATTGATTTCCCACAAAGCAACGTCTTCCGTTTTTATACCAGCCAATGCAAGTAATTTTGGGATGGCGGCTGCTGGAGCAATTGGGAAATCAATCGGATCAATTTCAGCATCAGCAAAAGCAATAACGCGAGCTAATGGTTTACATTTTAAACGTTCAGCAGCATCAGCTGTCATAAGGACAACCGCGGAAGCTCCATCATTCAAAGTGGAAGCATTACCAGCGGTTACGGTGCCATTTTCTTTTTGGAATACTGTTCCCAATTTATCAAACTTTTCAAAATTAATACGTGTAAATTCTTCATCGACAGAGACCACAACGTCTGGTTTACCACGTTTTCCAGGAATTGTAACCGGAGTGATTTCTGCATCAAACACCTTGTCAGCCCATGATTTTGCAGATAATTTATAACTCTTGATAGCATAATCATCTTGTTCCTTGCGTGTAATTCCCATAACTTTGGCTGTATTCTCAGCACAATTACCCATATGGAATTTATTGTAAACATCTGTTAAGCCATCAAAAACAATTCCGTCCACAAGATTAACCCCACCATATGGTGTCTCGCCTCGTTTCAAGTAATACGGAACATTTGACATTGATTCCATACCGCCAGCTACAACAACGTCCTAAAATAACAAAAATGATTTTATTTTATTTTTTATATTTAATTATAGAGACGAAGCAGATGATAAGAATCACTTACTTGTTGTCCCAACATTAATGTCTGGGCACCCAGCATAATACTCTTCATTCCGGATGAGCAAACTTTATTAATCGTTGTGCACACGGTTGATTTTGGTAAGCCAGCGAATATTGTCGCTTGTCTAGCGGGTGCCTGACCACCACCAGACGACACCACATTACCCATATACACTTCATTGACATCATCCTTACTGATACCAGCTTGCTTGACAACCGATTCAATTACAATTCCACCTAATTGTGTTGCCGATAATGGTGCCAATTGACTCTGAAAACTACCCATAGGGGTTCTAGTTGCTGCCACAATAACAACTTCATTGATTTTCGAACTATAAAAACGTGAACTAGTTGAGAATGCCTGGAAAGAGACAAAAGAAAAAAAAAGTTTTTCTATGTAATTTAAATTAAAGTGGAAAATTTAGACAATATTTTAAGCATAAAGCATATGAATTTAAAAAACCTTGAACGCGCATAGTATTTATGTAAGAATTTAAAATTTAAAATCTATTTAATTTTTTTTTTTTTTTGGTTAAACATTAGAAATGCATGACTTAAAATCTGATTACACAATCACAGTGAAACCACAGAGAAATCTAATTAATTATAATTTTAAATAAAAGAGGATTAAAGGCTTTAAATAAACAAAAAAAAAAACACACACACACAAATTAGGCTGACACTGGGGCCTACGTACCTTTCCAAATTTGATTAATAAAGCCATTTTTGATGGAGAATAAATAAAATTTAATTATCTTTAATATTTATAATAAAAAGAAAAAAAAAGAAATTTAAAGCGGTATTAAAAAATAATTAATAAAGTAACAAAAAAAAGAATAAATAAATTAATTAAAATTAATAAATGCGGTTATATCACTGTGCAGACACAACTGAGTGTCAAAAAATTCTTATCACAAGCAAAGTGGAATTTTTTATTTATTTTTTGTGTCAAATAAGAATGTTCATGTATATTGTGCAGTATAATTTACGGCGTTTTTTAAATATATATTTTTTTTGTAATGGAATTTTAAAAATATAAAACAAAAAAAAAACGAAAATTTCTTTTTTAATTAATTAATTAAAGAAAATATATATATATTATATATACGTAAAGTAGTGACGTTTTAAAATTGTTTGTGGAATTGATTAGTCATAAGACATGCTTATTTCTTGCTTTTTTCGTGTACTATTTCTTATACTAAAAAAAAAGAAGATGAAAAGAAAAAAGAAATTTTTTTTTTTTTAATTTTTTTACTTTACCATTCTTAGTCTTAATTCACTTTTATTCACAACAAAATAATAATAAAAACAATTCCAGTCAAATGGTAAAATAAAATAATAATAATTAAATGAAAAATAAAAATAATAAAATAATAATAATAATTGGGGAAAATTTAATAAACTAAACTTCCAAGCTCGTTCACAACTTTACAAACACTAACCGTATACAACTCCCCGTCATATATATGTAAAATCAAACGTAAAGTATTTCTATATGAGGGTCAAGTTGAAAGTTTTCTCTCTATCTGCTCTTCTCTGTATTTACATTTATTTTTATCGCTTTTATGAAAAAAAAAGTTTCTAATTTTAATTATTGATTTTAGTAGAAAATCGTTAATTAGTTTATTGGAATTTTTTACTTTAATTTTGGGATTTGAGTTCTGGACAGTAATACTGTACTGTGGTGTATACATTTTGGCGTAAATACTTTATTTTATTAAATAACCGTTTATTAATTAAAAAGAATATAATTTTAATTTATTCATGACTATTATTTAACTAAATAATAAATAATTTAATAATTTAAATAATTAATTATAATATATATGATTATAGAAAAAGATAAATTAAAGTAAAACCGATAAATAATGTGTAACAACCATTAAGAAAAAAAAATTATCTGTCAAAAAACAAAATAATTTTCTTTTACATATGACAACACTATTCGTTTTTAAAAAATAAATAATTTTCACTGTCTTAACCGTAGAATTATTCATTATTTTATTGTTTCTCATGATTTTTTAATTTCTTTTGTATTCATTGTGACATTATTGAATATAATTCGTGAAAATAATTTATTATAAATAAATAAATAGTTTGTGTATTGAAAAAATAAATAAAATAAACGGGAAAATATAACTATGGACGCTACGATATTAACAAATGATCCGGAATTAAAACGTCATTATAAGGGGCACAAAGATACATTAACGTCAATTTCGTTTAATTCAAAAACAAATCAGATTGTTACATCCAGTCTGGATAAGACTATGATGTTATGGAATTTTAATCAAGGGTCACGTTGTACACAATATATAGGACATGCAGATGCGATAAATTGTGTTACCTGGTCACCAAATGGAGATTTTATTGCGACCGCGTCAAGTGACAAAACGGTTAGACTGTGGGTGCCGAAAATAAATGGCGGTTCCGGAGAACTGAGAGCACATACAATGCCTGTCCGTTGGGTTGACTTTGACGCCAAAGGATTGATGGTTAATTAATTTTTTATTATCCTTACTAAAAAATAATTTACAAACGAATTGAAAAAATAAAAAAATTTTACAGTTGGTTACAGGATCAAATGACAAATCAATAAAAATATGGCAAATATCCCATAAAGTATTTATTAAATCAATAAGCGAACACACAAATTGGATCAATTGTGTTAAGTATTCACCAGATAATAAACTTATTGGCTCATGCTCCGATGATAGAACAATTAAATTTCATGATACTACTTCGTACAAGTGTGTTAACAGTTTTACCGAGGACAAATCCATTCCAATGGCTTTTGCCTGGCATCCAAACAGTAGATTAATCGCTGTCGCCTTAGCTAATAAGAATACAAATCAGAATCGTGTTAAAATCTACGATTTAACTACAAATAAGCTTTTACAATTGTATCAGATGCACAGTAATGTTATAAATTCACTTGATTTTCATCCATCCGGAAATTATTTACTAACTGGCAGTGATGATGGCAACATGAAGGTTCTGTTTATGACAGTTCTGTTTAAGATTTGCATTTAACTAATTAATCAATTAATAGATTTTAGATTTGCTGGAAGGACGTCCCATATACACATTGACGGGACATCAGAATCGTGTAACTGCTGTTAGTTTCTCTAAAGATGGCCAACTATTCGCATCTGGTGGTTCTGATAAACATGTTTGTGGACTTTCTAATTTATATTATTTTATTTTCGATTGATTTATTTTAATGCTAATGTTGTATTACAGTTGATGGTGTGGAATACAAATCTTACCTCGTCAAACAGCACGTACAATACCGAACGCCATAAGAATGTTGTCGATTCATTATCCGATGAGAGTTTCTTAATTAATTCACAACATTCAAAAAATTATCAATTAAATGCAAAAAATGATTATGAGGTTTAAATAAGATTTTTCTTCTCTTTGATTTTTCGTTTTTTTTTTATTTTTATTTTTATTGTATAATTACTAAGGATATTCCAATTACTTACAATAATGCAAGCATAACTGTAAATCATAATGATGATAATAAAAATTATTTAATTAATGATTATGATAATACGAGAATGGGAGAAATTTTAATAGATATTTTAGATAAGTTGGATATTTTATTTTTGCAAATAAACTCGTTAAGCTGCGTTCTGGAGTCACATGATAAACGTTTATTAAAATTGGAAGAGAATCTCTAGAATTCACGAATGTCTCTGATTAGTTTATGTGATTTTTATTTTATAAAATAATAAATTATTGAAAATACCATATATAAAGGATTTGATTCATTTACAAGATATTCCTTGGTTAGTGCACTAATCGAAAAAACTGTGAGGTTGCTGCATTCATACTTTTACTATCGATGTTACATTGGATATTCTATTTCTATGGTATATCATCATTATTATCTTTTCGGGATGATAAATTTAAGTATATTTAGTGTTATCAAGCAAAAACATGAACTCAGAAGCAGTTTATCAAATACGACAAAGGTAAAAGGGCAGCACTTAAACTCCCTTAAACTTCTTGAGGAACTGAAAATAGAAATGATTCTTTCGTAATGATAGAGATTATAATGCAGGCGATTGCAGATGAGTGAAATCAAAGCCTTAGGCTCTAGCACTTTGTAATCAAATATTAGATTAATTGGGCTTTTAAACTAAAAAAATGAATTAATTAATTAACAAACAATTCTGCTTTATTATTTCAAAACTGACCAACAAACACTGATTTACATCAAATGAAAAATCCGCAGCCAATACTTGCAGTCTTATACCAAGTATACAGCTATGCTAATCGTTCTGCATCTGCGCCTTATTAATAAGCGGCGTAACTACATATCTGGCATTGAATATTCAATTATAATTTTGAATAAATCTCTATTTTCTGTCAAAAATCTTCGTTCGGACTATAAAATCACAAATGGTTAGAAAAATATATTTTTGAATAAAAAACAAATTTTCTTACGATTAGAAAATCTTTAAAAATAGAGGAAACTCTAATAAATAACATTTTTGGTGGTCTTCGAGTCCTTAATATATCTGGCAATTGAAATAAAAACCTGCTTGTAACTTGTTTACATCTATATAAGCCAAGGGTCTGAAAACATTGTTTTGCTTACTGAGTGGAAAGAAATATTTTGCCAGACAAACCTCTAAATTTGAAGACAGCTCCACACATTTTAATACAGCTTGATTGGTTATTTTGTCACTATTTACCACTAGACGTGTCAATATACCTTTGATCGCAATTCTATATAAATCGTGATCTGTTACAAAGTCATTCCACGTAATTTTTAATTCTCTTAATTTGGAAAATTTTGTTAATGAGTTCGTTGCGTTAGTAAATTCGCTCATAATATTTGTTTCTACTGATTCTAATTGATCTTTAGCTACCAATGCATTGATTACATCATTAAAACAACAATTCGATTCAGTAAAATCGTCATCTGAATATGACAGTTTAATTACGATTTTTTTCAATTTATTCAGTTTTGATAATTTGCAAATATCATTTGATGTGCACAATGGATAAGAGTTGCTGATTGTCAAATCCTCTAAATTAACTAAATACTCAGTAATGTCATCAAAGTTTTTCGGGTTCAACTCATGGCAATTTTCTATGTTTAACTCCTTTAAAGTTTTATTATTTTTGGATACTTCGGAAAAATATTCTGGCTTAATATTACCACATTTGGCAATATTTAAATATTCTAAATTTTTCACTTTAATCAGGCATTCTCCAGTTAATGAATAGTTTCCTGACAGTTCTATTTTTTTTAATGAACTTGTTGTCTCGAAGCATTTTTCCAACATTACTTCATTCAGTCCACAACTAACTAACGATAATTCTTTTAAGTGTTGTAAAAGCGGCAAATATTTCTTTAGTATTTTAGCTTTATAGATATTAAAGCTGTCAAATCTTATAGCTTCTAAATTTTGACAATATTTGGGAAACAATGGAATAAAATCATCTGATTGCTTATTACTTCTTGAGAACATTAATTCCTTCATAGTTTTTCCAATTCGTTTCAAAACCGATCGTTTTTCCGATAGATTTGAGTTTTTATCATCCATAATTTTAGTAAAGTCCACCACACGATATTTTTTAGAACAAACCAAATCAACTAAGCCTGAGAATCTCGAGCATACATTTCCCAAAACAACAAAATCATATAAACTCAAAAAGGAGAGAATGTGCAACAGGCAATCATCATTCAACTGCAATATAGATTCATTTCCAACTGTAGACATTCTCTAAAAACACAAAATAAATTATTATTCAAGTCGTAGCAACACACAATCACTTTGAGGTTAAATTGGATGTTCCATAGGTGATTTATTCACTAGACAATCAACAATTATTATACCGTGTCAAACTGGTAATGTCACTCTTCATGTGTTATTTTAATAATTATTATGTTATCGTTATTAGCGATGAATACAAAATGATTTAACATTTTATCTTATCTAACAGATTGTAGTATTGCGATTAAATCCCTAATTTCGCGTAATCAAATTACTAGATGTGTTTATTTTGTCTTCTTTTGTTTAAAAAAGTTTTCCATCTATAATTGATTTCGTTTTATTTAGCCTGATGCGGCATTGTATTATCCATTCATTGATTTTGTCCGTTGCATTTAGAAATTAGCAACGAGGCGGGTCTGAGAACGCTCCGCTGTGCATACTATAATAAATAATAACATAACATAACGAGAACATCCCAGCTGTAAGGTGGAAAAACTTCAATCAGGAATAAATTTTAATTCATAACTTTAGTTTCATTAAAAATTCTTTATTAATTTATGTAAGGAAAACAACAAAAAATAAAAATTATTTATGTACAATATTTTGAGAAATTGTTAAATAAAAAAAAAAAACAGAAAAAGGGGAAAAAGATTAGAAAACGACGATACGTAGGAATATTGTTGCTTCTGAAAATTTCTATTTAAGTTATCAGAGACACTGTGCGGATTCTTCTTCTTCTCCTTCTTTGTTGTGCTTTTCATGAATAAAAGAAAAAACCCAGTGGTATTTTGGCCAAGGCGATTTGTGTTGACCAGTTGTCCTTAATATCAGTATGTACACCAAGACGAACGTTTTATTCTTATTAATTAATGGCTGATTAGAACCTGATAGGCGTTTAAGGATCCTGTAAAAGGTTAAATTATAAATAAGGATAAAGCAACAAGCAGCAGGTCTTAAGTTCTGCGTCACAGCGAAGGAAAGAAGTGGAACTAATTATCTATATATATTGAGGCATATTAGGCGTATCACACATTCGTTTCATATTTTCTTTGTAAGATTTATTAAAATGTCTTTTTATTTGGAATTTTTTATTCGCAATAAATTTTTAATTAACGCTTAGGTTAATAGGCCTAAAAGGCAGATTTATAGGCACATACAAAAATAAATAAAAAAAAGAAAAAAAAATTTAACCGCTAAAGCTAAACTTATAATTTTTCATTGGAATTATTAATATTAGATGTCTGCGACCCACTGATTTGATCCAAGAGAATATCCACCTCGTATAAACCGGTGGGCGCATTAATACCGCCTTGTGTACTTATCGATCTAGCTAATTTTATTTTTTGACGTTCGATACGCTCCTTTTCGCGTACTTGTCGTAGTCTTTCGAAATCATCTGCATGCTCATCGATTGCATTTAATTTATCATCAATAGAGGAATCATTACTGGTGTTTAAATCGTGACCAGTTTCCCCTTTCATTGGTTCGTAGTTTGTGTTTGGATTTTTCGTAATATCATTAGGTGCTGATGTGCTTAACAAATCGATATCAGCACCATCGTTGGGATACAAATTAATTTGTCCCACATGTCCAACAGCCGATTGTGTTCGTTGATATGGTAAATTTTTCCCTGGTACATCAACTGGCAAAGTAGCTGCCGGTGGTCCTAGTTGCGGAAATAAACCTTGCACTGTAGGACGTTGTTCTGGCCGCATTGACGTGATTGTCATTTGTTCATCGACTTCCTCAATCACTTGATCAGTTATACGCATGCTGCCGCCACCTGGATAATTTTTATTTGCTAAACTTGTCGAACTCGCTGATCCCGGTAAACGACCACCTAAAATTAAAAATTTAATTAAACTTCTTAATTTTCCTTCTCATAGTTTATCTTTAAATAAAAAAAAAACTTACCCTCGCCAGTACTGCTACCCGGACGACTGTCTTCACGACTGAAAAAACGTTTCAATGCTGACGCCACCGTATTAACACGGACTAATGTGCCAGCAATACTTTGCATACTAGTCGTTGATCCACCGGACATATGTCGATCACGAGACATTTTTCTTTCGGCCGAAAAATGTATGCCGCTCGCATTGTCATCAGCCTAAAAATACAAAAGACCACATAAGTCCATTTATTTTGAGTTTTTTCCTTTTTCTCTTTTTTTTTTGATTTAGTGTTTTTGCAATATTATTAATTAGCTTCTTTACTAATCCCTAACATAATTCCCTCAACCTTTAATCAAACCTTAAAACGATAAAAAATAAATTTAAATAAAAATATTTCATTGGTTAGAATAAGCGTGTAAAATACTACAGAAAAAAAAATTTTTGTTTGTTTTTTGTTCTTTACAAATTATTGGTCAGTTCTATTAAGCGGTAACTTATTCTAATTCAGCATGCGTATATTAATTAATAAATTATTTATTAATAGCCCCCGTGTCCAAAATAATAAAATTAAATAAATTCTAACCTCATCTAAATCAGTTAGCTGATTGAATTTATAATTGACACTTTCTAAATTATTTTTACCGACCATATCATCCACTCTGATGCTTGATGGCACAATGGGTATCACTTCGGCGTTCGCCTTTGTAACCTCAATATTAGCAGTTGATGGTTCTGGGTGTTCCTCACGATACTGTTCGGCACCCACTGTGTACGGTAATTCCGTCGGAAATACCTCATCCCAATACTGATCCTTTATTAATTCTGGATGTTCATGATGCATTTCATCAACAATTAAATATGAGACCTGAAGATTACGGTCAACCATCCAGTTAACTTCAAAATCATCATCATCTTCGCCAAATGGATTTATAAGCGACTCGGCCACTTTTAGCCATCCCATATAGAAAAAGAATTGTAACGTTGTGAAAAATGGGAAGTACAAATCCACGATATTCACGTAACCCTCGACAGTTTTATTCTGTACCCACTGAGTTCCCATTATTGATGTCATAAAATACGAATACACTGCCAATGTAACCACCTGTGTATAAACCAACGGCACACTGATCGTATCGTATGAAATCAGTAAGCCGCATTGCCCCCGAAACTTATTCAGCTCATCAATTATTGTTTTCACAGCAAAATCATCACGAATTCGACCCTCTTTACGGGCGCGTGTTATAATACTTGCCGCCCACACAATCGGCAACCAATGTTTTGACGGTCGTGGAAAATTCTTATTTAAATTGTCCATAATTTTCTTTTCATTGTCTAAAATCAAGCCAGCTTCCTGTAAATGGTCAAGCGTTGGAAAACGTTTTTTAACACGTGGTGAAATATTTATCAAAACCATGGTCAAGCATAGGCACACATAACGCATTATTGTCCGTCGCATAAGGCGTCCTCGTTCATCCTAAAAATTCATTAAATTTTTAAAATTTTGATTTTTGTTTTTAAATCGACATTTGTTATTACCTGTCCGTGTACATTCGCACTAACAAAAACTGCAATCGGATCTGGCCAAGGAATACTTGTGTACTGATTCCACCATCGTGTCATAACAATCGAAACGTAAAAGCCCAGTACAAATGATAATGGAATTAGATTACTATATGCTGCACAATATTTAACAATACCTTCAAAAACTCTTCATTTCATAACAAATAAAAATTAAAAACAAAACATAATTAATTAATTAATTTATTATAAAAAAGAAAATTATGTTTTTAATTACATTTTCTGATCCGTATTCAATGCGATCCGATAGGTAATATTTAAAATGTAATAAAGCAATAAGAAAACGACTAAATCCAGCCAAACTAATTTATATATGCTACCGCGCCATCTGTTTATAAATAGAAAAAAAATTAATATACATATATTTAATAATATTTTATCGAAAATAAATAATAATAATAAAAAAGAATTAAATTATCTATTTTAATAATAAAAATTATCAGTTTATTAATTAATAATTAATTAGTAGTTAATAGCATAGCGATAACAAATTTAATTTATTATTTCTATTTTTGTATTTCACACATGTATTTATATGCATATGTATAATTCGCTATAACGACACAATACATCAATGTTTTGGTTTATCGTCTTTAAAAATGCATAAAATTAAATTAAAAACACATAAAAAAGAAAAAAAAGAAAACAAAACAACTCGTAAAATCAATTAATTAAAAAATATTCATAAACGATACCGGTTAAGAACGTTGATGCAAAGATTATATCTGACAGAACATTCTGAATGTTGGATAGAACTAGAAATACCTGCGGTGAATAATCAGAATAACAGATGATCATAAGCAGTTTCATGCTACATTAAATGAAAAAACTCTAAATCTACCATATGAAGGCATTCAAAAATCCCAACCGTTTTGTCTTATTCTCTAAAATTTTCTCTAAATTGTTGTAAAAAAAAAAAATTATTGGTTCTGAGATTACGAACATTTTATTAACGCTTCTATTGTGTGTTTGAAGATAATTTCTGTATTGACTACGGAAAATCAGTTTTACACCTAAAATCTTAGTTTTACAAATGATCAAATGATACAAATCGATAGTGAATCACAGCTTTTAATAAATCTTTTATAAAAAAATGGTCAGTACAAAAGTTATCGCGAAAATTATGCATCCTCGAAAAATTTGACTACATGCTAATAGGATTACTAAGCATCAGACTTCTTACTTTAGTAAATTTTTAATTTCATCCTTCTGAATACTAATTTCACAAAATTCTTAAATTGCTATGGATAGCTTAGGTAAATTAAAAGAGTTATCCCTAAAGCATTTACGGCTTGCGTGACTTTACGTATTCTCATGGTATAAAAGTGAAGTTTTGATGCCCCACATTTATTGCTGTGATGTGTTTCCAATATAAGCACTAAACAGCGTTAATATCGTAACATTATCTATCATGTATACAAGAGTGATCTTGAACATAACTATAATTAAATAATTTTTTTTTCTGATTATTCAATGGCAGTAATAAAATTAATAAAAAAAACCCTCATACACGTATAAACTGATAATCAAGCAACAGTTGTCATTGATGTAATTATTACAATAATAGTTATAATAAATTAATTAACATATTTGTGTTGTAATTTAATTAATAATTACTAAAATCATACTGCAAACAAATTTTAATTTAAAGAGACAGAGTGAGATGATTTTTTAAAACAAGAACAAATGGAAGATTTGAACATTAGAACACAAGAACATTAGGAAGAAATGGAAGAAATGGAAGCCGTATTGTATCTAATTTCCACGTTCTAATAATATTGCGGATAGAATAACTTTTGTAAATTCAGAAGAAATTCCTAGATTTTAATAAAGAAAAGAACCACATGAACATAATAATAATAATTCATTTATTTCTAAGTATCACGATGACAGTTTTTCCCCAAGTTTTTTATTGTAGATCATTCAAAAACTGTCATATGACTCTGCATAAACCAACATTTTTAACCTTCATTAGCATTAACAAATGGAATTTTCGATTATAAACGAAAACATATGAAAAAAAACGATATTGGGAATCTCATGCTAAAAAATGTTACTTCTGAATATAACGAATAAAGTTTTTGATAAAAAAGGGATTAAATAAGCTGGGTACTTGTAAAATCAATGATCTGTTTAATATGATAAGCTGTATAAATTCGTCCAAATTTTCTTAAACACATTTTGAACGTAAAATGTAAGAATCCATTCGAAAAGCATTCTAGACCTTGTAGGACTTTCAAGTGTTTTTTCTACAATTTTTTGTTCAAATTAGTAGCATTTTATTAAAGATTATTAGAATTGTAATGGATTGTGTAAGGAATAAAACCCACAAAAATTTTGTTTATTAAGATATTTTCAGAACGAAACCTTCTCTCTAAATATTAACGCGACTATATCGTAGCAAAAAAAAAACCTTAATAAACAACAAAATGTGTGACATCAATGGAAATGACAATTATTACAAAGAGCGAAACAGACAGAATTGTCAACATAAAATTACATAAAAAATTATCACATTTATGTTAATTATTATATATTAAACAAAAAACAAAAAATCTTAATTAGAATTTGCATAGTGCTGTTGAAAAATTCGTAAAAATAATTTTTTACAAAACAAAACAATCAGAGATCATTAATTTAATAAATATAATATAAATGAAAAAAAATAAAAAATTAGGTTGAAATAAAAAAAATATTTTTTCTTTTCTTTATCTTCAAGGTAGAAAATGATAATTATTAAGATGAAAATGTTGTTTTAATATTATTATTTATTAATTCATTGTTTTCCATCAGAATGTGAAAATAAAAAGGCAAAATAAATTTACATGAAAGGCGATCACACTTACCCGATGCAACACAAATAAAGCTTTCGGCTATACCGACTTAGACTCTCAAGACGATCTAGAAGAGGTAGAGGGTGGAATTTGGTATCAATTGAAAGATATTAAAAAACTGTTATGAAATCCGTTCCACAAATCCGTTCCAAAAATTTCCATTACTTTTCCGGCAATCGGAAAAACCATTTTTTTTTGTAAGCCTTTATGAAAATCCATATTAAAATAATAGTTAAGTTAAAAATTAGTGAAAAATTTAATTAGATAAAGGATAATCTAATTAATAAATTGTGATTAAAAATTTTCCAGTTTTCTTTTAATTTAAAAGAAAAACGAAATATTTCTCGATTTTGTGAATTTGAAAAAAAAAAAAAGGTTTTTCATTTCTCAATTTGATGACACAACTTGTGTATACAAAATTTTCATTTTCTATTTATTTTTTTTTGTAACTAAAGACAATGCGCTAACATCAAAGAAACATTTTTTTTTATTATTTATTTATTAATTAATTGATTAATTAATTATATAAGCGTAACATTTCGTTGCCCTTCATTTCTGTATGTATATTTAATTAACACATTTAATTACTTTTTTAGTTTTATCAAATAATTTTATTGTTTAGAAATAAACAACTGAAAACATGTACTAAATACATAATTAAAGTTTATTTCTAAGTGTATTGTGGTATGACTCGAATGGTTTTGAGGAAAACAAATGAAACATAATAGACATGTTGTGCCTTTTTTTTATAATAACTCGGACCACTAAATATCTTTATAACTCCTTGCTGAATTAAAAAAATAATAAAAATATTTTTCATTGCTAATCCATCTCTGGCTATCAGAATCACAACAATATTTATTCAAGTCACGAATTTGTCGCCGTATTTCCTGTAGCAAAGAATTTTTCAAACAAATAATAATAAAAAAAGAAAACACCGAAAATGTACTTAACAACATTTAAGTCCCTTCAATAACGCAATAAGATTTGTAAAAACCTTTGGTTTAATAAAAAATAAAAAATTTCAACGTTCTGTTAACGTAAAATAAAAACAAAAAAAAAATTATTAACAAAAAAAAAAAGCGACGGGCGGCAGAAAACTAATTAAAAAATAAAATAGATATAAAAAAAAAAAAGTAAACAAAGTCGCGCAATCTAAGCGTCTAAATTGTTTGAAGCAAGTGAAACTTTTTCTAAGAAGGAACAAAAAATTTATAAATAAATTTTCTAATTAAAATATAGAAAACGTTGGAGTCACAAAAATACCCCATAAATAACAATTTACAGCCAACAAACCGTACAGCTGATGAAAGTACAGTAAATTGTGTACGCCCTGTGACTATTTTTATTCATTTGAGGTTATTGTCACTTCAATTACGCGTTTTAAGACATAAAAAACAAAAATAAATAGAAAAAAAAATTTACCCTACAATAAAGTCTTAAATTAAAATTTTTTTTCTATTTTTTTTACCCTTTAATTTCCTAGCAACACAAGTGACGTAATTTAATTTTTTCAATTTTCAAATATTACACAAATTATACACGATTATTATGTTTAATAACAAGTATTAAGTAATTTCTACTTCCAATGTTAAATTAATTAAATTTTTTATTTATTTTTTATTTATTTTTTGTCGTTTTTGTCTTTTCTCTTTTATTCTACTTTGTAGCTGGCAAAGTAAGTGAATCAAATAGTAAAAAAAATTAAAGCAAATAAAATTATTATTTATTGAGGGAATAATAATAAAAAGCCTACAGTATGTATTCAGAATAATTATTAAGGTGTGTACACAATACGTTGCCTTACATTACATTGCGTTACGTTACATTACAATGACAGATTCTTCTAACAGATGCATTAACTAGATTCTCTTTTGACAGATCTAAATTATCTATTCTTGAATTCAAGCTTAACTTTCGATTAACAAATTAACAGATTTCACCCTGAATCCGGTCTGATTCGACAAGAAAACTAAGGCCCCTACTGTACTAATATTATACCAAAAAAAAATTTATTTGTTTTTACCGTCGTTTTACCGCTTTTTTTTTATGTTCTATTAATTTCTGTAATTTTTTGCTATTTTTATAAGAACAAAACAAATTCTTTTCATCACATAATTTTCTTTGATTTTCGTGATGGTTTTTTTTTTGTTTTTTGATTGATTCTCAGTATTTAACACAGAATTAAACCATTACAGAAAACAGACACAATAAATAAAAGATTTATCAAATTGGCGAGATTAAAATAGGACAAGTGAGTAATATGCGTCGTAGTCATGTGAATTAGACTAAAGCAAAAGTACTAAAAAAAAAAACAGTTGGCGAAGTGTTTAATTGTTAATTTTGTTAATAATAAAAAAAAAAAGACAAAAATGACTAATATCGGTCAATTAATGGGTTAGTTACATGAGATGATTACGATAACCATGGGATATCAATAAAAAAATATCAAGCACAATTAGTAAGTGATACGATAGATTAAAATACAATTTGCGGCTATCCTTACCCATTCTTCGAAGATTGAGGAATTTTTAATATTAAAACCTTACTCAGAAATATTATATTAAAATTTTCGGATACCATCAACTGTTCTAATAATATTTTTTAGCTATTTGAAGCTTTGAAATTAACAGAAATTCATTACCTATAGGCATATTATACGTAACCAACCATACACATTAATAAACAACATTCCACAAACATTAATTCAAATAAAATTGATAATTATCTAGCATAACCTTGCCTTTTTATTACTTTATTATTAACTTTATTTCAATTTTATTATTAATTTGTGATTTGATTTTTGAAAATCACAAATGCCCTTTTGGAATGATAAAATAAATAAACAAATCTCCAACCAATAAAAAAGGGCAATAAAGTGACAGGAGTGTAATAGACTAGAGTTTTTGTAAAATCGAAATAAATAGAAAGTCAATGTCATACAATTAAGCCGATTTTAAAGTTTTTACTATAGTTACGCACGAGATTCTTTAAAATTTGTTTGATGAACAAATTACTAAACATCTGACTGTCCTTGACTGAGTTAAATTTTTGTGAATTAAATTTAATTTACGCTTTTGCTATAGATAACAAAAGCAGACATAAGTCTGGCTTTTGTTAATCACTTTGCTGTGTTTAGATAAACTTTGGGATGAAATAAAATAGAGCAAAAAAAAAAAAGACTTTTTTTAACGCGAGGTCTATCGAGATAAATTTGGGCCCTTTTCTATCAAATAAGTTTGAAAAAGTCTTCAAAAACAGGGATTTTAATGAAAAAATCGCTGTTTACAAAAGTAATTCTGGATACAATTAGGTGTCCTATAAATAACACATTATTTTGGCGAAATATTCTCATTACATTCTAAGGTAATAGATTTCATTTGCCTGTTTATTAGTTCAATACTTCAGATCTATTCTATTCAGGTAAGCCCTTGCTTAACGGATAGGCAAGGTAAGAATCGTTTCTTGTATCCAATTAGATTAGCAGATAAATGAGAAATGTCTACAAAATACTATGGCATATAGAACGATTAAAAAGACTTTTAATAACTTAGATTCATTTAAATAGCAAGAAAAATATAAAATTTCCATTAATTAAAAATTGTTTAAAATAAAATTATCATACAAGTTCATTAACATGAACAAATAATTTTTTTTTTTGTTATATCGACAACAAAATTCACCTGCTTAGCACACATAAAAATAATAAATAAATTTGATGAAATCTCAAATAAATAAATAAAGAAGGGGAAAATATAATTTTATACATTTTGTGTGCAGATTAACCAAAAAAAAACTTATTAATCATATTACAAATAAAATCGCGAAAAAAAAAAATAAAATGATTCATCGCTATTTAATTAATTAAACGATAAACGATGGTTACGTCAACTTAATGTTTTTCACTACTATTATTATAGAGAAAAGTCAGTAAATGAAAGAAGAAAAAAAACACAAAATACAAAAAAAAAAAATTAATTATCAATAATCAGACGGGAAGAATAAGAAGAAAAAATATAATTATTATTCTTATCAGGAATATGGTTTTGTGTTTGTTTTGTCTCTATCTCTCGCTTTAAAAATGGAAAAAAAAAATTTTTTTTCTTATTAAACATTTATTTTATGATTTTCTATCTTTTGAAGCATATTTTAAGATAACAATGTAAACACTTAAATATGTACAGTGCAGTGGTGGGGTTCAGCCTAATCGGTGGGTTAATTTCCTAAAAATTTAGTCACTCAACGAACTGGTTGTTAAAGTTTATATTCAATCGTTCTTCGTCTGTAATTTTTCATTAACAAAAAATCTGGATTAAGGTTGAATAATTTACTGATCCCCATCACTGGCACAGTGTGGCTCTAAACTTAACTAAACAATAGTTTTTATATTTTCATATTAATGTAGTCAATCAGAGAGGGATTCAAAACATTCGTTACAAACTTTTACGAGTTATGACGGATGTAAAATAATCACTGAGGCATTCCTGAAACAACGTTATTTTAATGTAGGCTCCAATCTTGAAATATTCTGTTGTTTATTCTTGTTGTAAGTCGATTCAGAAATTATAGAAAAGTATTATTTCAACTTTAAATCACTCAAAACCTCAAATAGATCCGATTATATAATATTTATCAATCGTAAATAGTAAGATAGGTAGACTTTTAAGAAATGTTTCAAGTAGAATACAGACACACGATGTACACTTGATTTAAGATACAAAGTGCTTAGATTATAAAAATGTTGATAACTAAAAACATTGTTAAATATCCGCATTAATGTAGATTTGATGTTGGTATTATCATGATTCAACAATAGGTTTCAGGCGGTCAGAATCAGTTCTGTGGAATCGTTTTTTTTTTTTGATTATATTAAACAGAACGAGGAAGTTATCTTAGGCATTTTGTAACAATTTGAAGCAGCAATAATTCTGCATGTTAAGGTGATACGTTAAATGTGCCTAATTCCAGCCCTTATAAATTTTTTACTTTAATTAAGAAACAAAACTTGTTGCTTTAGTTTCTGTCAACACTTTTTGTACTCAATACACAAATATCTGATTAATTATGATAATTTTTTTTTGTTTTTTTTTTGTGTAAATAATTTTAAACTAAACACTAATCATGTCATGTGTGTTCGATAAGAAAATTCATAATTTTTCTATTTCCATTCAACCAGTAAAGTGTTAACAGGCACCTTTGGCTATATTATATCTGCATGAATCAATAACCTGCATGACAAAAACAAAACAAACATAATTCGCATGATAATTTCATATTTGCAGTTCCAGTAAACATTTTTTCTTTTATAAATCCATAGTTAAAGAATTTTTCCGCAATATTTCGTGGAATTTTGTTACAAACAAAAAAAAACAAATCATTTGCTGCGCAATTTCCAAATACAAAGCACATGGTTCCAGTTTTCTTCTAAGATTAAATTCATCAAAAAACAAAAATACTCACAAGAAACACCAAACCAATCAAATCTCTAACTATTTATGCGGTTGAATTATTTTTTATTGCAAGAATAAATAAATAAAAAAAAAAACGAAAAACCCATTAAATAATTTTTTTTATTTGTATTTTTCTACATATAATTATTAATTAATTAATCACGCAACGTATGTACACATATTGTTGGTTTCCTCTTATTCCTTTGTTTATTTATAATGTTTTCGACTAACAAAATAAATAATTATGCGAAAGGAAAAGCAAAACCATAATGAAATATAACCACCAAGAAAACAGAACCGAACAAAAAAATTCTTCATTCAAATAAGTAAAAAAAAAAATTTTGATATGTTGAAGGTCAACCAAATAATAAATAAAATAAAAACGCGAATAAACAAAAAAATATTCACAAATCAAAGTACGACAATAGAAAAATTATGTTTTCAGGAATAAAAAAAAACGCGAGGAGCAACGCAAAAATCATTAAAAAAAATTATTATTGCTACGGTTTATATGGCAACTGATGAACAGTAAGGCCTCACTTTCATGACATATGAGACTAAAGTATTGTATGAAAAATAAATAAAATAAATTAAAACTGAATAATTATTAGCTTAATTCCTCAAAGTTCTAAAATTCTCTGTTTTGTATATACTCCAGAAAGTTTTCCAATTAGGGTACGTGGTAAAATCTATTGTTTTCTAGTACATAGCAGCATTAAAATACTACCTGCTACGGACAATATGATATTTTAAGATTTTATTTTCTAGTAATTCCAGGCTCATTGTTAACAACCTGATCCTGATGAAAATATTCACATAAATGCTTGAAAAACCCATGTGTTACATAAAATATCTTACATTCTCTTCAAAATGAGGGCATACTGTCTTGTAGTCATCATAAAACAAACAAACAAATACTTTGTAGGATTTTTTTTTTATTGTTTTATTCGCGTAAAAGTTTTTTCGACATTTCGACGGCGATTTCAACATCCAATAATAATAGGGGAAAAAAAATCCATCGTTTTTTACACATTATTTTAATTCCGTGATGTTAATAGAGAGTGAATTTTATATTTAATAATAATTATAATTACATTGGAAGGAGAAGGATCTGTCAAATATTAAAAATTATTTTATTTCTACTTGAGTAAATTCATTAGAGGGTGATTCATCATAATCATAATATAAAAATACTAGCTAGAAACCTAGTGACCTGAAGTCCCACGACATCTAATCCAGTATTTTAATAGGAGATTTATAATAAAATTGTTTTGATCATTTCCGAAGATTAATTAAATGTGACAAGACATCTATAACATGGGACGACCTGCCTTATAATTCTGGGGCTATGATTTAATCTTTTAGTAAGTAAAAAAGTTCCTTAAAAGTCGCACAATAAATTGAGCTAAAAATGTCAAACAAAATGTGGATTTGTGTTCAGGAAACTGATTACAACCTTCTTGCCACAAATAACATAATCCCAGCTCAAACACTTGTTGATCAACGATTTAACCACCATGATGACCGACTTTTCACCAAGTAGCAACTTTTTTGGAACAATTCTTAGTAGGCTAATTTTTAGATCCGTAGTGAGATTTGATATTAATCCAAACCCTGGATTATACAACATTTATTGAACCATGATGGCATTTAATAATTGAATTGTGTCAAATTAATGCTTCATTGACTACAAAGATAACTTTTACAACAAAGAATAAAAATTCGCTAGTAGCATTTAATAATTTAACAGCATACAACCCGATACTGATACATTGATCTCTTCTACATACATACATAGTTACATAGGATGATATAAACGTTTAATGCGTCATCGAATTATCTACATTAGTGAAAAAAAAATGGTCATGGTTCTTGGTAATAAAAAAAAAAAAAAAAGAAGTAAAACTCAATTAATTTTGTAATAAAAATTTAAATTAAGATTATCGCTTGTGATTGGAACGAATAATTTTTTTTTATGCCAAAAAATCAATTTTCAATCATAACACCCTGTTGTTACGAATCTGATATTTTTTTTTTAACTGAACGGAAACGTTAAAATCGTTTCTTTGTTGTTATTTTGTTTTAAAAAAAAAATAAAAAAATTATGTTTTTTGCTCTTGTATTGCGTGTTAACATAGTTTTAGCATCCCTTGCATTAACAGAAAAATTGCATTTGAATCACGATCACAGTGGTTCGTATTGCGGAATTAGATGTAACCGGTATTGGAAAACACTGTGCTAAAGTGTTGATCGTTCTCTGTTATAATTGGGTAAATAATCTTAAATTCAGAAGCACCTATTTTTACCTTAGTAATAATTTTAAAAAGCATCCAAAGCCACGACATGTTGCTACCTCAGCTGTATATGTCACTGTCATTGTTGGTTTTTGTCTTTTATTTAAATTTACTTTTTCTTGTCTTCCTTTTCTTTTTTTTTTTTTTTCACTTTAAATTAATTAATTCCACATAAATACTAATTTTTACTATTATTATTTTAACTTTAAGTCACTTAACTTAACTATCTTCTATACAAATGTTACCGGGGATTATTATCACTTTACTTACAAATAGTAAAAAAAAAAAAACTTTGTTTTCTCACTTTAACTCACTCTCTCTTTCTCTCTCTTAATTTTTATTAAATAATTTTTTTTATTTTTATTTATAATTATAAAATACTTAAGCAACACTTTTATGTTAATTATCACAGATCACAATGTTTATTTTATTTATTTATTTTTTTTTTTTATTAATAAATCAACAAAGAAAAAATTATTCAAAAATACTGATAAAAAGACAGAAAACAAAAAACTCAAATTTTCAAAGCACACAAAAAAAAAGAACAAAGTTTTTATCACAGCTGACACCACAATAAGAAAATAATTTTTTTTTTTATTATTTAATTACAAATTAATTAATACATTTTTTTCCTTTATAATAATTATTATTTTTCATTCATAACTCCTTCTTAAGCCATTAAAAATAATAAAAAGAATAAAAACTTAAATTAATATCCAGTTACTTCCGTTTCATTATAAATTCCACACTCATTCATTCACTTTTTATTTATTTTTGATTAAACTTTGGATTAAACTTATTTTGATTATTAAATCAAATGATAAAACAGATAAATTAACCAACACAAATGAAAGTCAATTAGTTTTTGCATTTAAATAAATAAAAAAAAACACGAAACATCCACTTAAAAAAAAAAAAACAAATTTACCTGTTTAATTGTTTTTTGTTTCTTAATTTTAATTCACTTTTATGCTTTGTTTTGCATAATGTTTGTTGCTATCGTTATTACCTTTTTCACATTTTTTTTTTTTCAGCTTTTTTTATTTAATTAATAAAAAAAAATATTTATGTATCGGAAAAAACTCACAGAAATTACCATTTGGGGAATGAAGGAGTAGAAGAAAGTAAAAAAAAAAACCTAACAACAGTCAACCAATACTTGATTAATTCACGTTTTATATTAAATAATGCGGATGCGGATATTGTTAGCAGTAGCTTTAATTAGTAGGAAAAGGATTTATTTAAAGAATTTTTTTTTTATTAAAAAAGGAAAAAAAAAATTTTATTATTTTTTTGTCAGCCAACAACAATATCCAACACACTCCACAACCGTGTCCACACTGCTCCAATGTGCTTTACAACAATTTAAACAAAAGAGAAAAAAATTTTGCTTAGATATGCTGCCATTTCGCTGTCAAAACACTGAGCAACAAACAAGTGGTGGGGTTATGTAATTTTTGTTCATACTAAATGCGTGACTGTTTCTTATGGTTTTAAGTAGTAGTGTGACTTATCCAAAAAAAAAAAATTTAAAGCATTAAAGCGCTCTTAACAAGTATTGGTAATTTAAAAAAAAAAAATTTTTAATTCATAGGAATTTTTTTTTTTTTTTTGGTTTTACTTAAATGCTTTAAATTATTATTAAAGGTATTTTAAAATGAATTTAATTTTCAAATAATAAATTATTCATTGCAAATTTAAATGGTTTTTCTTATTTTATTTTGTAATTATATTTATTTTTTGCGTAAAATATAAATTTTAATTTTTTTGTAGTAGCAAAATGTTTTGTTATTTTTGCAACTTTATTATGTAACGTGTATTGTTTATAAAAAATTATGCTAAAAAACTGTAATAAATGACACCTGATTTATGATTTTTATGTACTAATTTAATTAAATCATTTATATAATAATTAAATAAACGTAAATTAAAAAATTTAATTAATTTTTATGCGTGCCAAAAATATATCTTATAAAATTATGTTAATTTACTATCAGTCCATAGATGGCGTCATATCCCTTACCCCAGCAATTTTCCATTTCCATTTTAAAGATTTATATATATAAGGTCGTGTTAACAAAAAACTACACAATTAAAAAGAAACGTAATAATAAAATTATATATAAAGTAATTGAAACATATTTATTATAAACTAATAAAACCAAATAAAAATAAAAACATTTAAAAACTATCAGTTAGTAGTTTTAAAAAAAAAGAATAATTTACCGCATAAAAAAATACAAAAAAAAAATAACCGATTCTGTCAGAACTAAATTTGTACCGCCATCGGCCATATTGTTAATAGATTAAAAAATTTACTGAAATGCTAATAGTGATTTCTAAAAAAGAAAAACATAAAAATATTATTAAATAATAATTAATGTTTAATTCTGTTGTTATTATTAATATTTAAATTATTAATATTATAAATAAATTATTTATTCAATTTTGTATAAAAGAAAATATGTTATAAATAAAATATAAAAAGAAAATAAAAAATGTATTCAAGGGAAAGATAACTTATTAATTTTAAAACTAAACAAGTTTTGACTTATGTGAAATTATTTTTAAATATATTTAATTAAAAAAAGTAGTTTTTACTCCTTTATTATGGAAGTCACAACACCGGATACTGGTATTAATTAATAAAATTATAATAAATAAATTAATAAAAGAAAAAAATAAATTGTTATTTTTTTTTTTAGGTTATCAATTGAAGTTTGATGATAAAATTTCAGAGGATGAACGAGATGTTTATTTGACATTATATCCACGTATAGAGGTTGTTGTTGAAAATCGTGTACATTGTAAAACATGCAATAAGCATATTGGTACAGCACCAAATAAGAAACATATAGCATTAATGCATCCAGTATTACGCGTTACACAGTGTCTAGATTGTAATATATTTTATACAAGCGGTGAATTTTGTAAAGGTGAAGACGGAAGTGAATTGTATTGTCGATGGTGTGGACAAGGTGGTGAGGTTTACTGCTGTGCAGATTGTCCTTATGTATTTTGTACGCGTTGCATAACAAAAAATATATCAAGAAAGTATTGTATAGAAGTCTCAAAAAATGACAACTGGAAATGTTTTTCATGCGATAGTAAAATAATATGGAAACTTCGTGCTCTACACTGGGCATTAGTGAATTATATGGAGAAGCAAATATAGTAAATTTTGATTTTAATTTTTATTATTATATTTATTGAATTTTGTTTAATTTTTTTTATTCTTTTAGTGATATATCAAAGTTAAATAATGTAAAGGAGAAAATAAAGTTGATGGATTTTGATTTATCGGTATGCTGTCAGTCAAAAAAACGATCGTCTATACGTAATAATCTTGATGTTTCACTGTCTTCACCTCAAAACAATATAATAGCATCACCGCCACTTAAGAAGCGAAAACGATTTTTAAATCATCCTAAAAATAATGAAATAAAATCATCCCCAGTAACAACTACAATAATACCAACAACTACATCAACAACAACTACATCAACAACAACTACACCAACACCAACAATAACTGCACCAGTAACTACGACAATACAACCAACGCGTAAAATACCAAGACCCATAGCACCAGTGCCAACGCCAACGCCAAAAACTACGAATGAAAATGAAGTTGTCTGTACTCCTGATATTTTGAGTATGTTCAATAACTCAGAAGAGAATTCAAATTCGGAACAACAATCTACTCAAAATCAGGTCCAAATTCAGCAGCCAACTCAATTAATATTACAACAAAATCAAACCATTCACGTGCCATCTATTCCACAGTTATTAGTACGACGTGTTCCAATTCAGTATCGTCCCGCACAAATTAAAAACATTTGCTATCAGAAGCCAGTAATTATTAGTAATACGAATAAAAATTTTAATAATCCTCGACCTCTCCATATACCAGTTTATCATACAATAAATGGTTATCGTGTAGATTTAAATTCTGCGGCACAACAGGATACATTCCGTTTACCAAATGGTAAAATAATACAAGTGAAAAAGCATAATTCAACGGCTCCAGTTGCTGGCCGACCATTAGGTCAATTGCAAACTAGTATCCGAGGAAATAGCATAACCACAATAGTCGCATCAAATGTACGTCAGCAAAACCCAGGAACTGATAACGGAGTTGCGACAGCTAATATAACTGGAAATATCACTAGTACAGTTGGTGGCACATTGATTATTAGTAATAAAATAATAAATAATAATAACAATAAACCACCAATGACACCAATTGAGACTTCGTTAAATGATTTTGATAAGCGTTTGGATACGTGCAAGGAAATATGTACGCATATAATTGGTAAAATAGGAACATTACGCAATACGAATCAATTCAGGACAGCCTCGCGATTCTCAGATTGTAAGAATTTACATATTCATCTTACATATTTATGTAAATATGCTGTGTCTCGCTTTAAAACATTACAAGACAAATGTAATGATGATATTGAAGCAATAAATATACTAGATCCACCCGATACAGATGTTGATAATGATGATATTGAAATTGTTGAACCTCATACAACATTAATTAATTTAGATTCTGACAATGAAGATGATAATTCTGATGAAAGTACGACGAATACACTAAGTAATAGTACAAATAATAAGAAAATAAAAACAAATAAATTTTCTTCTAAATATAATGTTTTTAGTGATAAGAATGAGACACTGTTGACTGGTGATTTATTAAAACATAAATTGTTGAATTGTTTATTGAATAATTTTAAGAATGACATTGAAGAGAATACATTAAGTTATAATACTGTAAGGAAGAATGTTGTAAATATTGTAAAAGAGATGGGAAGCTATGCTTTATCTGATAGTACTGCAGTTATACCATGTGAAAGTATAGAAATTGATGGAACAAATGTTGATTGTAGTAAAAGTGTTTCTAATGGTTCTGATATAAATGTACAAAAGGAAATATCAGCAACAATAACAACAGCGTCAACATCTAGCACGTCTACTCTTAGTAACACATATACCGCTGACCTAAATAAAATTGTTGGAAATGCAAGAAATAATAATGCGGAATTAGTAATAGATTGTAATGAAATACTTTTAAATTCGACAATATCTACAATTAGTGAAACTGATATTAAGATTGAGAATATAATAAATAATAATAATAATAAAAATGATGAAACTACTGAGAATCTAATGTTAATTCCTAATTCAACATGTGGTACAGAAAATTTATTAGTATCAAGAATTAATGATAAATTAGGAACGATATTAAAAGAAAATCATAAAATGGTTAATAATGATATAAGTATGTGGTGTGACAATTCTATAGAGAATAGTTTAGTGATAAACAATTGTTCAGGTAGTGCAAGTGATATATTATCAAATGATATTACATCTGTAACCACAAATGATAATGCAATTAATATTGTAATAATGGAGAAAAATTTAACAATAGATAATGACATAAATAAAGATGATTCAATGTTTGAAGATATATTATCACCGGCATCATCATTTAAGTCTGCAAATTCATCACCAAAATCAATTAGTGAATAAAACTAATTGGTAAACAAGTAAAAATTTTTCATATTTTGGTAAGAAATGATGGAGAAAGAAAACTGAAATGAATTAATTAATTAATAATATTTAAAAACAAAGTACATGATGATGCACACACACTAAAATTTCCTTGTCCCCAAAAAAGTGTTTTGAATTTGACAGATTGAATTGTAATTTTATATATAAATGAATAAAACCCTATAAATGTTTATAGTTTTTTTTTTTTACTATTTATAATATAGTATCGGTTTGTGTCAACACTTTATTAATTAATTTTTTTTTTTATAAAAGTGTGTGTGTGAGTTTGTATTTTGTTTGTTTTTATCAAAGAATCATGACACATACTAAAATGGCAAAGACAGTAATTTATATTTTGTAAAATAATTTTAAGAGTAATTTTCATTTAATTTTAATTATTTGTATATTAAAAATTTTTCTAAATATGCTTTTTTCCTGTTAAATAATGTTGATAATAAATTAATGTAAATGCGACATTAAATTTTAAAAGAAAGAAAAATAAATTTTTATTTACTCTGTGTAACATGTTTGTCGTTTTATTAAAGTTACTTCACATCGTGTAATGATGGTTTATATAAATTTAGGGGTTTTTATTTTATCATGATTTTCGATTAATTCCTGTTTTGGGTTTGATACCGATTCACCGATTTTTATTAAATTATGTTGGAAGTAAAATCGTGTAGAATCAGGAAAAATTAGAAAATTTAATTATTGGCTGCACGTTCTTACTTGGTACAGGTAGACTGCTGTTAGCACTCCCTAATGAACATACTTACTTTGTGATAATTTTTTAAAGGAATCTCTCAAGTAACTTCAGTGTTTTAAAAACTAGAAGCTTGGTATCCAACTTACACGTTTTGATTCAGCAAGGGATGCGATATTAAAACCAACAATGGTGGGTAACAATAGCATAAAGGTACCTAGATGAATTTTTATCTTAGATTTCAATGAGGAATTATTACAGGATAAGCAATGGTATACTCGTTTCACACTAATTCACTTGTTTGCCGTATCATTTTTGCAAAGTATGTGACACGCGAATATAAATCTCTACAGCTGAATTCGTGTAAAAATTACGAAAAATTATTTTTAGCTTGTTTAGTACGAAACAAACGACGGCATACAGATGGTTTTTCTATTTAATTAAACTTGTGTGCTATTGCTGCTCTAAGATTTTAATGTTGTGTGAGTTGATGCTTAGTAATAATAATAATAAAAAAATTACAGAAATATACAAAACAATAAAATTAAAAAAAACTAAAAAGGAAATACCAAGATGGAAATCGAAGAAAATTTTTTTTTTATTTTGCTCGATTTTCATTTCCTTCACAAAAACCCTCACACGACCGTCACACTTTTATTATTTAATTATTTTATTAATAAATAATAAAAAAATAATGTGAAATTTAATGCTTGAAATGCCCTCCCCTTTGCTTATTATTTAATCACAGCGATGTGTTAATGACTTAAATCGTAGTAACAGCAGTGAACATAGTAACGGCAATAAGCGTAGCAACGGATAATTTCAAACAACAGCCACCATGCATTTGTGTCAAGGTGTTTGTTTCCTTATTCTGAGTTCCAGATTTGATTTTTAAATAAAAATTTTTTAGTGTTGAGTGGTAAAGGAAGTTTATTATGCATGTAAAAATTAAAAATTTCTGAGATGTGATTGAATAATATCCATTGCTGGAGAATAGTTTAACATGGGAATTGTACTGGGGAATTGTAACCGCAATTTTTAATTCATGACACCTGTTTTGGTTTTAACTGAAATAATCCAAATGGCACATCAATATTTTTATGTTTTGTAAAAATTAACAAAATTTCACAAATATATTTAAAATAACACATGGCGCCCGATACAAACGAATAGATAATTAAAAATAATGATTTTTCAGATTGCCGGAAATTTTTTATTGAGGCATACCAAATTCCACCCTCTACTACTTCTAGATTGTCTTGAGAGTCTATGTCGGCATAGACATTTTTTTTGGCTCATTATTGACATAATGATTGGTTTTTTATGCACATCCCAAAAGGCTTACATAGAATTTATTTTTTCTAGAGTGCCGGAAAAGTAATTTTTGCTACATTTTTTAATACCTTTAAAATAATACCAAAACCCACACTTTAAATCTTATATAACGACCAGTTTGTTAGTTCCAAACTTACCGATTGCCGGGAAAATAATTAGGCTTCCAGAATGGTTTTTTCAATACCTTTCTAATCTACATTCTAACACTTTTAGAATGTCATGAGAGACTAAGTCGGTTTATCAGGGTTAAAAATATTTTTTTTTTTTTGTTTTGTGTAATAATATAGGTTTGAGTGTAAGATGTAAAGCAGTTAGATAGTTCCCAAATATTGACTGTAATAAATTATTTCGGTAATACAGTAAAGTGACCCAGTGTTTCTTGTTTTTGAAAAAATCACCACTGCTCTCAATTGATCCCAATTTATAATCATTTAATTGAATGATAATGGCCAAAAACAACCTTTTATTCAAGATTACCAATGCTTTTCCAATATTTCTTTATTTTTCCACTAAACACCTTACTTAATTGGTTCTTAATGTGCATAAAGAAAGACTGTTTACACTGTTTTGTTTAATTCATCATGTAATTCATAAGATACTCCTCAAAAATATTAGCAATTCTTACAAGAATTCCAATATTAAATAAAACGACATACAAAGTTGTTTTGTTTATGTTTTGATTGGAGAGAAACACGTTGTTTACCTTAATTAGTATAAAAAACAAATAAAAATAAAAAAATAATTTAAATAAATTATTCAACGTAATGTGGTAGAGGAATGTTTTTTGATTTTTGTCACCATTAATTAAGTGGATGAATTTTTTTACATATTCTTTACATTACCGAATTACTTAATCGATGTACAGTTAAAGAAAATTCAAACGAAATTTTTCATTTCAATTACTGAGAAATAACAATAGCACGTGTTAATAACGTTACACAACTCACAAACACATTCTAACAATTATAATTACCTGTAACATACCGTTTGTCTAATTAATTTTCGATAAATTATTCTTCAACGGATTATCATTCATCGATATTTATTTATTTTTATATTTTTAAAATCACAAAATCAAAAAACAAAAAAAAAGTTCTTTTTTTAAAACAAATCAACGAACAAATTAATTATACATTCAGCTCAGACAGACAGACAAACAGTTGGTTAAAATGTTAAACAAACAAAATGTAAAGACGAAGAATAATAAAAACAAAAACAAAACGAAAGTGATGTACGTAAAAATACGAAAAAAAAAAAACACTCAGCAAAATATCAAAAAAAAAAAAAGCTTTATCTTAAAGAAACAAGTTTTTTTGGTTGTATGCGAACATAGGTGGACATTCCGCTAAAATAAAAAAAAGAGACTTTTTTTTTACCGCTTTAAGTCGCTGATATTAAATTAGAAAATCATAAATCCGAAATTGACGATGAAGAAATATAGTTACTTCGTGATAATGTGTACGCTGTGTAGTAAAATCTATGACCTAAGGAAATGTTTCACTCTCAAACTACCCAGTTTTTTCTTTGAACCCACCCTTTCGCTAAAAGTTTTTCGGATGTAACTTTAAAACTGTAGGATCAGCTTTAATTTCTTATGAAAACAAGTGGTGTTATGGCGATTTTAAGCAAGCTTTTCCACAGAAAATAAATTAAAATAGAAGAACCCCAAGGAAACATATTAATATAAAGAAATGTTCCATTAATTCAATCTGTTATTGAGTAATTTGCTTATGATTTGATAGAACTGCCTATTTTTACTTGCGTTCTGCAAGAGTCTGGATAAAAGATATTTACAACACATTTAAAAATTCTTAATAACTAAACAACTGAATAACGTGATGTGACATTTGCATACCATTAAAATCCTACAGTACATTTGGTTTACAAAAACCACCAAAACCATTTTTTTTAAATTCATTTCTTCGTATGTCTACTGTACAGACATCTTTTTCAATTTCCCTTTTCTTCGATTAACTTTATCGTAAAGGATGTAATCCATCATAACGTACCATCAGTACGTTTGTTCTCCAAAAAAAAAAAAAAAAATTATATAGAATGCAGAATTTTTATTTATCGCTTAAATCCACTGATTTTTAAAACCAGTGCCTAGAATTTACCTGTTACAATATAAACCGGCTTTAAATGAGATTCTGAATGAATGCTGAGATTATTTTAATTTAATATTAACACACAAATGCAATACAGTGTCTCATATATAGTTACCCCTTTATAAGGGTAAAATTAATTCATTTAAACCATTTTGATACCTTAACTGACTGGTTTTTATTGTATAAACCGATTTCAAATAGCATTTTAAAATTCACCTAAAAGGTAACAAATCAGCAGGATCATTATTGTTCCTGTTAATTAAATAATCGTCTTATAAAAGAAAAGTCTTTCTAACAAACAAAAGTTCCTCCAAAAAAGGAATAACTGTAAAAGCAACAACCACAACAATTTATTTACAAAACAAAGTTGTGGTGGAGAAAAAGAAAAAAATAAAAACAATAGAAGTGCGTATTTAACTTATATTCACCCCATTGATGGCGTCATTACAGCACAACGGTTGGTAAACTTTTTTTCTCTTCATTTTGTTTGTTTGTTTTTTTTTTTTATTGCGTTTTATTATATTAATCAAAATAAAGGATTGAAGGACATTGCAAAAATAAAAATCAACAATATGCTTAAAAATAAAAAAATTAATAATATTCAAAACACGCATACAAACAAACAATAGCTAAAGAAATGATTAAAATACAAAAAAAAATTCTCCAAATCTACAAAAAAAAAAAAAAACAAATGAAGTAAAATTACTTTTTTCTCCCCTAAATTAATGTTTTAAATAAATAAAAAAAACTCCCAACGCACAATCCTATCAAAAGAATTAATAATTAAATAAAAAAAAACCAAAAATAAAAATTATTTTAATTCATTAAAAAAGCAACGAAGAGAAAAAGAAAAAAAATTTCTATTTTTTTTTTAAAGCAAATACGACAAACACCAGCGCCAGTGAATATGTTTAATTTTGAAATTTTTCTTTCATATGAGCTTTCAGTCATTTGCCGACCACAGAGTTGTTTGCATCGATATAAGTAAAAAAGTAAAGAAGAAAAAATATTTTTTTTTTGTTATTATTTAATTAATTTTTCTTATTATTATTATTGTTGGTTTGTTTGTTTAATTAATTTTGCATTATTATTTGGTTTAAATTTTTTTTGTTTTGTCTTAATTTGTGTTTTTTTTTGTTTGAAACGTGAAACGTTTTTGTAACAACATAAAAAAAAAAACCGTTCAAATGTTTATAAAGAATTAATTAATTATTTGTTAAAATAAGTGAAATAAAAAAAAAAAGAAAAAAAATTAATTATTTTTAGTGTAATGAATTAAAAATTAAAGTTTTAATTAACTCTCCACAAGTGTATAAAGTTTTTCAATACGAAAAAAAAAAATTCTTCATCCGTTTCTTCATTTATTATTTCAGTTTTTAACGTTATAAATGTAACATAAAACGAATTAATTAAAAAAAAGGTCAAACAATGAAATAAGTGATTAAAATTTAAGTAAAAGTTGTGTTAAATTGGCTAAATTAATTAATTAAAACAAAAAAAATTCTTCGTTTAAAAATAGTTTTCTGGTTGTTTAAAGAAAAAAAAATAAATTAAATTTCCCTGTGAGGCGTTGTAGTCTTTTTTTTTTTGTTACTGTAGCGATTCGTTCCTGTTGGAGAATTTTAGTTTTTTTAAAGGAATTTCGCTATAAGAAAATATAATTTTTGGCGCGCTCAGTAAGACGTAATAATGTAATGTGCGTTAGACTACGTATTTATTTACACAATGCCTTGTAATGTCACGTAATGAGAAATTATTTCTCCTTTTGTCGTCGTCGTCCGTCTTTAGCATATTTTTTTTTCTTTTTTTATTATTTTCGCATGGCATTGGAATTATGTGAGACATTCACAATATATCACTAGGATATGCGATGACATCATTATTGTTGGTTTATATTTGGATTTACGATCGAAGACAACATATAAAACTATTTTTGTGGATTTTTTTTTTTTTTTTGTAGAAATTTTCTATTCAATATACACACGACTGCGATGTTTTTTTATTTATTTATTTGTGATTAATCTAGTTAGCCTAGTGGTGAATTTATTCAAAAATTATTATTGTGTGCGTTTGATTAATTTAAATTTTTTTGTTTCTTGATTAGAAATTCTATCTCTGTGGTGATTATAAGTTTTTGTAGAGTTTTGTTTTTTTTTTTTTTTTTGGAGAATAACATTCACGTGGCGAAGAATCAATTCAGGACGAGAACTGTTTAAATTTGATTAAATCTGATTAAATTCAGACCATTTATTGCTTTGTTGGGCTTTGTTTATTGATAGGCACTGATTGTAAATTTTATTTTGTTGTAACGGTAAAATGTTAGAGAATATTTTTATCCTTAAAGGAACTTATCTACTCCTAAAATCAACGTTTTTGTTGTGTAAAATTTAATTTCGTTAAGCATAATTAACGCATACTGTTTGTTTTGTTTTGTTTTTTTTTTTAACTTTCCTTCTATATAGAAAATTTTATTTTTATTTTTCAATTTTAATGAAGTAGCAGCCAAGTGTGACTCAACTGTAAGTAATAACAAAAAAAAAAAATATATGAAAAAAAATTATTTGCAAGTGATGAGTATATTATACTTTGCATTTGTATTTTATCTGTTTGAATAATAATACATTTTTTCAAAAAGGAGCTAAAAGCTGCTAAATATAAATAAAAACTAATCAAGAAGTCACGCTATGGAATCATTTATAATTTTTTATTAGTTATTTTCGGTTTTTTTCTTTTCTTAGTTTTCGTATATAAAGTATTTTAGCCAAGGTTTTCACCAGCAATGTGCGTTTTTTTTTCTTCATTTGTTATTAAAACCGTTTGCGCGTGTTCTGCTCACCATTTTGTGAAATTTTTTTTTCTTTGCCATTAATTAAAACACGAATTTTTGTTTTTGTTTTTTATGTTTAATTTAATAATTGTTTATTACTTATCTCAATTAATACAAAAAAAATGTAATTGGTAAGAAAAAAAATCTTTGGTTTAAAATTGAAATTATTGTATGGATACGACATAAGATTTCTAAGTCTTATCCGTTAAAAGTAGAATTGTGGATGATTGTAATAATAATGCTCGGGGTTAAGCTAATTTCTTACAGATGAAGCTTTGTGTTTCAATTATTATTACCATATTGGAACGAGCATAGGTTATTATTACATCAATTTGAGAAATTGTGTTCCGTTGTAGTCACACTTTCAGGTGTGCGCGTAATATTCTGTAAATACTCAAAATCACAGGTAAAGCATCTAATTGGTTATTTAAACTGTCATCAATTGTTGTTACGGTTTAAGTCACAGTTAACGGATAATAAAGAAGTAAAAATGGGTTCAATTCTTAATTTCTAAACGTTTCAATAAATTTTGTTTAGATTTTTAACCTGGAAATTAACTATTGGTCTATAAAATTTAAAAAATTATTGATCAAAATCCGTACAAGATTAATGAACCTAAAAAGAAACTGCAACTACTTGTTTGTAAAAAAGTTAAATATCTCATAATCATTCATTTGTGAAAAACGAATCGTCGGCGTGAACAACATAATTACGGATTAATTCTAGATGCTGTGAACAGTTTAGTTCCAAATATTAAAGCTTCCTTCAATGTTTGCTTCAACAAAATTCACAATTAATTATTGTTTAGTACTAGAGAAGGAACAGTCATTGGCTCGACATTAAACCGTTTTGTTCCAACAATCAATTCACAATTTATCATTGTACGGAACTGGAGAAAACACTTTCAACTTATATGGAACGATTACGTTATCTTCTGACATAATCTCTTATTTAAAATGTCGTCATTTTCTTATAAAATAAAAATTTTATTTTTTTTTTACCGGGTTTTTTTTTTAATTTTTATTTATACCGAAAATCAAATTTTATTATTTTGTTAAATTAATTAATTTTTTTTTCTTTATTAAATATTTATATGCATATGCTGTTACTCTTTTGTTTATTTTAAAATTTTTATTACCCTTTTTATTTTTATTTTAGATATAAAAAAAATTTCAGTAATTTGTTTCACCTGGATGATTTTTTAAGCATTTATTGTAGTTTTTACCTCTGGCTTTTTTTTGTATGTGTGTGTTATTTTTTGCTTCTCTTTTCGCTTTGTAATTATTATATTTTTTTTTTGTATTATTTTGGCTTAAAGTTTTTTAAAACATAAAAAATAATTGGACATGGTGTGACAGTGTTGTGTTTGTTTATTATTTGTGTGTTAAAACAAGAACCCAAAAAACTATTGTGAATGATTATAAAGAAACAAAAAAAAAAAATGAATTAATCAATTTAATTTAATTTTATGTTAATTTTAATGTTCAAAGGGTAAGGTAAACCAACTAAAAATGGTGGCAATATGGATATAGAAAATGAAAAACAAAAAACAAATAAATTTGTATTGTGACTTAAAACTATAATAAAGTAATGCTTAAGTAAGCAAAACATATTAGTTTTATGTTAAAACTTAATTACTATGACACGTTTTTAATATACACCTAGGCATAGTAAAATAAAAAAAAAACAAATTTTAATACAAATGGCTTAAAAAAAAATTTATATTCTTAACCAAGTGACTTAAATATTATGAGCAACAGGCTTTAAATTCTGTTTTTTTCTATTTGTTGTACATAAATAAAACGAAATGACTTAACAGTGTGGCTATCACTTGGCTAAGCGGCTTAATTTAATTAATTCATTATGTAATGTAATTAATAAAAAAAAAAAAAAATTTAAGCCTTGTGTAGGTTATTCAATGTTATAAATTATTTAGTGACGATAATATTCTGTTTCGGCCTACTGGTAAAAATTTATTACAAAAAAAAAAAAATAATCACGCTTAAGTTAGTAACAGAACAAACGTGCAACGAATTATGGTAACACGGTAATAATCACTTTTGTTTATAATTACCGTGCTAACTAAATTATAATCAGCGTTAACCATGTAATTACATTTACGTCAACAATCATTCTGACTGAATAAAAAAAAAAAATATTGGCAGAGAATGAAAAAAAAAGCACAAAAGCGTTAAAGCACTTATAATGTACCTTAATTACATTACATTTCATATAATTTCTATGCCATTGAACTCAGGTGTAAACGGTTGTGTTTTGTTTACCGGTAATTCATTGCTTTTTGCAAAACAAAATTAAGAAAATTTGCGATGAAAGACAGAAAATGTTTAATAATAATAATAATAATAATAATAATAAGACGCGTTATTACCATTTTCCATCCTCGATGATTATCCTATTATGATTATATTATCACAATTAAAATGGCAACTAAAAACCAAATTATTATCTCATTCTTTCCATTTTTTCTAATACTTTTCAGTCTACCTATGCATTCACCTTTCACCCGTTTACTTAAAAGAAATAAAAAGAAAAAAATAATTTCTTTTGATAAACGTTAAACGTAAAAAACAAAACGATAGTAAAGAAAAAAAAATATTTACAAAGTACTGGCCACGGCACACCTCTCTATGTTTTTTTTTTTATTTGTTATTATTAGTTTATTGGCCTAGCTACTAATGTTCTTCCTCCTGCCACATACCTGTTTATAAGTTAATTGGGTTATCAATAATGTAACCAATGATTCGGTAACGTAACATAGCCGATTCACCTATATAAAATTTTTTATTTTTATTTGCGCTAAGTAAACGATGTTTAACGTAACGTAAATAAATAAAAAAGTGTTTTACTATTTTGTGTTGTAAGCCTACGGAATCCTTTTCTCTTGGAACATTTTTTGCTTTTTTTTTTTTTTTAGTTTGTTTAAAAGTGAATTATGTAAATATTTGGTTTAAAAATTGTATTTACACGGTAGTATGGTGTTGTGATGTGAAATGTTTGTGATGCTTTGGAGTTTTTTTAATTTTATTTTCCTAAAAATTTTATTACACAATTTGGTAGATGATTAGAGCCCTACCTGAAAAATCGATCGATCTTTATCAATACAGAGCCAAGATTATTACTTTATGTGAAACGGATTGATGAAATCCCAAAACGGATTATTATACTGGAATTAACAGAGTATTTTCTATGGTTCCCTGATGATTAAGATTCTTAAAGAACTTCAAAACCATAAACTGTTGGGTATTTGCATTGTTTTCGTTGCCGTAACCTAAAGTAGAAAAGTAAATTCCAAAACAACCTACAATACGTTAAACCACATGAATAATAAATCAGAAGCTTGTTGATAATAACTAATCAGCACCAGTTGATTCTCACTTAGTAAAATTTTCATTTTTGTTTGCAAAATATTTGAAATACGAATCTCAACAAATTTTTTTCACAATTTCCAACAACGAATGGGAGCATTTTTAATTTTTTAATTTTTTTTTTGTTGATTTATTTTTGTGAAATTAGGCCGCCGTTGTTGCCTTTCGTTTGCCACCTGATTTAATAAATTTTATGTTTTTCTTGCTTCTTCTTTTTATTGAAATTTTTTTTTGTTTTTTAATTTTATTTCATCTTTTTCGTTGATAAAAATAGATTTGTTTGGTGTTTTTTGTGTTTTTTTTTTGTTCTACTCTATGTTTGTTTATTAATAAGCCAGTGGCAAAGGAGTGTAACTTAAGTAAAAAATGTTACGAAATTTTTAATACAAAAGCAAAATTTTAAATTCTCTAAATGAAATACGTAAAGGTGTATAAGTTTAATCTTTAGACTAGTTTGATTCCAGTTTTAACGTAACAACAATATTGTATGACGTATTGTCCGCTTGTGGAAAAGTAAAAAGTATTGGGCTTGGTGTCAAGATATATAGCGAATTATTTCTATAGTCTATTGGGTAAGGGTAATGAAATCATAAATTTAAGAATGTATACTTGTTGGCAGAGTAACTAGATGTAAATTGAACTGACACAGTATTACAGGGTTCTTACTTTTGCAGTAGCTAGATTTCGTTTTATTTATTGAAGCAAGGACTTAAGATAAAAAGTAAGGAAGTGTGTTTGGATAGCTAAGCATTTGTGTGGTTTTATTATTCCTGTATATGCAGGTTAAATAATCAATGAATACCTGCCGCGCTAACATTAAACTAATAATATTAGGCATGCATCACCCCAAAAATGTTTCCCTTATAGAACATGCCCTTAAGAAACAGATGATTGATACCACTTTGTACACCATTTGACGCCTATAATTAAATTAATTTGTTTTATTAATAGGAGTAAAAGTAGCAGAAATTGCATTTTCATGATAATTTTTTTTCATTTCATTTCACCAGTTCAATCCACATTTTAGGCTTTTAGCTTTTCTAAATAATTATACTAATTACAAAAAAAAAAGAAACATTTTGTTTTCCTTTTCAATTCAAAGCCAAAAATAAAAACAAACAAATTGTGAAATTTATCATAAAAATGTTGCCTAATCAACGAAAAAAAAAAGCCAACCAACCCTTATAACTCGGTATAAATAATAAAAACTCGAAACTAATAAAAATAACTAAAACAATAAAATTTGATAATAAAAAATACCCGAAAATATAGTTAATAAATATGATAGAATTGATTAAAAACATATAAAGGATGGATACTGGTGTACTGGTGACCCAGTAGATGTGACTGTGCCATTTGTATTTTTCATTATTTTCATTACTTTTAATTAAAAATGATTATTACGTACTTGTTTCTGGGGGTTTATGTTCCCTGTGAAGTATTGAATTTGGCTCGTCTTCAACGTAAATGTTGCTAGACACTTTATCCAGAATATAAAAGAAATAACGACTGTGGTAATATTATCCATAATGATATTAACGATTTTTAGTCACGAAGAGTCATAAATGACCAATCAAATCAAATTTGTTGTACATCTAGGTTGGAAGTTCTACGACATTTCAATACAAATGTTAAAATATTTTCTTGTTAGAGTAATTGAACATAAATATCAGATAGTATCTGTGGCGTTACTTGTGCTGGTGACATAAGGTGCGAAAACTTATTGTTGCACTTTCTTTAAGATAGGCTTCTTCTACAAGCTTCCCGTTATCATATTAATTATGGATTATATTTAAATTTCATTTTCTTATTTTTAAAAAAACTCTGTTAAATTCAGTGTTTGAAACGACTGCCATTTCAAGTAACAATCGAAGTTTCACGATACTGTATTTCAGGAATCCAATAAATATGGTTTTATAGCTTCTGTGAAATTGTGTACTAAATATTTATTTATAAATGATGAAAGTTCAAACTCCTGGAACTACTTCAGAAGTAACTATTCGAACTATTATCGAACTAAATGGAGAACTGCTTATACATTATTGCAAATGGAATCGATTGCATAAAACTACGAATCAATTTTAATTTCATTTTCCAGGATTATAAGTTAAAAGTATCAGTGGATTTTCCGCAAATTTCCTACATTTAATAAACATTTGACGACCACTGGTTTACTCCACTTAGTATCGTAAAATTATTTTTTGTGTTTTTATTCGTTTAATATTTCTTGATGAATGATGTCATGCACATTTTACAAAGCATTTAATAGTTATAGTCAGGGTTCACAATAGGTTAATAAAAAAATAGAAAAATTAATTAAATATTTTTTAGGTTTAATTTTGTTGATTTTTTATTATTTCGTTTTTTCATTTCGTTTTCGTTTAATGTAAAGCAAAAAAACAATTGTTAAAATAGGCAAATTAATTAATTAATTTATTAAAAGAGAAAATTAATTAATAAACTCTTTCTGTTGGATTATTTAAATTAAGAAAACGATAAATACCACACATGGTATTAATTTTCTAAAATCAGTTTTTTAATCCCAGTTTAGAAAGCACTTTGACGCCTGTTGATGTTTCGGTTTAGAAATCTAATTTTTTAAATTATTTTTAAAAATCTTATTTATTGCTGTATTGTCTTAAATTCAAAAGTGTCCCAAAAAATTATCTCGGACTTTCCTCTCAAAATTGACTCTCAGTTTCATTAAACTTAATTTCAACTTGTTTTTTGCAGTTTATAGAAGCATTTTGAAGAAGTGAAATTTAAAAGTATCGTGAAAAAAGGTGCCGGATCGTCGTTTCAACGCGTTACATTACAAAAAAGCCCTGGTTGTAACTCTGCTCGAAATACCCATGGCATTTTTGTAATGTAAATGCACTGCGTTACTATGATTCGGCACCTTTTTCAGCGGTATTTTAAAATCTCACTCCTTCTATTAGACACAAAAACGCATCGAAGAGAACTATTGAACTGCTTGTAGGCTTTTATTGACCTCTTTTGTGTAAATTTGATATTTGGCACATTTTTAAAAAGTCCTGGGTATAACTATCAGTAATTTCCGTAATTTTGCATAAGGATTTATTAAACAATCAACTACAATGGTTACGTTATGCCATTATTAGATATAGCAAGACTCCGTAAATATAGTGTCAGTGCATTCAAATCACACAAACTTAATCACATCACCCCGAAATAAAGCGTAAATCAAATTTTATTAATTTTCTTACATAACTAAGTCACACTAAGACAGTAATGGTTTTTGTGCTATTATTTTATAATTAAATTTGTTAAATTAGTAAAGTCTAAAATTTTAAAATAAATGCAATAAAAAAATAATATTTGTAACCAAATATGGTGGAAATGTAATTAAAAACCGCAGAATGAATAATTTAAACAATAATAAAGATCGTATTACAAATTTTATTTAATTTTTTTTTTGGCTAAACGTAAGTAATTTGATTTAATTACTCATTTTTATTTTATGATGAGGACATCCGGAAGTAAATTTGTTTGATTAGTAATTGATTTGTTTATTTAATTTGTTTGCTTTACTTAGTGTGAGTGCTGGAGTTTTTAATACATTCAAAGCTATTTTTTGCTGTGGTTTTTAAAATCGTCGTCTTTATAAACAAATCAGAACTTTTGTATGTTTAGTAATTGGTGTACCCCAACTTTATTTATGTGGTCTTAATTCCTTTTAATGTGGTTGTCCCACTATAACTACTAATTTCAGTAGGATAGAATTTAGAAGTAGTGAGATTTCAGGTGTTAAGTTCAGAACACATTACCATTAACGGAAATTGAAATGAATTTTTAACCGTAAATCACTTCAAGCTCACTATAAAATCCGTTGACTGGTTAATATTATTTATACTGCCTAAATAAGTCTAAATCACATATATGTATATGACTTAGTTAATTCTAGTTGTAAAGCACAATAAAACTAGTTTTTAACATAACTTAACAATTCCAAATGACTTAAGTCCCAAAAATTTTGTATTTTTAATCATAAATTTAAGGTTGATTTAAGTTGACTTTTAGGCTTTATTGAAGCGTTTAGTAGCATATTAATATGGAGTAAATTTGTCGGTCTGATTCTTTAAAGAATTTTATTACGAACATAAAATAAAATAAAAAAAATCTAACTGCGTCATAATAATGTAGAACCAGAAAAAAAAATGCAATCTTCAAAAGTTTCATATTTGAAGCGGTGATTTATGCTTAGTTTTGTCAAAATTTACAAACAATAAATAAATATTTTAATTAAAAAAAAAAAAAAAATTCATGATGAAATTTGTACAAAATTTGTGGGCGTTTTGTGTAGATTTTTTAATTTATTTTTTTCTTTGAATTTTATTTTATTGTGAAAAATTGTTTAACCCATAAATTTTTGATTAAATAAATGAAAACAGTGGTTTTGAATAGTTTTTTGTGTTTTGTAATAAGTTTTCTTTTCTATTTTTTTTTTTCGTTTTTTATAAACATTTTTAAACAGCACAGATGATAATCAGAGTGTTTTATGTATTTTGAAAATATACCGGTGCAGGTAAAGCTTTTGTACTGACTGTACTATACAAAATATAACTGTTGAATTTTAGGACTTTCTTGTAGAACCTTCCTGTAATCCCGTGCTTTTTATTTCAATCGATTTGACGAACTGTTATAGTGAAGTGACGCTTTGTAGATACTATTCAGCTGTTCGCAGATCATTATAGAAGACATGAATGATTAAATCCTGGTTTCCAGATACATTTTGAATCTCTGACGTGTATAGTATGTAGAAATCTTCTTTCAGGAGTTTCATTCCCGTCTTTGATGCTTTATAATTTTGTTTTGCCTGATTATCTACGTATTATTTAACTTTTGTTTTCATTCAAACGTTTCAGAACATTAATATTGAAATTACCTAGTTTAGCCGGCAATTCTAGCATTCTGGAAATTTTACCATTCCGCTCATTCTACCATTACGGCAATTCTGCCACTCCAGTCTTAATAATAACTTCCAGATATTATACCATTCTGCTTAGTCTACCATTCCGGTTATTTTACAATTCCGGCCAATTTATTATTCCAGCTTTATGGAGTTTTAATTCATTACTATGCCTATAGGTTTTGCATTAATCTGTTAATGATGACGTTATTAAATTATACAAAAAAAAAAATAAATAAATAAAAATTAGTCAAGACAAATAGAAAACAAACACCCGCGGTTTTATTTATTTATTATTTTGTTTAAATTTTATTTAAATAAATAAAATTTAAATAAACGAACAGCAAAATAAATTAAAAAATTTAAGTCAAACAACAGAAGAACTAACAAACAGATGTTAAAACATATAATCCGTGCGATGCGGCCTTCTTCGTTTTTTTGTTTTTTTTTTTTTTTTTTTTTTTATATGTTTTGAATGAGTTTTATCATATAAAAGTGATAGTTTTTATGATAAAAAAACAAGAAAAAGTTATTATCTTGTGAAATCTATGTAAAACGCATTAAGAAATAACGACAAAAGCATCAATAATATATATTTTTATTGATACTTTGGATAAAAATAACAATAAAAATAAAAATTTATTTGTGGCTTAAGTGGCGTTAAATTTGTTTTTGTTATTAATTCACCTGTTTCATGGAGTTTGTTTCTTTAATGTCTATAAAATATTTTTTAGGTTTGGGTAACTTGCCTTGGTATAAACAAAGCAAAAAAATAAATTTATTTGTAGAATTATTTAATTTGGAGACCTTGGTATTCCTCATTTGACCTCTTATTTATAAATTTAATTCGATTCACTTATTATTATAAGGCTTCTTCTGTTCCATTTATTAGAAATTCTTTTCCGAAAGTATGCCCTAGCAAGTACCGTTTTTATTTATTAAATTTTCATAAAAAAAAAATTCTTTGCTATTCCGGCCATATTTGTTTGGATAAAAAATAAACAAATGAACCATGTATTACATGTGCTAAAAGGTTTTTTTTTTGTTTTTATTATCATCATCACATTATGAATATGTTGCCTCATCTGGCAGCATAAACTATATAGCTAACGTCATAATAGTTTATTTGATACTATGCCGTCATTAAAATGATCTACTCCTAGTTGTTTCTCTATTAATTAATAGTTTTTCATGTAAGCATAGTTGGTTATTTATGTTTGGATTGTTAAGTCACAATATTAAAAAGATTTTGAGAAGACTTTTTTTATTCTCTCCCCTTATTTTACGCAGTCATAAATAATCTGAGGAATCATCATTATCCGATAGTTCTGCTACTATTCATATGCTATTATTAAAATAAAATTATTTATTTTCATAAATGACGTACACCTTTTGGTGACTTCATTTCTTTTGCATTTTTAATATTAATTTAGTCATAAATTGTTTTTCTTAGTTTTGAGGACAATCGTATATGCATGCATGCAAAAAAAAATTGTTTAATAGTGATGCCATTTTTATATATTTTATAGAAAATATTAGTAAGCGAAAACACGTAATAATTTATTAATTCAATAAGTAGAAAATTAAAAACAATTTTTATTCATATTTTTCTATTTATTTCACTCTTTCACAGTTTTTACTAAAGTTTTTTTTTTTTTATTGAGGTTTTTTAATGGTTATTTCTATTTATTTTGTGTTTGTATTTGCTACATCTAAATGAAGAAAAAATGATATCATAAATATTATGTGAAGCTTAAGTCACAATGAATAAGTTACGCACTGGACGTTATATAGAGAATTATCGCAGTATTCTTCATAAAAAGATAGATTTGTGATACCTCCTGGTACCACAACAGACAATTAAACGCTAACCTCGAATAACTTGCCATAGAAAGTGAAAATATTTTCAGAATTGACTTCAAGAACGTTCTTGAGACGTTGATATTAGAATTTTGGCTTGAACACCTACACAAAAATATTCTCAAATCTACAATATGATTGTTACTGATGACTGTTTCTTTTTACAAGCAATAAATTTGATTTAAGACTTTACAAAATCTATGCCAGATAATTTATCTTGATAATAAAGATTTCAGAAACAGACTTCATTTTACGGAGTGTCACTAATTTAAAGCTGGCTTAGCAGTATATCTAAAAAATGCAACAGATTGTGTGACAATAATCACATATAAACGTACTCTCCCAACTCATAGTCATTGTGCCTTCAGCTTTACTATACAAATGCAAATTTATATTCAAAACAATTATTAAATAACGATTTGAAGTAATTTAAAGAAGAAGTTTTCTGCTTTTATTTTTAAATACTTAACCTTATCTCGTATTATATATCAATTGCTACTTTATTATTTATTTTATTATAATTGTTGTTGCTGCTTTGACTTTTATGCTAATTTAATAATGATAACTGACACAAAATATATAAAAACGAGAATTTTTGTCAGTTAATGTTGTGTTGTTTGTGATGTCATTACATTATGAAAACTCGATTTAATTCGGAGTTATGAAGGGAATCTTGTTGAAATTTCTTAATAATTTAAGCATGAAGTTTGCTAATCATTTTTTTACTGTTGCTATATTACTAAATTAAGGATAAACTATTCCACTTTTTGTAGTCATTCCACAGGAAGCATAAATAATCTCGTTTGCTACAGTTATCACTTTAAATTCATTTTAGTACACGCCTTATAGATTTCTCTGTAATTTATTTATGAAACGATCAATTCAAGAGTACTCAAAATACGGTAAATACGTTTAATTATGACATCAGTCGTAAATCCCACTTAATTTTTTTTTTTTTTTTTATTTCATTTCTAGACATTTGATTATCCACAGATCATTCATATTTTCCACCATTCACTACTATATCAGCACAGTGATCATTTCATTAATAATATTTATTTTTCACCGGTTAGTGTCAGCCATTCTTCTGCAGCATGTTACTGTTATAAATATTCTTTTGTTTTTTTTTTTACATAAGAAATTAAAAACCGACAAATGACGTAATATTTTCGCGTTATTTTATTACTTTTTTTCCATTCTCTTAAAATTTTATTTTTTTTTGCCTCTTCGTGTTTTCGCTGAAGTTTTCACTCGATAATAAAACATTTTTTTTTTTTTTGTTTTTTGTTTTTTCGTTTCAAATAAAACGTGCTCTTGGCAGATATTCATACATATGGTGATATTACAGAAGAAGAATAAGTAAAATTTATATTTTTATATACAAAAAATGATGTCATCATATTATACACACTGTTTCACTGCTGGTAAATCTTTATTTTTATAATAACGTAACCGATTATTATGACCATGTGTTGATGTTAAGCTGATGTCGAGGCTTAATTTTATTTCGTTTTTATTTTTATATATAAATATAAATTGTTTTATAATTATAACGAGATATTATGTTTTGTTATTGTGGAGATGTTTCATAGTACTTAATTATTTTTTATTTTTTTGGAGACTTTGTAGTTTAAGTTATAACAGAACATGGCATACATTTGTATTAAAAAATTTACTTACTTTTCAAAAAGCTTTCATTTAGTATTTAAAAATGTAATGGACAAACGAATAAACAACTTTTTATATATACCTCATTTCAATAAATAAAATTTAATTCATTACGTCATTTAAATTGTTGTCGCTGTTGTTGTTGTAGTTGTTGTTTATGTTGTAACACCAAACCTTAATTTTTGTATTTTGTTCCTACTGAATGCGATTTTTGATTGTAAAAATAGCAAAACACATACTAAGACTTGTTTATAACACTTGATTCTCAAAAATATAAAACTTTTGATCTACTTGGGTTGGTTATTCATAGTTAAATTGGACGAGAACTATTAGGGTACGGTAGGTTTTCTATATAAGGATTGTAAAAAAAAAAATAATAATTAGAAATACGAGCTAAATATTTAAACAACATGTTGGCCCCTTAAACTTGTAATTTTAGTCCCAAATTTTAGTATTTAAATAAGCTAAAATCAGTATAACTAAAGTCGGTAGAGATTTACTCAAGTAAATTTTATTTTATCTAATCCGAGCCCCCAGAATAAGTCCCGTCAGGCTGTGGTGATTATGAAGAGTAGTTGCGAACCGACAATTATTAGTAGAAGTGTTTTGAAGCAATTAAAGTAAATTCTGTGTAAATACTGATCTAGTTTATTTGGATATCTTCTTATCTAGGGTGCAATCTGGCCAACATAATCTCATCTTCTTATACAAAGGCAAAAAAAAAACCCAACCTCTATTTAAATCAACAATCAATTTTACTCTATTTTAAAAACTCTAATTTCTGCGATGCTTATTCTAAGAAACATTTTTGCTTATGACTCCACTACGTCGTTATAAACATTTAAATTCATATTTTTAATCATAAATTTTTCTTATTGATTAAAATCGATGATAAAACTACTTTACTTGTTTGATGTAAAGACAAGTTATTTGACCTTTTTTTAATAATCCTATGTGTATTAGTGGAGAATACATAATAAAAACAAAAATATTATTTATAGTCAATTTCATTCATCATCGCATAATATAATAAAATATAATAAAATAAAAAAATGATATTAAACAGCATTTACATGCCCTAAATATTTTGCTTCTGCGTTATTATTATTATTATTATTATTATTATTCTTGTCTCATGTTGTCTTGTTTATTTTTGTAGCTTTTTAATGGCATTGCTAATACTGGCATTTAGTAATAAGAACAACGTCGATTGTTCATTCAGCTAAAGTAACTGATGTTTACTATACAAATTTTTCGGTTTTATCAACAATTTGATTAAGTTATTGATAAGTTGTTATGCTAGTAACGTGGTTACTTTTGGTTTTCGGTGAGTTTTACTAATGTTAATGAAATTGAGATGAAATATTTAATGCAATAGTCAATGGGTTTAGATGATTGATATATCAGCAAATAACTTTTAACGTTTAGTTTCTAAAAGTTTTCAAAGTATTCACTGTTACTACTATTACGATTACTCGTTGTCAATATTAACAAGAATCTGCTGTATATATTACAACTCTCCAAATATCAAAGTAAAAACTTCAATCAATTTACATTTAAGACTTTAATTACCTAAGTTACACTCGATTACTTCATGTAACATCATTTCTAATTGAGGTATCATTTATTGATAAAGATAAAGATTTATTCATTATTATTTTATATCTATGTAACTCTACTGTACATTACATATTTAGTTCAAATTAATTAATTATTTATCATGGAGTTTGTTTTGTCTATAAGGAATGCAGATCCAAATACAAAACTTTGATGAATTACCTAATGTGTATTATGTATTCCACTCATTATGACGTTTTAATTATAATTTGCATATTGCTTACTAATTTCATTTTATAAAAAAATTATTTGATTGATTGATTTCCTTTGATAAATCGCTTAAAAACATTTTTTTTTAATTTTTGCGTTTTGTTTAAATTTTTCTTTCACAATTCCAGTTATTAATTTAATTATAAGGCGAGAATAAATAATAATTTACAACATTGTTGATGTATTCAACTACAATTTGTTAAATTTAATTCACAAATATTTGATTGATGTGATGTTTGAAGTGCAGTTTTCATGTTTTCAAGTTAAATTTGTGTTTTATAAGTAGAACAAGAGTAAATGATACTTTGTTGTGTGAACGTAAATTTCACGTTAACAAGCTTAAAGCTTCGTAAAATGTGTTTTATTACACATTACCTTATTTTTTAATTACTTTCTTTAATTAACTTTTCGTTTTTTTTTTTGTAGCTTATGCGTCATTTAGTAATGGATAATCATTTTATTCTGGTAATTTATTCTCTGTTTCTTTATAATTAATTCTATATTTTTTATTTGTGTTTACTATATGTTGTTACCACCACAATGAACTAATGAGATGTTTTACACTTGAATACAGTGGCTAATGAGCACTAAATCTCTTGATTTATGATGTTCCGAGAAATTTTGAATAGTTTTGCAATAATTTGTAAGAATCAAGAACAGACTTTATAAAGCTTTAATTAGTTTTAACAGCATAAAATTCTTTTCATTTCCAGTAAAAAACCTTAAATACTGAGCATCTACTGTCACTTTGTTACAATATGATTGGTATTATAAATTATGTAAATCCTCTAAAAGTTGACTACCGTTGTAATAAAAATAGTTTTTGCCATAAAAACAATCTAAAGGTCATTAGATATTTTTGTTCCCTACCTAATCTACTTCTAATTTTCTTAATTAGTAACAAAGTTTTATTAATAAAAAGTAAAATAAAATAAATTTCAGTATTCAGGGGTTTATTTGCAGGGCCACCTGAGTATGCTATACTAACGAATAAAAATCTGTACTTATCTTGAATAAAAGGAGAGCCACGGAATTAGACGCAGACTGTACAATGAATGTGACTCACATTATTTTTTGATGCAGTTTTTCACTTTCACTTATTTGCATCGAATTAAAGAGAATTTTTTTGTGTATAAATTTAAATCTAAAGCAAATATTTTGTTCTTCAGTGTGTTTTACTCACCAGATGGTAACATAATAAGTTGTTTCCAAATACAAATGCTTCGTATTCGTGCCAGAGTCGTTCCTTAAGGGGCTTGTTCGTAACTCATGGCATGACTGTATTTGTTTTATAACAAAAAGATTAGAATAATATCATGAAAACAGTGTTGGCTTAAAAAAAAACATTTTTGCGCCCTAGAAAAACATTTTTGTAGTGCCTAATAATTCAAATAATAAAGCCGTAGCCGTAGCGGTATCAAACCCTGACTTTTTAAAGGCATACATTTAAAATTCCTAGATGCAAATTTTTATTATTTTGTAAGCCCTGGTAGGCTGACTATTGTTCGTCTATATCGTAGAATCTACATGAGAGTCAGGGTATTGTTCAACGGAACGACATGTTGCTTTATTTATTATTATTGTAATAACATTTTTACGACCTTTTATGTAATGAAACAGAAAATATTAATAAAAACAAAGTAAATGATTGAAAATAGGTCAAAAGGTGATTCAAAATAAAAAAGAAAGAATAATAAAGGCCAATAGAGGTATTCATTGGTAAAAAGAATTAAATGTATACAAACACAAAGGAAATTTGTTTCATATAATTATGTAACTAGCATGTCACTTATACCAGAATTTATGGCCTTATTATGGTTACATACAATGCGTTTCTCATTTTTTATAATAAGAATATAATTTGAGGAAGTGCTCTAAACTAGAGAACTGTTTGGACACAGTTTTCAGATTATCGAAATGCCGTTTATGTGGAAGAGGAAACTTTAAAACCGATTTGTGATGACAGCTGTCCCTTCAATTGAGATTTGTATGTTTGTTCCAATGCTCTAAAATAATTGGGGGATCAAATTAATTTGTAGAAGCAGGAATAATAAAAGAATGAATTTGAGTAAATTTAATAAAACAAAATATTTTGATTCAGATCTGGAGTAATGCAAAAAAATAACATTTGAACAACAGTAGCACTACCATGATTGAAGTTTTCGGACAAAAAACAGCCAATCTCGGATTAAATTCCATTCACGACTAGAAGTTACTTCAATATCTTATTATAATATATATCTTATTATCTTATTATATATCTTATAAAATAGACGATTCGTAACAAAAACGAAATCCTTTTGATTTTTAAGGAAAATTGCAATTTCTTAACTGATTTTTTCATAACGTAATAAAATGACAAAATTAGCCTCACTTCTTTTGATTAAAAAACGCTTTTTAAGATGAGCGTATTCGCATTAAATGTCATCAGTAAACCATTTAGAACTTACTTATTCCACTTTATAAATACAAATTTTGCTTTAGGTCGTTGAAATACATACGTAACTATGTGTTTTTGTTTTAAGGACTTTTTCTGGTGATGACTATTTGTTTTATTAATTTCTAGAAATTATAATAATAAAAATAAAAATTACAGAACTCCGGAAACCATTTTTATCACCTGTAATAACAATTTTTTTTAATTGTTTTTGGCCTACTGCTGCTCATTTGATTTTTTTTTATTTTATTTTTATTTGGGGACTTGTGGGTTAGGCATATCACTGAATTTTATGTTTTATTATTTTAACACGTGTTAGGTGCCGTTTTTTGGGGGTATTTCTCTCATATTACCTTTTTAACGGGTTTTTCATGTTGTTTTATCATTTATTTGATATTTTTATTAACGAATAAATCAATTTTCTTTGAATTAAAAGTCAAAATAAAAATATAAAACGATAAATGTTTTAATGTAAATTAATAAAAAACCAAACTAATGGATAAAAGGAAATTTTTATCACCATTTGTGGTAGTTTTCGCTTTGTTATACGGGTTTTTTTTTTTTTTTGTGTGTGGAATATTTTCTAGTTAAACGCGTTAAAAAATGTGTAGGGGAAAAGTGTTAATAAAAACTAAACAGCACTGACTTAATTCGTGTTTTTTTTAAACAACATTAACCGACTTTGTGGTGTATCGCAGTAATTTACATTAAAAAGTTTTCGCAAACCACTACTGTACTCTATTGATACACTCACAGGTGTTTTACTGAGTGTGCTTTTTTTTTTTTTTATTAAATTTATTAACAAAACAAACAACAAAAGGGGGACTGAAACCTTTATTTACATAAAATTTGTCTATATTTACCCCATTAATATGAATTTTTTTTTTTAGTTTTTACTTTTAATTTAATTTTGTTTATATTTTTATTGTTGTTGTTTCATTTCAGTTGAGTTATTAAAAACATAAATAACCCAAGACGAAAGAAAAAATAATTATAATAATAAAATAAAAAACTAAACGCGGTTTAGAACCACGACAACCAGGAATATAAATAAATTGCGTGTGATAAAGTAATAAAAAAAAAAAACGAAAAAAAAAATAAAAAAATAAAAACAAAATGGGTGTTAAGGAGAAGGAGAAGACAAAACCATTGATTAATCGAAATTTGTTATCGTTGAAATTGGTGTTGTTCCTGTTCTTTGGGGGACTAGGATGTTTGTATCCATTTTTACCGGTACATATGCTGGCGATCGGTTTGAATCGTATAGAAGCTAGAATTATATCGATTGTGGCACCATTAGTATCGATTTTGGGTCCGTTGATATTTGGCCCATTAGCCGATCGTTTGGCTGGCAAAGGTTCGATATCCGGTAAATACTTACGAATTATGGCTGTGTTTACGATTTTATTCGGGGCACTGTTCTATGGACTATTGATGGCGGTACCATCTGTGACACGCTTCGAAGCACGTCGTCCATTGGTCAGTTTTGCTTGTGACCAAGAGGGTGCGTTAATCTTTCAAGAACGTTGCACCGAAGAACGCACCTGTTTCCATTGGAAACGCGAAAAGGTAATAATTCAACAAAATTAAATTGACCAATTGATGGCTAATGTAATCAATATTAATCTAATTCCAGATGGGTTCTCTAATTTTAACAAATTGTTCTTACACATGTCAAAAACCGAGCCAATTTGAGAGTCTTTATAGTCCATGGACTAAAGGATCCCCGCCGCCACCAGCAGAAACATCGTCCGAACAAGATTATGCCTATGATGATGGACCAAATTATGATGGTGCATCGGCTGAACGTGTCCGACGTAATATTCCTGATAATAATAAAAAAATCTACGTTGAACCACCACACTTGTGTATAAAGGATGAGGATAAACCAGTTCTATGTCACGTATATACAGAGGATACAAAAGCCTTGAGAATTCAGGCAACGCTACACAGCGCAGAGAATCAAGAGAATGAAACACATTCAGCTGATTGGTGCCGTTATCCCTTAGGTACGAATAATTTTTGTAAAGAAATATTTTTCATCCCAAATAACTAACCAAATTTGATTACAGATAATTTCTCGTGTAATATACCAGAAGCACAAGCTAAGTGGATGGCGAACTACATGAATTCATCGAAATGCAAACCGATGATAGAATGTGAAGTTCACGAACCATACGATACACCTGGAAGCGTTCTAGCTGACAGTCAATGCATCAAAATTATTGGCGATATTGATGTTACTTTCTGGTCCTACCTATTGCTAAGGAGTTTAGCTGATATTTTCCCAACAGCCACAATAACCTTGTTGAACACCGCGATAATAATTGCAACACGCGAAACCTCAAGCGGCCGCGGTGATGTAGGCCGACAATTAGTATGGGGTGCTGTAGGTTTAGCCATTTTTTCCTCAATTGTATCGCTCATCGAACAACCTTACGACACGCTACCATTTTTAGTTCCAATCGTAGTGTTTGTGGTGCTTAGTGTTTTAGCTAGTATAACACTGTTGTTCGCCAACAATATGCCATTAAGTCCACCTGAATGGTGGTGGCATACAAAGAGCGGCATGGTGGCTATTCCAATGTCAGCAATCAGAAAGTATGGACCGGAAGCTGGAATTTTAACGATAATTACACTTCTGTTGGGTATCTTCTGGAACACAATCGACACGTACCAAACTTGGTACATCCTGGAGCTATCACAGAGTGACATTTTCTCCAACTACTTACTCATTGGCTTAACCGTAACCGTTGGAGCGTTGCTTGCCATTCCAATACTATGGAACGTTGAGGCAATCGTTGACTATTGCGGCCACTCAAATCTACTTATCGTCTCCTTCATTATGTATATCATCCGGTATACAGCTTTAGCGGTTCTTGTCGATCACTGGTTGATTCTTATTGTTGAAACTTTACAAATCTTCACACTGACACTGACATGGATCGCAATTATTTTATATATGCGTCACATAATACCACGCCGTTTAACCGCTACCGGTCAAGCATTACCGGTCATTGCACATTTTTGTCTAGGCAAATCAATTGGTGCAATTATCGGTTTGTTCATAAATAAATACAGCATTGAGGAGTCTCTACGATGCATTTACCGTACAATGGCGATTATTGCAACCGTTTTAGCCATTTTGTACATAATTTTATATTATTTCGTAATGATACCAAGATGTACCGCAAAACATCAGTCACCACCATCACCGAATGTTTTACAAGGTACAGAATATAATTTTTTCATTTTTCCCTATTGAATATTTAAATAAAAAATTTATTTATCTAGGTTCAAACACGAATGGAGGACAACAACCACAGCAACAACAACAACCGAATACAAATGGCAACTATACACCGTTACGAGTCTATCATAATGGTAGAGGGAAGAAAGGACATTTCCGCTATTAAAATTAAAGAATTAACGCTATTAAAAGAAGAAATTAATTAATTTTTTTGTATTATTTATAAATAATTTAATAATGGGAGACCCTTGTAAAACGCGTTAGCTTTAAGAAAAGTTTTTTTTTTTTTTTGCTTTTATCACAAGAATTTTATTTTTTTCATGAATATTTTGGGGTCACAAAGTGATCTTATATAACACAGTTTTTCCTCATTTCTACTTCATTAATCTGCTTCCCTGTGGTGCAAGTACACCCGTTACTGTGTCTTAACTGTTTCTAATATTTTGAATGAACCAATTACAACTTGGTGGTTAAAACTTAATCATTGCGTTATTACAAAGGGGCTACACCTGTTGTTTGTTTAATTTTCTTATTTTTAATTATTATAATTATTTTTTTGTTAAGAAAACTTTTTTGTTGTAAATAAAATTTTTGGAGACAAAAAGAAAGAAAGGATGAAGAATATGAGGAATTATATTTGTAAAAGAAAAATAAGAGGAGAAAGAAGAAAAAGAAGATGATGAAGAATTATTATTATTAGATTTTTATAATTAATTGAATTAAATCTTAATTAATTTATTACAAAAAAAAAACAAAAGAAAAAAATGAAAAAAAAATATTTTTGTGTTCGTCAAAATATTTGCTAATTAAATTTTAATTTTTCTCTGGAGTCATATTATTCAGTTAATAATGGTGCTGATTACATTTTTTTTCTATGGATTGAGAAAGTTATATGGATTTTAAAACCCGATTTTAGCTTACCTATTCATACCTAAACGCAGATAAATTTGAAGAAATGAAGTTAGTCGAAAGCATCGTTTAACCCATGGCACTTATAACAGTTTTATGATGAGCTAATGGTATTACTGCAAGTGTCAGAAAAGCTAAAAGTTAAAACATATAATTTTAGTCCCAATTTGAATTACTTAAATAAGTTAAAATCAGCAAAATTCAAGTCCTAGTCACTTTGAAAGATTCAATCTGATTAATCCATCTATTGTGTCTGACCTCGAGTTAAAAGCCCTATCAACACCATATATGTGGTGTCATTGTTAAAACTTTCTGTAAACGTTCGTCAAAAAAGCAAAAACATAAAATGTAAGGAAGCAAGTAATCAGCATCCAATAATTTTGACATTTGGTTATAAATAATAAGCGAATTAAAAGCGATAAAAAGCTTATTTAAGCTTGTTCAAGTACAAATTACATTTTCTATAAAAAAATTATAAATAAACCAGTCCTGAACACTTAAACGTTGATGAATAATCCGATCATGTTGATGTTACACGTTTAAGACAAATTTACTGAGTGGTTTCTTTAAAAAAAACCCTGTGTCTCTCTAAAAGCTTAGTTAAATATTTAACCAATCAATCTTAATCGATAACTCAGAATAATCATTAAAATCTCATCAGGAGCTAAGACGGTGGTTTGCTCTCTTTAATTTTTTATTAATACATCTCCGTTGTACCCTAAAAATAATTCAAAATTTATTGTCAAGCACAAAGAATAATTAATAAAAATGATTTACAAAAAAGAAAAATAAAATAATTTTACTGCCAATAAAAAGCTTAATTAATTATAATTAAAAAAAAAAAAACTTTTTATTTATCGGTTATAACAAATTTTATTGTGTTGATGTTTCGTTATCGCTGCTTATCTGTGGTGCAGTTTTGCTAACGAAAATCATATCGGATAAAATTTTTTCTTGTTTACACGTGGAAGACGTTTACGTTAATGATTAAATCTGTTATAGAGCTTTTTTGGTTGTGGTTATACCACTAGGAACTCGATAACTAAGCACCTGTTAGTTGCCAATATTGATTTAATCACTCAGTGGTGGCTCATTTTCTTTCTGTAATATTTTTTTTTATCTCATTGTAATGCTCGAAAGGTGAAATAACAGCTTATCATGTCAATTAAATTTTTTTTATTATTATTTTTCACTACTTGAAGAGAAAGGAACGCATGAGAAATACTTTTGAGCCACCACTGTACTCTGTTTATTTATTTATTTTTTTTTTTTATGATTCATCTCATACTCTAATTTTACTACTATACCACCTCCTGCTTGTAAACGATAAAATTATAAATAAATAATTAAATTAAATAAAAACTAAAGCAATGTACTCTATCTATATAATTAATAAAAAAAAAAAAAAACTAATTCGTCGTCACCATTTGCTTAATTATTTATGAATGTAAGAGAAATAAATAAATAAATAAAAAAAAGATAATTTTTTTAATTTAAATTTAATTAAATAATTATAAATAAAAAGGCCTTAAATGTTAAAATTGATTATGAAATGAATAAATAAAAAAAAAAATCAAAATTATGTAAAACACACACCATTCCTGGTTTTAATTAGCTAATTTTATAGTAAAGATGAGTATTTATACCTGCTGGTAAATATTTTATGAATGGAACAAATAGTATGTTGATTTGGATAATTTTGTTGTAAGTTCCTAAGTTCCATCTCCGGTTTATATTGCCAAGGATCTTATCTTCCATTATTGTTTTTCTGATTTTTGTGTTCCACTGATGTTGGTTAAGAAAATTTTCTAGGATACTAAGGTTAACCGGGTTAATTACGTTTTAAGTGAAAGCTGGAATTGTGCAGCAAAGACTAAACACAGTCAACTAGATGCCATTTTATAACTAGAAAATCTCTCCAGAGTATCATTTGACTTGAAAGCTGTTATTCGCCACGCCATAGCTGTTATTCTAGGTAATACAGAAAAACCAAATTGTTAAAGCTAGAACCTGATAATTGTTGTCCAACCCATCTAGTTCATTCCAACAAGTGATTAATTCAAAATCTGGTCATTTTTCTAGCGAAAATTCAAATCACTTTAAAAAACCATTCCTAAACCTTTTAAATGCTAAACCAGATGTTTACCAGTGATTGATTTCAATATTCAACACGATCACCGTGATACCTTTAGCAGGAATAATTGTTAAAATCCTACCAGTCATCATCATTTTTATTAAATAATGAAAAAAGTCATCAGATATAACCTTTCTCAACCACTTTTGGATCTTGAACTTTAGTTTATTTTACACTAAGTGATTTAAAAAAAAAAGTTTATTGCTGTCATTACCTGTGGTGTGCATGATACAAAGCTGTTATTAAAGGATAAGTATATTGTAGGAGGGCATTTTAACCAGTCAAAATTCATATATTATTATTTCTCTTTTTTAGTTTATTTATAAAAGAATTAAGAAAATTAATTAAAAGTGTGACGGTGACGATTTCCATCTTGGTTTGAGTTTCTCCATCATCCTTTTTCTTCATTAATTTGATTATTTTATTTATTTCTGTAATTTTTTTTATTACTATTACTAAGCACATCAGCTCACACAGCATTAAAATCTTGATTTTAGAAGCACACACAACACACAAATATAATAAAAAAGAAAAAAAAAAAACAATTTTTTTAATAGAAAAACCATCTGTTTGCTTCTTACTCACAATAAGCTAAAAATAGCGAAAAAAAAATTGTTTACTTGAATTGAACTGTCTTTAAGAGGTAGAGATTTAAATACGCGGCTTACATGCTGATTATTATACGTCATAATTTTAAGTGGATACTTAGCTATCTTAGACAAATGCTAGTAATCTTTTGTGTGGTTGTTGTGAGTGACATTGCACCTAGAAATTGGGTATTAATAACAATCGGAATGTTCATACATCACCTACCTACCTACCTTTTACAAAATGAATTATTCGTAACCGAGAATCGTTTGGTGTGTTGTTTGGATTATAAGATACCAGGTAAAATAGATCCATACAAACTATTCAATTATAAATTGTTTGCCAATTATTATAGAAGCATTATGCTAAAAATAAAAATTTCTAGAGAAAACAAACTCCGACACAATACAGGTAAGAGTCTACCATACTGGAAAACATAAAAAAAAATATTAAGAATCCCAGTGTTTTAATTTCTATAAACCAAAGCCATTGTAAAAGTAGGTAAACGTTTATATTTATTGTTCCAACAAGGTCCCTATTCTATGTTAAATAAAAAATATTTTAAATCCCTGGTATTACAAGAACCACAGTTTGTTGCATTGAAAAAAATAGAAAAGAAAAAAAAACAAAAATTCATTGCCTCTCCTCTACTATTGCATTTATTTTTCCTTTTTTTTTTTTAATATAAATTATGTGTTTTTGTGAGTATTTGCTTGTTAATTAATTAAATAATTAAGTAAAATAGAGATATATGCTAAGCTGTGTTTAATATATAAAAAAAATAATTAAAAATCCACTTGAAAATTAATTACTATTCATATTGATCCACTTAACATAAAGTTCTTTAGATATTTCAAGTGTATTACCTAGAATAAAATTAAGAAAAACAAAATATAATTAATTTACTAATTAGTTAGATAAAATAAAATAAAATCATACCTTCCGCTTCAACCGGATATAATTTATTATCAATACTAAATGGCTCTTCAATATTATAAAAAATTCTTTTATTCATACGATTTTGATTAAATGTTTGATTATATTTTACCGTATTAATTAATTCATCAAAAAACATTCGCCACCTTTTACCAAAATAATCTTTAACAATACCTGACCACTGTTTTGTTGCATAATCATTTATTTGTCCGGTTGGACCCCATAATGTTATCTGATTTCTAGCATTAAATTCATATAATTGTATTTCTGCATCATTATTACACCAACGTTTTGCATTTGCAATCCATTTACCAAGTAAAAAATTCTCATTTGTACCTAGTATACGATCTAAATCATATAATAATGATATAAATAAATCGGTAAATAATTTTAAATTAACAAGATTACGCATTTGATAATTTATTATAATTTTATTATATAATTTATCAGCAATATTTTGTAGATTTTGTCGTGTTAAATCAACTAAATCATAGTTGTAGAGTGTATTTGTGGTTAAATTATTTGTGTAGGCGGCTTCTAAAAAGTAATACCATGCCTCCTCAACCATTGTTACGTTGTACCATGTCTAAATAAATCCGAAAAAAATGATTTTTCATGTTATTAACATAATTATTATCGATTTAAAACCACCAAAAATAAAACCCACCCACGGTTTTAATTTTAAGTTTGGACGACGACATATCGTGTATTTTCCATTAATTTTAATTAATCCGTCATAGGTGTACACACTGTTGTATAAATTAAACCAGGCATTTTGTAAATTTTTATTATTCAAATTATAACGTGAAATCGTATAATTAATTATCCAATTATCAATATTTATTTCGTTATTTTGCCATGCCATGTCGAGTAAGAAGTCATACATTACATAGTTTTGATTAATACCCTCTGGTGTGATACCGACACCAATCATTGTGCTATTCTTCATATGCCTAGCTGCGATAATTTCCTAAAATCAAAAACAAAAAAATAATTTCTTCTAAAAAATTCACCAATTTTACAGATAAACAACCACCCACCCTATTAACGATATCGATAGAACCGTGCATTCCTAGTGTGCCCCCAAAATTATGCAACATGCACCAAATAAACGGTTGCCCATAATATGACAATGTACGATCATATTGCGGAAACTGTTCCGATTGTAAATCTAATATTAGCATACGGCCCAATGGTATCGCCGTTAAAAATGCTTTTAACAGTTCATCACTCCAGAATGGATTTTTAACAAACATCCAACCCTGGCACAACCTAAAAAACAAAAAAAATTATTTATAAAAAAAAACAAAATATTTTTTCTGAAAAACAAGAATCATACCAGATAGCGTCCGGATCAACAGATTTCATTGCTTCGTATATTCCTTTGGCAGCATTAGACAAGTACTCAGTTGTTGCTAACCGCGGTTGTAACTCATTGAATGGATCACTAAAAAATATGTGATCGTTCCCATAATGTTGAATAACTGTGGTAAGGAATAGTTTACCGATTTCCAAAAACAATGGATCTGTTGGATCTAGAAACAATGGACAACAGTATTCCTTTGGGAATCTATTCCATACATCAACGGAGTTTAGTGTTGCGTTTGGATATAAACGTTTAAAGGCAATCGGTACATGACCAGCGAATCCAGGCAGTGCAACCGATATTCCTAACTTCCTTAATGAATTTATAACGCGTGTTTGAATTTTACCGCTTATAACTTTATACCGATCTGATATAGGTCCGCCCCAACCGCGAATATTACCCATACGTTGCCATGCCAAAAAAGCTGGTCCACTAAAATGTTCCATTATTTCCAGTTTGGTTAATCCTAATTGTTTATAGACTTTTGTCCATACTTCCTCCTGTATCGGTGATAAAACTAAATTTATTCCCGATAAGGCAATCCAATCGATGTGCTTTCGCCAGTCATTCCATTTCCACCACACAAACGAATACGACCAAGTGCAAACATTTTGATAATAAATATATCTAAAGGATTGGAATAAAAATTTAACAAAACTGGAAGAACTGAATCTGAAATGAAATTAATTTACCGGTTCGGTGATTTCACTTCAATATCAACATTTGGTAGTATTTTTGGAAGATTCAATTGATTTCCTTGCCAGGATACGTGACAATTACAATATTTTTTCAAATAATAATTAAAACCACGACACGCTGCTACACCATTAGTGCCCCATATATAAACAACACCAGTGGTGACATTTTTTTTAATCTTTAATCACAAAATCACATAAAATTTTCATTCATACAAAATTTAGCAAAAACAAACGGAAATTAATTATTTAATTACCTTAAATGTATTTTCAGTTAATTTAAAATCAACAATTAATTTAAATAAATGATAATCCTTTGGTATAACACGTTTAATAACATTATTTGCATTTTTTGTCTGTAAATCCTCGGATGTCTGTGAACTAGTTATCGGTTCTATAGTCTTTGCTAAACTTATATTAATAATAACACAGAAATTAATTATTATAAATAATAAAATATAATGTAGTTTAATTAATTTCTTCATTATAAATAATTAATTATTTGATTTTATTTAATTATGAATAAAATAAGCGACAAACGACAACAATAATATGAAAATTAAATTAACCCTCTATTACTCAACAAGGACAATATCGTACTGTCCGCTTCGTGTAAATCGCCAAAACAAAATTGTCCATACAAAAAACAAAACAACAACAAAAACTAAACGGGTATTCAAACCGATAATAAATGTTATTTTTTTTTATAATTTAAAAGGTTTTTAAATAACTGTATCAAATTAATAAACACTGGCGTTTATATCATTATACATTTTTTTTCATTTATTGTTCTCATACTAAAAAAGAAATTCCATTTACTTTCAATTTTAAATCAAAACTTGAATTAAAACTGTCGAAATATTAAAAAAAAAAAAAAAAAAGAAATGAAAAATAAATAATTGAACCGAAGAAAACAAGTTAATTGTTTTGGAAATTTTTAAAGCATTTAACAGGTTTTTTTGTTATTTTTTTTTTTAAATTACATATGGCAGCACTAATATTTTTGACATTAGCCGTTCCAGTTTGGTTTTGCTTAAATTTATAAATAATAAAAAAAAATATTTTTTTTGAGCTTTCAGACTACAGTATAGAACATAAAAGTTTTCCTTTGATTATTGTATTATATAGTAATTAAAACTTTTTTTAATCAGTATTATTGTTATATTTATTTATGGTAATTAAGTAAATTATTATTATTTATAATTTTGTAAGTGAAGGAGGCCTAAATAGTGATTCTAAAAAATTATCTTTTTTTCTTTTAGATATAATTTTTCTATGTAATGGCTTCAGGAATGTTTAACAATTCAAATAATAGCAATACTAACCAAAATAGTAATATAAATAATAATAATAATAACAGACGTCAAACAGGAACTGTGCCGAAGACAAAAACATCACGTAATAATTCATTACCACAAGAAATAGTAGCTCCAACCCGAAGAAATTTACAACAACAAATCAATGTAACAAATTATTTTTTTTTTTTAACTTTTCCTTCATCTACAAAAGAATTTTTTTCTTTTATTAATTTTAAGTAAAATCCATTCTAAAAATAAATCCCGAAGTTGAAAGATTGAAAATTTCGGTTTTTGTTCTTATTTTCTATAAATAAAATAAAAGAAAGAAAAAAAACGATACGCGATTATTGCTTTTTTCTTATTTCTCTAAATCATTCAGTTTGTTGAATGTTCTCGTAAAATATTCCCACAAAAAATTTTAAATTAAAAATAAATTCAGTGATTAATAATATTAAAATTTATTATTACAAAAAAATTGTATATATTTAAAGGAATTAGTTAACTGGGCCGGTTTACCTGGAAACACATCAACAACAGCAGTCACATCATCTCAATCAAACACAAGAAATAAATTTAAAAATAAAATTTCTAAAGATGGTAATTGTATAGACACTGGTAAAGAATATTATTTAATTAATTTAATTTTTATTTTAATTAATTTATTTTTAATTTAAATTACAGAGAATATAACACAGCAAGAGACAAATAATCGTTTTATACCAGTGAGACCGATTTTACGTAAAAAATTTCTACCAGATGATAATAATCATATAAATGAATTAAATAATACAACAACAGGATTATTAAATACACATAATACTACAATTGGTGAGTTGTGTGTTTATTTTAAATTATAATTAAAATATTAACAATTAAATTTCAGGTGTTGTTATACCAACTACTCCAAATACAATTATTAATGATCATCAAATACTAAATACATCACATAATTTTACTACAAATAATAATCGTACATTTGATGATTATAATAATATATTAGAAAACGAGAATACATTACAAAATAATTTATTATCACAAATAATACATCCGCAATTGCCAATACAATCTATAAAACATTTTGAAAATTTACCAACAAAAGCAAATATTGAGGAGAAGGTCGAACAAATACGTAATTACATAAAAATAACGACATCACTTATAAATTCAATTGAAAGTGAAAATGTAAGTGAAAAAATTATTGATTTGTTTTGTTTAAAAAAATGTAATATTTAAAATAATTTTTCTTTATTATTCTTAGTCACAAAATTATAATTCAAATGCAATAACAATACATGATAATCAATTATTACATAATACATTAGATAAATTATATTTAACAGATGCAAAATTAATTGATATATTAAATAAACATTACGAAATGGAAAATTGTAATAATAATTTAGATAAAAATGAGAATTTTAATAATCATCCAATAAATTCTGTACATTTAGAAAATGTTTTTGTACCAGAATTAAATAATATTAATGAGGTAAGTTAATTAATTTTTTTTTTTTACATTTATCATTATATTTTTAATCATTCTTTAAATTTATAAATAGATTTGTAATATAGCGAATGGTATACAAAATTCATCAAGTTATAAAGAATTACAAATAAAATTAGAAACTTCAAATCGTGCAATGGAAACAATAAAAGAGCAACAAAATCAATTGAAACATGTACAGGATACTGTAAAAAAGAATTTACGTGATATGGAACAATTAAAGAAAATTCAACAGCAACAACAAGCAGCATCATATGACTCAGTTGAACAAGTTGAAGATGATGTCACAAGTATAATGGATCGTTTAAAAACTGTATCATCATTTATTGAAAAACAAAATGAAATCAGTAAAATGTTACATCAAAATAATATTGGTGAAAATAATTCTCAAGTGAATAATAGTGATCTTGTTGATGATGTACAGTTGGAACAAACATTATTGGAAAAAAAATTATTAGAGTTAAAAGAAAAGAAAGAATATATGGAGAATTTAGTTGCGGAATTACAAAATTTAAATATAAATGCTGATAAGAGTTTTCATCAAGAGAATTGGATACCAACAACACCGCTACCAGCAACATCAAGTAATTGTTCTGTATCGACAAATGGTGGTGAACGAATTGTACCGATTGAACTTGAACGTATTGTACCGATACAATTATTAAATACTCCCGAATTATTGCAGCCGCATCATCCATTACGTCAGCAACAACGGCATACAATACCGATTTCTATTGAAAATCATGAAGTATCAGAAGAGCAAACATCATTAATTGGTGATAAAATAGCGGAAATAAATTCAATGAAAAATCAATTGAAACGTTTAAAAAATATGATGGATACAGTAAAATTAATTGAAATTAAAGCAGAAAGTGCTCCACCAAAAACAATCGGTTGTGAAGAGGAGATAAAATTTAAATTGGCATCCGTTCAAAATGAGATAAAAAAATTGAATCACATAAGTAGATCGTCAACGCGTAGTTTAAGTTCTGAGCGTACACTCACAACGGATACGGATCGTATAAAAACGGAAGAACAGGATCGTCTAAATGAACGAATTCAGACATTGGAGGATATGACACAAGATTTAAGAGAACAGGCAATAACATTAGTGTCGGAACGGGAACGCGTTAAAATTTCAAAAGATGCAATAAAAAATTATTTTGGTGAGAATGATTGTAACAATGCAGCTGGTGTTACTTCTAGATCGACACCGATTGCTTCTGAGCAACCGCTGGAGAAGAAAATAAATCAAAATAATTATCAACATCATCGAGAAACTCCAACTAATACGATTAGAGAACGCGATTCCTTAAAAATGGAATACGAGGCAAAGAAAAAAGAATTTGAGAAATTATGCGTGCGTTTGGATAGTGAAAGTGATACAATTCCGGTTGATAAAAAAATATCTGGTGGCCTAGTGAATGAGCATATGTGGAAAGGTTCTCAAGGATCCTCATTACAATCCAATGATAATACTTCTGTAAAATTAACGTCACAGCATTTGGCTGGTAAAGAATCAACCGATTCTGGTGCGGTTGATATGCTTGCAATGTCCTTGGATGCTGGTAGTTTCCAGTCAGATAGTTCAAGAGACTTAAGTATGCCACCACCAATGCATAATTTTGATCAACGTCCTCCAATTTGTCGTAAAAATTCTCAAGATAATTCTGGTTTATCATCAATCAGACCACCAACATGTTACAGTACAAGTTTACAGGATAATTACTATCCATGGACACAATATTATCATCCAAGTTATTCTGGTAATGTACCACAAGGACAATCTAGTCCACAATGTCATCACAATACGGGCGGTAATAGTACTTTAATTGGAGAACATGGACATTGTAATATGCATCATTATAATAGTACTCAAACTACAACAGCAGGAAGTATTCATCAACAACAGCAGCAACAATTGCCACTACCCACACAATCAGCTCCAATAACATCCAATTCAAATGATTCAATTGTTTTACAGCAATATATGCAAACACAACAGATGCTTATCAATTCGATAAGTCAGTGTAATCATTTATTATGGACACAACAACGTGAAATTAATAATTTAAATAATGCAGTTTTGTTGGTAAATTTTTTTTTTTTTTTACTTTATTATCATTCTTTTCTATTTCAACTTTCTTTCATTTTAGTTACAAGAACGTATTTTAAATGCTTCTGGTCAGTATGATCAAACACCAACTGTTCCAATACGTGGTGAATCTGTACCACTACAAAATGTAACCGGAAATTATATACCACGTGCACAATCTGAACAACCATCAACACCAAATTTATTAAATATTAATAATTTACCATTTTTTAATAATAATAATAATGCGTTGCGTAATATATCTCCATATCAATATTATTCAATAAATCCATCACAAAATTGTAATACAATACGGAATATAAATAATAATAATAATAATAATAGTAATAATAATACCAGTATACCAATAACATTAATGAATGATAAATTATGTCGATCAACAATTAATAACGCTACTAATAATAATTTAAATAATAATTTAAATAACAATGTAAATATATCACAACGTCAACATTCTGTATATTTACAACAGTTACATCAACAACAACAACAGCAGCAGCAACAACAACAACAATATCATCATAATAATATATTATCAATAGATGAACAAGCAAATGATGCATATAATACAAATTCATTACAATATGATAATAATAATTATCAATCACAATTACAAAATCATTTATCATCATCATCGATATTTATTAATAATACTAATCCAAATAATATAAATAATAATAATAATTTAATAAATAATCAGCGACAACAATCACAATCAGGTATTAGTTGTACAGGTACAAGTGTACCATCAACAATAAATGGTGTTAATAATAATTCTACAAGAGGTACAATAGTTGCAGCAGGTACAACAACAACGACAACAACAAACGTACCACCAGCACTTAATAATCAAGTAGCACCCGGTAATCGTGCTAATAATTATTGGGATAACTTTAGAAGGTAAATAAAAAAAAAATTCTATTTTTTTTTTGTCATTTTTTTAATTTCATTTTCATTTAAAAAATTAATTTCTAACAAATATCCGGTTTATTTATTATTATTATTATTATTATTATTATTATTATTATTATTATTATCTTAATTTACATATAATTCGGTTTTTAATTAAATATTTTTATGAGATATAAATAAACAACACGCGCACAACAAGCGTAGACAACTTTATTTAATTAATTAAATTAAATTAAATTTTCTATTTGTTGGGGTAAGTGTGCAACAGCCAAATTTAGTTTTTTTTTTTTGTTAATGTGTTTTTTAATAATCGTATTATCCTTTTTTTCTAATAAAATTTATATATTTTTGCCATAAATACGTTCAGATATAACTCCATAGCAATGCTTAAATTTGGTTAAGTATTAAGGTGGTCTAAAAAGAAGATATTTGTGCAAAATTACTCATTTTATGCATTATGTGTTTAAATTAGTAACAATGCATCAGGTATTCCTATTCAAATACACCTAAAATTACTTAAGCAATCAGTGTATATGGAATATATTTGATTTACCTGAGCAAAATTACTCTTCATCCATCTAGAAAATGTTTTAACTCAAGTAACACACATCAGGCATTCCAATTCAAAATACACCTGAAATTAAAAAATCAAGTATACCTGACTGAACGTATTCTGATTTATTATGCTGATTTGGCTGTGCATGGTTTTTTCTGGTTTTTTTGTGATTTATTTTTAATTAAATTTGTATCGTTTTTTTTTTTTGGTTTTATTAATTATGTTTGTTGTTTTGTTTTGTTGGCTTAATTAATTAATTTTTAAAGTTGTTTATGTGTGTTTGTGTGCGTGAATTAATATTTTATTTATGTTTTTATTTAATTAATTAATTATTATTTTCTTCTATTTATCTTGTTTTAGTTATTCACGACAAAATTTATTATCTGGTAATTTATATAAGAATAATGTTGAGGAAACAACAGCAACAACAACAAATATAGCTGGACCTAATGGTATTACAATACCTGTAGTATCAGGTATATTAGGTGGAACAACAACAGCATCAATTGGAAATATATTACAACAACCATCAACAACAAATAATATTATAATTGAACGTTTTAATAATATTGAACGTGGGAATTTATATCCACAACAGCAGAATCAGATACAAGAACAACAACAGCAGCAGCAGCAACAACAAGAACAACAGCAACTGCATCATCAATTACATGATGATGAACAAGAGATAACATCAACAAATAATAATATAAATAGTAAATTTAATTTACTACAAACATTATCATATAGAAATGAAATAAATAATCAACAACAAACGTTATCAACAATAGAAAATGATATTTTAAATATAAATCAAAATGATATTGTTTTAAATCATAATCAGCTAGATGAACATCATCATCATCAACAACAACAACAACAACAGCAGCAACAGCAACAAAATCATCTAATCGAAACAAATAATTTAAATAACCATAATTTATATATAAATGATTTTTATAATGAGAATAATATAAATTATAATAATAATACAGAAGTTAGTGGTGCTGGTGGTGGTACAGTATTATCAACACAAGGACAACCATCAACGTCAACAACAACATCAACAAATACAATTAATAATTTACTAATGACCAAATCAAAATCATTACCAAAAGTAAATGGAAGTAGTGTTGCAATGGGTTGTGTTGGTGGTAATAAAAAACGTTTATTATATCATACAGAAGATATATGTAGTAATAATAATAATAATATTAATAATAATATAAATAATAATTTTAATAATATTAATAATAATTTACAACGTTTTAATACAATTGATCAATTTGATTTAAATTTAGCAACATCAATAAATCCACGTACAAATATTAAGTGAGTTTTTTTTGTTTATACTTTTTTTTTAATTAATTAATGAAATAATTTGTTTTTATTTTATTTTATAGATCGCCAATAAAATTATTTGATAAATTACGTGATAATGTTTATACAGAAGTAACAGCATTAATAACAGCAAATGAATCACATCCAAAATTTTTAATTAAATTATTTCGTAATTTACAATTAATATCATTAAATGAACAAATGCATAAAAAAATATTACAATCATTAAATGATTTATATAATAAAAATTTTTATTATAATAATATAAATACAAATAATTGTAATATAAATAATAATACAAATATTAATAATAATAATAATAATACAAATATAAATAATAATTTATGTATAAATTCTGATTCTGAAATAATATTTGATGATGATAATGAATTAGTACATCAACAACAGGAGCAACAGGAACAGCAGCAACAACAACAGGAACGTATTTTATTGCGAGAAAATTATATAAATAATCATGTTATAAATGATAATTTAATACAACAAACTGATAATAATTCAATAACAATGGATAATATAACAATACCTTGTAATCAACATATAGTGGTATGTTGTTAATTTATTTATTTATTAATTTAAAAAAAAAAGATTAATTCTTTATGTTTCTTTTTTGTACAGCAATTTACAAGTAATGAACACGTTATTGATACATTACCATTAGCTGGTGCTGTTGGATTAATAACATCAACACCACCACCACTTCCACCACCACATCTAACAAATAATAATTTAAAAGAACAAATAATAAAAGAATTAAGCACATTAATTTATTCATTAAATAATATAACAATAAATGATATAAAACGTTTATGTAATTTAATGATAAAAAAATTAAATAATAAATTATTTATTAATTATAATGGATGTATAAATGCTAATAATAATAATAATTATTATTATAAAATGTTAAATGATATATTTAATTATGAATATATAATGTGTTATATACGTGATAAACATAAAAATATAATAACACATGATAATTTATTATTAGTATTTAGTGATTGTATAAATATTATATTATTTAATCAATATAATAGAATTATAGATGATAATCATGTTATTAATATAAATCCAGAAGATGAACATAATTATATTAATTTTAATATAATTATTGATAATAATCAACAACAACAAATAAATAATAATAATGATGATATAAATCGTATAAATGAATTATTATTATCAGGTGATACAGGTGCTGTTGATAATGAGGATTTAGCTGAGGCTGATCAAATAAAAACAAATGAAAATACAAATAATGATCTGATAAATAATTATCATATGTTAAATGATCATAGTGATACATCAACAACAGTTAATCATGATGGTTTATCATTATCAATTGATACTTCTATATGGAAGGTAGTAAATAATGTTTATACTTAATACAAATTAAAAATTAATTGTTTTTTTTTATTATTATTAAAGAATGATACAATAACCTGGTCAGCAGATACACCAGAAGAAGTAAATGAATTAGGTGCAACAGGAGTAACACCAGTTGAAGCACAACAAAATTTATTAACAACAACAGCCGCATCTCTAATTAATATTCCAGAAATTAATAATAAATAATTTTTTTTTTTTAATTATTTAATTAATTAATGTTTTGTTGTGTAAACTGTCTACATTGTAGAACGAAAAAAAAAACAAACAAACAAACATTTTTACAAGAATATGTGTTTATTGATTTAATTTATTTTTGCTACATTTTATTTTATAAATCATTAATATTTGATAAAAATTGATATAATTGTGCACCATGTGTTAAATGTAATAATAATTCAATATTTTCAATATTATTATTATTTGAATTAAAATTTTTTATACATTTTTTTTTATTCAATGTAATTAACGATTCATTATCATTACATGATGATAATTTACGTTTATTATTATTATTAATTATAGTAAAATTGTATTGATGTTGTTGTGACTTTTCCAATGTATAATTTGATTTCATTATATATATTTTTTAATTAATAAATAAAACTAAAAGTAAAATAAAAAGAAATTAAAAGAAAAAAATATTTTTTCATATATCGAATACAAGAACCATTATTTTTAGTGTTAAATAAAAAATATCGGTTAAACGGTTAAAAAAATAAGCAAAGACACAAGCCATTAGCCATTTAAATTTTTTTTTTTTTTTAATGACATAAGTCAACCGTATCATTAACATAATGATTCTGTATATTTTATCTTATAATCAGTTAATTTTATAATAATATATACTTGACGGTTTGTTGATTTACAATTGACAAAGCAAAATAAAATGTAATTATTTAAATAATTTTAGTTTATTAATTAAAAGAAATATTAACCTTAAAAATTTTGTATTAGATAGTTTATATATATAGAATGATATAAATAATGCTTACCATGTATTAAAAATAGATCAATTGCCAATTTATGTTTTTTACATATAATCTGTGATTAATAACAAAAATGATTAGAATTAATCAGACAGGTGATAACGATAATAATAGTTAAATAAAATAAATAATAATTTTATTTAAAGATACTTCGATTTTTTTTTTTTTGTATATATGATTCAATACAATCAGTCATCAACCGATTCATATTGCGCATGACAGTTAACTAAATAATTTTTTTTTTGTTAACATAGAAAAATCTAACCTCAAAATATTTATATTGCTAATGTCAAAAAAAAAATCACTTTTTATGCAATTTAATATTATTTGCAAAAAAAAAGAAAATGTTTAAATAATAATTAATTAATATAATTATGTTGTTTTTTTTAAACGTATTTTATTTTTTAACAAGTTATTATTAATATACGTAAATATATAGACGCATGTAATAATATATAGTTGTGTAAAGTTTTTGTTTAATAAAATTGCGATTAAATTTGTATAAAAATAAAATTAAAAAAAAAAACAATTGAATAAACAATGTATCAGAGTGCCTGTAATGCAGCGGCTACAGGGGGCTGTGTGGAGCCTGAACGTGATCGTGAAGGTTTAATATCACAGGAGCCGGCTGTGGCACCGATTGAACATGATTATAGTGGTTTTGATATTGTTAAGGCGACACAATATGGAGCTATTGGACGTGTTAAGGAATTAATAGATGCTGGGTGGGATGTTAATCAACCAGATAGTGAAACTGTTACGTTACTACACTGGGCAGCAATAAATAATCGAAAAGATATAATAAAATATTTTTTGGAGAAGGGTGCCGTTGTTGATGCTGTTGGCGGTGAATTAAATGCGACACCATTACACTGGTCAACTAGACAAGGGCATTTAGGCGCTGTTGTTTTACTAATGGCAGCTGGTGCTGATCCTAGTATAAGAGACGCTGAAGGATGTTCTTGTATTCATTTAGCCGCACAATTTGGGCACACAGCGCTGGTCGCGTATTTTATATCACGCGGTGTTAATGCAGATTTACAGGATCGTGGTGGAATGACAGCTCTTATGTGGGCTGCATGGAAAATATGTGCATTAGATCCAGTGCGTTTATTACTAACCCTTGGTGCTAATCCTAGCATGGTTGATCATACACATGGTAATACAGCGTTACATTGGGCTGTCCTAGCAAGAAATGCAACAGCAATTAGCACCTTAGTCCTCAAGGTACATAATTATGCCTTTCCAAATCAATTTATTTATAATTTTTTTTTTTTTTATATGTTTTCAGGGTAAATCGAGCTTAGATATACCAAATTTGCGTGGTGATACGCCAGGAACAATGTTACTACCCCATCTCGGATCTATATGGGTGGGACAAAAAGTATCAGAAAAAGTACGTGAACAAAATCAACAAACACAACGTAATCGTAATGTATTTTTGCGTGCAACATTTGACAAGGTAATTTGGCATTCAGTCGGCCTATGAATTTATTTTTGCTATTTTAATGTTTTTTGGTAATTTTTCTGTAGCGTTTCCGCTGGTGGACAATGTGTGCAACACCATTTTTAATCTTTTATATTGTCGGATTAATATTTAGTGCTGATATCTTATATATAATCAAATTTTTTTTAATGGGCTGTTTATATGCAATCGGGCATACAATTTTCCGTACACTTTTTGATGAATATTTAATGTCATTGTTACCATTAAGCTGTTACATGGCAACAAAATTATGGTTTTATGTAACATGGTTGGCGTACATTGCACCAATTGTCTCAATAATAAATACTATTGGATTTTTATTATGTAGCGGCCTATTGTGGATATGCTTTTTGAAATCTTGGCGCGGTGATCCAGGTGTTATACGTCCGACACAGGAGCAACGTTTTAGAGTGCGTATTATTATATTATTTATTTAGTTGTATTTGCTCTAAATTTATTTTTAATTTTTTTTTACCAGACAATAATTGAATTATCCGAACGTGGAGGCAGTGGTTTTGAGCCATCAGTATTTTGTTCTGCATGTCTTGTACGTCGACCACTACGTTCAAAGCATTGTTCTGTGTGCGATCGTTGTGTTGCCCGTTTTGATCATCATTGTCCATGGGTTGGTAATTGCATTGGGGCCAAAAATCATAAATACTTTATTGGATTTTTATGGTTTTTATTGATAATGTGCAGCTGGATGTTATATGGTGGCGTCAATTTTTATATGAGCACATGCAAAGTTGTCTTAAATAATGGTAAAAAAAATGTGATTTTTTGATTATCAATTAATAAAATTTATTTATATCTTGTAGGTTTATGGGTAACGTTAGTGACAATATCATCATGTAATTCATGGGTAGGTTGGGTTATGCTTAATGCATTACTTCACATGTCCTGGGTTACGGTATTAACAATATGCCAAACATATCAAATTATATTTACCGGTATGACAACAAATGAACGTATGAACCGTGGACGTTATCGTCACTTTCAAAATAATAATGGTAAAAGTCCATTTACACGAGGTCCCCTACGTAATACAATTGATTTTTTCGAATGTAATTGCTTTGGCTTAGTTAAACCATTAAATACTGATTGGATGACATATTATGATTTTGATAAAAATATTGAACATGAACCATTATTACGGCCAACCGATAACTATCAATATGTTTAAAAAAAAAAAAGACTTTTTTGTTTTATTATTTTTATCTTTATTTATTTCAAATGAAAAAAAAAACACAAAGTTAATTAATTAATTAATATAAATAGTAATAGTAATTAATAATAAAAAATAATAATTTATTATGTATGTAAGTTTCGCGAGTGTGTACAGTTTATTTTGCCTAATTCTATTTCAAAATAAGTTCAATAATTAAAAATGCTTTTTAAATAAATAAGAATAAAAATGAATAATTAATATATATTTATATATTATATACCAAAAAAATTTAATTAATTAAAATAATAGAAACAACATAAATGTTTTTCCAAATATAAATAAATTTTCATTTAACTATTTAATGAAATTAATTAATTTTTTCATTTTTTTTGTACATTTTAAATATTTAAAAAGAAAATATTTTATCTCTGTATGTAATTATTGATAAATAATGAATAATTATGATAAAAATTAATTAATAATGGCTTAAAATCGTAATTAATAGCGTGTAGAATGTATTTAAAAAAAAAAAAAAACAAAACCTACACAAGAAAATATTTCTTTTAATTATTAATTTTTTTTTTTTTACATGTGTGTTAGATAATTTTTAAGCACAGTTACAAACCTTTTTTAAATCTTTTTTTTTTTTTTTTTGTTAACTAGTATATTTTTTTTATTGCTGTTTTATTACAACTTTGGATAAAAATTTTATGAAATTCCTGTCTGGAATTTTTATTATATATATTATATATAAGAAAAATTAATTAATTATTATTGCAGTATTAAATTTTTTATTTTTTTTGCTTGTTTTACCGAAACGTGCAGATGAGTGTGTCGGCTTTATTTAAGTTGTGATTATTTGAACGTAGCAATCGAACTATAGTCACGACTTGTGGTAAAGCATCAGTGAAATTTCATTGCATGGCATTTTATTATTGGTGAAGGATTAAACAATTTTTTTTTCTTTCTTTAGTTAATTTAATTTAATCAAGAGAAATAAAAATACAGAAAAATAATAAATAAACTAGTCAACTTATAAATTAATTGATTTATGAAATAATAAAAAAAAAAATAATAATAATTAAAAAGACAAATTGGTTTAGATAAATTAATGATGGAAAAAAAATTATGAATTTAAATAAATATTATTTAAAAATAAATAAATAAATAATATGTTAAGAGTGAAGCACAAATATAAATAAATAAATTATAAATATTTAAATAATAATAATTAAAGAATAAAAAAAAAATGGTTTTTATATTCAGTGATATAAACAACTTATGCATGTGTGTCCTCTACCGCACCCTCTATGAGAAAAAAAGAAATTATTTCTTTTTTTCTGTTCCCGTATATTTGAATAACTGTCATATGGTTGGCATGATGTTCGTTTAATTTTAATTTAATTAATTAATAAAAGCGAATATTAATTTTTTTTCTTTGTTAAATATTTTTTATTTTATTATTTTTTTTTTTAAACAAGCATCGCTATAAATTTTTATTTTGTTTGTTGTTTTATTGAATCGGTGTCAAATTTGTTTTTTTTTTCTTTTTTTTTATTCATGAAATGGCAAACAATGAAAAAACAAATCGTGGTGTTAATACAAATAAAAAACAATTAGATATAAAACAACAAGATGATGATATAATATTATTACAACAACAGCAACAGCAGCAACAACAAGAAATAACAAGTAGTGATAACAGTTCAAATATAATAAAAATAAATGATTTTCCTGTAATTAAAACGGATATACAAACATTTTCAAATAATAATAATAATATAAATAATCGAAAATGTTGGAAGGATAATAAAGATTTTTATAAAATGCGTGCACGTTGCGAACCTGGTAATACGTCACCAACACGTATTGAATTTGAATTAATAAATAAATCAGAATCAGATGGCGGTGGTGGTGGTGTTGGCGGTGTTAATTATCCAATTATAAATCCAATAAAATCAAATCATATTGATAATGCAATTATTAATAATAATAATTTAAATAATAAAGATTTTAATAATCCAAATTGTCGTTGTCAGTATAATGGAAATAATTTTAATCAAAATAATTATAATCCAAATAATCCTTATAATACAAATGTCTTCCCATATAATAATAACATAAATAATAATAATAATAATAATATTAATAATAATAATAATAATACATTAAATAATACAAATACTGGTATTGAGAGGACATTGAATGGTAATCAACAATTTGGTAAGAAAACAAAACAATGGGAGAAAATAAATATGCCATTTGGGACACCGACACATGGTCAAACAAATGTTTTAAATAAATTTCAACAACGCGGTAGACAGCAGCCAATACGTAATAAAACAACCGTTCAATGTGAAACCTATGAAAAAATGGAAATTTATTATTTTGATCATGGTAATGCGGCATATTTTCGTACAACAGATTCACCACCAACATTATCCTCAGATGTATGCTCTGACCAAACATTATTAACTGCAACCAAATTTTGGGCTGAAGTATTTGGTACACTACACGTTGGACTCATCTTTTTTATTGTTTTCTTTTTACAATTATACCGTTTTGTATTGTACACAATAATCCGTTCAATATTTATCGGTTTAATACAATTAACCGGTGATTACTTTCTAAAACCATTTCTGATTGTTGTTTTTAATTCATTACTTCAACCACCGATTATTTTTATTTATAATATAATGTCATCGCTATCCGATATGTTGGAACCGATTAATAAAACACTTCAATATATATTTAGGCCTATTGCAGAACTGCTTAGTGCAGTGCGACTCTTCGAAATTGTACATCATCATCATCAACATAATCAGAATAATAAGTCGACTATTCAAAATGATGTTGATCCGACCGCATCGTATATGGAGTCCAGGATACAAAATGATCCCGTATAATGGAATTTATTTGGAAGTTTTCGTTAATTCTTATTTTTATTTCTTTTCTTGTTTTTTTTTTCTTTTCTTTTATCTATATTACAATAAATATGTTTTTTTCCTCATTTAAAAATTAAAAACAAAATTTTTTTTCTTAATTTTCGACATATTTCCGTCTCCAATATCCGATATTCACTTTAAAAATTTAATATAATAGATGGCGTTACATAATAACACTTTGCCTTTGAACAGCATAATGGTAATACTTTGAAGCTTTTTTATGTGTGGATAGTTTTTCTGTTACTAAACAGCCTCTATAAAAGAAAGGGTTATTGTAAGGACGAATAACCGGGAATTGTGTGCTCTCTTTAATTCAACGATTCATTAAGATTAGTTCTCCTATTAGTTTATCGAGAATAATTATTAATTCATCTGTTGTGTAATAAAAAAAAATCAATGCAACCAATATGGATAGTATTGATGTTTCGTGCCTAAGATATCTATTCCACAAATTCCTCTGATTACAATTAAATTTTACAAACCACCTTTAGATGGATTTAGATGGGAATTATAAAGTTAAAGATGTTACTGAAGTAGCTAGTAGTAGTAGTAGTATAAAATCTTGTAAATTGTTTTTGATTTTCTTTATTAGATCATTGAAATTAGTTAATGGAGAAGCGGGTAATAACATATATAATAATTTAAATAAACGAAGAAAGACGGAAGAAGTGAAGAAATGTCATTAGTGAAACTGAATTTTTATTTCTTTTGAATGATGATTGCTTACTGCACATTTTCTCCCTTTTTACTATATTTGAACTAAGTGTTCATTTGGAGACTGTATGTTTCAGATTCTCCATTTTAGTTCATTTATTTTATGGAACTAAACATTATTATCGACGATCTGGATCCTTATAATTCACGGATTTAGACTTAATTATCTCTGCACAAGGTAAGAATTTTTTTTACTTATATTTTACTCTCAAGACAATCTAGAAGAGGTAGAGTGTGAAATTTGGTGTCTAATTAAAAAACTGTGATTGAAATTTTCTCAATTTTCTTTATATTTTCCTCACAATAAATATTTGAAAACATGGTTAACGTGGTGAGTAAGTGTGTAAATGGGACAATGATTAAGATGAACGAACTTAAAAAGCGTCCTCTATATATTATTCAGGTAATAAAAGAATAAATTTTTTACCTACTTTGTTAATCTAAAAAAAAATTTTTCATTATTTATGCAAATAATTTCCATGTAATTAAAAACCAAACTGTAAATCGGGATGCCGATATTCACATTTAAATGCGTCATCTTTGTAGATTTGATAATTATAGGTAACCACTAGATATACCAAAATACCATCATCTGTAATTTTATGCAAATCTTCATCCGTCTTATATTTCAATTCGATTCCTATTTCTTTTAATTGTGATAAATAATTTATTATATTGAGGACTGCGGTGTTAACGTAATTTGGCCCTATGCCGTTAATATATATCATAATCGATTTGAATTTATCATTAATCAACAATGAATTAATTATAACATTTAGTAAACCAATGTAACTCTGATTCATAGGATCCAGATTATCAATTCTTATCTTTTTTATTTTATGCAAATTGGCCAATTGACATAAATCAGATATATTGCTTGACCCAGAGTCATAGCTTATTCTCAATTCTTCTAAATTTATACAATGGTCAGTGATGTCATGAAGATTAGATCCATTTAGTTGATGACACCATGTTATACTTAGATATTCCAAGGTTCTGTTATTTTCACAAATTTTGGTAAAATACCCTGGCTGAATATTGCCACAGCAGAGCATATTCAGAACTTTTAAATTCTTTAGACTGGTTAAACATTGTCCAGTTAAATTACTATTATGGGATAAATCGACTTCCTCTAATCCGTTCGCTTGGCTTAAGTATTTCGTCAGCATCTCATCCGTTATGTTGCATGGAGACAACTTAAGCACTTTTAATTTTTTAAAAATCGGCAAATTTGCATTACGGTCAGTATTATTAACAAATAATATCGATTCGATATTATCACAATACTTTTGAATCGTTTGGATTATACGTATCGTTTCGTTTAGCCCACATTTGGAGAACGTTAGCTGTTTAATAAATTTTCCAATTGGATAAAAAAATAATTCTTCATTCAAGCATTTGTTTTTGTTTTTGTAATTTTTTATAAATTTTTTATCCCATAATTTCAAATTTGGCAGCGTCCTTACTTTTACTCACCTTACTAATTCTCCACTGGCTGAATTTGTTATCTTGTACGGTGTGTCGTCACTCTAAAAATAAAAAAAATGTTTCATAAAAACCAATAAAGGAGTTAGTTTCGTTTATTTTTTTTATTATATCTTACGTTAGTAAAAAATTGCGGATTACATTGATTGTATTGCTGCAGTTAAATTTCTATTTTCTTAAAGGTGAAAAACACTAAAATAATCAATAATTTTGGACTTGTAGCAACAACCAAAAACCACCGAATAATAAATAAAAAAAACTTAAATATTATTCACATGTTTCTTATCATTAAAAGTAATAAAATATTTACTGTCCATTGTTCAATTATTCTGTAATAAATTAAATAATTAATCTTGATGCACTTTTGTAAAAATATAAAACAATAACAACCTTATCACACCACCAATAGATTGAAATAATTTTATTTCTTAGAAATAGACCATAATCTTATTTCAATTAAGTTAAGATTAAAATATAAAGCAAAAAAAAAAGGCGATATTTCAAGTGGAATTCTTTGCTATGTGAGGATGTAAGGATGTGTGGATATATTTTTAATTTTAATTTTTTTAAATATAAGCACGGTGTTTGTGCGTACATTAAGAATGGCAACGCGTATACACGGCTCAAAAAATACGAAATAAATAGTGCGGGATACAACTCGGTAATAATTAAAATGGCGATAATGTCAAAAGTTATTTTAGCCGTCGGTTTATATCGGTCTCCAAATAATATATTCGAAGGTGACTTTTTCAAAAAACTAACAAAGACTGTGGGTGAAATACAAAAAAGTTACGAAAAATTGGAAAAAATTATTGTTGGCGATTTTAATGTTCACAATCGGGAGTGGCTTGAATTCTCATCGAAAAATGCACCAATCGATAGCGGTAGACAAGCAAAAGATTTCGCATGTAGATTTAAATTAAAACAAATGGTAAGCGACCCAACACATGCTTCGCATAAAAATGGTTACTCGGGAAATATACTCGATCTGTACTGAACGTCAATGCCACATATTGCGACTGTAACAGTTAAACCGAAGATCGGCAATTCAGACCATGAACTTATTGAATCAAAAGTTTCATTGAGCAGATGTGTCAACGGAGAAGAGAATTTTAAAAAAACGTCTACGCATGGTTTGACTATTTGTCACAATGGATATCCACGGGAGGTCATCTCAAGCATTGATGAAATTAGAAACAGCCTCGTCAGGTATGTCAACCATGTAACGAACAAAGACAAAGATAAACCTTTTTCCTGAAACAGACGGGAATTATGCTGAAGAAGCTAAAACTGCTAGTAATTTAAAACATGAAACCTACAATAGTTTTTGTAAATCTAGGACAGAGACAAGCCACTTAGCTTATAAAACCGCTGGTAAAAAGGAAAAAGAAATGATTAATAGGAAAAAAATGGAAAATTTAAAATGGAATCGTCAAAACTGGAAATTAACAAAGTCTCTCAAAGTTGAATTCTCGTGTAATAGAAAAATAATAAAATTTGTTAATTAATTAAATTTTAATTAATTTCATCCGCTGGTTGAAACGTAACTGAATGTATTGTGCATAAATGAATGAATGAATGTTCGCTGCATGTATTGTGCGTTTGTTGAAATGTGCGTTGGATGTATTATCCGCTGGGTGATTATTCCGTTGGTGAATAATCCGCTAGATGAACGGTCTACTGGATAAATCATTGGTGAATGAATTGTCCGCTGCATGTATCGTTCATTGGGTGTGTCGTTCGTAAATGAATTGTCCGCTAGATGAAATGTCCGTTAACAAATCTTCCACCTAACAAACGAAGCTCTAATACAAACGAACTACAAAATACTAATTATCTATTATAAGAATTCACTTGACGTTCACTAGGTAATACACTACAAACACTATTGGTAATAAGCATATGCGGAATAGCTCCGAATAAACTTTCAGTCAAATTTTGATGCAGTTATTGGATGTCGAATATTTTTAGACCACACCTCACTCAACCATATTTATCTTTTTACTTTTACTAAGAACCTTACACATTACCCCATAAACTTTAAAAAATGAACTGGTCAAGTGCATGAATGATATTAACTTTTAGATTATAAGACTTAATACGCTTAATTAAACTTATCTTATGCACACGGTTATAACACGATTAAATAACTTTTTATGCATCATTATCAATACTTTTGGGTTTTATCACTGTTATTTCCTTTTATTAGCTGATTAAATGCCAAAAAATTGCCAAGATATTAGCAAATTAAGAGTTCATTTCAGTTAAATGGAGTGAATCCTAGGTTTAGTAATATTTTGGATAACGTAGACAAGCGAAGAAATCAGAAAATAATTGAAAAAACTTTTAAGAACTACAGACTTATACCTCCATAAAGAATTTGTTTTCTTTATGAGTACCCTTTAGGTTAGTAAATCCTATTTAAACATCAGCAGACTGTTGACTTGTTTTGACCATATTTAACAACGGTTTTCTCACTGAAACAATAATAAACAGTAATAACATCTTTCTACTTCAATCACCTGAATATATTAAGACACAGAAGTTCAGGTTTTAATATTTAATTACAACTAAAATTGTACTGAGGACAATTATACTCGCAGATGATCGCATGAGATCTTTTATACCCTTAATGCCATTCCTATTGGATAATATAATAATCTCTATAATAATATAATACTGTCAGTTTTTAATTAATTAAAAACGGTCTGTACAAACGCAGATTACATCGGTTTCATTTTCTTCGTCTAGTTATATCCATTATAGTTACTCCATTAATGCACCACATCAAATAATATTTGAAAATCATCCTTGAAAATTCACAAAATGTGCTTAATCAAGCAGTTGACAATACAAAATTGATTAAATAATTGAACCATCAGTTATCCGTTTCCTTTTACCATTTTCTCCTTCTATTTCTGGACAAAAGAAAAACCCATCGATAAAGCTATTTAATTTAGGAATGAAATAAAATTTTTGTTTTTGCCATCGAGAAGGATAGAGGCAACTTCGTTAGAGGTTAAAAGCGGCAAAGGATGCCAGGTGAAATAACCACCTCTTATGGTTCAATAGGGTTCGAGTTTAATTTTGATGGATTTTAATATACCAAGAGACTCCACTAATTGTTGGTGATGTTCAAGTACTTAATTTCAGGGTCTTCAATATTTTCGTGTTAAACTAAGTAGCTTTAAGTACGGCTCTACTGTAATAAGAATTCATAATTTGCAGAATTTTATTCAGAAGTATTATGATGCTATATAGGAAGGCACGCTTTCTCCGAAACCGCAAAATCGTCTGAAGCAAAGGACTAGGTAATTTTTTTTTTATCTAACAAAAGTCTAATAAAATCATTGAAAGAAACACCAAAGTGGCAGTATTACTGCCTTAGATCCAACCTCAGCTCTAGCACTTTGTAATCATTCGTGCTGCCATCAAGACTGTCGACTGAATAAATATTTCTAGTATAAATGTTAGTACTTACTTGCTTAGAAGTAAAATTATCCACAAAGTACTAAGATTTGTTCTTATGACATAATTTGGGGGTTTGCTCAAAACCCTATGACGTGATATTTTACAAACATTTTGAAGTGAAGTTTGTACATTGCAGATAGGTGCAGGCTCCCCAAAAAATATATAAATCAGCCACGTTTTAATTTCTTGAAACATCTTAAAGATTTATTTATTAAGAATTTCCAAGCTTAATTTGCCAAAAATAGAAACAAAATTCGTGCACATCTGCTAAACTATGCGATAAATGAAATTTGCGGTAAGTAATTTGGAATAATCACGGAGATTTTTTCTATCTTTGCCCCTGTCTTTGTCCGTTAAATTTTGTTTTTAAAATAAAAGACGGAAATCTTTGGTTTTATTACTTTATTAGGAATTAAAATTAAACAAAACACCTGCTAATTATACATTTTTTCCATTATATCATTGATATATTACGTGGCATGCAGTTCCATCTCAAATAAATTTTCATTTTCAATTAAAAATTGCTGATAACTCTGCAAAAATCCATAAAAATCGTTAAAAAAGCTTAAGAAGAAGAAGAAGAAGAAGAAGGAAAAGAGAATTGCTTACTTCAGCAATCATAATACAAAACTCTTTAGAAACTCCGATAATTAATTTCTTGATTGGATTTCGCTTCTTTAATATATCTGGTAATTTGAGTAAAAACTCTACACCAATGTTCTCACATTCATATAGGATAAGACGCTCTAAGTCTGGACACAGCTTAATACATTTTAAGACGCCCGCATTTGTAATTCGGTAATTTTTTCGTAATCTTAAACCAGTCAGAATACCATTGCTTGCAATTTTATATAAATCATTATCGGTCATATATTTCAATTGGATTCCCACTTCTTTTAATTTTGTAAATTTTGATAATGAATTTCCTAAATCAAGTGCAATGTTCAATGTTATCAACTTAGCGTTAATAGAAATCTCAAAAGATTCTAATTTATTTTTAATTACGAATGCATTAATTAAATCGACAAAACAATAGTAGGCTTGGTGAATGAAACGTCCATTTTCAATTGCGAACTTTTTCAAATTATGCAAATTAGCCAATTGACAGAAATCAGATATATTACGTGATCCAGAGTCATTGCTTATTCTCAATTCTTCTAAATTTATACAATGGTCAGTGATGTCATGAAGATTAGATCCATTTAGTTGATGACACCATGTTATACTTAGATATTCCAAGGTTCTGTTATGTTCACAAATTTTGGTAAAATACCCTGGCTGAATATTGCCACAGCAGAGCATATTCAGAACTTTTAAATTCTTTAGACTGTTTAAACATTGTCCAGTTAAATTACTATTATGGGATAAATCGACTTCCTCTAATCCGTTCGCTTGGCTTAAGTATTTCGACAGCATCTCATCCGTTATGTTGCATGAAGATAACTTAAGCACTTTTAATTTTTTAAAAATCGGTAAATACTCTGTCAGTATTTCATCATTCAAGTTACATTATTCAAGTTCATCATTCACCTTCAAGTTATCAAATCTGATTGCTTCTAAATGTTTGCAACATATTGAAATTATTTGGATTAATCGTTCTGCTTCTTCGAACTGACTATGCCCTGACAATGTTAAATCCTTTATATACTTTCCATATCGTATTAAAATGGATCGTTTTCTAATCACCGGCATTTCATTGTTCTCTGTTTTATCGATTTCATTCAAATCAACCGTTCGAAAACGTTTGCAGTAAATTGGATTAATAAGATTAAAAACCATAGAGTTTGAAGTGGCTGATTTCATAAGATTTTGCAATAACATTTTTTTATGTTCAATCACAGCAACATGTGATACAGCGGATGGCTGCATTAATGCTGGTTTACAACCGTACAACCCTAAACTTATAGCTCTGCAAACAAAAACCAAAAACCTAGTCAAAATTAGTTTTAGAAGTGAAATAAAATGTGCAACAAACTTGGCAGCATCCTTCCACTTTACATATGTGACAAAACTGTATTTTTCATAGCGAGTTCTCTTTATTAAAACACTTTCAACTTCTCCGATTCCGGAAAATATATTCCACAACGTTGTGTCGTCCATCTAAGTAATTTTCCATAAACAATTAAATCAAAAAAAAAAAAAAAAGAAATGTAAATTTCGTTAAACTTTTAATTCGAACGATGCTTACGTCAATTGTTAACTGCGGAATATGTATTTTACGAGTAGAATCTTCATCGTCTGTATGTACACTATCTGCAATATTACTGACACTAGGATTCACCATGTTTACTGGCTTTGACCTAATAATAATAATTGTAATGCTTTGAATAATCTTTGTCTTACTTACTTTCAGCTGTTATATTGCCAAAAACATTTAATTTTAAAAAATGAAATACTTTACTGATTCAATGACACCAAAAATCATTATCAACATAATTCGATTGATTATCTTATCTCATTCCGGTTGTTATCTATTTTTAATTTCGTTATATATTTCTTTATCTACAATAATAATATTAATTTCGATAAGTCAGGTAGATTGATATTTAAGTATCAAATAGGTAAATCTTCAATACTAAACTCCTGCAATTTATGCTGATATTCATCGTGATTTAAATCGTTGATGTGAGAGCATTTTTTTTTAGACGAGGTGAATTATTTTTATTTTTGAAATACATTTTATGCCAATATATCCTTTCATCTATTCCATCCGTTTGGAGAAGGAATAATATTGGTGAATTTAATGCATCAAGTAGTATTTTAACAACTAAAATTCCATGTAATTACATCATGAGGCTTTTCCTTATAGTTTTGATCCAATTATTGAATGAATAAAAATTTAATTTTAACGGATTTGGAAAATTATCTTTGGAGAAAAAAAAAATTATTTAAATATAACAGATGACATCCCTAGTAAGCGTCCGTATATTATTTGTTTAGGCTTTGTAAAACATTTAGCTGGTCCTAATATCAATCTTAAATAGTGTTTAAACAAATTATAATTTGAATTTTAAACCCTTGGCGTTAATCCAGATAATATGCTTGTCATTTCTCGCATTTCTTTGATCGCATTGTAGGTATAACTAAAGGAGGTGTTTTTTTAAAAAACAATCAGTACTATAGTTATACCAGAGTCATTGAAAGATTACCATGTAAGATTACCCGTGAGATTATTTTCTCATCTAAAAAAATGTCTGATGATTTTTATCAAATATCTTTAGATGACTGTATCAACCCTATGGAAAATATTTTCCAAAATTTATAGAAGTTGTAAAGGCTGCAATAATGAAAATACGTTTTGAAACTTACGGCATTTGTCACATTTATCAACAGTATTGATGCAGCAGAGTTTGTTCAATGACTTCTATTTCACCCTATAAACTCCCAGAATTAGTGAAATTAATATTTAACTGGAGGACGAGGAGTATAACTTGATATTAATGGAAATGCTGAAAGAAAAGTGTTTGCTGAAAAACCAATTAGTTTTATTACGAATAGGAATAGAAGTAGGAATATTCTAGAATTAATACTAAAATATTGCATAAATTTAGAAGTGTGACGATATAATCAAATTGAATTAATTAACCACGATTTATTATCAATATGTAATGAATTTAATACAATAAAAGTGTTAGCGTTATGTAATTGTGGTGAAACAATTGATTCATTGATTGAATTAAATTTATCCGACTATCAATTTAGATATAAGCGGGGTTGAAGAATCTAGGATTAAACCAGAATATTTCACAGAATTCTGCATTAATAATAAATCGTTAAAATCTTTAAATATCGCAACGCGTCGTAAAATTCAACGGGAAAACCTTTGAAAAGATTCCCAAGTTTTCAACAAATTTATATAAATATTGCTTATCCATTGGGCCCGAACAGTGATATCTATAATTTGGTTAAATTGAATAAATTAAAAAACTTTGTAATACATCACTTACCTTGCACAGTGAACCAGATATTCAGAATTTACTTATTGGATTAGCAATTATATCCAATAAATTAATCGTCCATTAGGCACAGCTTTTATATCTTCTTTATCAAAATTCAAAAAATTAAATCAAATCAAACTACATGAAAATTATTTACTATCCCGATGATGATTTATATAAAATTATTACCAATACGATTAGAAATACAATGTTGACATCTTAAAATGTGTCAGATCCGTGTCAGGATTTAGTGGTTTAAACTCAAAAGAAAATTCATTTAATTCTTTTAGAATATTATCATAAGTGGATTTGGCCATGTTAATATAGAATTTATTACCTTCAACTAACGAATATATTACGGAAACGACAAAAACCAAAGAAGATTATTATTGCTCAATTCCTGGTTATCATTATAAAGAATTTTTACTTGTAAGACGAATTTCATTGTCTTTTGTTGTGTTTTTATTACAGAATAATTTGATAAAGGTGAAGAATCTAAACAAACATCTATAGTAGAACTAAAATAGAGAGTAAACCGACTAGATGGTCTATAATTCACCAAAAAAACTAATCAAAAGTCGTTTGTTGAAACATTATTACTTTCGGTAACATTTAACACGGCAAAAACGCAACTTTGCAACATAACGCGACTCAAGAACGTCAATTTAGAAACGGAAATTATGTTCTACCAAACAAAAATCGCAAAAAAAAAACGTCGGTCCCCCTTCTCGGAGTAAATATTGCGTCAAATTTGTCATGGCATGAACATATATTAGGTATAGCTAAATAGACATCTAAAAAATTAGGTTTCTTCTACCGGTGCAAGACATTTTTCAACCCATACCAACTCGGGCTTATTTATAAAACTTCGATAATATATTGTTTAGAATATTTATTATTTATTTAGAATTATTATTATTTAGTTATTAGAATATTGTTGTCATGTATGGGAAGCAGCGCCAAAAGGCTCATAAGATTTATTAGATAGGGTTCAGAAACGTGCCGTGCGGTTAATAAACGATAATGAAATAACAAAAAAACTAGATTCGCTAAAGTATCGACGAGACCACTGCTCAAAGGAGGTTACTGAAATCATGCCTCCTAGCGAAAAGCGGTTACGCGATACAAGGGCTAGAACAGCTCCTCACAGTCAAACTGTAATTATAAATAACAATAGAACCGCAATATACCAAAACGATTTTTTCAATAGAATCGCGATAAAATGGAACGCCTTACCATCGGTCGTCTTTCCCTCAAATTTTAACATCCAATCCTTTAAAACCAATGTCAACAAATATCTAAAAACAAATATCCTTTTAATTCCAATGCGAATTGACGTGGTAGCTTAGGCTGTTTAGAGGACTACTTTAAGTAATAAAGCCTTTAACATAAAAAAAAAAATCTGGGTTATGAACTATAATTTTAGAACATAACCAGAATTCATCAGAACACACACAAAATTATTTGTAGAATTTCTCCAACATCGATTTATATCATTATTTATTGAGTTAATTAAATTAATTAATTAATTAAGAAGGAATTAAAGGAAACAGAGATTTTATTTAATTTTTTTTTGTTTTTTATTATTTTTTAAGTAAGCTTTAACGGTTTTTCCTTTGTTTTTTTTTTTTTCTTTTGTTATTGCTTCCATTTTAAAATTCATTTTACTCTACTATACTTAAGAAGAGAGAGGATCTATCGTTTTCTGTTTTTTAATTGTTAAATATATATTTTGGGTTTTTTATTTTTTTTTTTTTTTGTTAAATTAATTAATTATTAAAAATAAATAATTTTTTATGTTTACTTCGCACATATAAATAAAATGTTTTTTTTTTATTGTTCTAATTAAGCTGATAAATGGGAGAATTTTGTGGCGGAAGAGATAGGTGGGAAGGATTGGAAAGGATATAAACAGGCATTAGTATGGTGAAAGAGAGATGCTGGATTATGGTTATTGTAAGGGGAAAGTAAATCAATATTGCCTAGTAACACACCGACAATTACCGATAAACACACTTTACTGAGTCAATATCTAAATAGAGATTAAAAACCTCGATTCAGAGTTTTTTTTTTGTATCCTTGCTATAAAAGGTGAATACATTTAATATGAGGATGCAGTAGTAGGATGTAAATAAAAAAATTTAGGACAATAAACAATGAAGAAAAAAATAGGAGGTGAGGAAAAATTAAAATTTCATAAATTTTGTTTTCTATGAAGAAATTAGGATGTGATAGGTGTGTGTCTGGTCTGTGTGTGTGTATGGCGGCAAGTATTTATTTTTATTAATTTTTTTCTCTTTTATTTTTTATAATTTTTATAATTTTTTTTTTTTATTTTATTTTATGTTGCCAGGACGCAATAGACAAATATTTTCTTCTTCTAAAGGCCACTTTTATTTATTTTTTTTTTTTTCAATCAGCCTAAAATTATTTAAATTTTTTTTTATTTTTTTTTTGTTTTTTTTTTCTTTTTAATTACATAATTGAATTTTGTTTTGTATTTATTTGTTTTAATTTTATTCTTTGCTTTATATTTAGGATTAGAATTTAATTAATTAATTAATTAACTTTTTTCTTTTTCATATCTTTTCGTTTTTTTTATCACATCACAACCAAGTTTTTTTCTTTTTTTTTATGTAATTTTCGTCATTCAGGTGTTTTATAATTACTCTCTACACCCCTTGTAGAGAAATAAAATTCACACAAATTAATTTTTTTTTTTTTTGTTATTATTGTTTGTTATATGCAGTAAAATCGATGTAGTCCTAAGGGATTCCCGGTGCTTTAAAAGCTCAATCAATGAAAAATTATAGCCAGAGAGTAAATCAAATCAATAATCAACTTGAAACCATTTTTCACATATCTTATAACAATTATTAATAGATGGATAAAGTCTTAAAAACAGAAAATAAACCAACACAAACTGGTTTAAAAGTAAATACTGTATACCCAACTTAAGCAAACAGTGCGTTAAACGTGCGTAAATCCTGTATAAATAGGATAATAATTATTAGCCAAAAGGGAAAAAAAATAAAGTTCATAAATTCGTGAAATTTTTATATTTGCAGGCACATTTATTGTTATAATATAGTAAAAACGAGTTAATTAGTTAATTAAACGATTGTAGCTAAAATTTTATCAGATCTCCTTCACATTACGTAAGTATTTCGCCTTTAGAAGGCTTTGCAGTGCAGAAATGTCAGTAATTAATCCAAAAAATTATTTCCCGATGCATAACACAACACTAACACCCTTGACTACCCCAAAAAGCTTCTTTATTTCAACAAAATCACTAATTTTCAGTTATCAAAGACACATTATTACAATCAATTTACTCATTATTCCCATACTTTTAAGCAAGTAAACTGTTTTAAACAGTTATAAACATATACCGCATATGATTATCAACAATTACTGTTTTTAAAAAACAATAAAAACACAAAATAATAAATAAATAAAACAAACAAACAAAAAAAAAATCCAATTTCTTGTATAACTGGTATAAAATATGTCTTTGCTAATAAATTTGTTAAAGTATTGGGTAGTGGTTGGGTGATTGGTTAAATACAGAATTGTATTCAAAATGTATCTTAGAAAAACGACGACATTCGCTCTAACTCCCTAACTCCTTAACAAATACAAAAATTAATTAATTTGTGTGAAATGTGAAAGACGCCACAATGTTGGTTCAAATCTTTTCTTTTCTTTACTTTTTTACATAATCCTTGGTTTTTTTTTTTGGTTTAAATAATTATATTTCACAAAGAACAAAAATTAAAAATTAAAAAAAAAAAAAAATTAATAATAGTAATTATTATTGAAATTAAATTCTCTAAAATTACTAATTTATTACTTAATAAATAGTTATTTTTCTGTGTTTTTTTTTTCATTTTTATACTTTTTATAATTAAATAATTTTTGTGATTTTTATTATTTATTTATTATTTGCTTTTGCTCTCTGCGCTTTTATATAATTTTTTTTTTTTTTTTTACTTTTTATTTTATTTAAATTTTAATTAATTTTCCTTGTTAATTAATTAATTACTTAATTAAACGTTAATTTATTTTTCTCTTATAATCTATATAACTATATTTATAATAATTCTCTCCACTCATTTACAGCAAATTAATTAATTAAATTAAATTAAATTATTATTATTATTATTCTTATTATTATTATTATTATATAAATAAAAATTTTTTAATTAGTTTTTTAAATTAATTTAATTTTTGTTTTTAATTCATCATATCCCATCAATCAATATATAATTAATTAAATATATATATTTATAATTTTTTTTTAAAATAATTAATTTTCCTTTTTCATTCTGCTTCTTCTTTTTTAATTAAACTAAAAGAAAAGAGCAACAAAAAAAAAGAACAAAAAGGGCGAAAAAGAAAGCCAACAAGAGAAACAACAACAATAACCAAAAATGAAATAAGAAAGAAGGAAAGAAAAAAACATCTTTAACAAGTTGTGTGTGTGTGTGTTTTTTTTTTTTGGGTGGTTATATAGAGTCACAGATAACAATAATTCAACACCAACATATAACTCAACCAACCAATCAATCACCACCCCCAAAAGAAATTAATTTATTTATTTATTGAATTAAATTAAGTGTTGATCACAACATTCAATTAAAAATAAAAAATTTCTCTTTATCCCTTTTTTTCCTCCTCTCTCTCTCTCTCTCTTTCTTTCTCTATGCACTTTCTTTTTCGCGCTTTATTTATTTAATTTTATTTGCTGCTGCTGTTTGTTTTCTTTTTTTAATATTTTTTTTTTTTAACATAAATCACATTTATAAAATTTCTTCTCTCTATAATTTAATTTTATTTAATTCAAAAATTTTTTTTTTATTATTTTGTCATTCATAGTTGATGTGTTTGAAGGGCTCCACAACATGCTGCCCCACCTAATAAAAATACTGCCCCAGCCCCAGCGCCTAAACTAGCCCCCCATCGGATCCACTATGCAGATGGTTGCTGTTGCTGCTGTTGTTGTTGGTTATGATGTTGTTGTGGTTGCTGTTGTTGTTGCGTTAATGTTGCTAATGGACTTCCAGTTCCACCACCAATTACAACACCGTAATTATTATTATTATTATTATTAATACCACCGATAATAACAGCACCGTTGCCACCATTACCACAACCAATACCGCCACCACAATTACCACCCCCTGTTTCACAATTATTACTATCTGAATATAAATACGGTTGATTGTGATGCTGATGATGATGCTGTTGATGATGATGTTGATGACAACTATGATTAAATGGTTGATAATTCGTACCTGTTGATATTGATGTTGTATGTATAATTTGTGTTGCACCCTGTAATAATGATGCTGATTCTGGTTGTGTCACAATCGGTTGTATTGTTGCATCACCATCAATTGTTTGACATAAATAATTATTATGTTGCTGCTGCTGTTGTTCATCTGTTGTCATATAATCAGATGCTGATGAATTTGTTGCTGTTGCTATTGTGGTTGTTGTTGTTGTTAATGATGTCGATGTTGATGCAACTGTACCACCTGTTGTCGTTTGTATTGAACTATTATCAGTTAAACGTAATGCTAATTCTAAATCACGTAAAACTTCCGTTTCTTTGGAATCTATTAAATTAAATTTTCTACAACAAAAAAGAACCAAAAACAATTCAATAATTTCGATAATTTGGATAAAGAAATAATAATAATAATAATTACCTATGCAATGCCGTTAAATGTGCAAATGTTAAATTTAAATGTGTATGTAAACCTAATAATGCAATTTCACGAAAATGTCCAGCATATAAGTGGGCAATCACATGAAATAATAAACGTAATATTTTTCTAGCAATCATTTCAAATGATGTTGGAAATTCATTTGCATATTTTGTTGGAAATATTTGCTCATCACTGACCGTTTTTTGTGTGAATGTCATCACATAGTCAATGTATTGTGGTGCGGCAACACGTGTCTTTTTACCCTTCTCATCAAACCATAAATACATCCTAAAAATATAGAATAATAGAATTAGAATTAAATAAAAAAAAAGTATGATCGATCAACTGTCACATTGTCGGAAGTAAACAAAATAATACCTAGTACCCGGTCCCGTCATATCCGGACATGTAGATGTTGTACAAAATTCACTAATTGTTCCATAAACTAAATTCACATGTTCAAAAAGTGCTAGAGCTAAAATAATAAAAACAAAATTTGAATTAATTAATAACGAAAACCGAAAAAATAAAAAAAAAATACTCACTATGCGATGCCAACCATTCATTATAATCTAAACCGGATGGTAAATCAACTAAATCCTTAAGATCAGCATCTGGTAATTTTCTTTCTAAAACACTTTCTTCTAAATATAATTTTGTATCACTTTGATTTTGTTCACCGTCTCGATCTTTACGTCGAGCTTTTCTGTAAAGATAATAATTAAAAAATATTAATTAGTAACTTGCTTGAATTTGATTTCATTTAATTATTTTACGTTACACAGTCACACAAATCATACGGAATAAAGACAGATAATGACACAGAGAGAATTGGAAAAAAAATGAAAATATATATAATTAAAACTCACGGTGTTACACATAAAAATATGTTGATAGATTCTTGTGCATAACGTACCAACTGACTAATTGCATCGGTTATACGTTTTGGAAGTATATTTGCAACTTGCCACATTGTTTTATTATTATCATTAATATTATTTTCAATATCAATATTAATTAAAAATATAATTATAAATTTATTATTCATTTAAAATAAATTAAAACAAAAAAAAAATGAAAAAAACCTAAAACATTAAAAAAAAACCATCAAACATTTTTTTTTTATTCGTCTCTCACTTCTAATTAATTTATTTTTCTTTGCCAACTAATTACACAAAGTAAATATTTGATGACATTATAAGAGACAAAAACAGCGGACACAACGGCAAATATGTAAATAAATATAAAAAAAACAGCAGAGTATGTGAAGTAATTAGTTAAAAAAAAAAATCTAAAGAAATAACCGCATGACGTCAGTCAGTTTTTCCAGAGTAAATAGATAGGATTTTTTGTTATAAAAGTTAAATCAACAATGGAAGCTGCTTTACTTTTGTTGCTTCCCTAACAAATTTAGATAAAAAGATCCCTTGTTGCGTTGCGTATCACACCGATAATAATCCATCGATAAAACACGATGAAATCATTGAGGATATCATTTAATTAAAAATTAATTATTATTGCTATTAAACGTTCAAACATATTTACACCACATGATGTAATAAGTGCGTAAACTCTCAGGACAAGTAAAACATTCTGTGCAACTAATACTAAGATTTTACGACCCCTTCACACCCCTACGACACAACAGTTTATATCAGAAATAAGTGAAAACAGTAACAATCTTCTGAAATCAAAAGTTTCTCTTCTACAAAAACCAGTCATATACTGATTATCAATCACCCCATTTCGGGACAACATACGACTCTTTTTTTTTTCTACACACCTATGACGTCTTTTACTTTAAAACTACAAATACATTAAAAGTGTGTCACACATTTCATAGGTTGCTTCTTGTTTTTCTTATTTATTTTTTTTTTTTTCAATAGAAACATCAGACAAACAATAATCACATGATTTAAGCGAAATATAATAAATAAATAAATGATAAACGATGATAATAATGATAATAAATAAATGAAAAAAAAAAAGAACAAAATTGTATACAAATATTTACGTATTTAAGGCGAAAAATAAATAAACAAACAAATCTATTAGATTAAATGATTTGCATGTGCTTGTGTGATGTGATGTTACATTTGTTCATTGATAACCGCACACTGTCTTTCAACAGGGCTATTTAACCTTTTTCTTTATTATTAAACATATGATCCCGATCCCGGAAACACGATAAAAGTAAACCCACTAAAATTCTAGTTCTTATAGATTCATAATATGTCTCATTATGTAGAAGCAGCTGCTTATTTTGGTGGGGCGGCAACAAATACTATGACATTAAACGTACGTTAGAAATGCTAAAAAACCAAAACATGCAAAAAAAAAAAAATACAATCAGCGACTTGTCAATCACATGGATAAAAAACTTTCTCTATCCTAATTTTAAAGTTTTCAATCGTACACAACGCGACAATCATTAAAATTATAGATGAAACGATTTATTGAATAAAATTTTTGATCAATCCTTTGATTGAAAGACTGAAACTTGTATCAAATAAAATCATAGAGATTCTAGAAATGTAGATCCCAAACAAACAGAACAAATCTCTTTAGCGTAAACACGTAAATCTCATTCTAAAATAAATTCCACAAGAAAATGTTTAAGAATGTAGAAAATTGCAATAAAACATTAATTTTCCTATATAAGATCCTATCTACTCCACATTTCCATAATCAATTCATGTAAAATTAGCATTATTATCACACAAAAACCACAATAATATCGCTTGTCAAAGTTTTTTTTATGTTTTTTTATTATAATTTCAACTTGACACCAATTTATTTATTTTTTTTTTTTTTTAATTTATAACAAAATATTTATTATTATTGTATACCGAGTGTAGGTAACACATAATTGTATGTCATCATCATTTGGAATAATAATAATTATTATTATTCGTAGACTTAGTCCGTTGTTGCCGTCACCGGTAAATAATAAACATGCGGTTTTTTTGTCAAGTCGTACAAAATATATTTATTTAAGTGAAATGCGGGTTGAATCATAAATTAGCAAAGTAGAAATAAAAAAATTTTGTGTGTAAATAAAGTAAGAAAAAGCACACGGAAATAAATTTGAAAACGACAACAAACCATAAATCGCATATTTTGGAACAGTAATAATTCAGTAAAAACTTTATTAAACGACACTCCACCAACGGTTTTAGATAAAAATCAAGGAAATGACAAAGGTTTATCAGTGCCCTTACAACCATTACGTTGACCACCAATACATAAATTCACAACGAATTACTGTCATATACATTATATAAAGAAAATATGATTATAAATTGATTATTATTAACGATAACACAAATATATCGATAAATCGATTGTTATTATCGATTTGTCAGTGTCGTGACAGCAATAACACAACAATTTTAAACAAATAATTGATAAAAATGTTGCGGAATTACCTTTGCTTGTGTATTTTTGATAGAAAAGTTCAGACAACCCAAAAGTCTATTTGATTTTCTATCGGTAAAAAAAAACAGCAAAACAAAAAAAAAGAGTTTGGCTAACTACTTCTTAACTATTTTTCGTTAGCCTAACCCCTGACAGTTCTGGTTCTAGTTTTAAAATATAAAAAAACCCCGTAATTTTAAAGTTTTGCCTTCTCTGTCGCTTCAAATAAAATTTACCAATGGCAACGCCTGATTAACTGGGTACCTTAATTACATAAACTAACTGTTCCATAACCGATAAACATAACAAACATTTTTTTTTTATTCAATTATCAATACTTGAGGAGATTAAAGACGAAGAAGAACAAAAAAGAAAGAGAATCGAATTGAAGATTAATTGAAAAAAGAAAAAAAGTAAATCTTGTATACAAGAGAAATCTCACCAAATCGACATTATTACCTAATTAAACAATGACGCAACAACATGAAAAACCAAAATAATTTTTAATTAAAACAAATTTTTTGATGAATAATAACAAACATCCGGAATCTTCCACTTATTTGTTACACGTTTAGCACTACCGGAAAACTCTACTGTCTTACTTAAACCATTTACACATAACACATTGAGGCCCTTTTATAGCACTATTAAAATCCATTTTACGCTAAAAACAAAACTAATCAATGCGCTAAATACACAAATCGATAAAATTAATTTAAAAAAAAATTAAATAAATAAATAAAGGACAGACAGGTAGTAGCAGCACGTTAAAGGTAAAAAATCTATTACATAATACAAGATACAACAACTAAACACTTCAAATAAAAACGAACGAAAAATTACAAAAAAATTAATTTTTTATGTCAATAACACCCAAGTTCAAATTAAAAGAAAATAAAAATTTTATAAAAAAACGCGCATAAATTAGGTAGAAAAAATAATTGCAAATAATTTCAATCACTATCTGGTTCCTCACTGGTTGCATAACCAACTTCCTTTGTTCACACAGATTAAATTCTACAGGAATTAACTAATTTTTACAAAAAAAAAACACCAATACGTTAAGGTTGAAACACACAACTCCTAGGAACGGAACTTGATAAAAAGTAATAAAAAATAATAAAAACAAACAGCGAAAAGAAAAAAAAAACCTTATCACAGCAAACAAACCAACCAATCATAAAAAACAATACAAACACACACTACACATACAAAATGAAGGACAAATTTATAAAAGAAAAAAAATTGATTAGAAAAATTTAATTTTTCATCAATACAAATAGCAACAAAAAAAAAAAATTAATCAATTAATACCCTGGGTATTAAACGGAAACGAAAAAAAACGTACAGTCACATGTCTGCCATGGTAAATGATAGGAATACCACGGTAATGTCACAAAGATGTGCACAAATTAAAGTTCAAATGGGTCAAAACTATTATTGATTATGCTACTTGTTTCAAACTGCGTAGTTTCAAATACTCTACTCCAACTATCTAAGAATATCTATTAAATTTCTAAGACTTCATTTTCATAATCAAATTTATTTCTAAGAAACAAAAAAAAAATTTAATCATCGAAAGAAATCATAGAAGTTTCCAAATTATACAAAAACCAACAATAATAAAATAAAAAGAATAGAAAGCAAAGGATCTAATCATAGCTCAAAAACAATAGACGTAAGGATGACATAAGAAATGTCACGGACCGTAGCCATTTATTATTTTAAACCATTACGGACATTGTACGTATTTTTGTTAATAATTAACCAAATATTTTTATTAACTCCTTAAGTTATTTTGGCACACATTATGCTCGATTCTGATAATCAACTCCTTGGTTACAAATCGCTGCATAAGAGAGAACCAGAGAGTAAAACCGATACTGAACCAAAAGCCAACAGTAAGCCAGAATTTTTCACAAAAAGAAATCCGAAACTAAAATATTTTAAAGCATTTGGAAAATAAAAATTAATCCTAGTCCTGAATTTGTGGAACAGACTAAACGATATAAAAAAAATTAACTACTTGATATGGAACCGACTTTGGAACAAAAAAACGAAACCGGTTAATATCTTTATCATTTATATACCGCGTAAATATAAAATTCATTTTTCATCGGTTGGCTTTTTTGTAGCCAAATTTGCTATCCAATTCTTTAAAACATCGTCAGTCACAAATGCCAAAAATCCTATCAAGACGATATTCCTCGGTACAACACTAAGGCATAACAAACCTAACCAGGACGAAAGGATCGAAAAATTTCGGTTTCACTCAATAGACTTCTTTGACCAGTCTTCTGTTTATATTTTGGATATTTCACTCACACCAAGTCTTCAAACAACAAGCACAACACACACACACAACATAATCTTAGGAAATACATTTTTAAACTGATTGAAGCATACAAAAAAAACAATTTGCAAATCACTGTTTTTTTTTCTTTCTTTCATGATAGTACACATGTGACCTAAGTAGTATTTATTAAAATCAACAAAAAAAAAATAAGTTAAAATGTCCTTGAAACAATATCACGCGACTTTCAAAAAAAAAAATAATAATAAAATTAATAAAAAATTAAATTTAAATTAAAATAAAAATAAAATATTAATGTCAAACGTTCAATGTTATGATTAGGTGAGTGTTTGTAGTGTTATGTTATACATACACAACTACATAACACACTTTTATCATTGTATTTGTCACAATTATTGTGCGTCACAGCAGCAGTAGCAGTAGAGCTTTATTTATTCTTTCAATAGAGAATAATTAATTAATTAAAAAAAAAATATATATTATTTTGGCAAGCATAAATGTATTTAAAAAAATGAAAAAATCGAAAACTTTTGTAACACATTTTTTTTTCTGCATTTAATAATTTTACACAATTTCAATAAAAACAATAAACCAATACATATGGAAATAGCAAAAAAAAATGATTCACCCACGATAAAAATAGAGTGGAGAGAAAGAAGGAGAGAAACAATATTCAAGTTTTTGATTAATTTATAGCAAAAAATAAAAAAAAAAAATAATGTGACCCAAACACCTAAATAAAACTGGTATAAAACACAAAACTTCAAACACAATCACATTTTTCTTTTTTTTTATTCTTTTATATGAAACCAATCAATGACGTAACATGTGCTCAAATAATTTTATTTACACGGTAAGTATATTTCGTTTATGCCTTAAACACAATTGACGTAAGAATAACTTTAGAAATGTCACTTAAAAGTTAATAAATGAAATTACTAGTTAACAACACCTTTAAAAAGTGACTAATTTGAAATCTAAAGTAAAAAAAAAATCAAAGTGACATTTCTTAAGTCATCGTTGCGTCTATTTTAGTCAATCCATAATTATTATTAAATCTACTTTTAAAAAATTAAATTTTAAGCAACAAAGATACAAAAATCTTTAATCTAAACTAACTGAAGTAGTCTAACCTGAAAAAAAAATCGTTTTTCTATCCAGTGAACAAAAAGTTCCTGCTTAAACATTTCCCTAATTCCATAGCATATAATTTTTGTTACAAAAACGTTAAAAATTCTAAACAATAAAAAATTTTAACAACCTAAAACTATAATAAAAAATAAAAACCTAGAGCATAAGGAACACAATAATGTGAACACATTAAAACCAACATTGGAGGAATAACCTTTATTATAAAAAAAAGCCACAAATTTGAGGATCATTTTTTAATTATAAACAAAAGAAAGGAATTGAAAATTTTATCACATAACCTTACTTTAGTTTGAATTAATTTAAACAAAAAAAAGTATTTTAATTACAAAAAAAAAACGAAGTAAACAAAGCAAATTATTAATTAATTAATTAATTAATAAACATAAAAAAAAACAAAACACAATTGAAACTGTCAAAATAATAATTTTTTTCAAACAATATAAAAAAAAATTAAAAAAACACGTCAGCCACCACTATGCAGGCAGCAGAATATATACCACCAGACACAACCAAAACACACAAATGGCTATTTTTCAGCATTTATTACAAATAAAGAAGAAAACGGAAAATAATAAAAAAAAATACAAAAACCAATTAAAGCGCGACATTTAAAATAATAATTATTATTTTATTATTATAATTGTTTCTTGTGGTAACAGCGAAAAAAAAATCTACAAGGTTATATGCATTATAAATAAACAACAACAAAAAATTTAAATAATTTAAATTTTGCATACAATAAAAAATAAACATAAAAAAAAAATTATTAAGTTATTTTTGTTACCGTAGTTTATCAACTGTTTATACAAATTCTGATAACCGTAGCTAATGTTAGAAACCGTTGCGCTATTGTGTGATTTTGACCTATGTGTGATAAGACTTTACGTGGTGAAAACAAGTTACGTAAGGACCGTATTGTTGTGATTTGATCACAATATCTTTCGTCATCACTTTAACACACTAAAATCCTAGGTTAAAGGATTAAACTTTCAAATTACCAATTATTAGAACATAAAATCTTTGGAAACCTCATACCAAACAATAAAAACGTAAGCAATTAAAATCGAGACTCCACTATGCGTGTACATAAATTTAATTTATTAAAACAAAAAACAAAAAAAAATATTGAGAGAATCTAGACAGATGTCCATCCGTTCGATAAAAGCAAAATAAAAAAAATTAAAAATTCTAAAAATAATTTAAATAAAAATAAAACAGAATTTTGAATTAGAAAAGAAAGGAAGAAAGAAAGAAAAAACGAAAAATCGATTTTACGTAACAAAAATTGCATAATTTAAAGAACAATTTTTTTTTCCCCGTTTTAATTAAACTCCGCAATTAAAACAACGAATAAATATAAAAATAATCTTTGGCAATAAATAAATATATTTTTTTTTATTACTTAATCACACTGGGTATTATTATTGCTACATTGGATGAAACCCACTTAAATCTATCGTCTATCGTTTACGACTATAAATCAATTCATTGGGAAGACTGTTACTGTTTATAGATTCCCTAGTGTCCGATGAGCAAGCAGCGAGTGAGATAACAACGCAATTAAAACCCGTCAAGAGTACCAAATTCAAAATCAATCATACTTGAAAGCAGCAGCAGCAGCTTCCACATTTTATTTTCAAAATTCATCTTTATTATTATTGCAAAAATTTTCATTTAGCATTAACCAGCATTAAAAGAGAAATTAAATTTAGTTAAAAATTGCATAAATGATTAATCATTTTTCATCAAGGTAAAAATAAAAATAAAAATAAAAAAAAATTCAAAATACAAAAGCGTTTAATCTCTTTTACAAGACAATACACAAAATTAGGTAATAATTCAGAAGTTTGCCACACAAAACAATTTTAAATAACAATTAAAGGTCAACGAAATTACAAATAAAGCCTACCAAAAACAAGGTTGCCAACACAACACGTAGCATGCATGCATTACACAAGATAGAAACTTTAATTAGGAATAAAATGAATTTCGATTTGAAATAGAGATTAGAGATTAATCGTTTAATTGGAAATATCTTACAAAAAAGTCATTTTAATCCTATCATCAGTTTGTTGAAGCTTATATTTTAAACCCTAATGACTACCTAAAGCGTTATATAACGCAACAGTGCGCTTTTGACATCATAATTAGCAAATGAATAAGGTTGGCATTTGGTGTAAGACGATATATAAAGATCACGGAATTAAATCACACTCACGTCTCGAAACAATTTTTTTAACAGCAAAATACAATCAACAACAAAATACTATGGAAGTTGACTAATGGAGATGAATTTCGAACACTTCTAGACATTGATATACAAACCCCAAGAATCAATGACTATCAGGGGGCAATCAATAGCTAGATGATCGAGCATTAAACGAAGTGCAACCAACAGTATATAGATAAATTCAAAAAAATTCTTTGTAGAAGTCCTATGGTCTGTTCCCATGACAAATAATAAGAAACGAAATATATCCAAAAGGATTTAATCTAATAAAAAAGAGAAGAAATCATATATAAAATCCCTGTACTCTGCTACAAGGAAATGGATTGTTATGGAAAGATTTAATTAAAACAAATTGTAGTTGTCTTGGTATTAAAATAATAAAGGCGGATTTCAGAAAGAATTTCTATTCATGGTACTTCACATCTTCGCCTGAATTTTGCAGCATGCATAGGTAATAATTTTTGTTTCTATTTTACCTTTTATTATAATTTATTCATTTGGTCAGACAAACAAGTGGAAAACATCAATAACAATATCAAGAGAAAACGAAGAGGAATTATATAAAACAACAACAACAACACCAATATTTATGTAAGAAAATTTATGTTTTACAAAACTAAGACGAAATTGGAAGAAGCAGAAATGTGTAATGAAATAATCATGACCTAATTTACCTATTTCCACTCTCTTCAATATTCATATTTTTATTATTATTATTATTTTGATTATTGCTATACAAAATTACGTTTTTATTTCTTGTTTATTTATTATTATTATTATTATTATTATTATTATTATTATTATTATTATTATTATTATTATTATTATTATTATTATTATTATTATTATTATTATTATTATTATTATTATTATTATTATTGCAGCTGTTGTTGCTACTACTGGCCTGTTACTACTATACTTATGTGTTGTCAGTTTTGTCATTTAATTTGTTTATAAACACAAAATTAATTACAACAAACAAGCAAAATATTTTTTTTTTAATTACAATTACGCCTCAAGCTACACCAACTCAAATCGCTCTTAAAATAGCAACAACAATCGACAAAACCCTGTATAGCATAAGGCATAAGTAAACTTTGAAGAGAACTCACTGTCTGAGTACAGCCTATAATGAATTAAACGCAGTGTGTTTCTTTTCTCTACAGCTAGAATAATTTTTTAACCAAATTTATTGCAGAAAAACAATACCTGAATTATCTGTACTGTTTCAGCTTTGATTGGGTTCAAACAGAAAACTCCATTAAACGTAGATCAATCAAATTGTAATATAAGAAATACTTCCTAAGATTAACCTTATGTATAGATTAACTCAGTATACGTAGCTAAGTTAGGAACACATAATAAACAGAAATTTATAGTGCTAACCACAGCCAAAATTGATTACTCTGAAAATTGTTTCTATCTGTCCACAATTACAATCGAATTTCCGGAATAAAACAGTTTTTAGTGGTTAATAAAGTCTTTAAAAGAATCATTCTAAGTGGAATCACAAAAGATTTAAAACAATACGGAGCTACTCTAAAAAAAAACGTCAGAAAAACGCCAAAAAGATGACGCTACTGCTTGTTACCCAGTTACCTAATTGGCCTCTATTATTCAATCAAAGAAATAAAATAAAAAACCAACAACAACAACCAACTTATTGCAAAATCCATTTCCATTGATTTCTATTTTAATTTGAATAAGAAAGAAAACTGAAAAAAAAAATAAAAGTGAATAGCAGACAGCACCGTCAACAGATAAACTTTGCTCGCGCAACAATCTAAACCAAATTATGAATAAATAATAGAAAAAAAATGTATTATTGACTTATGACGTTTAATGACGTAATAAATATTTTTTTTTTTTTTATTTATTGAATTATCGAACAGAAATAAAACTATCCAATACGCAGCATAGAGCATATATGTAATAAAAAGGGAAATTTAGATAAATATTTCAACATAAATTGTAATAAACTATATGTTAGCCATATGTTAGGTAAATTAAGTTCGATTGCATTGTCGTCTTGTGTCTTAATTTTCGTGTTTTTAATAAATTAGTAAGCATTCTGCTGTAGTAACAGCGAAAACAGTTTTTAAGAGATCAAAAGGATGTTAGACAGAAACAGATTCCTGGGAATCTTAAATTATTATTATTATTATTATTATTATAATTATTATTATTATTATTATTATTATTATTATTATTATTATTATTGTTACAAATATAGCTCCGGAGACTGCTCAATGGAGGTTGCGATAATAAATATTTTCTCGAAAATCGTATACCCGCTACGAGGACCGAAAAAGAAATCTCCGCGAAATAACAATCAAACAGCAATAAAAATTCCCACTTTCATCAATCCAATCCTTAAAGCCACCGTCCATTTACAACTTAGGCTCTTCAAAATCTATTCAAAGGCAAACTTTAAGTTATAAATCTTAGACCTGACAATCCTAAGCATATAAAAAGTTTTTTATCGTGTTTTAAGACTCAGTTTCAGATAAATTCCCTTCAAGATACAAAATGGGTTTTCCAAATAAAATCGACCACAAAAAAAAGATCTCACTAATGCAATTAAACCAACATTTATCACAATAATAGATTTTTAATTAATTAATTAGTCACAAAGCCACCACACTACAAAATATTAATTAAAATAAATAATAATCAGAGAGAATAATCTTTTTCTATTCACTTTTGGTAATCAATATTAGGCAACGTTACACATTTATCTATTTCGAACACACAAGAGGATGACAAATATTGATTTTTTTTTTGTTTTAGAGGGTATACAATATAATATGACCCCTAAAAAACAATTATTATTTTTATTGATTTATATTATCTTCTTCGTCATTTTAATTTCATTAAATGTTGTTATGTAAAATAAATGAATCACAGTTAATGCTACAACTACAATTATCGGACAAATTAAGTTCAAGAGCACTAACGTAAAACATTTCGTTAATTAACTATACAAAAATCCAAAGAAATTTCATATAATTTCATGAGGAATACCTCATCCTTTTAAATTAAACTAATTAGTAGGTAATAATGATGTGACGTTGATTACTTATAAAAATTCATTAAAGATAAATTAATTTCAATTCAATTAAGACCAAACAGTTCTAGATAATTATAAAGAGCTAATTGATAAACAAAATTAAACAAAAGTAGATTCATAACTCGGGTTTATAATTAACAAAACAAAACAAGCATTTAAAAACTGTTAAGTCATTTAATCACACGACACACACTGAATTAAGTAAATGAAAAAAAGCAATTATATTATCCATGTGTCGCAATTGTAAAGTCCATGACTCTAATAATTAATTAAGTAATCAATAGGTCAATTATATGCGCAGCACACACAAAAAATGTCATAAATTAATTATTAATAAATCGTTTTTAAAATATATAATTACATAGCAAGTTAGTAAGTAAGTAAGTAGGTAGGTAGTTAAATGAATTTAATTTTTTTTTATAATATTATATTATATTTAGAAATCATAATAATCCTAGTAAATTAACTAAATATTAATGTGTGATTGTTGTTCTAGCTGGTATCAAACGTGTAACGTATTGCGCATATTACGTCATCGGGAGACATAATAAAATGCTCCTGGTGAGTATCTCTTAATTATTCTAGTAGTCTGGTCTATTAAATAGTATTAAATAAGTTTGTTACATGATAAAAAATTCTCTATTTGTATTATACAATTAGAAATAAAGATTTTAAACAACTTAAAGATCATCACAAAAGTGGAATTCCATAAAAAAAACCAAGTATCCTCTACTGTACGTAGCAAGCAACACTTTACTAAGTAAGGTTTATTTATATACAAATAATTATTACGTGTTGAACAACTAATAATTTCGCCCTAATTATCTAGATATAGCAATTGATTTTTATCTTGAAAATACGATAAACACTTTCATTTATCAAAAAAAAAAAAAAAATACAAATACTGCGCAATATTTTTCACTAATTATCAGCAAAGCTATATCACGATAATTTTCTTATTTTTAATATTTAAATTTGACGACAAATATTAATCAAAATTAATTAATTGTTAACCTGAAAATTTAAACAATTACGTTAAAGTAAATAATAACGTAGAAATAACGTAACATAAAATAACATAACGTTAGAAAAAGTATGTTAACTGAACTAAATCGTCATTTTATTATAAAAAAATAAAAGAAACAAAAAAAAATTAATTCATTTCGCGTATATAAGTCAATTAAAGTCAAGCTAAGCCAAGTCGAGCCATGTCGAGTACACAAAAAGTCAAGCCAATCATTCAGTCATGCAATCATTCACTGTTACTCATAATACTTAGTTAGAAGACAAGAAAGAAAGAAAAAAATTGTTTTTTCTTCTACATAAACTAGAAAAGAAATTTTTGCTTTTATATCAAACAAATTCACTTCAGTTCAACAGTAGAAAAATAAATAAATTTCTAATGTGACTCCAGCTTATTATTATTATTATTATTATTATTATTATTATTATTATTATTATTATTATTATTATTATTATTATTATTATTATTATTATTATTATTATTATTATTATTATTATTATTATTATTATTATTATTATTATTATTATTATTATTATTATTATTATTATTATTATTATTATTATTATTATTATTATTATTATTATTATTATTATTATTATTATTATTATTATTATTATTATTATTATTATTATTATTATTATTATTATTATTATTATTATTATTATTATTATTATTATTATTATTATTATTATTATTATTATTATTATTATTATTATTATTATTATTATTATTATTATTATTATTATTATTATTATTATTATTATTATTATTATTATTATTATTATTATTATTATTATTATTATTATTATTATTATTATTATTATTATTATTATTATTATTATTATTATTATTATTATTATTATTATTATTATTATTATTATTATTATTATTATTATTATTATTATTATTATTATTATTATTATTATTATTATTATTATTATTATTATTATTATTATTATTATTATTATTATTATTATTATTATTATTATTATTATTATTATTATTATTATTATTATTATTATTATTATTATTATTATTATTATTATTATTATTATTATTATTATTATTATTATTATTATTATTATTATTATTATTATTATTATTATTATTAATCTCCTTCGACAATAATTTCTTTTGTTTTAATTTCAAAAATTTTAATTGAAAACAACAAAAAATCGTTTTCGTGATTTCGTATCGTTGTTGTGCGCTGTACGAGCGACAATGTCGCGTCATGTTCATTGTTTATAAACAATTTTTTTTAATTTTATTATTTATTATAAAAACAGTAAATTATTGACTCGCTCGCATTATACATAAAAACAATGAGTGGGAGTGTTGTAATAATAATTCTTTTTGTTTCTTTTTTTTTGGGATAGTTTACAGTTTATTAAACGTAACAATAGCAAACGTTCAAACTTTGACGTACTATTATCATATTTAAAAATATTGTGACGTTTGTATTACCACCTACTCCCCGTACAGCAATCGTCAACAGGAAATCAAATAGTAAATATTAAAAAAAAGAAGAAAAAAATCACATTACGTCCCTCTAAAACCATTTATTTACCCCATATCAACGGTCAAAAAACACAATCAGCTGTCAAAACAAATGAAATTTTGGTTTAATTTGACATCATCCAATCGTATCGTTAGAAAAAAACCAAAATTTACAAAATAGCCAATCATCATCAAGGCATCAAAGAACCAACACAACAACTAAAAAAAATCAAAATAATTAGCTCAAATTATGTTATTAAAACGGTTTAAAAACTCAGCTGCTAGACGCCACATATGAGACAAAAAAAATATATATATATTCTTTTATTTTTAATTAAAAATAAAAACGCAAAAAAAAAAAAAGATTACTAGTGGCGCAACACAAGTTAATACTGCGTCATATCACAAAATAAACAAAACAATTTCTTCCATTAAATATGAGTAATTACTTTGTAATATTTACTTGTAGGATGTTTTTACAGGAAATTACGTCGGGACGTTTATAATTAATCAACAGATAAATGTATTTAGCAGTTTAGAATGTTTATATCCGTAAAACTACAAGTGTTGGTGTCCTTAGAACCATTATTCAAATTTTATAAAAATTGATTTCATTTTAAAGGATGAATTCCCACATGATCTACGATTACAAACAAATAAATTCCTAAAACATAAACACCACAAGCATTTATTGCTCTAAACCTAAAACCAGTGACAGAAGTTATTTGATTTTTAGCACGTTTTATCGCCTTTACTTTTCTCAAACCATAAGATTCAAATTATAATGATAAAATAGAATAACAGAAGCATAAATAGAACCGGTAAACATTTTTATACAATTCAAAGACTCTACCACACAAAATAAAACAAAATTAAAAGGTAATTATCGACTCTCATATTATTGTTATGATTATTATGATTATGATTAACCGTTCAATATTTAATGAATTTTGAATTTTTTTTTATTTCTTTAATTCATTTTTAATCTTTTTTTTTTTTTTTGTGTACTTTGAAAATTAAATTTAACCGGTAGCAATAGAATTTATTATTACAACAAAACACGTAAATTTTATTGATTACTATTTTTTTTGTTTTTTGCAAAGAATATAAAAGTTTTTTACCAGAGAGAACACCCCACCAGTGTAAAAAAAGATCATGATGATTTTTTGTAATAATAAAACTGAAATGAAAAGATTTTATTTTTAACAAATCGTTTAATAAGTAAACCGGAACAAGTTGGTCACTCCAGAGATTAAAATATGTAGGTCTGGAGATTAATTCAGTAGCATGATCTTATTTATATGTAAAAATCATTCTTAAAAATTTCTGAAAATCAGAACAACAATTTTCTAAGGTAAAATAACATATTTTTCCAGAGACTCCTGAGAGATTACTGTTTGCACTTCTGTTTTGTACACTAAATTCCAAATTAAAACCCAATAAACATATTTCTAAAAAAGATTCTTCGACAGTGATACATTAATACCTCTGAAATACTTCTGAAGTTAATTGTAAACTATCTCTCAAGTCCTAAATACAAATTTTATCTTTTGAATTGAAAAAACCACAGAATATCCTAGTATAATTCCCTACTAAACTAATCTAAAAGATAATCTTTCATCTAGATTCATAAAGGTACAAAAAAAACTAATTTAAAGCTCCTTTCAAATCATAGAACAATCACAGTATAAATTCTAGAAAACTTCTTAGGTATAGCTGAAATTATAAGTGTAACCGGACTAAACCGATCAACAACATCAAAAAAAAAATTAATACACAGTACCCGGGTCGATATTTTTAAATATTTTATATCGCATCTGTGGTTCTTTCTTGATTTAGAAAGGAAAAAAATAAAAAAAAAAAATTAATAATAAGAACGATTCGCTGGTTTTTATTACATCACGCTATTAGCTATGAACTTTTTTTTTATTATTTTTATTTCTGTTACCTTGGCTGTATTGTAATATGATGAACGACCGATAATAACGGTTTATGTATTTAGTTTATTTATTATTTAGTGTTATAATTACACATTTAATTTTTTGTACGAAATGTTTTTATTGATAGAAATTACAGGTGAAAATTATTTTTAAATTTTTTTCAACAATATGAAAAATATCAAAATTGTATTGTAGCTAAGTTTGTGCTGTTGTGTGTGTGCTTTAACTTCCGTGTTTTTAGACAAAATAATTATTTGCACAGCTGATGAAACACGAAAGATACAAGACAGAAAAATTGTCGTCAGGCTTTGTTTATTCAAAAACAATTTCTAACCAAACCACATAGTACGGTTCGATAATTTTATTCATTTTACAGAGTGTCTGGATCTGTATTCACATTTGAAACGTCGTTTTAATCATTTTTAAACATAAACCATCACACTCTATCAATCATTTGCTGAATATGCCAACAATAATCCTCCCAAAACACACACGGATACGTATCTTACACTCATTAATAATCTTAACTTATTAAATATTAATTAAAAACAAAATCCAACAATTTCAAAAGTAAGTAACAAACAAACAAAAAAAATCCAATTAAAGTAAGAAAACGCAAGAATAGAAGAAAAAACAACGTAAAAACCGTTAAAAAAAATAAAAATGCGTAATCAAAGTGCTTTTTATTATTATTATTATTATTATTAGGTATTTAGCGGAAGAAATAATAATTAGAATCATTAAAATTCAAAAATACAAAGTAATTTGAGTCTGGAAAGTTTTTATGAGATTCACAAGTGCTGCAACTAGCAGTTCCAGCCCTAACAACGCCAATGAAATATTCTTTCGTTACGTTGCAAAAATTTTAAATTAATTTCACGAGAGACGACAGGTATACTAGTTATGGACAAGGCTACTTACTTGTAATTTACTAAACAGAAACGAGGTGTGACACATCAATTAAAAGAAGCTGACTGTACCTTTAACTAATATGTCTATGGACTTCTTTGGAATAGAAAATTCCTTATTTCTAAAAAAAAGTTTTCAAAAATTTAAGTAATGCAATGAAAAGATCCTAGACTAAAACAGGCCTGTTTCGTGCTCAAACCACATGTCACGTGCTCAAACCTCCTGTCTCGTGTTCAAACCGTGTTTCCCGATTGTTTTTTATCTTTAGTTAAGGGACGAATTGTCCTAGAATCACTTATCTTTCTTAAAATAGATAGTTTTACCGCTTTGCAAAATGATGCCTATTATGTATTAGCCTATTATTCCCTAATATTTTGAATACAATTTGCTTTTAAAAATAGCATATAGCCGGTTAACCTTCAAGAGGGGGACCCGTTTCTATGTATCATGAACTGAAAAACCATATTTCACCTACATACATAAAACAAATCTTTGAAATTTTCTTTTATTTTTCTACACAAATTAACAATTCATTATGAAATTTTAGTGTTCATGCGTTCTTTTTTTTTTTTTTTTTTTGTACCTAAATTTCGCCATTTATTTCCGCCATTATTGTTTTTTTTTTCACTCAAGCACAGGTAAAACAGTATAGAAAAATTAAAATAATTATAATAATCATAAAAAAAAAAAAAAATAGATAATAGAACCTTTTGTTTGGTTTTAAAAAGGTAAAGAAAAAAATTTTAGCAGCCGAGCTGTAGAGCTTTGTGAAAAAAACAGGCAACAATGTAGCAAAACGAACACAAACAGCAAGATTACTGTTGATGATCCCACCTGGATTTAATTTAATTAAACAGAGGTAATTCTTGGAAGGTTTAAAAAAAATATCTTTTTGTTTCAATTCTTTTCCGTTACGTTTGAAGAATAACCTCGTGTAAAAATGTAACAAAAACTATTTCTACCAAAAGAAAAATTCCATGTAAACCCAAACAAACCTTATGCATGAGATAAATTATCCGAAAACCGTGGAAATTTTGTTTCTTGTGAATGAAAGAAAAAAAATCTGAAAGCTTTATACTATAATTTAAGCAATTAAAGTTAGAAATTTTATTTGACCGATGATAACAAAATTTTTGTTTACAAGGCGTTTATATTGCAACGCGTCAAAGCATTAAAATGTCAAAGCGCGGAAGCTGTGCACAATAAAAACTTTCAATTGTTTTTTTTTTCTTTTTTGTATAAATAGTAAATAGACGTTCCCAATATAATAAAATACAAAATTACAACATACATTGCCCCAACAAATCATCAAAGCATAAAAATCACTAATGTACGACGGCGACTTTACTTGCGCTAATTCTGTATATATAATTAGGATTTATACCAGTTACACGGTACAGCACTGCATTCTTTAACTTTTCATTACTTGTTGCACCACTCACCACATGATTTACGGTTTTTTTTAAAAGAAAATAATTTTTATTTTCAACCAAAACACTACAAAGAAAAAAAACTTATTCAAAATATTGTTTTTCCTTATCTAATCGCTTTTTTTTTTAATTTTTTTTTTTTTTTAGTAATACTTTCATTACGTAATAATTAACAAAGAAAATAAAACAATAAGAAATCAACTATACACAACACACATAAGCAAACTACAGAATCAGACCCATACATCTATAATTTGTATTTAAACGAAACGTCAGTTTGTATGATGTTGACAGCAGCAGTACAGGCAATTTATTGATAATTTTTTTTTTCATTTTTCTTTTTGTTTTTGCAATTAATTGAAAATATACTGAGGAATAATATCTATCCAATCCAACCAATCAAAAAACTATTTCTCTGATAACAATTAATTACAAAAAACAAAAAGATTAAAAACCAGTTAATTAAATAAATTTATGTTGTCATAATTAAATTACTAAAAAAAAAAAAGAAAAATTATTGGAAAGTGATTTTATAATAAAAAAAAAAAAAAAATGTGCTAATAGAAATGAAACAACAACACAACACAACAGCAAAAACAAAAAACCACCAATCATCATCACACCAACACTACAAGAACCAAAAAAGCGAGAGAGAAACATTGAGTATGTGGAAAAACAACAACAAAAACATTGCAAAAAAAAAGATTTTTTTTTTATTTACTGCGCAAAATCGCAAAAATCAGCTGATTATTATTATTATTTATTTTATTCATAAAAACATATTAATAAAACACCAACACCAATGCAAAACAAACAAACAAATTTTCTTCCATGTCATTCATTTTACTTCCGAATGAAGAAAACAATAAAAAAAATGACAGAAATGAGAGATAAAAGAAAAGACAGAAAAAATTCTTCTTCATCCTCTTCTTTGCGAATTACAAAGTCATTAAAAATATCATGTATGTGTGTGATTGGTTGTGTATTGTTTTTCTTCATATTTTATTAAATAAAACTAAAAAAGAGAAATTTTCAATGATTATATAAAAAACAAAACAATTATCGATTTCAGTGATCGCCATTGGAGGAAGGGGCCAAACACACACATGCATACATAAAAAAGGGGTAAAAAAAAAAACAGAAAAAAAAAACTTACGCAACTAATCCACCTAGAAATACAAATGGTCCGCCACCAATTAATCGTATTTTACGATGGCACGAATCAAATAATGAGGTACGCGGTGGCGGTGGTGATTGATTAATCGGTGTTGATGGTGGTGTTGATGTCGTCATTGGTATATGTTGCTGCTGATGATGATTATTATTATTATGTAAATGATTAAAATTATTATTTATTGTCTTTGTTGGTGTTATATTACCACCACCTCCAAAACCATTCATTTTAAATATGCTACGACCACCAACACCAACACCACCAGCAACAATTGTTGCTTGTGCAGCTGCTGATTGTGTTGTTGATGACATCTGATGTTGCTGTTGCTGCTGTTGTTGTCCATTAACAACACTTCCGGTTGATGTTGGACCATGACCAACAACAACACCACCACCACCAACAAGATGATGATGGTGATGATGATGATGATGGGTCGGCGATCGCAACATTGACTTTAATATTTCCACAATCAGTTTTTAAAATTTTAATTAAAAAAAAAAAAAAACAAAACCAAAAAATTCGCGGTTTTCTTAACTTTTCTTTATCAACAAAATAAAAAAAAGAAAAAACAAAAATCGAAAAAAAAAAAAGTTTTTAAAACTTTTGTAATCACATTAAAAAAAATTATTTTTTCTTTTTTTTTTACTAATTAGCTTTTATTAACCGTTATCAATAATTAATTAATCAAAAGATAATTTTTTTTTATTCCATTAACAACGTGTATGTGTGTGTGTTTTTAATAAATAAACAAAAAGAAATTTTTGTTTTCTTTTCGCTTTTTTTTATTATCACACACATCACATAATTTTTTTTCTTTCCTAATTAATTAATTAATAATTGAGAAAAAATTACGTCACTAATTTATTAACTTGTCTCTCTGGCTGTCTAACGTTAATCACACATGGAAACACTTTTTTCCTATTCGCACTTAATGGCGATTATTCATTTTTTTTTCAAGCGTTCTAGCGATTAAACACTTTTACCTGTGCTACAAACAAAAATTACAAAAACACCATTTTTTTTAGTAACACTTTCATCATATAATGAACGAAAAATTAAATTCGTTTAACACGTTTTTCTTTCTTTCTGTTTTTTTTAACATGTCATCGCCGTTGCTGTTGTTTTTGTTATTATTTGTTTCCTGAATTACATACCGTGCTAAGTGAGGCAATAAATTTATGCTAAAAAGTCGGAATCACAATTAAATCATGACGTAATAATATTTAAAAAATAAATAAAAAAGGGAAAACAAATAAAAGTTTTGCTTTGCTTTGACATTTCTAGGCCATCGTTTTAAAAAAATTACTCAAACAAACACCAGTCATGCTGACTGAAAGTTTTTCATCAACTTTTTTTTTTTATTTTGGTAAAATTATTAAAGAAGTTTTTTTTTAACACAAACTTAATTAGACTGAGGTGTGGTATTTTTTCTAAAAACAAAAGGGGTATTCCTGATTTCTTTCTTAAAAATACAATCTGACAACTTCCATGCAACATTATTGCTTTCAGGAAATATTTACAGACAATTTAAAAAGCTTGCACAAAAAAAATAATGTGGCCTGCACGTTTTAACAAAAAACCGCGTAATGTAAAATCATGTAATTACCAAACAAACCTAAAAGTTTGTTCAAAATTATTAAGGTTTTACCACAACTACCCGAAAACAGAATCTATAAAAAATTTCATATTATGGGAAAAAACGTTGTCATAAAACCGTTGAAATAAAACGAGAAAAAAAAGCGCTGGCTAAAAAGCTACGAAAATTCCGGATTCAATTAAAAAATTCAATTGTCAAAACTAAAGACAAAATTTCTCCATTAAAAGCTTTAAACCGACAAGCATGTCCATTTTGTGCACAGAGCTTTAATTATATAAATTTTCAAACGACGCGTAAACAACCAACAACTACAGCATAAAAACATGTTAATTAAATAATAATAAAATCGATAATCAATAATAAAAACAACAATAAAAAAAAAAAATTTCAATAACAAAATTTTTTTTGCACAGTAGCAGCAGCAGCAACAGTAAGCAATAAGGCAAAGCAATGCAAAACAATTTAAAACATTTAAGCCAATTAAATTCAATTGAAGGCAAGAGAAAAATCACTCGTCAAACTTTACGGCAAAATAAAACGGTAAATATTTAATAAATTTAAAGCAACACAAAACGGCGACGAAATGTTAAAAAAAAAATGTAATAAACTTCACAATTATCCACTAATGCACATACACACAAACGCGAAAAATTAATTTAAAAAAAAACAAAGATTTATTCTCGCTAAACGAAAAAAAAAAATTCAACGAACCTTCTTCAACGAATATTTAAATCAGACTAAAGTAATATCGAATTTATTTATTCTCTCTTTCACTCTCTCTCTCTCTATTCAAATTCTAATGTAAACGTATTATCATAGTATTAGTGAAATAAAAACAATTACGCTCTCTCAATACACACACTCTTTTTGTGCTCTCTAATTACTTTCGCGCAACACCAAAATTAATTAAAACTAAAGTAAACCGTAAGCAAAGTAGCAAAACAAGAAAAGAAAAGAAAAAAAAAGGAAAATTAAATATATTATAATGACGTCATTCAATATTTTGTGTTTATTTCGCAATTATATATCCAATTTTAACTTAAGAAAAATAACACAAATAAAAACCCACACATGGATAGATAAAAAAAAAATGAAGAAAAACGATAATACACGGAGAGACGCATTAAGAAAATGCAAAAAAAAAAAAAAAAGTTTGCAAAGAACCAGCATTGCGGAACACAAACACAGAAGCACAAAACAATAAAAAAAAACTTTTCCTATGATTTACACTTAGTTACTCACACAGTTAAAAACAAAATAAGAAAAGAACATTACTTTTCCTCAATACAAAAAACACGTATATAGAAAAAAAAACAACTGAGCGAACAAAAGCACATCAGCTGTGAAATAAATACAAAAGAAAATTTTTGTATGCGTTTGAGCCAATTAAAATAATTTACAATTCACAATACACTGATAATATTTATTAATTTCATGTACATAATTATTATTATTATTAGAGTACTGTTATTGTTATTATTTTTTATTACAGACAATAATTCTTATTGTTTTTTATTTTTAATTAAAAAGCCAACAACAAAAAAAACTTTTTATTTTTATATTTTTTAATGAATAAACAAATAAATATAAATAATCACCACCTACACATTAATAAAATGTTGTTAAACTAACTGTTATAAAACAATTTATTGTAAAAGAAAAAAATTAAATTTAACCATTGTGAATAGTAATTTTTTCTTTTTTATTTAGCAACACCATTTTCTGCGGAAATTTTTTTTTCTTTGCAATACTTAACTGTATACAGAGGAGTAAATCCTTACAAAATTCAATTGTTTAAAAGAAAAAAAAATTTATATAACACTAATTTACTAATAAAAAAAAACTACAATTTTGATTGGACGACTTAAAGGTAAATTAACAGCTGAGCTACAAAAATCTTTACTGGTATGCGTATAATGTAACCAAGGTTTTCCTCTGTGCCAACCAGCAACTGTGCTTTATACAAATCACAGTAACTAAATATAATCGGATAAATGAAAAGCATTTGCTTTAACACACATACCAATACGCAACAACAACAACAACAACAACAACAACAACAACAAAAAACCAAACGAAACGAAACATGTTTCGAGGCAAAAAAAAATTAATTTTTGCATTAGTGTCAAAAAAAATTTTTTTTTTTTTTTTATTTATGTAATCAGCTCATAATACGCAGGCGTGTAAAGAGAAAAAAAAATTGCAAAATGTAACACAGAAAAAGTGAGACATGAAAAAACAACGCGAAAATTACGTTAAATAATTTAATTAACAAATGCAAAAAAAAACAAAAAACAATTAAGAAAAAAAAATGTTTTTTATTTTTATGCTTTATTAGCGCACACACACACACACAAAATCTATGGCAGTATATAACACTGCGGTGATTCGTACAAGCAAACGAACGTGAGCACGCGCGCGCATCAACAACAATCACCGTAACGTCATTTGTTTTTTTTTCTTCATTTTGTTATTATTACATAAATTATTAATAATTAATAATAATTAATTATTAATAATTTAAATAAAATATATTTTATGCCAATTTCTAAATAATCAATCAATTAAATAAAATGAAAACAGAAAATCCTCTCCACCTTTATTAAATCAATAACAAAAATAGCAGCAGCAGAGCCCATCAGCTGTTTTTCCTACAAGGTCAAGTAAGAGGACATAATGTAACACAACCTACCTACACAATTCCATCCACAGAAAACCTTCAATCGAGCATACAATACAAACAAACAGATGACATGATATTAAGGCAACAAAAATTACGCCATCTAAATTTAAGTAGTTACATAAAATTATAAAAATAAACTAAAACGCAATGCAGTGAAAAAAATTCTTTCGTTAATTAATTAAATTTCATTTAATACAAAAAAAAGAAAACAGCCAAAACACCTTTAATTACAAAAAAAAAATGTTTGATTCCTATAAAGGTAAGAAAATATTTATTTAAAAAAAAAAAACTACGCCATCTATTAAACAATAACAATAATTATAATCTGTATACCAGTTTCTAAACATGTCTAAAAAATTACATGAAAAGGGTGCACAGAGATTGTTAATGCAGGTTGATTTAGAAGTATTCAAATTGTCCAATTAAATCTCTTATCTAAAATTTTATCGCATTTTTGCCGTTATAACCGATAATAATTCCAACAGAATTAACAGCCCACATAACTTTTTTTTTATATTTACCAATTAGATTAGGGTAAGGGCTAGAAGGTAATTTAATATTATTATGTACCATATTGAAGCGCAATTATAAATGAATTAAGATTAAATAAAAAAAAACATTTCTTTGTATTTAATTATCTATTAATAACAACAAAAATCTACCTACAGCAGCTTCAATCAATAAATCATTTGCTAAAAAAAAAAATCCCATAAAGCTTTTAATCCATTTTTTCATAGATTCTTTTGTCTCGATAGGTTAACCTAGCATCATATCGATTCCATTAATGCAATTTCCTTTATTAAATTTTAAAATGAAATATTTTTTGAATCTTTACAGTTACCTATATTTAAAAAAAAAAGAAAAAATTCTTAATGATATTTTCTGCGTCACATATACCCCATAACAAAACAGATTGAAATTTATTGACACCAGCTTAAAAAATAAAAAGAAAACTTTTAGACAAAGAATTAATTTTTGTTTTTTTTTATATTGACATCCTTCCCATTACTACAACAGAACAGAAACAATAAAATTAATTAAACCCAAGAAAAAAATTTAATTAATAAAACGATTTTCAATCGATTTTTACTCAACGAAAAAAAATGTTACATAAACGTCAAAATGTCCTGTCAAAACGCATACAAAAAAAAAAGGCTATGGAGAAGAAAATAAAACTATTACATTACACACACAAAGAAAGAAATTTTTTTTTTATTTATTCCTTGATAAATGACGTCATATAAAAAAAAAATTCATATAAAAAAAAACTAAATAATTAACAGACAGAGAAAATGAGAGAAAGAGAGAGTGAGAGAATACATTTTTTTTTAATTTTTTTTAATACACCAACACATGAATATTAATAATAATAATAATTCATATAAAAGTCTGATTACATTATTGATTGAACACAACAATATCGATTTTTTTTTTTTCCTTTACAAACTAATCCATATTTTATTTTGCTCTGTTTCATTTCAACACAACTTTTCACAGTTTATAATAAGAAAATAACATTTCTCTAATACAGTTAGTTATTTTTTTCCTCTTTAATTAATTTTTTTTTTTGACAACTATCGAGTTTTTTTTGTTTATATTTTACATAAATTTTTTTTTTTAAATTTTCTTTTCATTTGTTTTTCATTTGACATTTAGAAATTGTGACAAAAAACTGGTATAAAAATAAAGGAGAAAGAAAAAACGGAAAAAAAACTTACCCCATAAACCAATCCACGGTATCACGCAAATATTCTGGCAAACGCTCCAGTTTGGCGGCTTATTATTAATATTTGTTGTTCCTTTTTTTTCTATTTTTTTGTTATCCGAGTTAATTTTAATTTTTTTTATTTTTTCCTTTTTGTGTTTTGCTGTTGTTTTGTTTGATTGTTTCTTGTTTTTCTCAGATGATTTTCTTCTTCTTCGTTTTTATATATTTAATTAAATAAAAAATTTCTTTTGCTTAAATAACACAGGTGCACACACACACATTCGTGAAAATTAATTTCTTTATGTCACTATAGAAAAGACGAAAGTCATCCATAAAGATGTTAGAATGAAAAAAAAAATGGAGAAAGGATTTTTTTTTTTTTTTTCGTTAAAATGATTTTCGTTTAGAAATTTTTTATTTTTTTTTTGTTTTTACCTCGTTCTTAAATTAATTGCTATTTTTAAATTCATGCAGAGTTGTAATTAAATAAAATTCAAATTAAAAGCAAAAAAAAAAAATAATTAAGTATTAATCGCACAGGAGTTAAAAATCACGAACACGCACACTATCAAACACATTTGCTAGAAACAATTTCTTCGTTTTTTTTTTTTATTTAGGCAGTAAGTAAATTAAAATTGATTTGTTTTTAGGCGGAGAAAACACTTTTTTTGTTTTGTTTTTTTTTTAATAATAATTTACCTTTACGTTTGTTTTCTTATTGATTTACAAAGGAAAATTTGATTTTAATTTTCTGTTTTTTTTTTTTTAAAGGCTTTTTTTATTAATTATCTTTTTTTCTTTTTCTCTATTTTTCTTCACTCAGCTGCTGAGTGCACAGAAGACATTTTTCGTTTTTCACTTTTTTTTTGTTTTTTTTTTTTCGTTGCCTCTTCTTTTGTTTTTTTTTTACAAGTAATTTTGCATTGGGATTTTATTTTTACACCTTTTCTTGTAATGTTTAACAGTTGGCTACATTGTGTAAATACGAACGTTAACTTCATTCATATATTATTTCTAAATTTCTCATTAATTATTTCAAAATTATTTAATTACTTTGAATTCGTGTTTAGTAATTTTATATTTTAATAATCGTGATAAATTAATTAAACTATTATTATAAGTATTTACTATTTATTTATTATTATTATAAATTATTAATTTAAAAAGTTAAAAATTCATAGACAAAAAAGTATGTTTCCTAATTATTACCAACATAGCAATCATTAAAATAATTTGACAGCTACATGTTAAGAAAAAAAAACGTTTTTATTGATCGAAATAAACATTCGAAACGATTGAAAAAAATTTTTTTTTTCGGTATCTTAAATTACTAATAATAAATTTATATAAATAAATATGTTTCGTTTAAGAGGCGCTCCCGAAATTGATCCGGCATTGGAAAAACAAAAAGTCCGTGAAAGCGTTAAAAATAATGTTTTAACATTTGTTGGCTTATGTGCTGTAATACGCATTGGTAATTAAAAGAATAAATATTTAATTTTTGAGGTTATAATTCTTGAATTTTTATTTCAGCCCCGATTATTTTATCGAAAGTCCTAGCAAACGAAGCTTAAAGAAACTGAGTTTAGTTTATATTTTTTTTGTTGTATATAATTAATTAATTATGAATAAAAAATTTGTTAATATTAAGTAGAAAAAAGATTTTTTTTTATGTAACCTTTGAACTCTTTGATTATAAGGAACTAAATTTCAGAAGTAGCACTAAAAACATTATTCAAAGATGAAATAGGTTTTTTCAGTGTATTGCATTTTTCTAGTTTCAACAAACTTGAATTATTTGTTGTATACGATTAACCGAAACAACATTTAAATAGCGAACTTCTACATCATTCGTTGACTTTAGAGTAATAGTTTTTCCTAATATTATCTTCACTAATAATTTAGAACAAAGATTTCGAATTTGTAGCGAATTACTGAATACCAATCCGACCTGATAAGCATCACCCTTGATTCTTTTGAGTGAGAAACTATTGAACATTAATATCTGAACCAACTGTATAAAGTTTCTCCGAAAAACATTTATAGTGATATGGCTCAAACTATATTTCATGTCATTCCGATCTCTGAGAGATTATTACGACTAAAATTAAAATTAGTTAAATATCCGCTCTTTATTCATACATTTTTTTTTTTTAGTTTATAAATTAGTTAATTAATTTAGTTTTATTAAAAGAGGGGGAAGGAAATTTAATTAAACGTCACAGTGAGTTACATAATTTTTCAATCTTTTTTTCGCATTTGTGCTAATTTATTATACACTATAGCGGTTACTTCCATTTCCAGTTCATCAACAATTTCGTTAGGCAAGTTAGCATTTTCAATTTTTAATGCCAACGCTGAAAGTAACATAGCCGTTGAGGTTTCTGGCTTTGCTATTGTTCCACTAATACGGCTTATTGCTTCTGTTGCATTATTCAAAAAAAATTCAAACCCTTGTGTTGTCTCATTAATATTCATATACGTTTGTTCTGGTGTTGATGAACTTGCAAAATTATCATTTGATTCTACATCAAAATCCTGTGTAGATGCTAAACTATTTTCATCATTAAAATTTTTTAAAATATCAACAATATTTGTATTATTTTCATTATTCATTTCTAAATCCATAGGATAATTAACAACAGTTCTAAAAAATATTAAATTTATTATATTATTTTTAAATAAGTAGATAAACTATTATTACGGTTTTATGTGTTCCGCAGAACCTAGAAACATCATCCTCTCAAAATATTTCCATTTTTTTTTTGGTTCATCGTCACCTTTTCCATATGATGTTGAAACTCTCCTGTACGAATCCCGTAAACTTTTCCATTTTGTTTTACACGTTTCACCTGAAAATATTATGAATTAATATTATATTTTATATTTACCAATTGAAATTGGAAATTGAAATTTGTTTAAAATAATTACTTGTTGTGTGTAATTCCGTAGCAATAACTTTCCATAATTTTTCTTTTAAAGCGGTTTTTCTATAATTTTTATTTTTTAAATCATAAAGCATTGGATTTACTCGAACTTTTTCTATTAATTTGACTTCAAACATTTTTTTTTCTTTTTTTTTTTTAATAATAAATAATCAGAATATTTTGCTTCGTTTTATTAATTATTGTCAAAAGACTTTAAAGGAAATGTTACCAACAGTAATATGAAACTGTGGCGCGACGACAATATTAGAAATTGATTTTCTATACCGAAGACAGCGACAATTGCGCTCGACGACAGCGCCATTATTATGTTAGCTGACAGACGTTGTAGTTTCTAAGTGTATCTTTCATTCCGTTTGCGCGCCTTCATTTGAAAAGCTGTAAACAGAATGAAAGATGCAGATGCAAACTGCAAATACTCTCAAATTAGAAATATGAACGTTTGTTGTTCTGATTCTGTAACCATGATTGTTGTCACTCAGCTTTAATGTTTTTTTTATGTACAGTTTGCATCTGCATCTTTCATTCGTTTTACAGCTAAAAACGTTGCAGTTTGTCGTTGTATCTTCCATTCTGTTTGGCCCTATAAGCTCCTCATTTGTCATCATTTAATGCCCCTTCGCACCATCAACCCTAAAAATCTCCTCGCTGTAAAAATTAATTTAAAAAAAAAGTATTTTTCTGGTTCTTCTGTTTTTTTTTTATTTTCTTTTTTTTTTATCCCACATTTAATGACATTTCATTTCAAAAAAAAAATAATTTTTTTTAATTTAGTTTTATTAAAAGGGGGGAAGGAAACAATTTTCATTAAACGTCACAGATGGTGACGTAATTTTTTCTTTTCTTGTTTAGACACACACACACACGATGATAACTACGGCACGGTATAAAAAAAATCTCTTCCCTTTTGACGGACTCCCAGTACTAATTTTTTTTTTTCTGTTGGAATATTTATTTAATTTTTTTTTTGTTTTAATTTTAATTTTCCTTATAAAAAAGATCTAATAATTCTGTTAATTAATTAATTAATTAATTAAATAATTATATATTAAAATTAATATTGACTAAATATTGAGTTTTTTTTTATTTTACTGATTAATTAAATCGATTATTAATATTATTTATCTTTTTTTTTTTTTTTACTATAATTTTTATAAATGATAATTTTAGTTAATTAAACAATGAAATTATAAAAAATTCACTTATAACAAACAACATTAAAATTAGAAAAAGAAAACGGAAAGAAAAAAATATAAACCGCCCGGAAAACACAATGATTTACAATTCTTTCAAATCCCTCAGTCTGGTAAAAAATTTTAAAAAGATTTTTTAATGGGCATGTGTATAGCCCCCTAATTAAAACTACCTTGGAACTTTAAAAGGTTTAATTTACAAACTAAAATCACTTGAACAGAGATGGTGTCACTGGAAAACCATTAAGTTCAAAAAAAAAAAATTAATTAATTTTTTTATATAAAACGCGTGCTTGTCGTTGCTACAAGTGAATTTCAATTGTTTTGATAAAAAAAAAATTCTCTCTGTCTCTCTCCACACTCACACATGCACACACACTACAAAACCGTCAAATGCATCACTTTGCATTATTTTTAATTTTTTTTTTTTTATATAATTTTTTACGTTACTGGCAGTTCATGCTTATTTTTTTTTATTTATTTATTTAATTGATTATAAATTTTATTATTTTAATGCCAGTTTTCTTTACTTTTAATTATAAGATTTTTTTTTTGTTTTTTTTTTTTTTAATTTTTTTGTTACACCAATACTAAATAAGTAATCTAAAATTTGACTAACACCTACAAACCGATTAAATTGTTAATAAAAATACAAGAATTACTAATGCGCATGGACGAAATATATTTTTTTTAATCTGCATTTGCGTGGAATAACATTTCCAGTGCACATGTTTTCTTGTAAATTTCTTGCATTTTCTTTTGTTCTTGACAATTTTTAATTAAAAAAAATTTAAATCCGATTAAAATACTTTAAAAAAAAACAATAATAATAATAATAATAACGGATAGCTGCTTATGTCACGAGGTAAACATTGCAAACCGTACTATCCGGTTGCTAGTTTGATACGTCTATTGTTTTAATTAGGTCGCCACCTTACTTTATCGTGTGTATTAACAAAACGTTATCAATCACACGCATTCAACCAAAAATTAATTTAACGCTTTTTCAGTGCACATTTAGTAATCATCCGGAAGTGGCGATCATATTTCAAACTAAAACAATACAGATTGTATATACGTGCATTTTAAAATTGTGTCAAACAGTCGAGGTACACAATAAAAATGCATTAAAAAAAAATTATGCAGTTAAAAGATATAGATTGGATTGAGTTAGTAAATTATTTTCTTCTTTTTTCATTTTTTTTTCTATGTATTGGTTTAATTTTTTTGTTTTTCATAATTATAATTAAATTAATTTTAATTACTTAAATATGTATGTATATATATATATATTAAAATTAAAAAAAAAAATTATTTCATTTATAAAAACAATATTTTGAAATAAATTTTACTTTTTCTCTCATTAAATATTTTTCTCTAATCATCTCTGAATAAGAATGTTTATTAAATAATTAATTAAATAATTTAAAACAAAAAAAAAAAACTAAAACAAATAAAAATGCCTTTAAAAAGAATAAATAATTAATTAATTATTTTGTATATATATGCGTATAGGTTATAAATATGTATGGACTTTAGTTTTAAAAAAAATATTAAGATTAATTAATTAACCATAAATAATTATTAATTATTCTTTATCTTCTTTTATTTATTATTTTTCATTATTATTATTATTATTTTGATTAGAATTAAACTAATTAAAAGAAAAAAAACAAATAAAAGTTTCGCATCCATTTTGTTTTATTTAAATTAAAAAACAAAAAACCGTTAAAAGATTTCTTTAAATAAAAATGTTTAATTAAAAGGTGAAAATACTATAAAAGAGTAAGTAATGCGTGTAAAACCGAATTCACAACAGTAATTAACATATGACTTTTTAGTAGCAGCTGATAAGGCTAATCAACTTGTAGATGATAAAATAAATTATTAAACCATCTTACAAGATGTGTCATAATATTTTCTGTGTCTGGGTGGGTGGGTTGTTTGAATAATTTTACAGGCAAGACATTTAAAAATTACAATTATAAAACAAAAAAAAAAGAAGTTAATTAAACTCAATAATTAATTTACAATTCAAATACACCTCATCAATCGATGGTGTTTTACAAAATTATTGCATTTTCAGCCCACAAAATAATAAACAAAAAAAAATTACTATTTTTTCTTAAATTAATTAATTTTACAACATTTTTCTTCTATTTATCTCTCAATCAATTTTTTTACTAAGTTTATTGATTACAAAAAGAATTTAGAAAAAAAAAACAAAATCACGACGATGAAGACAAATATCAACAAACAACAACAACAAAAATATTTTTCATTTCTATTATTTTTTAATCTATCAGTTAAAAAACACCGTTTTCTTCTCTTTTAATTAATTTTCTTTTCTTTTTCTTTATAGAGTTTTTTTATTGATAATTAATTATTTTAATTAAGAAAGATAAATGAAAAATTAAAAAAAAAAAAAAGAAAAATTAATTTAAAAAATCATTAGCATATTACCTAATTACCTTTTATATATTATTATTATGATTAATTAATTATATTGAAAAAAAAAAAAGATTTTTTTTACCGTGCCAGCCTTAATTATTTTTTGCTTGTTTATTTAAATTTTACGTTAAATTTTCAGTTTTTATATTATTTATTTCTAATTAACTTAATTGTATTCATTGCAAAAATGTTATTTTAATTCATTTAATTAATTAATAAAAAGTAAAAACAAAAAAAAAGAAAGAGAGATAATGAGAGAGAGAGAAATTATAATTTTTTTTTTTATTTATTTATTTTTTAATTATATTTTGACGTTTATTTTGGTTAATTATTTAAATTGAATTATTATTATTATTTATTTATTTATTAATTATTTTAGTTTATTTATTTATTTAATTTTTTTGTTTGTTTTTTTTTTTTTGTTTCTTAATCTTCGTCCTCCTCAGATTCAGCGTCTTGTAACCATGTCAACCAACTATTCACTTGAAATAATGCACGTCCTTTACCTGGATACAAATCCGATATATCTTCCTTCCATTTTAAAAATGATTCCTCTTCAATTACATTTAAATCATATAATGCTGTAAACCATCTTAGTAGCATTCCTAAAATTATATAAAAATAAAAATTAAAATACAATCATAAATAGAAGAAAATTACAGAAATCAACAATATAGTACGTTTGCCACATTAATTGCACGAATGTAATGGGCGTAAGGATGTCTTTTTATATGGAATTATCAACCAATTACTAAATTAAATTCAGTTTCAACAAATTTTAAAGATTTAGTCACTAATAATTTCATTTATCAACTCCTAGGTGACATTTCTTAAGTCAATACTCAGGTAATCAGTCACTTTCGAATGAAATTAAATGGTTAATTAATGCTACTGATATAATTCCAATATCCAAGTAATTCGCCACCATATCCCATCGATTATTTTATTAACAAATAAGTTTTAAAAAAAACTTTTAAATCCGTGTAAAACGCATTTCTCCAAATTATCATCACTTGTTAAAATAAAAATAAATGAAATGACAGGCGTTACCCAACTAATTATTCAATACTTGAAACAAAAGCATTGAAATGCCTATAAATTAACTTTAAAACATTTCCACAGGGAACGTTTTTCTTATTGTAAAAACAAGAGAACCTTTTCCACGGTGTTTCAGTATATTTACAGGTAAAATATCCTAAAGATACTAACATTTTATATAAACGATATCAATTGTCGTACAACACACATAACATTTTTCTCATAAAAATTACCTTTTGGAAAGTCAACACTATAACAAAATACTTGAAGAGCATATATTGCAATTAATTGTAAATTTGTATTACAATTAAGAAAAGCGTCCAATACTGGACAATATTTTTCCAATAATTGTTTTTCCTTTTCAATTAATACTTTATCAGGATTTTTTGTTGAATCAATTCCAGTGGCTAATGTTGTCTCCTACAAAATAATTAAAAAATAAATAATTATGTGAAAAAAAACAGACAGAAAACAAAAACTCTTTTATTTACCTGTGTTATATATTTTAATAAAACAGTCATTAATGCTGTTATAAAACCATTATCAGTAAAACATGTCGCATCAATATTCTCCTTTATCCATTTATAAAATTGTTGTGGATTCGGTTCTATATTTATTTGCTTCATTAATTCACCTTGTACTTTTAATAATGGATATAAAAAGCTTAAATTTCTATCCTCTAATATTTCAGCCATACGATCCTTTGTACGATCAATCTCTGGTAATGTTAACATTAAATTTATTTTACTTTGATTATATTTCTCTAATAATAATTGTTTTCCCATTGTCTTGTGTAATTGTTGTAATATTAATAAAAATAATGGATAATATTGTCCATTCTCTGTATATTGTGCTATATCATTTAAATTAAATAATTTTAATTGTATAGAACGTGATAGAAATATTGCAATTATTGTTGTTATACGTGGTATTGTTGATTCACGTTCATTCATATTATTTATTAATAATTTTATTGATTCTAATAAATAATTATTATTTAATTTATTTTCTTTTTTCAATTGTAATAAAAATCGTATTGTTCTATCATGGATTTGTACTGTTTTATCAATTATCTCATTTAATATTGTTATTATTGAATCTTTCATATATTTATCTGGCACTTTTATATCTAAAAATGCTGTCACTATATCGTCCATATTTTTTTCAACAACTGTTGTAGCAGCTACAACTGGTGTTGTTATTGTTGATGTAATCGTTGTTGTGGTTGTTGTTATTATTGATTCAGTTACAACATCGGTTGATGGTGATGTTGTTGTAATTATGGTTGCTTCTGTTGTTTCATCATTAACAGTTAAAACAGGTTCTGCAATTGGTTCTGTTGCTACAGCTACTGTTGGTGCGACAACAACAGTATCAACTATCGTTATATTCAAATTATCATGTATAAATATATTAATTTTTTTCATTATTTCATCCTTAGATGGACCTTTATCTTTTTTATTTTGTTTTGGCTTCTCCAATGATGCTTGCTTTATTAAAATTTGATCTTTATTTAATATATTATTAATTGGTGTTAATAATTGTTGATTTTGTAATTTTGATGATTGATTTTGTTGATGCTGTTGCTGATTATGATTATTTTGTTGATGATGATGCTGTTGCGATTGTTGTTGTTGCTGCTGCTGTTGCGATTGTTGTTGATAATTTGATTGATTATTTTGTTGATGTTGTGCATTACTATTATTATTGTTATTTGATTGTGAATAATTATTTGTATCATTTATTTGATGATTTTGTTGTCCAGTATTATTACCACCACCACCGCCACTGCCGCTACCATATAAACTATTACCACTAGTTGAATTATTATTATTATTATTATGCATTTTTGGTAAACTTAATGGTAATTGAGTTTTTATATTCATATGTGCCTTAAATAATAAACTATTTGCAGCTGGACGCATTTGTAAATTTTCAACAGGATCTTGTGTTGTTGTTATTAAATTCCTTTTAAAACGTGGTGCTAAATCTTTATTATTTAACATATTATTAGCTGATAAACTGCTACCATTACCACCAATATTATTACCTGATAATGAATTATATGATGATGAATTATTGTGCATATTATTATTACCATTATTACCATGATGATTATTATTGTTGTGCTTATTATTATAACGATTATTATAATTATTATGATTTTGATTATTTCTTGAATTTTGATGATTACGATAACCACCGCTACCACCATTATTATCACCACGATGATCACGATTATTATAATTATTATTTGGTGTTGAATAACTCCTAATAAAATGATTAAAATAAATTTGATTTAATTAATAATAAAGAAACAAAAAAAGAGATAAAAAAAAAACGCACGACGGTAAAATATGTGATGGACTGGATACTCCCAAACTGCTAAACATCATATCATTAAATCCCGATTGTATATTTAATGGTAAACGATTCATCCAATTGTCTCCATCACGTTCATTGTTTCTCATATCTCTGTTCCTTTAATTCAATTCAATAAAAAAAAAACAAAATTATTTTACAAAACACCTTAATAAAATAAAAAATTATATTTTACCTGTTAACATAGCCAGGTCTAATTATATCATCATCATTTCTTAATTGATGCATTGGCATTGGACCTTCTGTTGTAGCTACCTTTCTAGGCTTCCAATTATTACGTCTTAATTCAATAAGATCGCGCAACATAAAACGTATTCTTGGCGGATACTTAGTTGCATGTGAATAATGTGCCATTTTTTCAAAATATTGATCCATCAACATTTTGCCCTGTTCTGTATCCAAATTCTTGCCACATGTTCTAATAAGTTGACTAAGACATTCCATATCTTCACAACGATCTTGTACTGTTGGATTTGGTCGATTATTTTTATCCAACAATTGTAGTATACATCTATGTAATATTGATTCAGATAACATATCCAATTTACATAATTCACCAATAAATTTAACATTACCCAACATTTTCTGTTTGGCAACATGTTTTTTCTCTTCATCCTCCTGTGATAATGGCGAATGTCCATTTTGTTGTTGTTGTGGTTGCTGTTGTTGTAAAGATTGTTGTTGTATTTGTTGTTGTAAATGTTGTTGCTGCTGTTTTAATTGTTGTTGTTGATTCTTTTTATTTAATTCAATTGATGATGTTATTATATGTGTTGAACGATTCTCAAATTTATCATAACAAACATTTAATAATAAACGTAAAAATGTACACCTAGTACCTGGTGGCTCAAAATTTGGTGCTTCCTCTGATAATCTTTTGCACAATTGTGCATACATAGACGAATACTTTGGCTCATCTAATGCTTTTTCAAATATCAAATATATTACACCATTTAATATAACCGTTGAACTTAAATCAATTTTTAATAAATCATCACTTAAACGTTGAAACTTTTCTGGTGTAAGTTTATTGAGAATACCACGTACCTAGAGTGTAAGAGATTTTTTTTAGATTAAATAAATTGAAAGATAAAATATTATTATATTTTATAACATACTTTGCGAAAAATAGCATCATTTTTGGCCTCTTGTGTGAGTCCATGTTGTGGTCTCAAAGATGGTGGGACCCAGCGTCGAGATGCGGGTGGGAGTGATGTTTCCCTACCCGTGACACGAGACTCGGGCCCCGTTTGCCTGGGGGCTTCCGTTTTGATTGCTGACGATTTACCACTATTTGATACACACGTATCCGTCACACGTTTTATATTTAAATTATCTATATCTTTATTATAATAACTATTATATTGTTGATTAATAATGTTGATGCTTTTATTAAAACGTTTTTAGTTTAAAAATTATAAATAAAAAAAAAAAAACTTTTCTTCTTCAAAAAAAAAAAATAATAATAATAATAATAAACTCAGTGTGTTATCAGTAATAGTTTTTGAATGAATTTTCTTTTCTTTTCTCCTCCTCTATTTCTCTTTCTTTTTTTTTCTTTCTTTACAAAAAAAGTCTTCTTGTTTTTTAATTGTATAAATAAGTTAAATTAAATTAGATTTATAATAGTTCTTCTTCGTTCAAGTTTACACTTTTTTTTTTGTTGTCTTGGTTTATTTCTTAAATTTCTGTTTTCCTTTTTCTTTTCTTTTTTTTAATTATTTAATCGGCCTTGCACTACTTGATTTACGTTTCCTCTATTTTTAATTATTCTTCTCCCTCAAAGTTTTATATATTTTTTGTTTGTTGTAATCTGATTAAAAATCAAAAATAAATAAATTAATTAATTAGTTTATTGGATAGGTATTTAATTTCAAAATTATTTATGACTCAAAATATGTGATTAAAGTAAAAGAAAAAAAAAAAATTATAAAAAAAAAATCCATGTTGTAGTCGATGACAACGACTGACAAATTTCGCGCAGCACACACGGGAAAAAAAAAATTTTTTTTCTTTCTTTACAACACACCTTTCGTCGTATCAAAGAATAATAATAATAATAAATGGATAAAAAACAATCAATTTAAATATTATATATATATATATATATATATATATATATATCACAATAAAATGTTAAATTATAATTTTGTTTATAAATAAAATGAACAATTAATGAACAAAAATGAACCAACACAAATTTAAAAAATTAAATTAAAAAAAAAAAAGAAAAATTATTTTTTTTTTATTATTAGGGTCAAGTTTTTGGTGTGACCTACTTATTTCTTTTTTTTTTATTAATCAAATATAACTAAAGTAAATTTATTTATTTATTAAATGAAAATTTTTATTTAATCAATTAATTAGTAATATTAATTAGAAGTAATAATGAGCAATCAAAAGAAAAAAAAATCTCAACAAAATGACGTCATCACGATTTTTTCTACACAAAAGTTCAAAAACCAAAAAAAAAGAATTTTTTTTTTTGTTCGTTTAAAGGAAAAATGATTAATGAATTTTGTTTAATCGTGTGTGATTTAATTAATTTATTAAAAAAAAAGGAAGAAAAATGTATAATTTTTGTTTAAATACCAACAAGACGACAAACAAATAAAAAAATTAAAATTCATTTAAAACAAAGAAACATTTAAATTAAAAGAAATGCGATGAGAGCTTTTCATGGTGAAGAAGAAACCAAAAAAAAATGGAGTTGTGTCAATTTTTTTTTTTTTTCTTTTTAAATCAAAATGGAGTCTGTTGCTGCTTTAAAAAATTTCTTTGTTTTAAAGAAAAAAAAAAAAAATCTCCACACATTTTTTTTTTAATTGCGCATTTAAATTATATTTTATATAAATTAAAAGGAAAAAAAAAAATTATTTTTTAATAATTTTTTTTGATTAAATTTAGAAGGAAGAAAAAAAAATGCAGCAAATAAAATTTAATTAAAGAGCAAATGAGAGAAAAAATGTGGCCATGGCCGACAAAGAATTTTTTTTTATATTCTTTTAGTTTAATAATTAATTAATTTAAAAAAAAAACTCTTGCATTGTCTTAAAGATAAATTAAAATATTTTTTCTTTATTTAATAAAAAAAAAACTTTTTTTTTTTTGCCACTATGGTTTTGTCACCTTTTTTTTTTTTTATTAAACAAATTTTCGTTTCAATTAAACTCTCTTACCGCAAATATAGAAATTTTGATTTTTTTTTAAACAAATATAATTAGCACTATGTTTTTTAAGTAAGGTTTATTATTATATCGAAAACAAAATTAATTTAATTTTCTATTTAATTTATATATATATATTTTTATACAAAAAAAAATAATTAAAAATTAAAATTAAAAAAAAATACTCGACACTTACAGGCCGATGCTTATTTGTAATATTTTAAAACAAGAGATGTGTACTCTTGTCGGTAGAATAAAAAAAGCTTTTTGCTGTAAAAATGTGAATTTTTTTTTTGTTCTTTAAACAGCGGCCACTACTACTGCTTCTACTAACTCTACTACTACTACCCATGTCAGCTATAATTTTTTTTAAAAAATATATTTCAACTCTTTTAACTCATTAAAACGCAATGTAAAGTAAAATATACTCACCTTTATCACTAACAAAAAAATTGAATTAAAACTATTCTCCAATATCCGGTTTTTTACTTTATTCCATCTCCTTTTAGCACAATAATTCTTGTACTATTTTCAGCTATAATAAATTATAATCAAATTTAACTTCACACTAGTTTCCCACAGTCATAAATAATTTTTATTGTAGTCATTTTTTTTTTTATTATCGGTTCTATGTTTTCGTTAAAGAACTGTCAAAATATTTTCCAATATGAAAAATTAAAAAGGAAAAGAAAAAAAATAAATTTTTTGTAAAAAAAAAATGAATCGTTTTGAATATCTTCCTCCCAAATTATTTGACGATGAATTAATCATTTGTAAACATCGTAATATAAAATTGTATGATGGCAATTTCAAGGTTGTATTGTTATAATGCATTTATTAATTGTGTAAATTGAAAAAAAAAATTTTCTTTCTTTTTAGACAGTTTTTGAAGATGGTGAGATTCTATTAACAACTCATCGTTTATTCTGGGGTTATAATGGGGAGATTGATAAAGGTTCAGATATACTTGCTTTGTATTTAAAATATGTTGCATCGATAAGTATTGAAAGTGCGAGTCATCATGTTTTCGGAAAGAAGAAACGATTAATATTGAACTTGACAAATCCACAGATGGGTAAACTAATCGAATGAATTCATTTTAATGAATTTTAAATATAATTAAAATATTTTTAGATATAAAATCATGTCCGTTAGAAAGTAATGAATCGTTCATAAAAATATCTGGTAAAAATGGTTTGGATATAGAATTTATTAATAGTTTAACGGAAACAACAGCAGCCAAGATATGGGAGATATCCAATGAGGTAGCAAGAATAAAATTACGTACAGGAATAGTTGGTATTGAACGTAATTTACTTGAAAAACAAAAGGCTACCGACAATAGTATATCCGTTGCATTTCAGGACTTAAAGAAACTTATGGCAATGGCTAAAGATATGGTAAACATTTCAAAAGTAATCAGCACTAAATTAAACGAACAAAAAGCAAGCAATAATCTAACAGAGGATGAAACAATTAAATTTAAAAAATATTTAATGAGTTTAGGCATTGATGATCCGGTCACACGTGAAAATTATCAAACAAATAATGAGTATTATGTAAATTTATCAAAAGAAATAGACAAATTATTGGTTAATGTAATTGATGATATGGGTGGCATGATGCCATTAACTGATGCGTATTGTCGCATTAATAGAGCCCGTGGTCTTGAACTGATATCACCGGAAGATTTATTAAATGCGGCAAAATTACTAAATGGTCATATTAAATTGCGTGTATTTCCCAGTGGCTCTATGATCTTACAATCGAGTACACACAACGAAGAGAATATTATCAAGAAAACATTGGAACTAATCGAGGAGCACAAGTCAATATCAGTTGAAGAGCACGCACAGTTAAGTGGTGTATCGTTAATATTAGCACAGGAACGTTTATTAACAACAGAAAATGCCGGCCATATATGTCGCGATGAATCAATAGAAGGATTACGATTTTATCCAAATTTATTTTTAAATTAATACATTTTATAATTCTTTACATTAATTTATTCTTTATTTGTTCTGTAATTAAAAAATAATTTATACACACATAATACAATAATTACTTGCGTAACAGGAAAATTTTATTTTAATTAGTTTTCACTTTAATGATGGAATTTACACATTAATTTTGCTGCTCGCCATGTTTTTCACCGTAACCAAGATAATTTTTTTTTTGATTAATTTTATTCGTGTTTAATCTATCTTTTTCTGTTCGGCATCAAAGTATGCTCGATAAATATATAATCCTAGTGCAACATGTAATGCAATTATTGTTAATACTGCTGAAAATATATTACTTTTGACTGGTGTTAAATCAAAATAAACGTCAAATACAAATGTTTTCGATACAAAAAATGTTATTATTGGTAATATAATTATAATAATACAATAAAATAAAACTGTTTGAAAGTTTTTATAATCAGTTCGGCTGTTTGATTGCTAAAAAATAAAAAAATAAAATTGAAAAAATGATTTTGTTTATAAATAGAAAAAATATTAATATCATTGTTATTTGATATAATTAATTTTGTACAAACCCTTTCTTTTGTTGCCTTTTGTTGTTTAGCCATTATAAACTTTAATTATTTGTTGTTCTTTTTTTTAGATATAAAAATAAATTTATTAATTACATTTATAGAGAAGCGAAAAGAATTTTTAATTTATTTGTAAAAATAATTTTATGTTAACAAGTGTTAAAAAAAGAAAATAAAAACTTTTGAAGTTTACTTGCTGGTGAATATGTATGCTGTCCGCCTAGTTGGTGAAATCACATGACATTTCATAATTTCAAAATTAAATTAAGTGAAGTTTGTCACATATTTTATAAAATAAAAGTACAATTTTTAGCCGTTTAAAAAAATACTAGTGGCGGGAATAATATTTATGTTATTTACATTTTCTAACTATTTTAACCAAATTAATTTATAGTTTCTGTTACAAAAGTTCCAATTTTATAAATAATTTAATTAATTAGAGAATGAATACTAAACGTAAATTTACATCAAATGCAACGGGAAATCAAGGAAATTATCAAAAGAAAATAAAGTAAAAAAAAAAAATGGAATAAGATTTGTGGAATAAAAGATTGAGGTTAAAAAAAATGTTTGTATTGATTTTAGACCTCCAGATGATGATGACGATGATTTTAATGATTTACTAGATGAGGAACTGGCAACAATTGAAAATAATGAAAATGATGTTGATGTTGCTATTGGTGAGGGACCAGAAAATCAACAGACATGTGAAAAATGGAGTCGACCAGATCCGCCAGACTTAAATCCATTAACCGATGTATTAATTTTTCAGCAAATTGATATTGACCATTATGTTGGGGAGGCCATACCTGGCATGCCAGGTCCACAAGTAATTTAATTATTTTATATATTCTTTGATGTAATTAAAATATTTTTTTTTATTTTCCTTTAAAGATTGCTCCTGTATCGATTATGCGTTTGTACGGCGTTACAATGGATGGGAACTCAGTGTGCACTCATGTGCACGGCTTTACACCGTACTTTTATATAACAGCACCAAATAATTTTACAAATGAACATTGTGAACCATTTAAAAGGGCACTAAATAAGTCTGTGCTTAATGATTTACGTTCAAATCGTGAAAATATACAGGAAGCCGTACTAGAAGTGATAATTGTTGAGAAGCAATCGATTATGTTTTATTTAGGTGATAATTTAACGAAATTTATTCGCATAACTATGGTTTTACCACGCTTAATAGCAGCCGGTAAACGTTTACTAGAGAAAGAGAATTTGTATCCACAATTTGATTTTCAAGATTGCAAGGCATTTGAAACGAATATTGATATTGATATTAGGTAATTACGATTCCTCACCAGTCACGGATTGTTAATGTAAAATTATAAAAAAATTCCAGATTTATGGTGGACGCCAGTATTGTTGGTTGTAATTGGATTGAATTACCGCCTAGTAAATGGACGCAACGCAGTAAATATGGTAACTTAAAACCTGAAACAAGATGTCAAATTGAAGTTGATATTGCCTGGGATGAGTTAATATCACACGAACCAGAGGGCGAATGGTCTAAAGTTGCACCATTTAGAATATTAAGTTTTGATATTGAATGTGCCGGTCGCAAAGGTATATTTCCAGAGCCACAACATGATCCAGTTATACAAGTAGCCAATATGGTTATCCGGCAAGGTGAAAATGAACCGTTTATACGTAATGTGTTTACATTAAATACATGCGCCCCAATAATCGGTTCACAAGTATTAAGTTTTGATACAGAACAAAAATTATTAGATAAATGGAGTAATTTTATACGCGAAGTTGATCCGGACATATTAACCGGATACAATATTAATAATTTTGATTTTCCATATTTAATTAATCGGGCAGCACATTTAAAAGTGAAAAATTTCGAATATTTAGGAAGAATCAAGAATATAAGGTAATTTTTGTGTTTTCATTGACACTATTTATACTAATCATCAATTTTTGTTTTGTTTTAGATCAGTTATTAAGGATACCGTGTTACAATCGAAGCAAATGGGTCGTCGTGAAAATAAATTTGTTAATTTTGAAGGACGTGTACCATTTGACTTGTTACTTGTATTAATTCGTGATTACAAATTACGGTCGTATACATTGAATTCCGTGAGTTATCACTTTTTGAAAGAACAAAAGGAAGATGTACATCACAGCATTATAACCGATTTACAAAATGATAATGAACAGACGAGACGACGTTTGGCACAATATTGTTTAAAGGATGCATATCTACCCCTTCGGTTATTAAATAAATTGATGTGCATTATTAATTACATGGAAATGGCACGTGTTACGGGTGTTACATTGCAGTCATTATTAACGCGGGGCCAACAAATCAAAGTTATGAGTCAAATATTACGTAAGACACGTACCAAAGGTTACTTAATTCCGTCATATTATAATCAGATAGTTGATGATCAGTTTGAAGGTGCGACCGTTATTGAACCGAAACGTGGTTACTACTCCGATCCGATAACAACATTAGATTTCGCATCGCTGTACCCAAGTATAATGATGGCACACAATCTATGCTACACCACATTAGTACAAAAGACGAACAAAGACAAATTACATCTATCTGATGATGACATTACAAAGACACCGGTTAATTATTATTTTGTTAAAAGTAATATCCGTAAAGGTTTATTACCGGAAATTCTGGAATCATTATTAGAAGCCCGAAAATATGTTAAAAATGAATTAAAAAAAGAGAAAGATCCGTTCAAGTGTAAGGTGCTTGACGGTAGACAGTTGGCGTTGAAGATTAGCGCGAATTCTGTATACGGATTTACAGGTGCTCAAGTTGGTAAATTGCCGTGCTTAGAAATTTCTAGCAGTGTCACCTCGTACGGGCGTGAAATGATTGAAAATACAAAACACGAAGTTGAAACTTATTACACGATTAGTAATGGTTTTGCAAATAATGCGGTCGTTATATACGGTGACACAGATTCTGTGATGATTAAGTTCGGTGTTAAAACGCTGGAGGAGAGCATGGAATTAGGTCGCCAAGCAGCGGAATATGTTAGTAAAAAATTTGTTAAACCAATTAAGCTGGAATTCGAGAAAGTTTATTATCCGTATCTGTTGATCAATAAAAAACGTTATGCCGGCTTGTACTTTACAAATCCGAATCATTACGATAAAATGGATTGCAAGGGTATCGAGACGGTGCGTCGTGATAACTCCCCGCTAGTAGCAAATCTAATGAATACATGCTTGAAAAAGTTACTAATCGATCGTAATCCCGATGATGCCATTGAATATGCAAAGAAAATTATCTCCGATTTACTGTGCAATAAAATTGACATCTCACAGTTGGTGATCACAAAGGAATTGACGAAAAATGAATACACAGCAAAACAGGCTCACGTCGAACTGGCGAATAAAATGAAAAAACGTGATCCGGGTACAGCGCCTAAATTGGGTGATCGTGTACCGTATGTATTATGTGCTGCAGCCAAAAATACTCCCGCTTACATGAAAGCGGAAGATCCAATTTATGTATTAGAAAATTGTGTGCCTATTGACTCCAAATATTATCTCGATAATCAGTTAACAAAACCATTATTGCGTATTTTTGAGCCAATATTAGGTGATAAGGCTGAATCGATATTATTACGTGGTGAACACACACGTACACGGTGTATTATGACATCCAAAGTGGGTGCACTATCAGCGTTCACCACAAAACGTAACACATGTCTCGGCTGTAAAGTTGTATTAAACAATGATACAGATGCATTATGCGTTTATTGTAAAAATAATGAAATAAATTTGTATTACAATGAGTTAAATGAGAAGAATGTATTAGAGGAACGTTTTAATCGGTTATGGACAGAATGTCAACGGTGTCAAGGTTCATTACATGAAGAAATCTTATGTACAAGGTGAGGATTTTTATTTTCCATTTATTAATTTTTAATGAATTTGAATGTTTTTTTTTGTTTTTGTTTTCTAGTCGGGATTGTCCAATATTTTATATGCGTACAAAAGTACGTATGGAATTGGATACACAGGAGAAACGTGTCTCTCGTTTTGGTTTACCATCTTGGTAACAAAATACATATTTATATATATTTTTTATATTAACCTTGTCGTGTGTTTTTTTTTTTTGTTTTAATTATTATTTTTATTATAATATATAAATAATTAAAATTAATAAATTTATTGTTATAAACTTTTTGTGTTTTCTTTCATTGAATATATATTAAATCTGAATACACATTTATTGTATTATGAAAAAAAAAAAAAAAAAAAAAAAAGAAAAGAAATAATAATAATTTTGACGAATAAAGTAATTTTTACATTCATTAAATTAAATTAATTGAAATGCAACAATTGTTTCTTTAAAGAAAGGAAAAAAAAACATAAAAAATTAATTAAACTGGTTTGTTGTTTGGGATTTGTTAATTATTTAAATGATTATTAAAGGCTATTTTCTTGATTGTAGGGCATTAGACAGCCAGTCCATTGCTTGGTCTAAACCTTCACCCTTTGTTGCTGATGTTTTAAATATCTGAAATCAAAAATAATATTAATTATAAATTAAAAATTAAGTTAAAAAACAAAAAATTTACTTGAAATGTTCGATTTTTTAATGCATCTAAACCTAACGCCTGATGTACTTCAGCAACACTCATACAACCTTCCATATCTTGTTTATTAGCTAAGACAACTAATATTGAACCAGCCAATTCATCTTCACGTAACATATATAATAGTTCATCTTTCGATATACCTATTCGATCTCTATCAACTGAATCCACAACATAAATTATAGCATCGGTGTTGCTGTAGTAACACCGCCAATATGGCCTTCAAAAATACAACAAAAAAAATTCTAGTTAAGTAAAACAGAAATTTGAATTAATTTTATATGATTTTACCTAATACTTGTCTGTCCACCAAGATCCCATACTTGAAATTTTAAATTTTTATATGTAACTTGTTCGACATTAAATCCAATTGTCGGTATTGTTGTAACAACTTCACCAACCTGTAATCTATAAAGTATTGTTGTTTTACCGGCACCATCTAAACCTAATATTAATATTCTCATTTCTCTAGATCCGAGTAAACCACGAAAGTAACTAATTAAGCCACCTTAAAAATAAGTAAAGAGTAAAACCACCAATATGTTAGAGATATTGCATTATAACCTTAAAAAAAAAAAACTTTCATTTTTTTTTTATTTAATTACCCATTATTAATCTGGTTGTTTTAATTTAATTTAACAAAAAAAATAAAATCGATAATAATTAAACAAAACAAACATACATTTATTATTTAATAATACTTTAAATTTTAGTTTTTTATTTTTTTTATATATTTTTTATCTTTCAAATGAAAACAACTTTTTTTTTTCTTCCTCTTCTATTTCGTCTTTTTAATAACGTCAATTGTTACACAAAGTTTAAATTAATATTAATAAAAAAATAAATAAAAATAAGAAAATATTTATGACATTTCAATACAATATGATTATTAATTAATATTTAATATAAGCTAATTTGTTTATTTAATTTTTTTATTGTCGCTTATGAAAAAATAATTTATTTTAATTTCATATAAAAATTTATTTTTTTTTTATTTATTTTTTTTTTATATACTGATGACAGCTCGCCTTTTTTAGTGTATTTTTTGACGTGTAAAAACAATTACCAACATAAAGAATTGAAATGTTAAAATAAGGTTGCGTACAATATTGATTTTTAAATTTAAAGAAAAAAAAAACGTTCATTTTTCTTGTTATTATAAGAAACTAACTTCACGTTATTTATTTATTTGAAAAAAAATTTTACTTTTTAATTAACTACTAAAATTATGTAATTAATTAATTTATAATAATTATATTTTTTTAGAGAAGAATTTTTTTTTTGTAATAAGAAAAATAAAGAATAAACTTTTAATCGTTTTTATTTAATTTTGTTTTTTATTTGTTTTGTTTATTTAAATTTTATATGACACAGGTATTGGTGTTATATGTTTTGGTCAATCAATTCAATACACTTGGACATGCAACATTAAGTTTAGTCAGCATCCAGAAATTCATGTTACCTGTTATTTAATATATTAATTTCAGTTTGATTTTGATACTGGTTGATATTTGATCAATTTTTGTTAAAAAATAAAGAAAAGAAGAAAATTTAATAAAACAATAAAATCTTATTGTTTCTTAAATAATTAAGAAAAATAATAATTAAGTGGTGAATACACCTGCGCACCCTTTGTTTTATTTATTATTGGATTCTGTGATTTTTTTTTTTTTGTTAATTTCGTTGGTGCGCCATTATCAACGAATAATTTTTTTTTTGTTTTTTTTTTTAAGTGAATTTTTGGTGACAAATATTTGTTTCTTACATTCTTTCTGTCTGTGAGGACTGTAACGAAAAGCAAGAAATATAAAAAAAAAAGAAAAAGTTCTTTTCGTGCTTTTTAAAACAAATGAAAAGAAAATAAATAAAAAGTTAAGTCATGTGAAACGTGGACAATAAAAAAAAACAAAAAAAAATCTGTTTTTTATTTTGTTTTTATTATTGCTAATTAATAAATTTAATTAATTAATTGTGAAGAATTATTGTGTGTATGTTTTTTTTTTGTTTATTATTATTATTATTATTAAATAATTTTAATTATAAAATCAATTAAACGTTAATCAATTATAATTTACGCGTGTGTGTTGCGATTTTTTAAAATTAATTTTTGCTGCTGCTGTGCCTTAATTAATTAAATTTTTTTTTTTTGTTTTATTAATAATCAAACAGTTTCATTTAGTTATTTTTGGATTAAATAACAGTCTTTAAACCAGGTAATTATTTTCTTATTATTTTTTTCATTCTTTCCAAATTAAGCTTCGTTTCTGGGTATTTTTGATTAATAAATTACAAGAAGAAAAAAAACCAGAAAAGAAAAAAACAAATTGTAGGAGTTGTAATACAAAGTTTTAAAAAGTTTGTAAAAGAATAAGAAGAAGAAGAAGAAAAAACAATTAAAATTCCTTCGATTTTTTTTCTCCATCTTCATCTTCCTCTTCTTCTGATTCCACATGATACGTTTTCTTCGTTGTGTTTTTATTATTATTATTGCATTACTTCTCTCTTTTACAAAACTTGTTTTGATTTCTGTTCTCTCTTGTGTTTGTTTCTATGTTTTTGGAATTTTTCTGATCTTTGGAAAATTCGTCTAAGTGGAGCTTTGAACGACAAAACAATTTTTTTTCTTTTTTTTTTAGCTTTTTAATTAAACTTCGATTAGTTTTATGTTCTTGATTAATTTTCGACTTGGTTTACCATGGTAACACAGCAATGAAATGATTTTATTCTGTATGTGGAGGTTTAGATGATTTTTGTTTAGATTTTAATATTAAATTACGGGACAAACTTCTTTATAAAGTGTTTTTACCTTATTTTGTTTAAGATCTTTTCATTTTTTGCCTATGTCAGTGTGTAATCTCATTGGTTATAGTGCATGGATTTTTAAGCTTCACTACGGGTTAAAGTCCTATTCAAAAGACATTCACTGGAAATTATCTGGGTGTCTCCTTATCTTATCCTACATTTCCTTAATTTTTCATTTAGATTACAAAACAATTGACAATTCGTTTTAAAATTTAAATTCCGTGTTATGTGGTTCCTGAAATCAAATCCGTACACCTTCATTTACTTCCGTAATTATTTTCCAGAAAGCAGTTAAACTTAAACGAAGGAATAAGCCCTTTTTCGTTTAATTTTACCAACACGAATTCTAGTTACCTTATAAAAGGGTTATTAACGAATTCTTTAAACATTTCCATAATTAATGCAAATTACAGGTAGCTCCTATCTGTTTATATTTGGATAATTATGTACTTTCTGTTTAGGACATTTTACTACATCATGAATACCTCTTGGTATTTAAGGGTTTTGCTGTATTATTACGAAATATTTTTGGCAATAAAAGAGTGTAAAGCAAAGGTTGAATCGTTTTGTGCTTATGTGTTTGTATTCTTGCGTTTCACGTTTACTTTAAGAATATACTTTCATAAAAATTACCTTTTGTCTTGTCTTTTAGAAATAAATATTTATTTTTCTTACACACACACACACACACACACACACACACACACACACACACATAAATAAATCCAATTGATTGTGATAGTGGATTGGCCGCAAGCGATTAAAATTCCTTAGCCAAACTGTTTCTTTTTTTTTTTTTATAAAGTAATTTTCTAGTTGTTTTGATTCGTTTTTTTTTCTTTTCTTTTCTACGCTTTTTAAGAAAGAAAAATAAACAAACGAAATATTTAAACACAAAACGCATGCGCGTTTGAAGCTGAATTATTTTTATATATATATATTTTTTTTTGTTACCCAACAATTACATACCTGTAATAAGTGAAAGAGACGAGAAGAGATTTGTTGTTACTTCTGCTGCTGATGCTGCGTATATTTGTTTTACCTTATTTACCTAAGAAAAACTTTGAAAGTAATAAAAATGCATAATAAAAAATATATCTCATTGCGCATGATTATTTGACTTCCATTTATGTTTTGTCTCGTGTGTTTATATTTTTTAAAATTTATATATTTTTTAAAGGTATATTTGCTGTGGCTGTGTTGATGGTGTTGTGACTTTGTTGACGATGGCGTTTGTGTTTACTAACTCCATATTCTGTTTAAAAAATTTAATATGTTGGTTATAGGGTGTTCGTGATAGGTTTTGTAAAGCAAGTATCTTTAGAAATGTTCTGATTGTGATTGTTTTGAAGTGTGCAGGTATTATATCAGGTATGCTAAGCTGTGTTTTATTATTTTTTGAAAGCGTTTTGTGTTTCATGACGGGATTACACTCTTGGGATTGTTTTGATATTATTTGGATATTGGTTAGTTGGCTTAGACTTTTATATAACAGATGATTAGCATTAAATATGATAAATATGCTAGAATGATTGGTACACAACGTATTTAACGTAACGTAAATGTGATTTGAATTCAAGTTCTGAAAATTACCGAATTTGATTCAATGCGGTAAGCCGATTTTAATCCATAACAATGAAAATGTAGGTCTCATGCGTAAATAACATCACAAACGGATTGTGCAAAACAGTTGGTCGTACGTAATAAAATAATTATAAATAAATAAAATTCCCTGTTATAACCCTGTTAATAAATTAATTATCTATATAACTATAATAAAAATAATTAATAAATAAGAAACATGTTATGATGTAATAATTAAGTGAAGGCAAAAAAAAAAATTAAATAATGTAACATAATAACCAATTGGTAATTAAGCTATATTTATAACTGTTCTTTATTTGATTATTATTTATCTATTAGAAATTACTTATATACTTATTAATTATTAATTCTATGCAATGACGAAAGTTATGATAGGCTCCAGTTAGATTTTGCTAGTTGTTAATAATTATTCAGTTTAAAAAAATCTATAATTTCCAAAGAGAAAGAGTCTTTTACGATGGAAATCGACAAGAATCATTTAAATCGTAGTGGATTAACCATCCTTGTTATATTAAAACCGTGGTATAATTATTTTAATTACTGTAATGATGTTAATTACTTTTTGTAGTGAATTATGTAATAATTTTTGTTTTATTCTAATACGTGGTACGTTTAAAAGATGGCGTAACATAATAAACTGTGTAGAGATTTTCGTAGGTGAGTCAGTATTAAAAATTACAGACTGAGCTTAAAAATTTTTTAAATGTATCTTCTGATACGGTTATTTTATTTTATTGTACCATAGGGTCCAAAATTTATTAACTTAAAGGAGAGCTAACACGGCATTAAAATGTATGAATTTCTTTCCAAAATTATACAAACATGAATTGTCTAGATGTGTTTGATCTGGATAATACAAAAAATAAAAATTGAAGGAATGTAATACGGTAACTGTTCGACCTAAATTTTAGTTAAAACGAAAGAAAAGCCTAAATCAGCTAAATTAATTATTTCGTATTAGATTATTAAAAAACTTTGCTTCAAGAGTGTTTGAAAATATAAATTCTTATACAATGATATCATTATCTAGTTGGACTATCATAAATTAAGGATTTTTGGTTTAGGATTCTGAATCAGTATTTTTAAACAACAATTTTTTCGTCTAAGTGTTAAGAATATTTAAAACAGGTAATAGGAATTAGTCACAGTAACGCAATTCAAGATATTCAAGATCGTATAATCGGATAATACGTTTGGTTTTATGTTAAATTTAAAGCCTAATCCCTTTTAATATTCCTTCGGTTTTATTAAAAGTGTATTGAAGTAAGTCACCTGCAAAAACTAGTTTTAAAAAATATCGATTAACGTTATCTAGATTATTAATAGATACTCTTCAATAGATACAGGCTTTAAGTCCTTCAATAATCAAAAGAAATTGAATTAAAATTCTCAAAAATTAAATTTTATTTAAATCAGCAACATTGAAAAAAAAAAAATAATAATCAAAAATAGAATTAAATAAAAGACTTCAATGCGTATGTCATAGTTAAACGAACAACGAACCTGATTTCTTTGTTGGATTTTTGACGTTTTTTTTTTAAATAAGTTTTTCTATTTTTATTTTCTATATATGTATATTATCACTTTAGTTATGTTTTCTTCATGTGCTTTTTTATTATTCAAGTTTTAACCGATCACTCTAAAAAAAGAGAAATTTTTTTTTTTGTCAAAAAACATAAATTAATTTTTGAACTTTAGTTGATCATTTTTTTTTTTACCTTTATTTAGTTATCTTAATTAATCGGTTTAAGCTATAAAAAATTAATTTTAAGATTTTTATTCTTATGTTTGTTTGTTTAATTTATATTGATAAATAATCTAAGTCAATTCGTACAGATAGTTAGATGATGATGATGCAAAGGCTAAATTAGAAACGTGTTGAAGGTGTTTTTTTATTTGGTTCTGGTTTTGGATTTGTTGTCACTTTATAAGTTCATTTCTTGTTTGCATTTTACATAATGATATGTAACGATATGTTGTATTTTCTTGGAATGTAATTATAATGATTGGTAGTCTTAACAAGTGTTAAGCACCTTTGACTTTTTAACAGACATTTATGTGTAATTTTAATGATTTTTCGTTGCATAAAACAAAAGTTCAGAGACCTGTCTATGGAGGATATTGTTTTAAAGACGACACAACGTATTTCAGGTGCTATCACCAATTTTTTAGGATTGTATAGGATCTGTTAATATTATTTTAAATTATCTCCAACTTTACCTGGGTTAGTATGGTGAATTTTCTGTAAACAACAAAATCACCTGCACTTTATAGTCGAATCTAATTAAATTAATTAATCAAAACAAAAAAAAAACATTTTTACGGTTAAATAAATTAAATTCAATTAAATAAATAAATAAATGAAAGTAAATGTAACTCTGCAATAGATTTAAATCGTAATTGCAATAATAAAAAAACACAAAGTTATTTCATTCGGTGTTTTAATTAATAAAAGTAGTAATAATTGGTTTGGTTACATTATTAGTACTTGGTGGTAAGCTTGGTAGTTATGCAAACTTTGTGTGTTTTGAATTTTTTTAATAAATGCGCGATTTAGTTATGTGGATATATGTGAAATTTATGAGTATTAACTGCTAAACAATAGTAAATTGTAACGTAGTTGGTTATGATAGTTGGGATTGATTTGTGGTGCAGAACATTAGCGTGATCATTTTTTTTGTAATTTATGAAATAAAAGCGAATTGAATTTAACTCTTTAATGGTATATGACAGAATAGTGATAATATTTCAGTTTACTTTGGGAAATTATTAGCAAATCGACTCTAGTAGATATATCGCGTGTTTTTCACCGATTTTTTGTTATTCCACTAAGATAAAAACTTGAAAGGTAAGTAGTTAAGGTGGAAATAAAGTGGTTTAAAAATACGCGCATAATAATCACAATTTACTGTAATATATAAAAACAAAAGATTTATCCATCTGTGGACCTACTAATGCAACTTTTCACCTTTTTGTCAATACTCTAGGCGGTATATACCTATGTTATGTAGATGCTGACTCGTGTTTCACATTTTTTGATCATTTAACTGACATAAAGGGGCATCACAATACAATTACTTAAATCCCCAAAATGTAAACAAACAAAAAAAGAAAAAAAAATATTCAAGTGATATTTATAACCAGTAAAAGCCTTTTGATAGACTTTTTATTTAAAACAAATGGTAAAAAAAAAAGAAAAATAACCAAAAACCTAACCAAATCCAATGAGCCATAAGAGAGTTGGCTTAAATAACAAAAATAAATAATAAAAACCAGTTTAATGCTGCTTTTAGAGATTTTTACTTCATCTTCATCTTCTTCTTTACATAAAATCGCGTTTCATGTTTTTGTTTTTAAACCTTTTCGCTTATCCAGTACACACTCTCTCACATCTTTTACTCTTTCAAATAATTTTTGTTGAATAAATTTTCTGTTTGGTCTTGTACCTATTTCATTATTTTCTCTATAAACGTTGTTACACTGTGAAGGAAATTAGCAAAATTTTACTGACTTTTGAATACTCTGTTGTGGCTGGTCTTGCGTTTTGTGGTAAATTATAATAATTTTATGACAGCGCCTGAAGTAGTTTCTGTTACCGGGAATGACACAATTTTTTTTTTTGTTTAATGAGTAGATGGTTAAATGAATTAAGATGTTTTCTAGTTGTTGTGATGTTCATGTTCATTTTATTTTTGTTTTTATATGTTATAAAACACTTTTGTGAGTTATTTATATATACTCTGTATTTCAGAAGGTTATTTATACGATAAAATTATTATTAAACTCCTGAAATATGCAGGATCATTTAAACGATCATTTATTCATCGACCATTTTTTAATCGATTATTAAATAGATTCTAAACTGATTTAAACAGAATTGCAAAGAATATTTGAATAATTATAAAATAGTGTGTATGGTATGGTATAAAGGAACCTTTAAAAAATTTGAGTTTCGTTAAATTTATAATTACTTAACGCTATATTAAAGATTAAATTTAAAGATTGACAATATTGCTTACAGAAATAGTGGGCACATTGGCATTAGTATTATGCAGAGTTAGATTATTTTAGCAATACCAATATAAAAGTAAAATATTTCTTATTATGAAATTATGTAAAAAAATAAATAAATTTGTTAAAATATTGGTGGCAGATTTATGTGTGTCGTTTCATTTTTATGTGAATGCTGGTAATATTCACTCCCACCCAACCGAACCTATACATTATGAGCCTTTTATAAAAACATTTTTCAATTCTTGTTTATAAGAGAGTAACAAATGTGCTTAATTTCTGTTTTCTTTTTTTAATTTTTTTTATATAAAATTCCATTCTTTCCATTTTTACCTTTTTGTTTTGGTTTTGGTTTCTTCTTGTTTTGGCGTGTGCCCCTCATTTTTCATTTTCATTTTTTGTTTTTTCTTTTCTTTTGGGAGAGATTGGAATTTTGTTTTTACTGGAGAATGAGCTTTTGTTTTGTTTTTTGTTGTCGATTAAAATAATGTTGGTTATACGGTAATTAAGAATAGGATGGCGGCTTAAGAAGTGGTACGTTTCGATTATATAGGATGTGGAAATTTGTTTCATTTTATATAAATTACTGTAATTACTGTACTCGCTTAGCAAAACTCTTCTAGTTTTACTATTTTCGATGGAATTCTATTTGCAAAATAGATAAGTGTTAAAAGGGTATGAAATAATAATTGGGAACCTATTAGGTAATGTTCAATAATGATCCTAATTTACTTATTTAATCCTTTTGAATTTAATCGCATTGCGTTAGTTTTTTAATTCTCATAACAAAACTAGTCTTGATTTTAGCGATAAGTTATGTGAAAAGTCATTTAATGACATTACTAGCCAACTAGTCAACTAGCAAACAAGATAACTGGCAATCTAGTCTACTAGCCAACTATCTAACTAGCCTGGTAGCCAACTAGCAAATTAGTCAACAAGCAAACTAGCCAACTAGCAAATTAGCCAACTAGCAAACTAGCCAACTAGTATTACAGTAGATACTTATGACACAAACTAAGTCTCATATAACAATTCCATTATGGTACTTTACGCTTTTGTTTTGGTGTAACTACTTTTTTGGTGTGACTACTTTACAAATAACATACGATTCAACGTTTTTAGGCATGCATTTAATTAAAAAAAAAACAACCCATCACCTTCAAAACGCAACGCTAATTAATTTATACACAAATAAAGTATTTAATTAGTTCAATATTAAATGACTTGCTGAAATCTCCACAAAATGAATAAAATAAAAAAAAAAAAAAACAATAAATTCATAAATATAGATTCGGCATTTGTTTTTGTTGTTAATGGAATTTTATAATTTTTTATTTAAAGCTTTAAAAGGATCAACACGGATTAAATGTTTAACATAATTAATTATATTATTAGTGTCGGTGTTTTTTTTTGTGGTTTTTTTTTTTTCATTAGGTAATGAAATATTTGCTGGTTTTACTGGTAACGTTACGTTACGTTATGAACATAGTTATGTTGATGTTTAACGTTCCACCACTTATAGTTTCGGTTGACAAGGACTTGTTGAAACTTTTGAAAATCATTTGCAAAAATATCTAAGGATTATTCACTCTCTTTTCAAATTTATGTTGTAGATGGTAATCCACTTACAAATAGTTGCTTTAGGCCGTCTGTTTTAGTTTTTGGTGTTTTTTTAGCATATTTATGTGAAACGAATGGGTGTTGTGGTACCTTGACTATAATCTTGAAATCCTGTATTAAAAATCTTCTTAACATTGTTAAGATTAAGGTTGTTTCATTACACTATATTACGCAGTAGTGTTAATATACCTGAAATTCCTGTTCTTGTTTTGTTTAGCTCTCTATTCACTGCGTTAAGCGTTCTCTTATAGTATTTTTGGTGTTTTTATTACTTTTTAGCTTTGTTGGATTTTCTAAAATTCTTTACTAAATTCTCCTTATACATAATTCTACTTATTCAATTGTCAGCTCACCATTTATCATTCACTTTCACTAACTACGGACCTAGAAATTTAGTTAAAATGAAATTAAAGTGGTTGGTTGTAACATGAGATATTTTTTTTGTATTTTCTTGTTGAATTAAGATAAATTGCTTACGATTAACTACTGAGCACCAAAAAAAAAAACAAAAAAAAACCTTCGTGCAAATAAAAGAAAAAGCAAAAAATGACGAAAGAAGACGAAAAATCACAAAAATTGGTGCTTTATTGGTGCTTTTTATTATGTTATTTTTATAGCCAACAGTAGCCATTTATGGTTTATAAATTAAACAGCAATAAGTTTTGATTTTTTGGTAGAGCCATTTAAGGTATTTTTCAGTAAGAAATTATTTAAAAAAATTATTTTCTTTGTTACTTTGTGATTTTGAGGGGCTTTGTTGTGCTAAATGGCATAAATATGACATACAATTTTGACGAAAAAATATTGAGATGAGCTTAATTGGAAATCATGCAATGTTTCGTTAAGGATTTCTTGCACTATTTTGTGAAAAACTTTGTTGAAAATTGTTTGTGGAATATTTATCTTTAACACGTTGGTGATCACCGTGATCAGATGTGTTTCATAAATTGACCTCTCGTTCACTGGTGATCGCCAACGCGTTAAAGATAAATATTCCACATACGATTTTCAACAAATTTTTTCACAAAATAGATCAAGAAATCTTAGGAACCGCGATCACCAGTGACCGCGAGATCAATTTATGAAACACAATGATGATCGCTGTATACAATGATGAAAATCGAAATGTTTACTGAGGATAGTTACATTGGTAGCCAATCTGTTTCAAGCAAATTAAAAAATAATAATAAAATAAAATAATGATCGTGATATTTACGAATTGATAGAAAATATTCAAAAATAGTTACATTGGATTAGTATTCGGAAATAGTTTTACAGATAAATTCGCCTGGAATTCTTCTCTTATGATAAATGCAGTAATTTTCTTCTCAGGTAGATAAGCTTTTAAAACACCACCACACTTTGTTTAATATTTAAAGCTTAATCCACAGCTTAAAGTTCTTTCCCGAAAAACTTCTAACTACCTTCTCTTACATTGCGTACTACCGTCAGTGACAGTAAAACAATTTTAATTGCAAAAATTCATCCTGTGTATTAGTGAAATAAATACAAAAAACCATTGGCTTTTTTTCTTTTATTTCTTTAAATTGTTCTCCTCATTGCTCTTAAAATTTCTTCTTATTTTCACAAATATTTATCATCGTCGTTTGGTTTTCTTCGGTTTTTTTTTTCATCTGTTGTTTCTTTTCTCCTCTTAATTGTTGCATACCGCGTTACACCGGATGGTTGGTTTTGATTTTTATTTTTTATTTTCTTTTATTATTTTCTTGTATCGTTTTTTGGCTGGAGCCGTAATGATCAGATCAAGATGTACGCATTCATTTGGTTAAAATTTTCCTCTTTTACACAAGAAACATTCCTCAGCAGTTTTTACTGCTGCTGTGGTTGTTGTTGTTGTCGTTTGAATGTGTGTGTTTTTTTATATGTGCTTTGGATATTTATACAGAAATTAAATATTTAAAAGAAAATAATAATAAAATTCCGATCATAAATTGACTGTTAGATTTTATTGGTCACGAAATTCTTTTAAGCGTCATCATAATACCACAATTTTAAAATGTCGTTGTCGTTATGTCGCGGTTATTCCTTTTGCTGATGGTGGTGGATGCTGTCGCTTATGTAAACGAATGAAATTTGATAAATAAAAAGTAGATAGAAGAAGAAGAAAATAAATTTGTTTGTTTGTCAGTGAGTTTGATGGTGTAGATGATGGCGTGAATGAATCGGTTGAAAAAAAAAAATAATAAAAAATAAATCAATAAAAGAAATAAAGAAAGAAAAATCATCAATCCAAAAAAATATTTACCGTTAATAAATTTATTAAATTTTCTTAATTTTATTTATAGTCTCCAAAGACGACGTAGTCATCGTTGTCTGACATTTTTTTGTTTTTTTTTAATTATTTCATTTCATTAATAATTTATTTAAATGTATGGGAGAAGCAGCAAAAAAAGAAATTAATAAATAAAAAATCATAAATCTAGGCTAAAATTATTAAATAATTATATACACCGTGGTGTGGATAGCGTGAATTTTTTATTTCAAATTATAATTGAAATGAGATTAAATCAGAAGAATGAATTTTATGTTTTGCACGTGTCTGCCTAATTATTTAATGAATAATAGGTAAAAATTCAAAGAAAATGTTAATGGAACTTCAAATATTTTCATTCAACTAGAATTTCTACATCCTTTGCATGTCCTTCACATCGTAAAGCTGACTACTATGATTTCTGATTTCTAAAAAGAAATTAAATAAGAGAAAATATTAAAACAATTAAATATTAAATAAAAAAAGGAGCAGCCCCCAAAGTCTAAATTTTTGTTTTTAATTAAGTCAAAGTTTGGCACTTTGAAAATTTGAAATAAATTTGCTTTTTTTTCCTTCTTTTAGTCATTTAGATTCATGTCCCACATATGTGGTATACAAGATGCTCAGTTATTAAAATTAAAACTCGTATAAGTAATTGTTAACAACATCAGATAGCAGAAAATAATAGAAGATTTGTGTTTCCGAAGTGCTTCGATTTATTATATATTTTCGTCATGGTAAATTAATGAAATGCTTTGAAGATTGACCCCGTTTATCTAGTTCATTTCTGTTTCTATTGTTAAGTTAAGCTACTATACGTTAAGTTTACTTAAAACAACGAGACGCTAATTTTCATCAATTTCCTGAAATCCTTGACTTTGTCATTAATCTGCACAGAATTAAGATAACAAATTAATGTTTATAAAAGAAACGATCTTCACATTATAAAAGTTTTTTTTTAAAACATAATGCATTAGCGTTAATATCCACTAAACACGATATTGTATAATAAATAAAGCGAAAAGACTAACCGGATAACCTAAAATTGGCTACGATAATCACAACAACACAAAATGTTTTTTTTTTTTTTTTTTTAAACAAATAAACTACTTAATCCAAATTAATGTTAATTTCTTTTTGTTTTAATATTTTTATTCTCTTGTTATCTTGATGTATAAATTTTTACGAATAATCATCAACAACATAAATGTACAAAAAGTGTTAACGACTCGTGTTTTTCTGTTTGACATTCATTGGACATAATTTTCCTTTTATTTTAAAATTAAAAAAAAAAATCAATTCGTGTTTCGTTGATTATTTATTTAAAAAATATATAATTTCTTTGTCTTCATTGTATTACTTAAAATATTAAAACAGTTATAAACTGAAATCAATTAAGCCGATTATTACATACATTTTTAAACAAAATTATGCTTATGTCAAGGTGCTTAATTTAATTAATTAAAATCATATGACTGAGTGCTGTATTGTGGTTTTGTTATTTTTTCTCTCTCCTCATTGCGTTATTAAATATTAATGCAGACATCTTACCTTGATTTATTTAAGGTAATTTCGTGTAACTATACGGTAGATTACGTGAAATTTAATTGGGAAAGTAATCCGTGTAAATTGTGTAAGGGTGTAGAGGTAATTTAAAAGTACAAAAACTAGCCTAACTCTAGCTGCATTTCAGAAATGTCTTCTACGATTTTCAAGATATTTGGTGCCTATTATAATTTTTTTTTTGCTCTATAAATTTTAGAAACGTCTTTCTAAGAAACGCTAGGTAGCTTAAACCATTAATTAAATCTAATACAATAAGTAACCGTAGTAAACTTCTCAAAAATGAAGGATTTCAGGACATCAAATGTACAGAAAAATTATTCAAAAAAGCTTATAAATAATTTTTTGTGATGGGCTTTCATGAAGACTTTATGAATAGGATTTAAATGTTTTTGATTTTTATTCAAATTTCAAATTCAATTTAGTTTTGTTGCTGCAAGTATAAAAAAAATATTTTGCATTATAACTTCCTGGTATGTCAAATTGTGTTTTATCCTATTAAACAGTTTTATTGCCTATCATAAAATTTATAGAAAATTTCACAAAATGCATTTGTGGGGCAAGATCGTAAATATCATTATATATAGCCTACATTTGTGTAGTAAGGAAATTTAATTAAAAAAAAAAACACACGTGCACTACCCACTATAATTGTTAGAATTGATTTTATTGGAAAAATTTCAGAAATGTAGGTATTTTGTTCAAGGCTATTTTGCTGCTGCAGTTTTATTATGCTGCAGGAAAATATTTTATTTGTGTGATTTTTGAAAATGAACATAAAAAGAGAATCGTAAATGTCATGTTTAATTAATTTCTATCATTTTTTACTTAATTATTACCAAGGCTGTTTATAGTAGTAGTAAGTGGTTAATACACTAATTGAACAGCCTGTTTTGTTATCGTTATTATTTTTGTGGACATTTTATCTTAGCTGGAGAGCAACGTCAGGATATCAAGGAAGGGAAAATAACCAAAAAGCGGCAGACAAAATCTGTTTGTAACAAATTTGTTTTAAAAGTCTGTGGCGTGGCTAAATTATTATATATTTTTAGATACGTAACAGAAGATGATAATTCAATTGATTGTAATTTTAGTAGTCAGACAGAAAGGTTTTGTTTCAACTGCAGTATTTTTAGATAAGCTAGGTTCTTTCCCTGAAAACAAAGACTTAGAAAAGGGTTGCTCTGTTTTATTGCTTTAACTGTGCCGTGTCTTAACTATGTCGTGTTTTTAGCTAGATTCTCTCCTTGAAAACTATGACTAGCTTGAAAACTTGAAATTTTAACGGTGATGTAAAATGATTTCAAAATACTAAGAAAAAAAAAATCTACGTTTATGCATAGTAGATAAACAACAAACAAAATGTAATTTTCCAATCTCAAGTAAAATGTTTATTGGCTTTGTTGTAAAGGTTTTTAATGGTCCAAAAGAATGTCAATGACTAATCCGTCATCACAATCATTATAAAACCGAAAAAAAAAAAGATTTTATTTTATTTTTCTGTATAATAAATCAATAAATAAATATGTGTTAAGGTGTTTGTTTGGCTTATTGTAATTAGGTCTTTAAAACTGTACATTCGAATTGATTATAATTAGCTTAAAGCTTGTTGCTGTGGTTGTAATTATTTATTAACAAAAATATATATGTTAAGTAATTAGGTCTCTTAAGTAAATTATAATTAATTATTAAAAATTATTAATAATAATAAAAAGCCTCTATTTTTCTTCTATTTTTTTTGTTTAGTTAACAGCAGCAACAAACGATGATGGCGGCGACTTAAAGTAAAAAAAAAAACAAAAAAAAAAATGAGAAAAATCAAGGATTTAAAGACTAGTGAGTATGCGCACAATAAAGATAAATAACAAAATGCATAACAAAGAAATATTTGTTTGTCCACTGTGCAAAGTATATATAATGACTTAAAGCGACTTGTGCAATTGAGTAATTAATGACAATTACAAAACAAAAAAAAAAATGTTTATAATTAAATAATGAATAATAGTAATAATTAATAGAATAAATAAGTGTAAAAGGAATTTTAATTAAAATAATAACGAGAAATAATTAACTCGAAGAGATAACAAAAAAGAAAAAAAAAAATATGAACCATTTAGTGTCAACTGCAGCAACATCAGCAACGTCTGTTGCGGCAGCGGCTGCAGCAGCTGCAGTTGTAAATGGTGTACCGGCAACAACCGGTAGCTGGTCATTAGGTGGGCGACATAGCTGGGATCCGGGTCGTATTGGTGTTGAACATTTAGCTGGTGCACTTAGTCCATTATGTATTACCGATGCTAATCATGAAATTGTTCGACCGAAACCACGAAGGTAAGAGTTTTTTTTTGTATTTTTAATCTTTCATTAAGACACAATAAGTAAATAGATAAAAATAATTATTTATAAACAAAATAATTAATGGTGTGAAATTAAATAATAATAATAATTGATAAAGTAAAAACAAAAACGAGAAAACTTTGTATTAAACACGAAACATTGGAATGAAAATAAAACACGAGAAAGTGTTATAGGAAAGTGTGGGAGTTTTTTTTTGTGGTTTTGTGTTTTTGTTGTTTAATTTTAACTTAATTAATGAAAATTAATTTCGTTTTTCTTTCTTTTTTTGTTTTACTTTTAATTAAAGTTAATTGATTGTTTTTAATATAATTTTGGAACCACGTTATCGTTAACGTTGACGAAAAATATGATAGCGAGACAGAGACATTGTGAAATAAAATAAAATTAATGATCATGGTGAAGGTTGTCATTGAACAGTGGTTGTCATTGAATTTTTTTTTTGCTTTTTTTTTTCGGAATTGTATGTGATAATGCAGCTGTAATGCATGTAGAGAGATTTCTTTATAAATTGTTGTGTTTATTAAAAGTTTTTGTGATTTTTCTTAGCATAAATTGAACTGAATATTTCTAATGCTAGGTTTTTGTTTTATCAGTAATGATTACATTATTCCCATTTTTTTGAAGCTTTATTCGAAAAATTTTGTGTCGCTAGACTAGGAGTTAAAACTCTTGTTGGACAGACAAGCGCCATTGTACGTATCACAGGGGATATTAAAAATTTATCAAAACACCTAGCTTATATTAAGTTAGATAAACAAAAGCTCAGAAGTATTTAAGTACTTCGCAAAAATTGCCGTAAGCAGTAAATTACTAAAATGTGCTACTGGTATTTACGGTATTAAAAATATCAAATACTTTAATCAAATGCCACTAAATGGAAATATTTTCCAGTTGGAATATTATCAGATGTTTCTCTACCATATATATGTTTAAGAGAACATCTTATAGGAATCGAAGGAATTCCGGTAAAAAAAAAAAAATATTTTATAACCGAATGATTTACTTCGAAAACATCAATTGTAGGATCATTAAAGTGCTTTAATAAAATACAAATTGAGAGTCATATACATTTTTTGCCTAAGTTTAAGGAGTTTTCGTACATTCATAGTACGCTATCTGCAGTTATCAATAATTTAGTTGTATTAATATATTTTTGTGTTAAATGAAACACCCCGTATCACTTTAGTCATCACACCACTTTCTGTTTTAATAAATTTTTTTTGTTTGTTTAAACCACCGTGTGTTGTGCCAAAATTCCATTAAAATTTAATTGGTATGAATTAATTTTTACGATTAATTGTTTGGTCGAGTTAAAAAAACTTTTTTTTTTTTAATGGATAATTGTGTGACTTGTCGTTTGTAAAACGAGAAACCTCGTTGTATGACTGATGTTACAGCAGTAGCAGCTGTTGTTGCTTTCAAAGTACAAATCGTAAAAAAAAAATCGATTTTTAAATGATTTAACCTTCCGTTTTAGTTGATTGTTTTAATTTTATTACATTTATTATTATTATTATTATAATTATAATAATTTCAATTTTTTATTTATTTTTTTTTGGGTAATTTTCTTTAAAGAAATGTATGAAAACAATGCTGAGAATTAGTACAAAAAGAAAATTATTATTATTATTATTATTAAGAAAAAAAAATAAAGAAAAATAATTTGATTGAAATCTGATTGTTTTTTTTTTTCATTTCATTTCATTTCATTTTTAATGAATTAAAACTGTGATGATAAAAAAGAAAACTCCCACGATGTAGAGTTTTTTTTATTATTGTGGGTGCGATGGAAGTAATTAATTTAATTTTTTTCTTTTTATTTTTTTTGATAAATGAATTGTTTAAAGTTGAATTTTGATTTAATTAAAAAAAAAAAAAAAAAGAAATTTTTATTTGAAATTACAGAAGTGTCTCGTTAATATAAATAATCGTTTGGGTACGAAGTATTTTGTTGGGAAATGGTGTAATTGCTAAGTATTTTAAGGTGTTAGCACCTTGGTTTTGAGGTCAAAAGTCTGTAATACCCCCAATGTATACGAATTTATATTTTGTTCAAAGTGACTGAGTTAGAGAGAAATAATTAAAAGTAAGAGCAAATCGAAAGTAAGGCCGCAGGTGGATTGAATTTATTTTTTTCTAGAGGTTAGTAACGAATCTAGATTGATCTTTATTTGCATCTTCTTTAAAAGAGATTAGGGGGTGCTAATGATTTAATGACAAAAGCACCTAAAAATCTCAATTAATCTAATTTATTAAGGCTCATTGAAACAATTATTATAGATCTTCGTAAAGGTTCTTGACATAGAAGTTTATTTATCTGTTGGTGTCTGCGTTTCTAATAATAATAATAATAATAATACACGCTGTTTAAATGAGATTCTACTGTAAATAATCCGGTGTAACTAAAGTATCGGATGATTGAAAGCGTAGCTTCGGCGTAATTTTTTTAAATAAAACTAAAAACCAACCACAGTAGAAAGGAATTTGAACATTTTTGTTTGAGCGATTTTTCTATGATTTAATTATTTATAAAAAGAAAGAAAAATATTTATTATCGTGGATGAGGAAAAGTAAAGCGAAGCCAAAGCAAGAAGAATTGGTGAAATGGTGGTGGCTGTTGTTTCTGTATTTATTTTTTAGTTTACAACAATTTTCAATTGTTTTTTAAAAAAATCATTTAATTAAAAAAGAATGAATGTATGAAAAAGAAAGAAAAGAAAGAAAAGAAATTAATTTTCGACCATAGATACTATTGAAACAAACGATGAAAAATATTTTTTTTTATTATTATTAGTTATTAGATTGTTACTCAGGTGTACGGTTCGGTTCGGTTCACTCTACAAAGTAAGCTTCTTGTGTAAGTAAGCTCACTAGTTTGTGGCTTGTTTGTTTGTGACTTTTTCAAGATAACTAAGAAAATCTGGGACCTAAATGGATTTGATTTGTGTGTTCACTTCAATAAGGATTATGTGATGTTTTTAAATTGTGTTTAAAAAAATTAAAAATATTATTTTCCTATATAAGAGATACGCGAAATGTATTGCACACGGGATTGTACATGTAGCTTATGCCGTGAGTTACGCGGTTTTCAACCGAAAACACCAAAAAATGATAATGATGAGGAAAATTTTATATTACGACGACGTCCAATTAGTGATTTTATTGAAACATTATCACCGGATAGTCAGTTAGCATATTATGAACGTCGTAGACGTAGAAATGATGAAAAACTGGTAACAATGGATAATTTACAAATGGGAAAGGCAATCAGTTGTATGGATATAACAATGGATAATAGAAAAGATTATAAAGAGAAAATTACTGATACTGGTAAAGGGTGTAATTTATTAAGTCCAATACAACGTATTGTTAAAAGTACAACAAATTTAATTGATGATGAACGTTCTGACTATAAACAGGGCTCGAATTATAATTATAATTATAATAATAATTTTTATTATGATTATAATCAAAGAAGTAAATATAATGTTAATAATGATAATAATGGTGGTGGTGATGACAAAGATAAGGTGATTAGAAAAACAACAGGTGCGCTTGCTGGAGTACCTGCAGGAGCACCACCACCACCAGCAGCAGGAGCAGTAGGAGTACCAATGACGACAACAACAACAGATGCACAAAAGCATAAAGTTGTTATATATTTTGGTGATTCAATAAAACAAATAAAAACAAATAAACCGCAAATAATAACAAAAAAAACACCACTTAAAATAAATAATACAAAAATAATAATTGATAATGAGAGTAAAATTTTGTATAAACCGGAAATTAATAATGAGAATAAAAATAATTTTTTAGAACAACTTAAAACGGTTCTTGAAGAAAAACAAAATCAAAAAGCTGTTAATACTTCTGTTAATCCATTAAATAATCATAATAATATTAGTAGCACTGCTACTGAAACGGTTCATATTATAAAAAATAATTCACAAGAAATCCCATCATTACCGGAATCTGTTGTGTGTTTAGAACAAAAAAAATTAACGTTAACTGAGACTAAAATGAATGAGTTGAATACAGAATTGAAGGATTTCAATGAGGATAAATCAAGAAATGATATTTGTACGACAGAAGAAGGATTACCAACATTTATCGATAGTATTGTAAATGGTGTTATAAATATTAAAATAAAGGATAATTTTAAAATGGCATCAAGTTTAGTTGAGGTTATGTCAAAAAAGGAGGAAATAAATGAAAATGGTGGAACAAATGATAATTATAATATAAATGAATATGAAAATGATGATTTTGATTGGAGTTTTGTACAAGAATGGCGTTCACGGTATATACACAAAAATTTTGTTTTCTAAAATTTTAATTAATTAATTAATTTATAAATATAAAACGACATTCTTTAGATTAGACACGTTTAGCTAATTAATTTGCTATTGTTTTTATATTTTTAGACCTTCTGGAAATTCCCGTAATGATTTGACTGGTTTTAATTCAAATGGTAATGCACAATCGACAACAATTACTGGTGTCGCATTAGGAAATAATTTTTGTAATGGCACAACAAATGTACATAATAATAAAAATAGTAATAATAATAATAATAATAATTCAAACACAAATAATAATAATAATAATAATAATAATAATAATAAAAATGTGGCCATTGCAACATCATCAACGATAACAGCATCAGTTGCAGTAACTGGTGGTATTGGTGGTGCTGTAGGAACAACAAATCATCATATCAATTCAAATTGTACATCACCAATAAGTAATCAACAATTATCATCAAGTGTTGCAACATCTGTTGCATCTGGTAGAATACAAAGTCCTGCTGTTGCAACACCAGCTACCAGGCATGTAACTAAAGAAGTTGCATTTCGTCCATCTGATCAACAACAACATAATCAATCACGTAATAGTCATAATATTGAGACGGGAATAATATTATCAACTGTTGGTGGTTATAATCATGGTGGTAATAGTTGTAATTTAAATTTAAGTCAAAATTCTTTAAGAAGTGATATTGCGAATGTAATGGATATCACTACATCAACACCAGCATCTGGAACATATGTAGGAAATAGTAAAATTTCAATACAACAACAACAGCAGCATCAACAGCACGGCCAACATAATATATCAATGATACCGGAACGTGACATTGGTCCAGCCTTAGTGATGGGGAAACAGAGTGGTACAAAAATAGTACCACAACGTGCATTAGCTGGTCCCACGCGATTGACGGTACAAAGTATACCGGTAAAGTCACAACCGGCTATGATTAGTTCTGTATTGGATATGCACAATTCATCACAATCTTCACTATCCGGTAATGTAAGTGTTAAAGTGAATTCACAATCGAGTGGCTCTAATCAACCAGGATCATCACGTTCTGGACAAATAATTGATCTAACCAGTCCTAGTGCTCATAATAGTTCATCATCATCTACTCATTATCAACAGCAGTCGCATCATCAGCAACAACAGCACCACCAAGCACAGCAACATAATCAACAACAACAACAGCAGCAGCAGCATCATCAACAACAAGCGCAACCACAAATTTCACAATCACAAATGCAAAAAAATGCTGTAGGAATGAGAACTCATCACCATGGTGGAACACATGAGTTCCGTGGAATACAGGTTAGACACAAGTAAAAAGTTTCTTTGTAACAATTCTTTATTTTTCATTATTTTTAACAGCAAAAAGTTCATGATTGTCACAGTTCATCTGATGAGAATCGTTCTTCTGGTCATGCTAGTATGTCAGATACAGGTCATGGCAGTAGTTCGCCTGGAGGACATCGAAATGTTTCTCTGTGCCCGTTACCAGAAGAGCGTTTAGCTGCTGGAGTCACTAATCGCAGTGCTAGATCACGTGGAAGCAGTGGACATGCTCGATCGCGTCATCGTGCTATTCCAGCTAAAGTACCTTGGGTAGGCGGAGGATTGGAAGATATTAAAATGGCCATACAACAATTAACAATGAGATCACAGACTAGCACTAGTACTTATAGCAGTCTAAGTGCTGGTTCGGAAAGTTCTGAACCAGCTCGACGTTTGGGTAGATACTCTTCCTTGGAAACGGTTACAACAAACGTGACCAGCGCCGATGAATTTGTATGGGTAGATTCTCATAACCGACTTGTCGAATTACAACATCCACCATGGAGTCAACATTGTGTCCTTCGTGTTATACGATCAGGACGTTGTCGTGAGCATGTTGAAAGAATTTCTGTCGAGGCTGTACCTCGTCTTGGATATTTATTGCAACGTGCATTAGTACGAGTGGCTAGAGAGGTTCAACGATTATCTAGTTCATTGGGTCTGTGCTCTAAGCATGAGGTAGCCGGTGCCTTTAAAATTGTGTTGTGTCCTGCATTAGCTGATTCGTGCATTAAGGCGTGCTTGCGAGCAGCTGCAATGTTTGCTGTACCCGGAGATAGTGCTTTTCGACAGAGTAAATCGTCGAGAGCAGGATTACAATTGCCAGTGGGACGATTCCATCGCTGGATGGCGGATGCTCGTTTAGGAAGATTTGTACATGAATATGCTGCTGTTTATTTATGTGCAGGTCTTGAAAATCTTTTGGAGGAAATTTTAATGCAATGCTTATCAGCAGATGCGTCGGTTCCGTTAACAGCAACGGGATTAGAACATGCCATTGCGAATTCAGGAGATTTATGGGGCTTATTACAACCATATGCTCATTTGAATGCTGGACGTATTGCATCTGGCGCACTGACAATGCCTCGTTGGGCTAGTCAATCTTCAATCGGATCCGGTTCTGCAGCTAGCAACAATGCCCAAAGTAACTCAGCATTGGAGCCATGTCTGTTAACGACATGCGTTGGAAGTATTGTTGAATTAAGGGATCTTGTGCAACGGTCGCAGCCCAAATTTCAACATATGACTATGTCGCACGGTGCACTGCGAGCTTTGTTTTATTTTATGCGTTGCTCTCAATTGGAGCATAGCGAAGGTAATCATTTCATAAATTTCATTATTTTATAAAATACTTTTCGGTTGTTTAAGTTTGATCTAAATCTATTTGTGAATTTGTATGAAACAGGAGGCTCAACTGTTAGTAACGGAAACGTTGTGCAGGAATTATGCTATGAACGTGCCTACGTGGTATTGCCGCCTTTAGTTGAATGGTTGAGAGTTTCGTCAGCACATGCAGAATATCGTCATGCGTTACTTATTGATAAAGATGATATAATGCAAGCAGCGCGTTTACTTTTGCCAGGCGTTGACTGTCCGCCGCGTGCTATCGCCTGTGAAGAAGAATTGCCCACAAAGCGTACGTCAACAGCAAATAGTTCACCATCTGGAAATTCGTTGCATTCATCGTTGGATGATATAAGTGAATGTGGCCGACGAGTATCACTCTCGTTGGCTTTCCGATTAATGTTGTCCGGACGAGCTGAACTTCTGATGCAAGCTCTATCTGTTGTACCATCGAATACGCGATACGATACGTTAAATCATCAAGGATTCACAGCGTTAATGATTGCATCTATTCGTAATGACGAAAACGCTATACAAACCTTATTGGACGCTGGTGCTGATCCCAATATAGAAGTGCCAAAAGTTGGACATTCGGCGTGTCCAGCAATTAACCCTGAAACTCAACATTGGACTGCCGTCACATTTGCTGCATGTCGTGGCAATTATCAGGCTGTACGCTTATTATTGGAGAGAGGTGCGCATGTAGAGGGTGGTGCACGATTAAGTGAAGATAAGTGTACTTTGACACCATTACAAGTAATCAGCGGTCAATATTGCTTGGATATCGTGGCATTATTATTGGCCCACGGTGCCCATGCATTTTTGTCAACACAACAAAAGGATTCATTATGCTTTTCTGGCTCTGCACAAAGAGGCTGTTACAGGTAATGCAGCTTTTTGACTTGTTGTTTCCACAGAACATTTATTAATTTCATAAAATATTTTACAGTGCAATTTCGGTGGCAACTGCACACGGACAACGGGCGTGCTTACGCAAATTATTATCACATCCATTGACACCGTGCAGTCGAGAGGTTTTATCACTTGAAGAAATGTTAGCGGAGGGTGACTCTAGTTGTCGTTCAGCAATGGAACGGCCAACCGAACCGGCTCCACCTACATTGAATAAAACTCAAATAAAAAGTTTACAGGAGGCTATGTACCACAGTGCGGAGAATAATCATTTAGGTAATTTCCATTCGCTTTATATCTGTTTGTGTTGTGTAATTAAATTTTTGAGAAACCAAACTTACTCCTCAGACTCGTGTTTAGACATAACGGTTGAACTGCGTGCCCTCGGTGTACCGTGGACACTGCATTGTTGGATGCATGCATTAGCTGCCGCACATGAATTACGTTTAGATGCGGTTATTGATCAATTATTACAAGACTTCCTACAAGTATGCCCAGATGATTATAGTTCACAGTTTGTTACAGAATGTTTGCCATTATTGTTTAACATATTCCGTTACAGCAAGGTAAGGATGTTTGCTGCTTCCGTGATTACTTTTTTTTTTTTAATTTTTGTTTGGTTTTCTGTTTTGTAAAATTTTTAGAAAGAAGGAACCACATTACTGCTTGCTGATATATTTTCGACATGCTTCGGATGGGAGACAATAAAGCAAATAAAGGAGCAAATATTACAGCCCGTAAATGGTTCTCGTATTGATCCGAAATTTGTTAATAATCCGGAATTGAGTGATGTCACATTTAGGTAAAAAAAAAAAAATGTTTTTTTAATTGAAGCTGAAATATTTTTTTTTTAAATTTTTTAATTGCAGGGTTGAAGGTAAAATATTTTATGGACATAAAATTGTGTTGGTGACGGCATCACCACGTTTTCAAAGTATGTTAAGTTCGAAATTAAGTGAAGGTAATACACCAACGGTGCAAATTAATGATATTCGTTATCACATATTTGAGGTACGTTACAACAGGATGTTTCCCGATTATTTACTTTAATTAATTTAATTTAATTTCTTTTCTCCTCATTTTTAGTTGGTTATGCAATATTTATATAGTGGGGGTTGTAATAGTTTAGAAGTAAAACCGATTGATGTACTTGAATTAATGGCAGCGGCTAGTTTCTTTCAATTAGAAGGTTTATTACGTTATACAGAGGCACGTTGTGCAGAAATGATTGACATTGTTAATGTGGTCGCAATGTATATACATGCAAAAGTATATAATGCACCAAAACTAATGGAATTCTGTCAAGGATTTTTATTACAAAATATGGTCGCACTATTAACATATGATGATTCTGTTAAACGTTTATTATTTGCAAAGAAAATACCGAATCATGATGTATTAACTGGTTTATTACAAACATTACAAACAAGAATTAAATCAAGACAAACCGCAACTGGTACACAAACATCAACAAATAGTATAAATTCAAATAGTAATAAGAATAATAATAATAATAATAATATGGCAACTGGTATAAATAATATTGTACGTCCTGCCACAGTTATTGGTGGTAGTGGCATTAAAAAATAAGAAAAGATGATTTTTCATTTATTTTTCAACCTTTTTTTATGTTTTTTTATCTCTTTTTATATATATATACATAAATAAATTATATTTCTTGATAAAAAACTATTGTTTTACTATCACCTGAAACGTATGATAACTTTGTGGTGATTTTAGAAAATTTCTTTACCATATTCGTCATATTCGACGTTAATTAGTCCAATTTAAGCTGTAAGCTTTAACGTAACTTTGCAACATATCGTAATGCAAAACCGTTAATTTAGAAACAGAAATTATGTTCAATAATCTACAAACAAATGGGTACATCTTCTCGTGGTGAATGTTTGGTTAATTTTGGTAAGGCATGATTATTCCTTGTAGCGGTGCAAGATTTTTTTTTTGTATTTCTTAACAGAAATGGCCCGTGTATGGAATATTGTTGCTACATTTGAGAAAGTGCATCAAGAAACTCATCAGAACTACTAGATGGTGTATAGAGATCACTATACACAGGTAACACAGGTGCGATGTTACAGATGTATGCCTCTTTGTTTACACATAAAAATGGTTAAAATAGACAAGGTACCAAACGCGAAATATCAAAATGACTTTCGAACTTATCGAACCGCGATAAAATGAAAAGTGACTTCGTTGGTAGTACAACTGATTACACTGAGGTCTCGGACTCTGCCTTTGTAGTAAAACAAATTTTTTATCAACTTTTCGCCACCTCTCCAATAAATTATATCTAAAATAAAGCTATAAGTAGGTGGACTTTTTCTATGATCCTAGTTCGTTAATAGCTATAAACCTGGTTAGGAAAACCGCTAACAACATAACCTACGAGCCGAATTCAACATTTTATGACAAGAACATTGCTTCATATTAATTTACATTAATAAATCTGAAAAGACGGCTCAATGGAGTTTTATCATAAAAATGTGAGAAGCCTTTGAGACAGGTAACACAGTCGTCAGAGTACAATCCTGTACTTTTTCTTCTAATAGATCTCACATTGAATTCTATTTGATTTAAATTAAACATTTGATTTAAATTTAAATTTGAAAATAAAGATTAAACGGGTTTTGTAGGAAATAAACCATTTAGAATATTACGAAACAGCGATTAATAAGTTTCAGGATCATTGGTGGTGAATCATTACAGATTATTGTGTAAAATTTCGTCAAATTTTGTCTTTTGTCAAAGGGTTTGTTACTTTACCAAACAATAAATATCTCTAATTTATATTGTTCTTTGTTTAATTAAGACCGGTTGCGGTTTTTCTATTTGGTTCTTTTTGAACAACATCAACAGCAAATATTAAATAATTTCATTTCACATCACTGCTGCTCACTATTGACAACTATTGGGTAAATAATAAATAATTAAAGTTACATTTGTGTTAAGATCAAATAAAATAATATGAATTCAGCAGGTGTGTATAATTAATTAATTAATTGTGAAGAGGCATAAAAACATTTTTTTTTTCTTTTTTGATGTTTAAGGGAATAAACTTGTTTCTCAAAAGAATTCAACTTCCTCAAAAGCAGGCCTTATATTTCCCGTAGGACGTGTAAAACGTTATTTACAAAAAGGTAACTATGCGGAACGTGTTGGTGTCAGTGGCAGCGTATTTTTAGCAGCGGCTTTAGAATATTTAACCGCAGAGATTGTTGAACTGGCTGGTAATGCATGTCTTGATAATAGAAAACAACGGTAACGATAAAGATTTATCTAGAAAATTTTGCGTTAAAAAAAAAATCGTTTTAATCCCATTATCAGAATTGTTCCACGTCATATTCTATTGGCTGTAAGACAGGATGAGGAACTAAATCGATTATTAGCGAATGTTATATTTTCACAGGGTGGTGTTATACCACATATTAATTCTATGCTAATGCCAAAACCCTCTAAAGTAAAATCAACATTAGTAATGGATGAGGAGCATTAATGAGGAGATTTTTGCTTTTTTTAATATCTTTTAATCATATAGACACTAAACTATTTAAAAAATATTTTAAAAATGTGTTGCCACTAGATGGCATTGGTTGTAAAATTTTTTTTTTGTTCATGGTGAATATAAATATAAATAACTCAATTTTTTTTGGTGGGGATATTATTTTTTTCCCCTGTAATTTTATCATAATATGTCAATGTCAAAAAAAAAATAAAATTTATTATTGATTTTATAAAAAAAAGTTTTTCAATATTTTTACTTTTAATACGGACTAAAAGTTAGTTTACAGGTTATAATGGGTAACAAATCATCATTATTATTGACACCAGGTGAAATTGCACAAATACACGATGAAACTGGTTGTAAGTAAAATAAAAAAAAAATCATTTAGTGTCGTGTCAATTAAATACATTTTTTTTTATATTTTAGTTACACCAAGTCAAATAGAACGACTTTATTCACGTTTTACATCATTGGACCGAAGTGATTGTGGTACATTATCACGTGATGACTTTTTAAGAATACCAGAATTAGCTATAAATCCATTATGTGATCGTATTGTTCATGCATTCTTTGTAAATAGTAATGATGAACGGGTTAATTTTCGTCAGTATATGAATGTTTTAGCACATTTTAGACCGATAAAACATAGAAAGTTAAATAAATTAAATAATCGTGAAGAGAAGCTAAGATGTAAATTGGTTATCTGATGTATAAGGGTAACAATGGTTGTAAATAAAATTATTATTTTTATGTTTTAGTTGCATTTAAAATGTACGATTTGGATGACGATGATACAATTTCACGTGATGAATTATTAAGTATTTTACATATGATGGTCGGTGCAAATATAAGTCAGGATCAATTAGTAAGTATAACGGAGCGTACAATATTGGAGGCGGATCAATGTGGTGAAGGAAAAATATCATTTGAAGATTTTTGCAAAGCATTAGAACGTACAGATGTTGAACAAAAGATGTCAATACGTTTTCTTAATTAAACATTTTTAATAGAAATATATTATGTAACTAATGACCAATTAACTCTTCCATTATTTAAAAAAACATAAAAAAAAAAGTGAATTTCGCTGTAATATGAAGTTTTTATTGTGATTAAAATTATTTTTAAAAATTTATTCGTTTTATTTTTTATTGTTTTTTTCATTCCTATTTTCGTATCTGAATTACGTTTATATTAAGCTTATCATCGGAAGATGTTTTTTTTTTTTAATTTTATAATAAATTCTTGTCATTTAGACGCTTATCAATTTAACTGTCAAAAGTTCTTATCAGTTGTTTTATGTTTAATATTTATTAATAGTAAAAAAGCAACTTTGATTAATTTATTTTGTTATTCATGTTATTTGATTATCAGGTTTGATTATAAATATTGTGTGGATACTTGGAGTATTTATGTGTAATAGTAGATTCTAATCAGAATTAAACAATGTAAGTTGTTCAATCATCAGCATCGGTACACTAATAACCAATATTACAGAACTAGTTTGTTTATTCAAAATGACTACGAAGCTACCATGTCAATTTAAAAGAATGAATTTTAACGTGTTTATGGACGTTAGTTTTAAACGGTTGGATATTAAATTTGGCAAAAGAAAACGACCGATGGGTAAGGTGATTCATTTTATCGCAGTTTAGTTAAAACAAAGTCGTTTTGATATTTCACGGTGCGTAGCTTATACATCTTAAACATTAAAATGTTACTGTATTGTCCGAAATTGTATTTGTAAATAAAATTCTTGGAACGGTGACATCAAATCTGTGATACCCGTACCATTTATGAACCCACAGCGCGTCGCTGTACCTTATCTAGAAATTCGAAATTTCCCAAAATAAACACTGAAATTTTGGATTGGCGTATGAATTCCAAAATGAAATCCGGAACTCTTATTACAAGAATAAAACAATGAAATTTCTGTTTTGTTTATAAAATATTTGATAACAATTTTAATCGCATTAGAATTTATTAAACTTCTGAAATCATTTCCCCACCATTTAAAGCCGCAATTATATTGCATGCGGTTATACGTGACATTTCTATCCGGGTCGCTATATCAGCACTACCAATATGTGGTAAAATAACACAATTTTTCAATGTTAACAATGGATTATCGAGTGGTAACGGTTCTGGTGTTGTTACATCTAGACCTGCTGCACATATACGTCCTGTTTGTAATGCATCAAATAGTGCATCTTGATCGATTATTCCACCACGACTTGTATTAATGATGATTGCATTTTTTTTCATTTTCCCAAAAGCATCATCATCAAAGATTAATTTTGTAGCTGGTGAAAATGAACAGGCGATTATTATAAAATCGGAATTTTTTAATAAATCATCAAATGTGACACTTTCTGCGTTAATCTCCTTTGCTTCTACAGACTTATCTGAACGATTTGTGTACAAAATCTTTGCCGGTTTAAATGGTTTTATTCGTTTTCCAATTTCCTGTCCAATTCTACCAAAGCCAAATATTCCAACAACGGAATTCTATTTAAATAAAATATTTTATTTACTTTTTCTGTTTATTTGATTAAAAATTAACCAAAAAAAAACCTTAAGGCCTTGTCCACACATCCAAGATGGTGCCCATGACTTCCAGCCACCATTATAAACTTCAGGATTTGCCTCAAATAAACGTCTACTTGTTGCTAATAATAATGCCAGTGTTAATTCAGCTGTGGCATCTGTTAATACGTCTGGTGTATATCCAATACGTATACCACGTTTCTTACACTCATCCACATCAATATGTTCATATCCAACGGATATTGTTGAGATTACTTTAAGATTAGGACCGGCCTGATCCAATAATTCGACATCGATTTTTTCGGTTAGTGCACAATAAATACCATCAACACCAACAACATTTTTTAATAATTCATCACGTGGCACTGGTATCGGTTCTGTCCACATTGTAACATCACATCTTTAAAAATATTGGATTAAAAGAAAAAAATTTAATTACCGGAAATAACCTCAATTCTTATCTTCTATTTTTAAAAATTTACTCGGCTTTTAACAGATCAATACCAATTGATGCAACATCCGGACGTGTTATGTAAACTTTTGATTTCATATTATCAGAATAATTACGTTTGATCAATAAATTTAAAGAATTTAATTTTTTAATTAAGAATTTATTGGAATTAACACTTTCAATATCAATGACCTTTAAATTAGTACTTTTTGTTTCAACAAATGATGACGTCACATTTGTTTTTATTATTAAATTCCGAACAGCTGTGTAACGCCAACTTTGATTTTTATTAATTACTGTGGAGGACAACTTTAAATATTTATTTAAAAAATTCGGTATATGTTTTAAGAACATTTCCCTTATCACAACCGACTAACTTTACTTACAAAAAAAAACGAAATTAAAGTAGTGACTAGAAACTATGCTGATAAGAAATGTGGAGAGTGTATTTTTTATTGATTTCATTTGAGGTTATGTTGTTTGTAGACCTTTAACGGTAGGTCGTACCGTACGTCAACATAAATGTTTAAAAATTGTTTTCTACATTTAAATCATAAATTAAACGTTATAACGTTTAGTAAATATACTATAAAAATGTCATCAAAGAAAGAGAGTAAAAAAAAGTCAACAAAAAGTGATAATAAAAAGATGACAGCCACAACAACAAGGGAAGAGGATACAAATCAACAACAACAACAACAACCGATAACAATGGATAAAAATGGAAATTTATTAATAAAATTCTTAGCAAAACCAGGTGCTAAACAAAATGGTATAACTGATATAAATGATGAGGGTATTGGTATACAAATACAGGCACCACCGGTAGAAGGTGAAGCAAATACAGAATTAATAAAGTTCTTATCAAAATTATTAAATATTAGAAAAAGTGATTTACAATTAAATAAAGGATCAAAATCAAGACAAAAAATTATTGAGATTGATAAGGAATGTAAATTAACGGTGGAGAATGTATTAAAATGTTTTCAAAATGAAATTGGAAAGTGAAAAGTGAAAAAAAATTTTTGTGTTTTTTATTTTTTTTCATTATTGTGTTATGGCTAATAGATTTTATTTCTTTGTTGAAAATATAACAATTGTATGGTTTGAGTATAAGCTAAATAAACTAATCGCCTATGTACGATTCGATTAAGTATGACTTAATTAACACGGTCACTTTGAAAATTTTTTATATGCAAAATTTTTCCAGCAAATATTATAGTTAAGTTGATTATTAAATAATTTTAATCTCATTGTGCATGTTTATTTATCCATTTATCAACTTTCTAGGTGACATTTTTTTAGTCATCCTTACGTCCATTGTACTTAAGTAATAATTTATAAGAAATTTAATTTTGTTTCTTTTTTAGTTTATTTTGATTAAAAAAAAACTTTTAAACAGATCATAAAAATATTCGTACCTAGGATAAGCATTTTTACGGAACCCCGATTCAAGAATTATAAAAAACCCGTTTTAATAAATATTATTGTGAAAAGAGGCTTAAAAGTTAAGCATTCTAAGTCAATTCCATCATTTCTAAGTCTAAAAATTAACTTAATCAGAATGATGAACGATGAAAAATATTAATTAATTCCTCACAGGAATGCAGAACAAAAAAAAATAAAGTCTTGATTCAATGACACTGGGTTTTTCAGATTGCCGGATATGTAATGAAATTGTTTTATTCTAATGTGATCAGATTTCTAGATTCTAAGTAGGTATTATCAGTATCAGAATAATATAATAATTACAATTTCTTCTACAAGTTTTAAACGAAAAGCTTTCAAGTTCTGTATTTAATTATACCGGAACCTTAACACTTTTAAAATGTAAAAGCTCTACTGGAAACATCTTGAAATAACTCAACTTATTTTATCCAAATTAGATGTAAATTTCATCAAAATCCAGGTATGTCGTCTTCTTATTTATTAATTTTTTTTATTATTTTAAGTGGATAATATCACAGTTTTATAATGGCACAACACTTCCTATCATAAGTAAATAAAATTTGGAAGATTGATTTAACTGAGTCCAGTTAAATCGTTCACACATACACACAACGTTTTTCTCAAGTATTTCTTGATCAAGTAAAAGATTCGTTTTTGTTTTTTAATTATTTTATTGAGATCATAAATTAAATTTTACACCAAATGAAACCTTTTCACCTCTATAATGTCAATAAATTTTTATTATCAGACATAAATGGTTTGTGACACTGTGAAATATATAAAACAATAATTCAAGAACAAATCGAAAAAAAATTTCTTACTTTTGATATCTCATTATAAAGATCTTTTGAAACGTTTATCGTTATTTTTTTGCGTGGCTTACGACTTTTTAATATTTCCGGTAGTAAAAGGATAAATTTTTTATCAACTTGACATCCATATATCGTAAGTGACTGGAATAGAAAAGAAGAAAAAGAAAAATTTGTTAAATAAAGAAAGTTTTTTTTTTTTTTTATATATTTTCTAGATGAGAAACCTTTAAATCCGGACACAGCTCAACACATTTTAAAATTCCAGCATTCGTTATGTTGCTACAATTACGTACCTCTAACGTTGTCAGTATGCCACGTTTCACAATATTACATAAACCGTCATCGGTTATATTTTTATTTAAACGAATTTTCAATTCTTTTAATTTTGTAAATTTCGATAAAGGATTTATTAAGTTCTCCATATTATTACTTGCATAAATTTTCACAATTTCCAATTGATCTTTATTAGCTAATACAATAAATAAATTATCAAAATTTATTTGCATATTTTGTGGTGAATGTATCTCAAATATTTTCAATTTTAATAAATAACCAAATTTACATAAATCTTCAGTTATACAAAATGGATAATTACCACATATTGTTAAATGTTCTAAATTTATTAAATTCTGTGACATAACAAGACAATTTTTATCATTTAATAACCGATAATTACGTATATTTAAATATTTTAACGTTTTATTATTTAAACAGAATTTCGAAAAATATTCCGGTTTTATATTACGACATTCAGAAATATCTAAATAAATTAAATTTTTTATTTTAATTAAACATTTACCGGTTAATTTATGATTACCAGATAAATTTAATTTTAACATTTTTGTACACGTTGTAAAACATTTTATAAGGATCTCATCCGAAATGTCACACATCGATAATGTTATCTCTTTTAATTGATTAAATATTGGTAAATATTTAATTAGAATTTTATCATTAAATAAATAACTGAATGCTGTAAAATTGATTATCACTAAGTTTTTACAATATTTCGGTATCATATCAAGGATACGTTCAACATGTTCTAAATGTACCCCAGATAATGTTAATTCCCTTATATATTTACCAATTCTTATTAATATTATCCGTTGTTCCATTAATGTTTTTTCACGATTTTTTAATATATTATCAAGATCGACAGCACGGTAACGTTTATAAAAATTCATTAAATTTGGATTATTCATTAGGTAAAAGAAACGAGAGCACATTTTCTCCAATTTTATAAGATCGTAAATATTTAGATAGGAGAATATATGCAATAGGGAATCATCATCCAAATGTAATAAATTTTTCTTATTATCACAAATATATTTCTCATTATTATTATTACGCGTAGTTTCACTATCAGTTCTAGATGTAATCGGTTGACGCCATGTATCAGCTGCTTCTGCATTTAATAATTTCGCCTTCAATGCCCTAGAAACAGATTATTAGGATTTCGTAAGAAAAATGCAAAAAAATTTATAGACAAACTTTGTAGCGTCCTTGCTGTAAACATATGTAATTAGGGCGTAACTCTTTATCGCTGTTTTTTTTATAACCACACTTTGAATTTCACCAAATTTTGAAAATTTCTCCCATAAAGTTGACTGGTCCATCTAGAAAATATTTTTCTTTTTTTTTTTATTCACCATCAGGATAATTTCATTAAAATTTTTTTTGTAATAAACTTACGTCAACAGGCACTTGGGAAATATAAATTTTACGAATAATAACACCATCCTCTGTGTAAACGTTCCCATCGCTATTACTGAATCGATAATTCACCTTTCTTACGGAATTTGCCCTAATAATTATGGAATTTTGGTTATAAAAAAAAAGAGAAATGTTTAATTTTACTCACATTTCGCTGCAGTTTGGACTTTTCTAGATTTTGTTTTTTTTTTTAAACTAAGAAGATGTTACTGCGTTAATGACTACAACAGAACTGTTTTAATACTGAAGCAATTATGATTTGTCTTATCGTCGCTTATCTTTAATAAATAAAAACCTAATTGCTGTAATTACATTTCTACTTAGCTAACATAATAATTAAACTTAATTACGATGGACTGTGCTAATGCTTTTTACAATGGAATGGCATTTTAATTCTAAGCGTCAGTGTCTTCTACCTTCTTCTTCAATTTTAGTTCGACAAAAAAAAGCGAGGCTACACAATGGTAAATAAAGATAAGACTTTGTACCGAACTATCTATACGAATAGGTTATGATAAGTTCAACGTGATAAGTCAGAAATGTGTTGACAAACATTATCAATTATGGAACAAACAGATCAAAATAATTATTAATTTAATGATTTCACTTTGAGATAATATTTACCCTAAGTGACTAAGCACCTGGTACGATACATACTCGAAGGAATATTCCATGTAATATTCATCCAGCAAAATATTCTTACAGGCTAAAAAGTGGATGATTGTGTTAATTTGAAATTAAAATTCTCTCTCACCTTGATTATCATTCCAAGATGACAGGCTTTGTGTGTAGGAAACAAACTTAGAAGATTGTTTGATTAGACATTCAACGCTATACACAATTCTGACAATTGATTTGTGCTTCAGAACTGATTTGGAAGATACATCAAAGATTTCATTGATTTTAATGCTTCTTTGGGTTAATGGCGTTATTGAGATAACATCGGATTTGCATTATTACATGAATAAAATCATATTAGTGATTGGACTAGTAGAGCAAATAATCTACATAAATTATCAAGCATTCACTCCAGAATGAACAAAAATCATTTGAGTAACGGATAAACGGGAATAAAACACAAAAGAAATGATAATCACAGAATCACCAGTATCACCAGAATTTATTTATTCAAATAATTATTCCATATTAGGGTTAATTACATTGTTTTTATTTTCTTCCTTTTCTAAATTTTCATAACTATTGTAGGCTCGGTAAGCAGGGTCGATACTTTTAATGAAATTTTTTTCTGCAATAACAGTAATACTTTTGGTAATGCAAGGATAAAATCTTTATCAACTTGAATACAGTTGTATACGTTAAGAAACTAGAAATAAATAAAAATTCATTTTTATCAATTTAATTCATCAAATAATATTGTGTAATAGTGAAAAAACCTCTAAATCGGGACACAGTGCAATTGATTTTAAAATTCCAGCATCGGTTATATTGTGACAACAAATTATCTTTAAGCATTTTAATATACCTTTGCTAACAATTCTAGACAAATCATTATCAGTAATATAATCATTATCACAAATAATAATTTCTTTTAATTTTGTCAATTTTGTTATGGGAACAATAAATTTTTTTAACATAATATTATCGTAAATTCCTATTGTTTCTAATTGATCCCTTTTAGCGAACTCCTTGAATAAATCACATAAATTTATTTGCGTATTATTTATAAAGTAGATTTCGAATTTTTTTAAATTTGGTAAATTTCCAAATTTACTGTAATCACTCTTTTTACATGAGTCATAAAAATTACTTATTGATAAATGTTCTAAATGGACAAAATTCTGACAAATCTCTTCAATATTACGTCCGTTTAATTTCGATGAATACGCGATATTTAAATATTTTAACGTTTTATTATTATTACAGAATTCGGAAAAATATTCCGGTTGTATTTTATCACAAAAGGAAATATTTAAAAAAGTAAAATTCTTTAGTTTTATCAAGAATTCACCATTAATATGCGGATTATTGTATAAATTTAATTTCACTAATGAATCGGTTTTTGTAAATAATTTCATTAGAACCTCATCGGTTACGTTACTACTCCATATAAATAAAACTTTTAACCGTTTTAAAATTGGAAAATATTTCGATAGCAGAAGCGTCTGATCAAATGATGTGAAATTAAAAAATTTTAAAATTTCTAAATTTTTACAAAATTTCGGTATCATATTGAATATACGTTCAGCATGATCACATTCACAATCATTTATTGTCATTTGTTTTATATATTTTCCAATACGGATTAAAACTGATCGTTTTTCCATTAGTGTTGTGTTCGTATTGATTATGATTTTATTTATATTCACCACCTGATAACGTTTGTAACACGTTGTATTGATAAGATTAAAGAATCTTATGCAAACCGTTTCCAAATGAATAAGTTGAAAAATATTAAAAAATGAAAAAATCTGTAATAGGCAATCATCGTTCAGGAGGAGTAAAGATTCCTTCGTATTGTTAACAAAATTTTCTGTTTTTCTATCGACATCTTTAATAATAAATGTAGGTGGTTGACGCCATGTATCAGCAGGTTCTGCATCTAACATTTCCATCTCCAAAGCTCTACAAACAAAATTAAAGAAACATTGGATGGGGTCAAATGGTAAACAGAAATCATTAACACATACTTTGCGGCATCCCTGCTATCAACAAATGTAATTAGAGCGTAAATCTCATTGCTCATTTTCTTTATAATAACACTTTCAACATCTCCAATATGGGTAAATCTATTCCACAATGCTGTCACGTTCATCTAAATAATTATCGATTCATTAAATACGGTTGAATGATTTTATTGAATTGAAAACTAACTCTTTTCGGTAAACACGGAACATGAATTTTGCGTATTAAAACTCCGTCCACTGTGTAAGCATTACCATCATCCATAATAATGTATCCATTGCTCATCTTTAATTTTACAACACTTTTATAAAAATTTATGTTTCACTTAACACTGCTGAAATACTACTGAAACGATGGCTGCAAAATTTTACTTTTATCATTCCACCTCGAAGACTTATCTTATCTACGAACTACCTGGGTGAATTCCCTATTTATAACATTAAATATAACTCAAAGTAGAGAACAAACCGAGTTTGTTTATAATATCGTCACCAAAGCAATGTGATTTTAATGCAGATTTCTAGTGTACCTGCAAAACTAATGAAGGAGTTAGGTCATAACGCCACAACCTATATCGCATACACATTATGTCTCTTATAATCATTTTTCGTCACTAAACCAAACTGCAAAATGTAATCTTAAGCTAATAAACGGTGTTCCTGATAAGATAATCGGAAGTTTATTATATAAATTTATTCATTCATTCATTAAATTGGCAACGTCATAAGATAGATAAACTTTGATAAGCGACGTAAGATGTGAGATAATTTTACATTTTTATTGATACATAATTTGGAAATTCTATCTTCTCGCCATAGTTTACGTATTTATCAACAAAATTTTCATTAGGTTGACTGCCTTGATTGCTTCGCACAGAATTCTATTTTGAAAGATAAATATAATTCCCTTGTAAATTTCTACTCTTCTGTTAGCATCTACATTCCCGTTTTCCATTTTTAATCATTTTAAAGAAGAGGATTTATGATTATGGTAAAGAAATCACAATTCCATCCTCCAATGATTAATTTCTTTAAAGGATTTCACCGTCTTAATATTTCCGGTAATTGATGGAGTAAAAATCTATCTAAAATTGCTAAAAGAATCTTGATCCTACAATTACCAAAGAAACTTATATTTCTCTGGAGATTAACAAATGAATAACAAATAAGAAGGATGTTTGTGACACACAGTTAGGAAATACCCGGAGAGCCCCACTAGAAGGAAAGTCACTAAGAACAAGGTAACGCTGGTTGTGTGCCAATTAATACACTAACAATGGAAAATTCTAGTAAAAAGGTCTATTATAATTTTAATCAACTTCTAACAATCTAATGGAGAAAGACTTACCAAGCTGAATTGCAGTAAAATTATCTTCACATTGTTGTTTCCCGGCTAATCCCCTGCTTTATACCATTCACAATGCATTTATAATATAATCGTATATTTTGTGGTTTGAATATAAACTAAATAAAGAAAAAAAAACAATTTTGAAATATTTTAATTAAATTTTGTTTTATTAAAAATAAATTTTCTTTCTAACTAATTAAGGGAAACCTTTAAATCTGGACATAAATTCTTACATTTAACGATGACTGCATTTGTTATTTGACGACATAACGTCACCTTTAATATTTTTAATGTACCCCCGTTTATAATTTTTAATAAATCATCATCGGTTACACAATTATTACCATTAATTATAAATTCTGTTAATTTTGTTAACATTGTTATTGGTTTTATTAAATTTTTTATATCAAAATTATTATTAATACTGATTGATATTAATTGATTTCTTTTAGCAAATTCAATGAATAAATCATGAAAATTTATTTCGATGCTATTATTTATGAAGTTGATTTCGAACTCTATTAATTTTGGTAAATTTCCAAATTTACAGTAATCACTCTTTTTACATAAATTATAACAATTGCTTATTGATAAATGCTCTAAATTGACCAAGCACTGAAGAATCTCATCAATGTTACGCCCATTTAATTCATAACAATCGATTATATTTAATGATTTTAACGTATTATTATTTAAACAGAATTCGGAAAAATATTCCGGTTGTATATTTGTACATAAGGAAATATTAAGAAATTTTAAATTAAAAATTTTCTTTAAACTTTGTCCATTCATTAGAAAATTATTTGATATATTTAAATCTATTAATTTATCAACATTTTCCAAACATATATCTAGCATATAATCCGTTAGATCACAATTATATAATGTTAAGGCTTTTAATTGTTTAAGAACGGGAACATATTTACCTAGAAACTTTTCGGTAAGATCTTTTAATGAAAAATTTAATATTACCAAATGTTTACAATATTTTGGTATCATTTCAATAAAACGTTCTGCTTGACTAAGTTTACAATCACCAATTGTTAACGCATTTATATACTTTCCGATACGGATTAAAATTAAACGTTTTTCCATAAGTGTTGTGTTCGTATCGATTATAAGATTTGTTAAATCAATAAATCGAAATCTTTTATAGTAATTAATTGAATTAATTAGGTTAAAGAAACGAGAGCACATTGTCTCTAATCTTATAAGTTGAATTATATTCAGATAGGAGAAAATATGTAAAAGGCAATCATCATCCAATAGTAATAATGATTCCTTCTCATTAATAACATCATCGCACATCATTTTTCTATTATTTGTTCTGGTAACATAAGGCTGACGCCATGAATCTGCTGGTTCAGCATTTAGCAATCTTAACATTAAAGCTCTGCAAACAAAAAACATAAAGCAAGGAAAACGATTTTAGTGATAAAAATTTAACAAACTCTGTTGCGTCCTCACTGTTAACATATGTCACAATACCGTAAGCCTCATAGCGGGTTTTTTTTATTAAAACACTTTCAACATCACCAATTTGGGAAAATCTATTCCACAATGATGGTACAGATATCTAAACAAAATCTTTTGATTAATAAAAGAGATTTTTTTTTGTTATAAATTAGCAACTTACACCATTTGGCAGTCTAGGAACATATAATCGTCGAATTAAAATACCGTCCTCTGTGTAAGCATTATCATCCACAATGTTATATCTATTTTTGCTTTTATTCACTGGTTCAGACCTTATAATTTTACCAATTTAGTTATAGCTTCTATAAAAAAACAATAAATCTTACTTACATTTTGTAATAATCTTATTAGTAATCACTTAATTAAAAACTTCTAACGAATAGTTCTATGATACTTCTAAAATTAAATAATTATCGAAGTGTAAAAGGATCATGTTGCTATTCCAAAAAATTCTTTAATTTTAATCTAACATAGTCAGGTTTCATTCATGTTGCTGTCATTCATTTGTCACCAACAGTTCCATCTATTATATTAAATTAACCCTAAATGTTTTGCTATTACGGAATGTGTATGTAAAGCAACACATCTGGAGATTAATTAATAAATTCAAAAGGAGTAATTGATGGAAATTAAGAGAAATTAATTATAATTTTAAGTATATTATATATATTTTTTTATTATTTGCACATGATAGTAATATTAATAATAATAATAATTAATATTTAATTAAACAATGAATATAATAAAACAGAAGAGATAGTTGAGAGAGATGATAATAAAATAATAAAAAGTGAAAATAAAAAGTAATCTTTATAAGAAGAATTAATTGGTTATATATACGTGATTATAATAAGAAGTAGAATTGTGTAATTACATCATTATCCCAATAAAAATATATATTTATAAAAAAATAAAACATAAAATAAAAAATAAATAACAAATAAAAAGAAGAAGAAGAAGAGGAAACAACATTTAATTGACTATATAATTTGGGTTGGTAAGAATATCTCATAGAAAACAGCATTTATGGGCCATCGAATAATAATTCAGAACCAGGTGGTGGTATAAAATCATTATTAGCTGTACCAAAATAATTAGCTGATTGAAACACATTTGTGACACGACCCAATTTCTCTAAGCTATCCGGTTTTTCCTCATCATTATTATCCTCTGGCTTTCCGGACATCGATACATCTGGTGTTGTCATCATATAATTCCCTTGCAGTGTTAAATTATACGGATTATTAACGTAGTCATTGTAAATGTCACCGCCATCCTTTTGAATAGGATTCGGCTGTATGAAGCACGGTGAAAAACTTTTCACAATATTTATTGATGGCGAATTAATTAAACTCGGATACTGATTTTTACATAATAAATGGCTTATTGGTACTTTTGGTTCATTACCACCATCCTCATTGCTATGTTCGTGTTGTTGTTGGAAAATTTGCTGTTGTTGTTCCAACTGATGACGCATTTGCTGCTCTATATTTATCAACGGATTATTGTAATTTTGTGTTCCGTGCATAAGAGATGATTTTGAATCAACAGCATTCATTTGTTGATTGGCCGGACCAATGACATCCAAATCGTCAGCAACATCATATGGCAAATTATTGATAACAGTTTGCTGTTGTACTGTTACGGGTAAAACGATTTGTTGCTGCTGTCTCTGGTCATCATTTAATAAATTCATTTGTGGTAATAATATTGGCACATTATCCATATGCTTCTGTGGTTGTTGTTGATGCAATGGCTGCAATACTAAACTATTGGCAAAACTTGTTGTTTTTGGAATTGCACCCATATCTTTTACTATTGATAACGTTTCTATTGAATTGTTTGCAACTGTTGCTGGAATTGTCGATGGAGAGTTAACATTTAGTACTGGTGGAACTGGACTAGATATTTGTTGTTGATTTACTCTCGTTTGTGACATCTGATGTTGTAATTCTGACAAAAGATATAAATAAAAAATATTAAAAGAACGAAACGAAATTAAAGGAATTAATTTAAATTTTACCTTCATCTTTGAATAATTCATCTTTTAATTGTGGTAAAAATTCCATTACACGATTCCATGTAATGTCCCATAGTGCAGCATGTGTGACGCCATCATTGGAATGGAAAACTCTTACCTAAGAAGGGAAATAAGATTTAATGAACAAAACAATATTAATTCACAAACTTACAGAATGCATAACAAGAAGCATATTTTTGAGACTTTCAAGCATTGCCTCGTTCAACGTATCTGACCCCGTGCGCATAAAACGTTCTAAATAATCCAATATTTCCAACCATAATTCGGTAAATTGAGATAACGACATTAATAGCGTTAGATGCTGAAGAAAAACTTTGGACATTATTGGTGCCGTTCGCATAAGTGAATCCTCCAGTAACGCCTGCTCGTTAGGCATCTGTTGCTCATTTAATAAATCGGATAATAATGGGAATAGGACATGTTTAAAACAGCCAAACCATTCAGTGCCAGTTAATGTTTGTAAGTCGTGCACAATCAATGCAGATTGTAGATAGGCGAGCGCACGGGTACGCACCTGCCGTCTCTGATCCGTAGCCAGACGAGCAATACCTTGCAATAATGGACACCATCCGTGTGCCCATAAGGCTGAACATTGTGGCAATGCACCACCTTCTTCAGCCCACCAACGGAATATTTGTGCAGTTCTCGTATGCAGTGTATGCATTAAATCTAACAATTGTATTGCAATCGTTTGATAACGATCCTGTAAATCAGAATCACCATCACTGTCACTGCTATCTAAACTATTCAATGTTGTACCCGGATTAAGATTTTCCTTACGCTTCCTTGCCTTAGCTTCAGCACTCTGACTGTCATTTGTCTCTTTACGATTACGTATACTCTTGGTTTTTCCTTTACCACTATTATTCTTGGACAAACTTTTCACAACTAATGAATTGTTCTGTTTGCCACCATTCAGGGACGCCTCAACGAATGTCCGAATACAACGTACACAACTTTCAAAATTATATGGCGTAATGTGGGCCACCGAACGCACCACAAACGCTAAACTATCCCAACATTTAAATAGAGCAACCGGTGAATGTTCTACCAATTTACAATTGTGAGCTAATTTCGTTATGGCGGTTACATTACTACCGCTACCAGTACTAAGCGGTGATGTTGGACGTGACACTTCACGATTTATTAATATCCAATTTTCTGTTGGACTTGTACTTGTTGTTGTACAACTGGCTAATTCTGGATCAGATATATAACCACGATCTGGTAAACCAGAATCTTCTTCACTAGATAATGCACCATCGGATTTTGCATTTGTCATTTGTGACTTATTATTATCACTTATTGTTGAATTTTCTATAGTAGAACCAGATGATGTTTGTGTTTGTAATGGCGCTTGTGATGGCGGTGGTTCCTCAAATTCTGGTGGAATTGCACCAGCACCAACACATTCTAATATTGTAAAAACAATGGACCAATCAGCTTCCGTGTGAATATTTTGTGCACTAAAAGCAGAATTTTTTTTTTATTTTAAATTATTTTCAAACAAATCATAAGAATTAAAAGATATGAGACAAACCTTGTTTTCAATAGTTCATACATTCCAATTGATATCTGTTTAGATATTCGTAATAATATTGTCGGTTTTAATAGCAATAGCATACGCAAACTTTGTAATACATTTGGACATAATTCTTCATTTCTCATTAAATAAATTGCTAATTTTAATAATGCAATTGTTGTACGTAATAATAAATAATCATAACCATAATTAGCACTACCAATTAATAATAAATATAATTGATCACGACATTGTTGCCATAACGATAATACACGATCACGATTTTGTATTAATATACGTACTAATACTTCTAATAAAAATACAATTATATCCTCGGAATAAATTGTTGTATTACCATTACCCATATTATTCATATTACCATTATTTTGATTATTTGTATTATTTTGATTATATTGTTGTTGTTGTTGTGGTGATAAATTTAATAATTTATCAGGTGGTATTAACATATTGATTAGACAACGTATTAATTCATTTAATGATTGTAATTGTAAAAATTTTGATTCAGTTATTATTTGTTCGATTAAACATTCTTTGATTATTTTTTTTGATATTTTTATAATTTCTTGTTCATCATGGGTCGGCTGACGTTGACTATCTGAACTTAAATATGAATATAAACTGCTTAATAGTCCGACATCCGCTTTTTGTATAATCGGTTTTGTGTGTATCAATGTTATTTTACCGCTGGGTTCACAAAAATCTTCCACCTCAATTAAATTCTTTGTTAAAAGTTTTAAACGGAATAATTGTACTAAGACGTCAAATATGTGATGCCAACTATCACGCATTGTATCACCATATTCACGTACTAGTAGAAATACGGTACGCATTGTTAATTGAGCTTTTTGATTTTGTCCAAAATTAACACAAATTTGTATATCATTTAAAATGTCATTTGTTGTTATATTCAATAATGTTGTAAATTTACACACGGTTAGTATTAATGCATCAAAATCATTATTCAACGAGTAATATGATGCAATTGATGCTGACATTGTAAAACCATTTAATGATTTTTTATATATTTGTGGATCGTTACTCTTATCAAACATAAAACTTAATGCAGCCAACTGGAAACAAAAAGAAAAATAAATAAAAAGAAAAAAAATTAAGAAAAAAAAAATCGTCATACCGTTGGCCCCCATATTAATTGAAAAATCTCCTTATCATATGGTGAACCATCAACATGATTGAATAAACCATCTTTGCTAGCACCACGACGCAACAATACTTTCCATAAATAATTTTCACGTACCAAACCCGTTTGTTCAGCGGGCATTACAATTTCATCATTTCTATTCATTAAAAAAGAACAAAAATTTGCATTAAATATAAATTACAAAACGACAACCGCAGTAATTTACTCACTTAATCGCATTATAAACATTTGTTAACATTTCCTGATTAAAATCCAAATTACCATTGAGACCACGTAAATTTTTTAAAAAATCATCAACCGTCATCGGTACATTCAAACGTTTTGCATTATAATTATGCTGATCCATATTTAACATAATAATTGCGTAAGCTAAACGAAATGCTGCATCAGTATTTGCAAAGGGCTCATTATTACATGTCTGAAAAAAAAGAATTTTTTTTATATTATTTCCACCATTTATATGTTAAACAAAACCATCAATCTTACATGCCAATGTTCAGCAAAATGTTCCATTACTAGAAATATTAATGGTGCCTCACCGGGTAAACGAAATGTCTCCAAATATAAACGTAACGCTTGATCAATACGTAAATCAGTAAAATCAAATGATTTAACATATGTTTCTAATATACGATTTTCAACATTTTTCTTTTTACTTATATATTCACCAATCATTTTCTTATCCAAACCAGAATTTTGTCGTAAAAAATGTGCAATCTCAAGTGGATCTAATATTTGATTCAATATTAAATTTTCTTGCATAAATTGTATACCCTTTTCAGGACGATTATTAAATAATTCTGTACCCTGTGTTAATATCTAAAATAAATTGTTTAATTATTAAAAATGTTACAAGTCGGTTTAAGTTATTTTATTTACTCTTTTCTTATTTTTTAAATCAATTATTTCATCCTGTGTTAATGATGTCATTATATCTTTATCATCATCATTCATATTATTTATATAAGAACGATTTTTATTCATAAAATTATTTATATTTTCAATAATAATACTCTCATTACCGCTTGTTGTACCAGTATTCTCATTATTATCAATTAAACTCTTTGATGCATTTGAATTATTACGTGAATGTCCTAGAAATTAATTATTTATTTATATTAATATGGTGATTAAAAATAAAAATATAAATTCTTACTACTTGTTACAATTGTGGTTGTTGGTGTTGTTACTGTTGTTGTTAAATTATCATTTTTTAAATTAATACAATTTTTTTCAATTGATTCAATTATTGTTAATAATGCATCTAATGATAATAAATGTATACTATATATTTGTTGTGTTGTTGATAATGAATTTTTTGATAATAATCTCGTTATATCTTCAAATAAATTTGTACAATATAAATTACAATCATAATTTATATATAATTCAACACAAAAATTTGGTATACGCCATAATTGTAATAAATTATCTAATGCTAATTCACGTGTCTCATAGATTATACGTTGATTTTCATTACTTATTATTTCTGATAATTTTGTTAAATAATATTCTAATTGAAATTTTAAATGTATACGTAATGATTCAAATAATAAAAAACATAATTGTAAATCAGCAGCAAATATAGTTAAACGTTCTGTTGTTAATAACTAAAAATGAAAAAAAAAATTGAATTAATTAATTAAAGGAAAAAATAAATAATTACAAAATACTTACAGAAAATAAATTTCTACACATTTCATCCTTGACTAATATTAATAATGCATCATATTTACCAATTTGATCGGCACCAACCTCTAATGCAACAATCAATAAACTTAAACCCATATGTATCATTGTGTCGGTATTTTGATTATCCAATGGATTACATAATGATATTAAAAAACGAAATAATTCTCGAATACATGGTAAACCATATGGTAATAATGGATTAACTGTTGCTAAAAAAAAAAAAATATATATTAAATTTATAGAAAAATAAAAAAACATTTGTTTGTATAAATTAGTAAATTTACTTGTTTGTGGTATAAAACGTATACCCATTGAATTTATATAATCTTCATTATTTAATTTATTTGCATCATCAATATCATTATTATTATTATCATAATCATCATCAATATCAGCATCATTATCAATATTATTTAAATCATTTGTTATTAATGGACTATTAAGTGGTGTTTTCTCTGTATTATTACAATCAGGTGTTAATGGTAATGTTGATGTTGTTGGTGTTTGTGCAAATCTACCTTGCATATCAACAATATTACCAATTACTGGCGTTGCTGGTGTTGTACCAAGTGGTGGTGGTTTTAAATTATTATTCGGTGTTATCGGTTGTTGTGTATCATCGGTCTCAATTTTTATTTTTGTTTTATTTATTATTGGCGTTATTTTACCAGTTGATGATTGTTGTAACGTTTTATGTTTACGTTGTTTCTTATTTATATTTGTATTACCATTATTATTATTATTATTATTATTATTATTATTACTATTTTGTTCAATTGTACCAGGACGCATTTTTAATTTTTTTATATTAAATTCATTTAAATCATCGGTAAATTGTGGTAAACGCATAAATAATAATAGAACCATATCTTTTAATGCATGCTCAGCAGTACGACGTAATAATTCTATACAAGTAAAATTAATGAAGGAATGAATTAATTAATTTAAAAAGAAATTAAGGAATTTTATTTGATTTTACCATTTAAACGTGGTTCAAAACATATGCGAAAACAACTCAACATTATTTCACAAACACTTTCGTTCGTTAATGCGCTACCTTCTGGTCCCAACATTAGTGTACGTAAAACTTGTATAATTTTCATTAAAACAACACCGTCTGATGCCTGGTCAGAACCAACAAAACGGGCATGCGTTACAGCATCAGCTATATTCTCTACAGTTGCTGATAATGCTGAATGTGTTGGATCTAAAAGAAATAAGAATAAAATTGTAGAAAAGAAGAGAATTTTTTTTCTTTTTAGTTTATTATACCAATTAAGCCATATGATAGAAATTTATTAATAGCTGATAATGATAAATTTGTGACTGGGCCACTTGTTTCCTCAGATCTGATAACATCTAAAAATGGTCCCAAAAATATATTCGGATCAATTAAACGTAAATCCTCAATATGTGTTAAAATTTTTTTTAACTCTTGAAATGTTTTCATTAAACTGTCTTGTTCGTCGTCCTACAAAAATTGAAATGTTTTTATTTAAATTATTTGTATAGAGAAATTACAAATAAATTTTAATTCCTACATGATATGATGTGGAATTCCATCTAGCACCACGTCTCATAGCTGTCATTAATATCGACATTTCACCACGAACAACAAATATTCCATTACCAGGTGGTGCCATTTTATTTTTTTTTTCTTTTCCGTTTTATTTATATTTATTTAAAAAATAAATAATAATAGAATTTTTATTTAATAAAAAAAAAAAACACAATTAATAAACTACATTTTTAATTAAAATACAAATTAATAAATTAATTTTTCTTTTAAATTATTTTTTTTTTGAAATTTTATCACTCAAAGAAAACACGAACTTCCAACTCATGAAAACTAAATGACGTTTACACAAAAATTGAAAAAAAACTTTTTTGTGACAAATTGATTATTGTAAAAAGGAGAAAGAGAGAATAATTTATTTAACAGTGTATTTAATATTATTATCGTTAGATGGCGTTTTAAAATTAGATCTTATCTAAAAAATTATATCACTTACTATTAAACTGGTATATGTTAATTAATAATAAAAATAAACTTTTTTTCTTTTTGTTTTATTAATAATATAATAATAATAATTATAATATTTTCATTTCATTAAGAAACATTTTTTAAAATTGATATTTTATATCTTACAACATTTTTTTATTATTAATTTAATTATTAATGAATAATTTTTCCTTCTATGCATAGCATTTTTTACAATAACAAAAAAAAAAAAAAAAAAAAAAATAGAAATTCCTCTGTTTTTCTTTACATTAAATATTAAAAACAAAAGATTTTTCTTTCTTTTTTTTTTTGGAAATATTATTTAAATTAATTAATTAATTAAGATGAAAAAAAAATGAATCGCTTTAATAAGCCATAATTATTATTTTTAATTTGATTAAAACCCATTAAATCCTTAAAATAGTTTTTTTTTTCATTGATACATAGTATCAAACAATTTAATTATTTATATAAATTACAATGAAATTAAATAAAAAATTATCTTTTTAATTAATTATTTATCCTTAATTAATACTAAATTTTTAATTATTAATAATAAAAAAAAAAAAAAAAACAGGGTGTGATAAAACCAGATGGAAAAATGTTTTAATTTAATTAACACAGGATGCGTGTTATAATAATAAATTAATTAAAACGAAATGCTGTTAATTTAATTTAATTTAATTTATAAATAAGACTTTGGCACACGATGTTGTTTTATTTAATTAATTTAACTAAAAAAAAATTCTCGCTAATAATGCAAGCCGCGCGTAAATGTCACGTAAAAGTCTCCCAATACGTTTAGCAAAGATATAAACCGATTCAAGAATAACAAAAAAATTTCTCCAATAATTAATCACACCCTACACCTAAAAAATTTTTCATTTATGCTTTTTTTATATCGGGGAATTTTTATGCTTTATTAATTTTAATTATTCATGTTTTGTTAACTTTATTTCGCCTTAAATAATAACTATTTGTACTTAATTAATTAATTTTATCATTAAGTAATTTAATAACGTAAAAAAACCATTATACACGATGACAAACAACGATTTTTTCCTGTTATGAGAAATTAGTACAAATAGCTAATTAATTATTAATATAATTTTTTTAAAATAATTATTATGTTCTTGTTTGTTATTTTGCTGTTAGAAATTAATTTATTTTCTTCTTCTTTTTCAATTTTATTTACTCCAATATGAAGTTACAACAAAAGAAGAAAATTAAAAATAAAAAATAATTTTCCTGAATCATGATTGTTAAGTAATTTAATAATATTTACAAATAATTTAATTAATATATTTGATGTGTTATACTGGAAGGTTTAAAAATGTAGTTTATTTCACTTGTAAACTAAAAAAATTAATGCATTAACGTGGGACAAACCGTCATATTAAACCCTCCAGTAATAAGCCTAATAAACTGTTGATTTTTTTATATTTTAATAACTTTATAAATTAATTAAATTTTATTGAGCATTATTTATTAATTATAATAAAAACTAATTTTTTTTTCAATAAATAACTTGTCAAAGGCATGGACGAAAATATTCATTCTGCATCTTTTTTTTCTTTTTGTCTTAAAATTTATTATTTCATCGGTTATTGAGTCGTATTGTGGTATTAATTAAAACTATTACTAGAAACAAAATAATAATAAAATTTACTAGACCGGCTAGTATATGTAGTATAGTAGCTTATGATACTACCTTAATTAAGTCAATAAAACACAACATGTGAGACGCGACTTGAATTTATAACAATAAAAAAAAAAAACATTTAGCCAAGACACAAATTTAAACAATTTTATTTCGTGTTTTTTCCTACCACTTCTCATCCCATTCGTATCAAAACTAATTAAAAATTTAAATTAACTTTCACCGTTTTTTTTTGGCTTAATTTTTTTTTCTATAAAAAATTTATATGCTATATAAATTGATGAAAAAATAAATTACTGTAAGAAGCGGAAAACACGTTTTTTTTGCTTGTTTTTTCTTGCGTTTTTTGTTTTACATTTTAGGAAACATATTAAGTATGGCGGCACAGATTTTTTGTGGATTTGTCTCATCCGGATACATTTGCATAACTGTTTGTACTTGATCCTCGGGAAATATACTGGCCAAATGATAATGTAAACGACGACGTTGATCAGCTATGGGCGGATGTGATGACTGTGGCGTTAATGTATTTCTATTATGTTGATTTAGTGGCCATAAATTAATATGCGGTTCTGATGTTGAGGCTGGCGGTGGACCACCATGCCATGGACGTGATGGATCTGGTGCTGATGCAATACGTGTTACATTCTATTTTTGAATAATAATTAAAAAAATTAAATAATGATTTGATAAGAAGAAAAATTCAAAAGAGAATAATAAATTACCTGATGTAAATCGGCCCATTGTGATGATGGATGATTTCGGGGACCACTTAATGATGGTGCTAATGGACGATGCGGTGATAATTGTGATTGTTGCTGCTGTGATGGTGATGGCGGCTGACATCCAACTCGTTGCATTTGATATATTCTCGGATCACAGCCGGATGGATTAAGTGTTAATTGACGTTGTAATTTACGATGTAAATTAACGCCATCACCACCTCCACCATTAGGATCTATATTATCTTGCTGCTGTTGCTGTTGTTGTAGTTGTTGCTGTTGTGAAGGAGCTGGCTGTCTAGTCCAAATTCCACAATAATTATTCGACAACATTGTATTGTAATCCCGTGATATATTTTCAATACTATGAGACTTTGGAAAACCAGAAGAATCAATTCGATGATGTGTTGATGGATCCCATCCACCCATTTGTTGTCCTTGCGGTGATGTTATGTACGGATGTTGCATTTGCTGTTGTTGTTGCTGTTGTTGTTGTTGTTGTTGTTGTTTATCAATATTACAACCTACACCAATAAACGTTTGCGAAGAACATTCAGGAACACTTGAACGTGTCCGACCTTAAATTAGTTTATAAAAAAATTAATAAATATCATTTTTAGTGGAAAAATGCAGTGAAATCACTTACTTAGTGGTTTACGCCTATCACAATTCCCACCAATTGGACTAGTTTCACCGCTACTACTCAATGGAACACTTAATGATTTCCCTTGTACTGGTGTACGCTGACAATTATCAATATTTCTAGCTGATAAATGTCTAGCTGCATGTTCGGATAAACGTTCGATCACCGTTTTATGAGGTCCAGTTCCACGTTCCGGATGATGAAATTTACATTTATTACCATATGTACACTTTTTACCATAGGGACATGGTGGCGGTGGATCACCTTTTCGTGGTTGAATCCGAAGAAAATTATCTAACGTTGGTCCGGAACGTCCTAATGGATCGTCCGGTGGCATAAATCGATCATTTACAAATGAATACATAAGTACACGTTCCTCGACAACTTTTTTAAACTCGTTACTCTCTTGCACCAAGTCACGATAATTATCATTGGACACAACAATACCATCATTTTCAGCGGCTAGCTAAACATTGTGCAAAAAAAGAACAAAAAAGAAAATATTTATTTTTAGTATTATAAGGAAACAGGAAGAAAAGTTCATTCAAAAACGTACCTTTAAGATATAACGATCATCATAGCACACCATACGTTTACCACCGACTAGTCTTGACGGTGTAAACACTAATAAACGTTCACGTTCTAATTCATTTAATATATCTTGATCTTTAATTGGATTATCGGGACGAGAACTTTCTTTACGCCATTTCGGTACAAATACCGTTACCTCTTTGTGTCCATGATTTTTAAACCAATCAACACATAATTTAATGCCACGACATGAGAATACTTCTTTATTACCATGGCTCATAGCAACATTACTACCATCAATAACGATTGGTCGTAATCCACTTATTATTGTATCATCATATTGAAAATTATGTTCGTTTATATTTAAGCCGCTACCACATAAATTTGATTGTTGTTGTTGTTGCTGCTGTTGTTGTTGTTGCTGTTGGTGCAACTGTTGTTGTCCAGTTGTTGTTGTTATTAAACAATCATTATGCTGTGTCAAATCACAGGAGAACTCCTGCCCTTTATTACCATGCTGTGCACCTAATTTTATTAATTCCGCTAATAATTCATTTTGTTGTGGATTTGGTCCTAAACGTGCCAATGCACATTGTACTAAACGTTCTGTATAACCTAATTTTAATGCAAATTCAACACGTTGCGTATAACCAGGTGAACGTTCAACAATTAATGTTGGTGATGCTAATGATTGATGTTGTTGCTGTTGTTGTGTGACATATTCAGCAAATTCTTGACCAAGTGTATCACTTGTTGTACGTGATACATTTTGATGATTTGTTGATGATGATGATGTTGTTGTTGTTGTTGGTGTTGCTGTTAATGATGTTGTTGATGATATTTGTAATTGTGTTAAATCATCTAAATCATAATCAGAATCATAACTTGAATCTTCAGCCTCTGTTACTGATAATGTATCAATAAAGTACTGTAAACAAAAAAAAAATAATTAGAAAAAAATTCAATTCCATGATGTTAAAAGAAAAGAAATAAAAAAAAAATGTCGTCACACATTAGGTCAGCCATATTTAATAATTTAAACTTAATGTCGCTGATTCTAATTACTAATACAAGCAGCTAAAACGTGTCATATTTTTAATATAAAAACACAAACCTAAAATATAAATCAATATTCTTATTAATGAATGATTTAAAGAGAAAAAAAATACAAAATTCACCTGGAATTGTTAGTTTCTAGAAAAGTTAATTAAGATCCGAACGAAATATATAGATTTCACGGACTCCATTAACAACAAACAGATAACGGAAGCAAAATCATCAATAAAAATGTATAAAAGGTTAGAGATTACAACTGGTAATTGCGATAGATAATATCGAAAAAGTTGTTTTATAATCGCACGCAAACATTGTGTCTAAAACCACATCAATAATCATAAAAGTCGTTACTATATATATATGTGTGTGTAAGATGTGTTGCTGCTGCTTTCTTGTCTACCTTTTCTACATATTTTTACCACATATAACCAAAGTGATCATGCACGATCAACAAAGAAATAATAATAATAATAATAACGAAGAAGACAAACACACATAATCAATGTGTTAAAATTATGAATAAATAAACAGGTAACACAGAAGAGACACTTGTAGTTCCGGTTACAATATAAAATAAATAAATAATTTTTATTTAAATATCATCATCATCATAATCCACCACATGTTAATAACACAAAATTAAAATAAAACAAAAAGAAAACAAAGCAATAACCAACCAAAAACCGTTGAACAATTTTTTTTTTCAAGAGAAACAGAAAAAAAATTTTTTTTTGCAAAAAAAAAAACGTGACAAAAATTAAAGAAATTTTAAATTATAAATTTTCGCGAGATACAATACCACCAATAATATTGGATACAAATTTTAATATTTCATGTAATTTGTATACGTTTTGTTAAAAAAAAATAAATTTTAAATATCCAGTACGTTGTCCAGTCCATGGAACACGAAGATTTTTTATTAAAGTAAACTAATTACGTCAGGTAAAAATAAAAATTTCACGTTTAATCATATCAAATCACATATGCGTGTGTGTTTGAAGTATACAAATGTGTTAAAAAAAGGCAAAGAATCCAACGTGTGCTGGATACGGTTAAATTTTTTTTTCTTTTTTTTTTTATATTTCTCAATAAATTTAGCAACAATTAATGCAAAACAGAAGAAAAAAAAATCAATAAAAATTAATTAAAGAAAAAAAAAATCATCAAAACCAACAAAAAATAACCTAACCGCATCTAATTTTTATCGCTTTTTTCTTCGTCTTTTTCTTTTCATTTTAAAAATATTGTCGTAACGGTAAATAAATAGTTTAAAGAAGGAAGTAAGGAATTTACGTAATCCAAAAATTACTGTACATTCTCTGGATTTTTGTAAGATTAAAGAAGATAATCTTTTGAACTCAGGATAGAGTTTGTGGTGTTAATGAATCGCTACGGTTTCAAGACACTACGACTTATACGGTCAAAAATTTGTTGTTTCAACAAAGATTAATGTTTAAGGAGTCTTTTCATGCACCTTTACTTAAAACCCAAAACAACAAATGTAAGAAAAACCTTCCGAAATTTCTACAAATTTCATAAAATATTTTGCACCAAAATTTTCTTATTTTTTTTTATTAATAATTATTTTATTTCTGATATCACTTTAGTGCTTATTAATCATAATCGTTGCAACTAGAAAACGTGTAAGAAGTAAACGAACGAACTGGTAAACCTACTTATCTACCTAGTTGATTACAGAAATAGTAGAGTAGGTCAAAACTGTTAAGTATATTAGAAAAAAAAATTGTTTATTTAAGGTTTTTCTCAAATGATGATAAACTTTTTACTTAAAGAATTTTCATAGTGTTTACCTGTGCAGTGTTTTAGTTCTCAATAGTAATTTCGATACAAAAAAAACTCTTAACCAACAACACTGGATAGTGAAATTCAATAAAAGGTAAACTACGATTAATAACACGATGTTAATAATCCAGTTCCGCTTTAGTAGCTCAACAATTATTTGGATTTAGTCTCCAATATAATTCGGTAATGAATTTCCCATACATTAGCCAAATAAAAGTAATTAACCACTGAGGAAATTCCGTAGACAACCATTCCTAAAAAATGGATAAAATTGAGAATTACGATAAAGTTTGTAGAACAAAAGAAAACCGCTAAACAACCGCCGTAAAATGTCGTTAATTCATAGCGTACCTCTTAGCCATTACATCATACATGAATTAACCTTGAATTAAAGCTTTTATACCGCAAACTCATATTTAAATCGGGAACTATTTATACCGCACACTATAATTTAACATAGTTAACACCTTTTTTTCCAATAATAAATCATAATACCAGCAGAGAAACGAAAAAGTAATAGAATAAATGTTTCTAATGCCACTGTTGTTTTAATAACTTTTTTTTACTAAACTATTCACCATTGTTGCTATTATAATTTTAATTAAAAAAATATATTTTATTAATATCGTGATGAAACAATTAAAAACAAAAAAAAATCAATAAATAAATAAATGTATTGGGAATTGAATTATTATATAGATAAAGGTTGATTGACTTTTTTTGTTTGTTTGTTCTTTTCGTTCTAAACATTGATTAATCTTTCACCTGTTTGTTTGAGTTTGTTTTTTAATTTATTTTAACCTTAATTATTGGATTTAATTCAAAAGGTATATTCAAAAAGTGTGGGTAAACCCTTTTTTTAATCAGTATTACGAAATGTTATTGTAACATATAACGAAAAGGAAATGTAACGTTACGAGAAACTTTAACAATAATTTTAAACGGCTAAAGTAACGATATTTATAATGTTATTCATTACTTTTTAATTCGGTAAATATTCGTTCTTTTCTATAAAATGTTTTTTTATACGTTAAAAATATAAAGTTCTTCCTTAAAATTTAATTAACAATAAACCGAGATTTAAACGCAAATCTTGAATACGAAATTCATTCGTGTAAAGACTAAAATCACAAGGAAATAATAAAATTTAAAGCGATTTTATATGCGATTTTGAGAAAAACTGATTTATTTAACTGAAAGTTACGTTATAACGTTAAGTAACGTAAAATTATTTCATTACAGTATCGAATAATGGAACAGCAACGTTATTATTTGCTTGTTGTGTAACGAAGGGCGTAACGTTACGGAATTTTATTTTAGCGTTACTCAACAATGAAAAAAAGCTTTTTTATTATAAAAGTAGTAAAAATTATATAAGCTCCAAGAAGAGTAGGTATGAACTTTTTTTTTGGTTATTCGTATGAATATAATATATTTATAATATCGAAATAAATTTATTATCTGGTAAATTCTGTGAATAATTTCTATTAACAGCGATTTTTTGTATTGCGGTTTAATTAAATAATTAATTAATTAAATCAATAATAATAAACGACAACAAGGGATTTTTTTTTTTTTTTTTTAAATTTATTATTCCAATGGTTTTTCAACATTTTTGATTATTAAATTAAATTATTTATGTAATTGTGACTAATAATTATTCAGTATATGGTAAATGTCGGTTTAGATGGTTAGATAGTTAAGTAAAACGAGTGTCAATTATTTATTTTTAGCTAAGCCTGTAAACTTCTTTTTAATTTGAAGTAAATATGTTAACCTGCCTCTCAGTATCATGTTTTTATCCCACAAGGAGAAGAACTTTATCTATTTTGTTTGTGTAGAAAATTCAAACAATTTATAAAGCGATCTCTTCTTTGTATTTACGTAGATTTTTCGTAATAAAACGCAAATTACTTCCCAAGTTACCGGAGCCCGGAAAAAAATGTTAAAGCTTCTACTAAACCAAACGAAGACTTAAGTGCATTAATATTTTACACAGATACACAGTACTCAGTTTGAGTACTCAATAAATAAATTAACCGGATATAACGAAATTATTTGTTAAAAAAAAAAATTGAAAGTGTGCCATAACACATAATGCGTCATCTTACCCAACTTTACCCTACCAAATTAAATATTGATTTACTGATTATTAAAAAAATAAATAAACGAGCTAAAAAACAACAAACACATAAAAGCAATTTAAGTATAATTAATTAATAAATTGACAGCGAAGAGAATCGCGGTGAATAATATCGCTATTTTGATTATCTAATCTCATAGCAGAGCTTATCTTCTATGAGTACTTTTACTACTGTTTGCTTAGATTTTTTTTTTTTTTTTGGTTTTTTTATATAGTTAGTGGTTAGGGGGATTTCTAGAAAAATAAATTTTATTTTTTTTATTAGAAATGAACGATTTATGTATTTTTGTTGAATGTAAACACAACTCTAGTCTACTTCTACAAATCTCGTAATAATCTCATAAAGGTTTAAATTATTTGATAAGTATGCTAGTGGAAATCACACCATATAAACAATACAGGGGTAAGTAACCCATTTGTTTTGGATGTTCAAAATCGAAAAAATTTATTACAATACAATCAAATTTGTCTGACTTAACTATCATTGCCTGCTCTCCGGACATTTCATTTTCTAAGTTTGACAAATGCTAATCTCTTATGAACTTTCAGTACTTTAAAATTTATATAGAAAATTTCTGTAACTAATAATAAAACTTTTCTGTAACAAGTAACACCTGAAAATATTTTTTTTTCTAAACGCTTAATAATAAATACGATTTACACACTACACAAAGCAAATTATTACAACGCAACAAACGCTGAAACTTTTATAAATATTTTTAGCAGCTTTAAAGTTACTTTAAGTGTTATTTCCACCTTTCAAAAATACTCACAAACACACACACACATAAACATGTGAAACATTAAACTATTTTTATAAATTTTTTTTCTTCTTTTATTGCCTATTTTGTGATTTTATTTATTTATTTATTATTAATTTGATAATTTATTTTTAGAAATCAAAGCTTAAATAAAAAAAACTAAATCGATAGAGATAAAGGCGACGATGGCAACGATGAAAACGACTAAACTTCAAGAACAAGTTTCTAATAAACAAAAAATATATATAATTTACGTTATTTTTGATAATATGTAACAAGAAAACAAAAAAAAAAAATTAATCTCTAATTTATTTATTATAAAAACAAAAACAAAAAATTTATTAATAGATATAACGACGCAGTGGTTTTTAACACCAAAATCAACCAAGAAACAAACGTCATGTATATTTCCGGTTGGCAGTGGATTGGTTTTGGTTTTGCATATCATTTGTACGATTGTAAATGACCTCAGCGGTGATCCTACCATAATTAATGATTACAAATTAATCATACAACAAAAAAAAAAAATTGTTTTGTGCACCAATCACAACTTTATCCAATAAATCATCAAAGATAAGTTTCTAGGTACCAAAAAACAGGGTAATAAAGGTGAAAAGTTTAGTCACAAATTATCAAAAAAAAAAAAACTAATTAACACGTATTAGCTAAGCCACATAAGACCATCTTGTGATAACACAAATCTCATAACCAACTAATCTCATAAAACAAACGACAACGATTAAAAGTCCGCAAAAATACTGGTTCAGAACCACTGATACCGACAAGACATTTGCGTTTTGAAAAATTAATTTGACTGCTGTGGCATTAAAAAAAAATCGTTTTATAAGTGGTTCGCTAAATAATGTTCCCCAGTATTATAAAACAGACGTCATTCCAATTAATGATTATTAATAATTGAATAAAAAAAAGACATTTTGCATAAAGATAAGATAAAAAAGAAATCAATGATAAAATAAGTCAGGATACACCGGAAAACACCAATAGACATTTGTTTTGTTTATTTTTTTTATTATTAATTACCTTACATTACGTAACCGTAATTGTAAGAATAATTTTTTATATCATTCATTATGATTAATATTCAATCAAAAACATTAAAAAAAAAAAATTCTTTTATTTCAGGCTTTATAATTATAGCATAAACATGTGCTTTCGCTTCATTACAATTTATTACGCAACTACACGTGTCTGAGATGTAACATACGTCAACAAATCTTTAACAAAAAAAAATCGATAAATAGAATGAAGGATCTTCGATAAAAGCTAAATAAAGCTCTACAAGAAAAATAAGAAAACAAAAAAAAACAAGTTCAAAAATGTTGATGATCTTTGATTGATGATTTTTTTTTTATTAAATAAATTATTGCCAAGGTAGGCGATGTGAGAATGTCTCAAACTCTACAGCCCGCCTAGTAGTTGTCTCGATTTCGAAAATTTTCAGAAGGTATTTTAAACTTTTGTGTTTTATGATAGACTTGCTTTGATTTCTAATTAAAGTAAAACGTGTTATGGCGAGTTTAAATAGTAAGCAGCATTTTAAAAATCTATTTCTCTGTTTCAGGAAATTTTTTAATAGACATGCTTATGCGTAAATTACTGTAAACGTACGTGATTTACGTTCAAACAACGTGATTTAATGGAAATTTAACTGGCAAAACAACCAGCAATCATCAAAAACTTCTGCTTACCACATAATTTAAAATTTAATTTATTTACAAAAAGAAATAACAATATTTTCTGAAATCTCTATTTTAGGGGTTGAATATGTTTATGTTTTAAGCACTGTTACGAAAGCACACGATACTGTAACATAATTAAATAATAACGTTATTGGGAAATAGAAGCAGAACATAAAATATGCTGGCAACTTGAACTACTTTGTCCCGAAATGTATTCGGATATTCTTCAAAAACTAAAACCACACAAAAATAGCTAAATTTTAAGTGAATTTATGCTGTTTTGAGGAAAATTAAATAACGGAACAGTAACATTATAAGCAGTAACGTACCGAATAACGGAACAGTAACGTAATTGTTTTTTAATTTATATCGAAAAGAGTAACGTTACAGGATTTTCAAAAAACTGCGAGATTTTTAATTTTTCTTTTCTTTCTTTTTTTTTTGTTGATCATCGTTATAATTTTATTAGATTGTTACTAAATTGGATTATAAATTTACCAACCCTGTTATAATAACTAACGTTACAACCGTCTTACAACCGTTATATACACAGCAGCAGTAGCAACAACAAACGTAAGCAGCCACCACTAATGCATAGACAGGTAAAATTATAACTAAACGAAAAAAAAAAAAACTTCATTCACATACAGGTAATAATACCACAGTATTATTGAATAATTGTAAAAAAAAATTAAATTAAATTAATAAACAAACAAAAATATATTAATAATAATAATAATAATAATTATTTTTTTTTTTTATTTATTTATTTATTCATTTGTATGACAGGATATCAATAATTTCAAGGTAAAAATATTGATGTTTTTTTTTGTTGCTGTTTATTAATTATTTAATTTTTGATTGGTTTTTTTTTTGCTATTTATTATTTATATAATAAGTAGAGAGAAGAAAAAAAAAATTTTTTTTTTTTGTTTACCTAAAGTTAAATTTCATGTTAATCAAGTTACAAAAAAATATATATAATTAAAATAAACATGCGCTCGGCGTGTTTAAAGAATTTAATTTCTCGGAAATTCATTGGAAATATTTTTATAAACAAAAATGCATATTATGACCACCTTAAGGCATACTTGGGCGGTTATAATCACGACATTCGAAACGCAACGTTAGATAATTTCTTTAATCTAAAATCAGGGCTGTGGCAAATAAATTTAATGCCTGAAGTTGATTTTTGTGGATCTCGCTATAGAATTTTATTACCACCCAGTTGACAGTGACCTACCTTCCACAATAGTGGAAAATTAGAACTCTTGAACAAGTTCTTAGATATTTGGAACCACTCGCGACCTTAAATCACTTTAATATGATTAACAAACAGGACTAAAGCCTCGATTTCATATAGATTGTGTTGTAAATGCAAGACTTTAACCATAGCACTTGCTTTTGATTCGATTACACCTTTAGTTTGGATAATTTGATATTCAAGTACCCTTATCAGATCAAATAGTATATTCGATACAAACAAATAATTAAACCATTAAAAAAACGTCATAAACGTTTTGTATTAAAAAAATTAATAAATAAAAATAACCTGCTGCTTACGACTTAAATACAAAACAACGTAAATCGGGTAAAGTCTGAGTATCGGAAAAAAAAACAAAAACAAACCGCAAATAAGATAAGAAAAAGTATTTAAATCGCGTTTAAATAATAAATTAAATTAAAATAATAATAAAAACAACAATAATAATAATGAAAATAAACAAATTTAAATAAAATATTCGCATATGTGACATAAAAAAACAACGAAAAATATTAAATTCCAAGAAATCAAAAAACCTCTCAAAATAAATAAAACATAATAATTAGAATAATTACCAATACATGTGATTTAAAAATAAATTTACAATAAAAAAAATAAATAAATAAAAAATACGCAAATGCACACCTACAATCAACGAAAAATAATTTAAGTAAGAACCACCAATCAACACCTACACGAATGCAATTTAACATGGTTACGAGAGTTACGAAACAACACTAGAGACTTATTGTTTTATTGTTTATGCTGGATTTTCAGCTTAACAAAACTGTGTGTGGTGTATGGCTAAATTTACGTGTTTTTAGACAAAAAACAGCTGTTACATTATGTGCACATTTTAATTAAAGTTTTGATTGTGATGGGGACTAGGAAACAGTGTCGCGTTTGTTTAGCCTTGATTTTGATGAAATTTTGTGAAACTAAGAGGATCTAAACATATCAAATTAGTTTGATGTTGCTTTTCATCAAATGATCTTTCTTTAAAGCTACAGTCATATCAAAATAGTGATCTGAGTACAATGGACGTAAGGATTCCGTAAGAAATATCATATGTGAGTTGAAAATAGAATTACTATCAACTACACCTTTAAAATTCATTAATTTTCCACTAAATATAATATTTAAAGGTGGCTAACAGTTGGTAATACCATTTAACTGTAGCTTGTAACTTTTCTTAAGTCATCTTTAAATTAATTCTGCTTAAATCATTATCCTATTTATTGTGTCACCTTTGGATTATCATTACAAAATTATTAATTTACAATAATTAATTCATTTTTAGTATTTTACTCTAATTTACGCGTGTTAATTCCATGACGAAACACACATCAACTCCCTATAAAAAAAAAAACAATCCCCTACTGGTCATGGTTTATGTCTTGGATATGCACAAAAAAAAAAATTTTAACGTTAACATTTTTGCTTTTAACCACATTTAATTCAAATTAAATTAGAAAATAGCAAAAAAAATATTCATTTACCTTATCATTTAAATTAGAGATGAGCATTTTTATAATATATCCTTTTTATTAATATTTTGTGGACTACAACACACACACAATAATTAAAACAAAAAAAAATTATTCTTTTTTCTCTTTTTTACATAGAACAGAGAAAAACACAGAAAAATCACACAGAAATATAAATAAATAAATAACTTTTCAAAAAAACTAAACGTCAATAATAGTAATAATAATTTTTAATTAATTAATTTGCACTTTACCAAAGCAAAAAAAAAAACAAACAGCTAAATTAAGCTATGACGTCAACAGAAATTTTTTTCTGTATTGTTGTAGCGATTGGTTTTTTTTTCTCTCGCACAGTTTTTTTTTTCTTAATTTTATTTTAAATTTATTTCACAAATTATGATTAAATAAAAAAAAAAGCAAATAAGTTATCTTTAATTTTTTTTTTTCAAAATAATTAATGAAAAACACAAAAAGGCAAATTGCAGCCCAGTGACAGTAATCGAGTATAGCAATACAACATGGATGAGGTATTTACATGGGAATTGACGTTACTATGTGTTGTTCACTTTACTAATGTTGGTGTCTTTACTTTTTTTACACTGTTAAAAAAATTTATTTTATTAATTCAAAAAAAATTTTCTTTGCTTAATTAATTAATTAAAATTAACTTTATCGCAACTTAGTTTTATTTATTCTAGACTTAATAATACAACAAATAAATTTTTTGTTCTACTCGTTTTAATATTATATTGCGTAGTAATAAATTTTCTTGTTTGTAACAACCAAACAAAAATGTCTCCAAATCCAAATACACAAAAATTCCAAAGAAAAAATTTCCCAACACAAACTTTCAATAAAATAAAAACTTTTTTTAAAAAGTCTAAGCAGAGTAAAATGCACAAAAAAACCAAAAAAAAAAAATTAAATTAATTTATAAACCACGAACATTACTGTATGAACACTTCAATCCAACTGTTCATCTTTTAGAAATTCAGTGAATAAAATTTATTTAAAAAAAAAAAACAAAAAATTCCACACATGCATGTACAAGAAAATTTCATTCAATTCTCTTCACGTTATACTCAATTTTCTCTTTATTAAGTTAAGTTATTTCCCTCTCTCTTCGGAAGTTAAGCTTTAAGTTTAAAAACCGCACACTAAGCCAAGTAAAATGTTACATTAGACATAAATTTAAGTTTACTTAAACTTTGATACAAAAAATTCACAACACAGGGAAGACAGATTGATTCACAAGACAAAAAAAAACTCACAGAAAGAAATCAGTAATATTTTTTTTAATTAATTAATCAAAATCCTCATGTAATTATACTGCATTGATAACCACAAGCCAAATGTTATTCGATTACCATTACTTTCCTATTAATCAAAATACAAAGAAAGCATTGCTATAGAAAATCACACATCTGTATTGAGCTTTTTTATTATATATTTTTTTTGTTTTGAAAAAAAAAGCTTTTACGTCAGTTAATCGTCACAACATTTTCAATATTTTTTTTTTAATTTGTTGATTAATTTCAAAAGCAATAATAAATTAAATAAAAAAGAAGCAAAATCACATTAACACAATTAATTTTAATTATGAAAAACGATTCAACTGTGTGTTCATATGCAAATATGTATTAGCAAACAAAGCATATTTACAGAAGATTCTCAATTATCGTATCAATATTTTAATAATGAAATTAACGAGGGAATAATTGATCGCATTAAATAATGTAATCCGGAAATCACAGACAATTTAGAACGATGTATAATTTCAGAGTTATATTTACTGCTATTACATCTTAAAGTTAAAATTAAAAACAAAAACTTAGTCTCCGGTGACAACACGTGAACTCTTGAGGATCAGACCTATAAACGTGTGATTTCAGGAACATAGGCCACCCAGGACTTACTTATTTTTGTAAAATGTATCACAATAACCTAACACTCTCAGAAAATCGCAAGATTTAAACGAAGATCTACAACAACCCAAACATTTGTACCACAATCAGGATATTTCTATGCAACGTTACGAATTACCATATCATAGTATGATAATCGCGAGTTTATTTTTCTGGTTATTTCATTGTTTTTATAAATGAATGAATTATTTTATTTTATCTTTTTTATATTAATTCAAATTTGTCGACAAAATCTGATTCTAGCCGGTAAGTGGTGATAATTAATAAATTTTATTATTGCTGTCGTTGTCAACTAATTAAATTATTTAAATGTGTATCTCCATGGATTCTTTAATTATTTTTTTTTTTTGGTTTTATTAACACTTTTAAGGTAAGTTCGTCGTCTATATTGCCACGTAAAAAATAAGTTTATTGTAGTTATCAAAATTTATTTATCTGGCTTGTTATGGAAAAACAGAAAATTCACTTAGTTATTATGGTAAAAATTTCCATAAAGGCTACTCATTGTTCATTTAACAGAGTAGGAATTTTGGGACGATAGAAATTCAGGAGAAAGTGAATAATTTTGAAAGATTTGAGAAGGTGCAACAAGTAACTACAGAGTCTTTTTCAGGAATCCAATTTTAATTATGTTCCTGAAACTAGAAAAATAACTCCTTTAAAAATTAATAGAATGGATTTGGAACATCCTTAGGACTTACGACATAAAGTTTATCTCCAAAAAAAGCTTAACCAAACAGTCTAAATATAAACATAATTTTCATCAACATAAAAATTACATCAGAAATATATTCGTATTTCCGTGAGATAATTTTTCAGAGTACAGAGTGTTGTATCCATTTCATTCACAAACCACCTTAAATAAACAATAACAATATATAATTCCTATTAAAAACACCTTGCTCATCTCAAAAACAAATAAACGAACGAAAAAAAAAATTATTAAAGAAAACAAACAAACAAAAAAAAACTCTAAACAAAAAGTAAAAGAAAACATAGGCAGCATCAGTCAACATCCGCTTTTATTCATTAAAAAAAAAGTTCCTTTTCACAAAGTCAGACGTTGTACTAAGCTTATGATGTACACGGCGGTGTGAACACAGTGGTATTTGTATGCGAAACAAACTGAAGAAAAAAAAACCACTGAAAAAGACATTCACCAACATTTTAAGTGGGCCAGCATATAACCAGCAACACAATTTTAAGTACTTGAACACGTATTACAAAAAAAAAATATAAATTTTTCTTTTTTAATTCCACACACTTCTTATTTGTTTACCTTTTTGTTGTTATTGTTAAAAAAAAATACAAAAGGCCCCAACCAACATAAGTATGTAAGTCAGTCAGAGTATTAACACGATGTTATTCTCTGTGTAACGTGACTCCGCGTAAACATTGTTCAACTACCGGATTTAAACTTGTTTAATTAATAATTTAATTATGAAAAATAATAATTAATTTTGAGTTTTGTTGATTTTTTTTTTTTTTTAGAGGTAGCAAGCAAAAAGCAGCCCAAAAAATTAAATTGGATAATTGTTAAGAAGTTTAGTTATTCCGGTAAGTGTTTAGCTATGTACTAATTTTGGTGATTTAGATGCAGCAAGCATTGTACAAAGTGAGTGCAAATGAAATTCATCTCATTATCAAAGTACTACCGTCAAAAATAGTAGCAAATTTTCGATACACTTAATTTGTCATGATTAACACAAATAGTCAATAGTTTTGTTTGTAAAAATTTTGTGCAGTGATTTGATGTATTTTCATGAAAAACGATAAACACTTTGATAAACCAGGTTAAAGAACTATTAGTAATAAACCCACGACAATTCAGGAGAAAACATAAATATAGAGTTTACCAGCATTTAGATAAATAATCATTAAAACTCGAAGAGGTGCATTAATTTGTAACCACACCAGCCACCATTTTTTTTTCTTACTGTAATGCTTCTAGTGTCCTGAATTCACAATTCAGAATCTTTACGTTTCAATAATTAACCAGAGTATTCCAAGGGTATTCAAGTGTAACAAATTAGACATCGCAAATTAGAAATATCTATCGATTTAGGAACACAATGACAAGTCAATAATCAGTAACGGATTATCGGAAAGAACATAGTTCCGCACAAAACGTTTATTTTTCCATAAAAAAAATACACTAACTATGGGATTTTAAATTTCTATAAATAAAAAAAAACAAATTTCAAGATCAATAAATAAAAAAAAATAATTTTCACCAATTAAAAACAAAAAACCCCCATAATCACTAATCAAACATAAAATAAAAAGCATAAATAAAGTCTTTTACATGTGTCATTATTGTATACCATTTGTACGTACTTACGTACACAGCTGAGTAGTGTAAACTTTCTAAAAGCACTAATAATAATTGCAAAAAGAAAGACATAAACCCGGAAATCCTTCTTCTTTTTGATGCAAAAAAAAAAAATAAATAAAAGAAACCAAGAGAAGAAAAAAAAATGCGATAAACACGTTAATACAAAAGAGTAAAAACAAGAAGAAAAAAAAATTAAAATAAATTATTATTTACTCTGTGTGCCGCTGTTTCTTCTACTTACTATAATTGTTGTTGTTGTTATTTTTATTTTAATTTAATAATTTATTTTTAGATAAAAAAAAATATAAAAAATATTTTCGCGCTTACATTACGTACTGTTGTGGTACAAAGTTTGCATCAATCAAAACATAAGAAAGAAAGAAGAAAAAGAAAAACACTCAAACGACACAGATCAAACGGAACGTCATCAAAGTATAATTACAATAGAGTCGCAATAATATGAAATCATTTTTATAAGGTAATTAAAGCTGTAATTTCACCAAGATAAGCTACAATATTCATGCATTCTGCTTTAAGTAACCGTAACAAACACATTTGTGTCAATTATGAATCAAATCAGGGACTAAACCATGACTTACATTTAAACAAAAAACTTTTAATCGCATGTGGGATTTAAAAAAAATTTAATTTTCTCAGCCAAAATCATTCAAAAATCGCTTACCGTGGAATCATGCATAAGTATAGAATACTTGTGACTCGCTGGAAGTAAAATCCTTATAATAATTCAATATAAACATCAGCATTCCTTAAACTTCTTTAATACTTCAGACCAATACACTTTTGTTTTGATGTCTGCAGAACCCCATAAAACTTTATGGATACTTAGTGAACATAATTGCTTACTAGATATGGATCATAAGCGAGCTATTTTACATGAATTTTTATTATATTCGTAGTAAATTGTTTTAAGGTCGACTGTCCGTAAAGCAAGGATACATTGCCTGTAATTTATTCTTTAATAAGAAAAGACTTACAGAGCATAGTTTAAGAAATAATCGCCTTATATGTCTGCTTTATATAATTCTGTGTAATAAAAATGTTATATACATAAAACAAGCATCGACTGTAAGGTATTTCCATAAGTGAACTTAATTTAAGCGCATTCAAATCAACTGTATTAAGCAGTTCAATGAATTTCAAACGCAATACTAAAAACAAAAAAAAAAATTGCAGCAGAAGCATGTTCTGTAAATCAACGTTCTCATCGTTTAAATATAAAATTTCTTTCAAAATAAATACAAAAATAAAAAATCACATGTTTACTCAGGTTGCTACATCAATATCAACATTAAAAAGCTTTAAGACTGAATTCGCAAAAAAAACATTAACAAAGCATCAACTCAAAAAACTTGAAACATACATAACCAAAAAAAAATTATAATTTAATAAAACAGCAACAAAAACAGTTAAAGGTCAGATTAAATAAATAAAACCAATAACCCATGGACACATTATATAAAATGTTAACAAAAATTAAAATAAATAAAAAATACAATAGCCGTTCCATGATGTAAACACCGCTAAAACAGGAGTTTACCAGGAGTCACTTTTTTAAGGAAATTACATCTCCTGTTTCTATACACATTTTAAAAAAATCCCTAAACGTTAACTTAAATTAAACAGAATCCAAATTTTCTTATCATTCTTTCTTGTATCCACTTTTAATCAACATTGTGATTTCAGGTAGGTATTCTATGTGCAACATCTGATATAACAACAATCTGGTGTCTGATTTTTTTTTATGAATTCCCTTACATCGTACATATTGGTTATTATACCAGTTTATACAGAATTTTTTTGAAAAATAATCAGCTGGCAGGATAAAAGATACGAAGTTTCAGATGTACGTTACAGTACAACGCAGGTAACTTCTTGATATGTTTCTATTCTATTAAAAATAAATTTCTTTTAAAACGTAACCAAAATTATTGACGAATTTATCTTTCAGTGCCAAGGATAGTGATAAAACAACCAAAATTTACAGTTGTGGAATTCTTAAAGGATGAAAAGTTCGATGTAACGATGATTATAATTTTTGTTTTATTTTAAGCACTCGTCCGGAACAAAATAGATATGATCTATATTCTAGAAAATGAAATTTTTCTTTTAAATACTTGCTGATACATACAGTAGCTAAAGTTTTGAAGTTACGGTTATTAAATCTTCTGAATCTCACCTGTAAGCAAAATCAAAACAAAACTAATTCTGTATTAGATAAGATCACTTTCCAATTGGAATACAAATTATTGTAAAACTCCTAATAATCTATTAAATATTCAATCCTATCAGTGAATATCAGTTGTTATTTATCTGAATGGACAAGTTTTGGGAATTCTGATAAACGATTGCACGATTGTGATCTAACTGTCAAGATATCTGATCTTTTTCCTTTTACCAGGAAATCTACTATCTATCTACTGGAAAACCAAAATTTGCTATAATTTTCATAATTAATTAAAACCACAATTAATTTGTAATTTTTTGCTTTTTTTTAAGTAAAACATGTATGCATGAATTTCTGATAAAAAGTGACCTTTATCAGACTAACTGCCATACACGATAGGTCAGAATATACAGCATACATTATTGTGCACCCACTGTTAAATAATTTAACAAAAAAGAAAATTAAATTTAAATATAAATTAGAGAGAAAAAAAATTATACGTTTCGTTTTTTTTTTTTTTTTATATACGTTATTAATAACAGTGTATTTGCCACAGGTGACCAGTTTAATAGAGAGAAATTATTAGCAAAGAAAACAAAACAAAACAAAAACAAAAAAAAAATTATTTATTTTTTTTTTTTTTTATTCAGTCTCTTATTTATTTTTCCATTCAAACCCGGATCTTCGTTGTTGAATTTATAATAAAAAAATAAAATAAAAAATATTTTCACAAACACGTTGATAATATTACCATGTGTGGTGGTTGGCTACGATTATAGAAGTATTTGAGATACAATCATATCCACTACAAACATATTATATAGAAACTTCCATATACCAATGCAAATACAAATTTTTGTACTTGAAATTCTCTGCTATTTCAATCGAATATCTGCTCAATAATCTTCAAATTAACGTAACCGTTTACCTAGAAAACATAAACACCGACAAAACCGACAAAAAATGTAAAAGCAGCAAACTGAAATCAATGACAAAAAGAAATAAAAAGCAAAAAAAAAAAACTAATAAAAAAGCACCTTTGAAGTTTTGTAACGAAAAAATGGGTAAGAAAAAAAAGCACAACACAAACAAACAAACAAATAAAGAATATGAGAAGAGAAGACGACTTCAAGCAAAGTTGAATTAAAAAGAAAAAAAAATCTTCAACACGCGCTTCATGATTTTCTAAGCTTTCTTACTTTATTTATTCGTTTCGTTCGTCTTTAACTTTGATCGTTGTTTTCAGCTGTTATTTGTGATGCTGATTATTTGGTTTTTGTTGCAGCACTAGTGGCATTTGAATGGAAACTACTGCAGTTGCTGCTTATAGCTTTTGTTAATTATTCAAATTTACAGTAGATTGTATAAAACACACAAAGTTTTCTAAACAATAATTCCATTTTAACTGAGAAAGTACTATAGAAACAAAAGAAAATTTTTAAACAATTAATTAGAAAGTGACGGAATTACCATTGACAAGGTTGGTTTTATACATTTAATATTATTAAAAAGCTTCTAGAGCTTCTATTAACACAACAATAACTCGATTTTTTCATTTGAAATTAAATCTAAACTGGAATAACCAACTAAATTAAATAAAATAAAAATCTTTGATTAATTAATTAATTAATTTGACTAAAACTTATAGCAAAAACAATTAAATTTTTTTATTTTTTTAGTAGTAGTTTTGGGTTTTTTTTTGCGTAGTAAACAAAACATATAAAATTCCACGTAATTATTAAAATTATTTAATTAATGGCGTTAAGATAATAGCACTTTAAAGATATAATATATATAAATTCTAGGACTAATCACTACGTCATTAAGGTGACAAAATAAATTAACGACTAACTGTTAAGAAATGAAAAATCCACGCACCAGTACGTATCCACGTCATCAAAGTAGTATTTTCAACAAATTTGATGGTTCCCTTCACAAGATCCATTACTAAAGACGTAACTGGTTTAAATTTCTTTCTTACGCGATATACTACGAAACTGGAATAAATTCTCCCGGTAAACAAGACCTCAAAAACCACTATAAAAATCTATCCACAACTTTTTTTTACAATTTCTTAATAAAACTTAACCTTAGAATTCAAAACATTTCTCAGGGCACACAAAAATAAAAGAAATTCCTAGAAAACTCTTCCAAAACCACCATTTAAAATTCGTAAAATGCAATTTAAGATTCCAAAATTACTTCTATAGACAACTAAACCCATAACATCCTAAGACAACCAAGCATCCGTTTGTCTACGGATGTATAATTCCACATAAAATTTAAATCTTAAGCAAAAATAAGTCAAAATCACAGAAACACACACTCTCGAACCGATGACATTGAAATAAAAAAAAATTAAGAAAAACACAGAAAAACAGATTAAAGAAAAATCCAATCAAAATTATGACCTCAATTTACGCGCGGCAACTTTAGGTGTCTCGACATTCAATAATAATTTTATTTTATTTTACTTTTTTAAATAAATGTATATCCGGTCGTATTATTAATATTTTTTATTTATTTTTTTGATAAACATTAATTTACAAAATTAATAAAAAAATTTATGAATTAAGATCCGCTACGAAATTGCTCTCTTGTATCGTCATCTTATATTTGGATTTAATCATGAGATTTTTTTATTCTATAAGTTTTATTTCGAGCATACAACGCTTTAAGTATCACACGCAGAATTCTCAGTTGTCTAATACTGATCTTACACTTTTAAAGGTCCAATATTATGAATTTCAGAAGTTATCCGAAGTGATTACTAAGCCAGTACACATAATATAACTTGCTAATGAGGGGTAGAATACTTTTGCCAATATTTTAATCCATTTAATTGTGATGGTAACTAGCTTATGAAATCATAAACATGTCAATCCTAAATATTAAAAAACCTCTAAACTTTCTAGTTTCTAGAGCAGTTATAAACCTATTTTTAAGATGCACTTAATTCCTGAAAATCCAATAAGTTTCCGATACGATCCAAATTACGAGACACCACTTCTACTTTTATATTTTTATTATTAATTTATGTTAATAACGATAAGTCAAGCATGAGAATTTAATCGTTTTTCCGAAAGCTACAAGTGTTATTACTACGAGACATTCAATTATCGTCTATCAAGGTGATTTATATCATATTAATAAAACGGATTATCCATCTATTTATATAGAGACTCTATTTATATGTAACTTTTTAGTTTTAAAACAAAAAAAAAAACCTCTTTGAGTTAATTAAATTTATTGATTTGACGTTTCGTTGAAGATATCGTAAATAAATATGAATTGACATTAAATTTTTTAATTTAGTAGGTTAATAATACTCAAATTAAAATAAATAAATCAATTAAAAAGGGGAAAAACCTAGTTTTAAACAACAACAATAACAACACACTGACGTCAGTAAGTGAGTCTTCAAAAATTAAGCCAATCAATTTATCGCATAGAAAGAAAAACAAAAGCACAAAAGCCACGTGGTTGTTGGTTAAACCATTTTTATAAAATCAAATACGAATTACAAAAGCACACAAAACAAAAGATTTAATTAATTAAAAACGGATTAAAAAGAAAAAAAAATGGAAAAGGTTAAATTTATAGCAAAAGCTGAAAAAAAAAATGTTTTATGAAAACGAAACGTAGGTTTGACGCAGGTAGAGAGAGCTACAGACATACACAGAAGGATGTTCCAAGTGTATTCAAGAATGACGTACGTACACATATGTCATATTATTATTATCAAAATACATTATTTTATGGCATAATAAAAAATATATATAAAAAAAAAGTGAAAAGATCATCACAGGTTAATTATTTGCATATCGATTGTTAAAAAAAAAAGTCTTAACCTGCTTTATTGATAATTACGTATTTGCCAAACGGAAGCGTCATACAAATTAATTAAAAAAAAATTATCAAGTGCAAAAATGTACTGTTTTGCCTTATCTAAACAATAAAAGCGAGATGAATCCAATAAGATTCCTATATCGAGATGTTAATGCATATGTTTTAAAACCAATGCTAATAGATCCCTTAAAGCAAATTCCAGAAGCTGGTTGACTTAGATTTTTTTCCAAAAATCATAAACAAATTAATTAACCTGAAAAAAAAGGCTAAGGCACATTATAAATACAGAAAACACTGCTTAGGCGTTTAAGACGATAAACATCATCACCGTGTAATCCTTTAACTGGATAATGTACGCTATAAACAGCTTCAACTAAAATCTCCCCCCAAAACAAAAAACAATTGGAATCGATTTTTATTCACTTTGTACGTTTATTATCAACTAAAAAAAAACATAGAGTGTCATACAAAAATAATAAATTTCACGATTACAACATAAAAATCAAATTTACAAAACCATCAGCAAAGGAGGTTATTACCTTGATGGCATTTTGCATTTAATTTAAAAAAGAAAAAGAAAATTAAATTAATTCAGCTGGTGACACTGTTAAAATATCCGGTTCGCACACACAACAGTGAACTCCGGTTACATTTTCTTTTCATTAAATTAGTAAAAGTAAAAAAAAAAACTCAAAACAAAGGTGGGACGGAGAGTAGTAGGTTAATCAGCCTCCACTTTTTATAAATTATTTTAATAAATTCATTCATTCATTCTGTTTGTCTTGTGGCCAATGCTCCAACGTAAAATTAATTAAATTTTTAATATTTACCTGTACACGTTTTGTTATTTCACATAAATCTACGTCACTGTATGCTGATGATGATTGTAAAACACTTGAGAATGGTTGCGTTCCTGATAATGATTCACCAGTAATCCCATGTTGCGGTTGTATAAAACTAATTATCTGATAATAAACATAATTTACACTACCGCTACCTAATACATGATCATCATATAAACGATTAACACCACCCACAACACAATTATTTGTTAATTCATTTAATTTAACACCAAATATCACAGAAATTTTCTCCAAATTATTTACAATTAAATGTAAATATTTCTTTTTAATACGAACAACACATAATGGTTGTATTCCAGTTGGAGTACCTAATGTTTTATTACTGTTACTTGACAGATTTGTACTTGATGTTATTGTTGACGTTTTTTGTATTTGTTCATCCATTATGTTTTGGGATTACACTTGCTACAATATATCAGCCCCATTTCTTATAATCATATAAATTATAGGTTTTTATCATCATTATTAACTTACTATAAAACAAATAATTTTTATTCTTATTTAATTGATCAATTACGTCTTTATTCAATAAAGCAAAATGTTTTTTTTTTTTAAACAATCTAAACACTTAACTAATATTTTTGTTAGACGCCATTTTTCTTTAAATTGTGCAATTGTCAAAATTTTACATTGCCATATGCAAAAAAGAAAAAAAAAACAACAAACAAATGGATTCTGTAATTTTAAAAAAATAAAGAAAAGAAAAAAAATATTTTTATTATAATTTTACTTTTTTTTTTTAGTACATTTATTTATTATTTTTTATTATTAAATTTTCTTTTTCTGGACCCTATATCATCGCAAAAAGATTCCTTTAATAAAATACCTTCGTCCATAGGCTCAATAATTGCACCACGTTTAGTAATAACAGCCGGTTTTGTTAGAAGTCTAAATGCAGTTTCCGGAACAAATGAACTGCCAATAGGCTGACGAATTGACGCTTCATAATCACGAACACTTGTAAATGGAAATGGTAAATCTGATACTTGATGCATTTTAATTGCATCATTTCCCTTTTCATTGATTATGACCCGTTCATTGTTACTATCCTTTCTCGGTAATTTTTTATTCAATTTGAAAATTAATCGTGTATTTTTCTTCTTTTTGGTTTCATCGATGCCACAGCCAGACCAAGATCCCCAACCGGGTAATGTTAAATCAACGTCTTTCACCTCATCTTTCTTTATTTCATTCTCCTTTTCTTCTCGAAAATCGGCAACAATGTCGTCCTCGTTGAACGCTTCTATTATTGATAATTTCCTTAAGTTTGGATCAGCATTTTTATCATCGTCCATGCCAGTCTTTGCCAATATTTCTGGTATTGCCGTCATCAAATGCTTTGGAATAATTTTCACGAAATTTGATGGATCAATACTTTCCACATTATTACTTCCATCGTTTTTCACGTTTTTATCCAAACCCTCGATTAACGTTTTCATTGTTTCAACCTCATTGTTTGTCTCATCAAAACGATTTCTCACTAAATTCTCATCCATAGCTTCATCGATAATTGGACGTTTATTTTGCTTTTTAAATTTCAAATCGAATTCCTGTCGCTGTCGTTTAGAAGTATTTTCCTTGCCATTGAAGACTTGCTTCTCCTGAATAGCTCTTTTAAACTCATCAAGCTTTTTATTGAAATTAAAACGAACAGTTTCTTCAGCCTCGTCAAATAAATCATCCAAATTAATGTTTTTTGTATCATTAGACTTCATCGTAGAGCCCTCATTACTCGGCTTGATTGAATCATCATCACAATCCTCCACAAACCATTCTTGACTATGGTGAATAATTTTCTTTACTTTTGATTTTTTTGTTTTCTTGCGTTGCGGATCCTCTTTTTTAATTTCTTCCTTATCTTCTTCTTGCATCTCATCAAAGTCATCGTTTGCTTCCATTTCTTCCTTCACATTAACATCACCATTTAAATATTTTTTCATATCTTGTTCCTTTGCATTCCGCGTGTCCCAGTATTTCCTATAGCCACTAACAAAATCAACGACATCACTTGGTTTGCTGCCTTTCTTCATCCATGGATTAAACGGATCATGGTTTTTATCAAACATTTTCTCTGCATTGTTATCTATTTCTTCATCACTTGACTCTTCTTCCAATAGTTTCTTCTGTTGCGTCAGTTCACGACTCATTATTAACTGTTCTGCTAGCTCTTGGCGAGCATCTTTATCGTATTTTGCGCGAACTTTCATATTTTTAGCCCAAGCACCAGTGTTTTTGTGTCGCAACGTTGCACGTTCTTCAACACGTTGTCTTTCGAGGAGTTCTAATTGTGCTAATGCCGCATCCGGGTCAGTTCTCTGTAAATCTTCAAACACTTTGATTTGCCCCTTCAGTTTTTCCCGTTTCATTAGTTTATGATACTTTTTGCTTTTAATCTTTTTCTGTTTTCTAGCTTTAGAGATTTTTAATGACTCGCGCATACGAAGTTTGGCCATTTCTTTCCTCTTCGCCTTTAGCTCCTCCAGCGTTAGAGGAAAATTGGTTTTGTCATCATCGTTCTCCCCATCACTATCTTTTAACAATCCGTGCTTTTTCTGCACTTCTTCCAATTGCATAATCAAATCAGTTTTTACACGAAACTTTGATATATTCTGTTTCTGTCCTTCAGCAACATTAATATCATCTGCACCCAAAGGAAATACCTAAAATATGACAATTTTTAAAAATGGATCTCGATGATTATTTAACTAAATACAAACTTGGTGATCAGTGGAGCGTTGATTGGCAACTACAGCATCCCATCTTTTCAGTTGTTTTTTTGCTTTCTCATAGCCAACAGTGCGTTGAATTTTATCGACGACAGTTTTTTCAAGCGGTTTTTGTAGGATTTTTTTCGGCTGAATAGTATTTTGGAGTTGTTTACCCACTGCCACATGTTTGTCATTTTTTTTAAATACATTTAACAAGTCTCTAACCGAAACAAGCCTATCCTGTGGTGTCACAACTTCTGTTTGTGGTTTAACTAAATGAAATTCAGACTTTTTAAATGCCGGCTCACTACGTGTTGGCTTCTTGATATGCTGGGTTTTGTCAATACGACTTATGCCATCCAATAAGCGTTTATGAGCCTTTGGATCAATCTCTTCTCCTTCAGAAAATTCTTCATTATCTTTAGTCATCTTTTGATTAATTTTTTTTTATTATTTAATTATTTTACTAAGTGAAATATTTAATTAATTATAATTATTAAACTTTAATCATCTTACATTTACAATATAAAAAACAATGTTTTTCTAACGAAATGTCAATATTAAACTTAAATCTGTCAAACAACGCAATACACGTGCTTTTGAATTGTCAAACATAAGTTCAGTGAACTATATTTATTATAAAACACATTTCGTTAAAAACGGAATGTTTCAAGTTTTTAATTAAGGCAGCACTAAACAATAAATTTCGCGCGATTATTTTTTCATTATTTTTGATAGTCCAATTTTTAAAGGCATTTAAATTTCATCATAACAAACAATTTGTTTTTAAATATTAGCTGCTCAATAACGCAAAATAAAAATATATTCAAGGATTAATTATGGAGACTTCAGGTATATTAATACTAATTTAAATAGTAAAATCTGTTATTAATTTTTGTATTCAGTGAGAAAGAAGAACAAATCTCGTTCCTCAAAGGCGGGTATTGTGTTTCCCGTAGGACGTATACAACGTTTATTACGTAAGGGTAGATATGCAGATCGTGTTGGTGTCGGTGGCAGTGTTTATTTGGCCGCGATTTTAGAATATCTAACTGCTGAGATTCTTGAACTGGCTGGCAATGCTTGCCGTGATAATAAAAAACATAGGTGGAATAACTAATTTCTGTTACAATAACCAACCAAGGGTATTAATCCAATATTCATTTATTTTTAGAGTTATTCCGAGACATATTCTGCTTGCTGTAAGACAGGATGAGGAATTAAGCCGTTTGTTAGGCAATGTTATATTTTCACAAGGTGGTGTTATACCACATATTAATTCGGTTCTTTTACCAAAACTAACCAAAAACAAACAGACACCAGAAAGTCAAGATTATTAATTAATTAATTCCCGAAAATTATTTTAAATTAAATTAATGTACAATAAAACTATTTTATACAATTTTGTTAAATGAATTTGTTTTTATTTATTTCCTAATAATTGTATATTTTTTGCAGCGATTATTGTATTCTTCATGAGCATTGCAACTGTCATCGGTCCAACACCGCCTGGTACAGGTGTTATGTGTCCAGCTACCTTTTTCACTTCTGAAATATTCAAAAATTCAATCAAATGTAATTTTCGATTCTTTGTTCTCTTCTATATTTACCATTAAAATCAACGTCGCCTACATAGCTCACTTTCCCAGTTACTTCATCTTTAATTCGGTTAATTCCAACATCAATAATACAGGCGCCTGGTTTTACCATGTCTGCTTTAATTAATCCACGTTGTCCGGTTGCCGATATAATAATATCAGCTAAAAGACAATATTTTTTTAATTCTTCTGGTGGTGTGTAACGATGACATATTGTCACTGTAGCATCCATCGCTTTTGTATCATTGACACCGTCAGCATGTAACAACATAGCTATTGGAAGGCCAACATTTTTCGAACGACCAATAACAACACAATTTTTACCAAAAGTTTCAATATTTGTACGACGTAACATTTCCTGTACCCCTAACGCTGTACACGGTATTAATGTATTCAAATCCAAACATAATCGGCCAATATTTTTCAAATTAAAACCGTCAACATCCTTACTACAAGAAACTGCATTGCAAATCTAGAATAAACACAAAAAACAAAAATTAATTTCCAAGGATTAACTAACCAATTAATAAATCATTTACATTCCGTTCGTTTATATGTTTAGGTACGGGCAATTGAACAAGAATTCCATCAACCATTTCATCCTTGTTTAATGTCTCAATCAAGTTTATTAACTCCTCTTCGGTTATTGTCGATGGATATCGACTTGTTGTACTGGTTATACCAACTTCAGCAGCTGCCTACATTTTTTTTTGAAACATCATTATTAGAATTTTAATAGTAATTCAATTTAGAGTATTAACCTTCATTTTATTTTTAACATAAGCCTCACTAGCTGGATCATCACCAACAATAATAGCGGTCAGTTGAGGTGCACGATGTCCTTGCTGGATCCAATCATCAACAAGCGTTTTTAATTCACCACGAATTTCTTTTGATAATTTAACACCATCGATTAATTGTGCCATATTTCGATCTCTAAAAAACAAAAACAAAAAAATCCGGGAATATGTTGAGAATAGAGTGTAGTAATAAAACATTTAAAGTGATTTTAAGATATAAAAAAAAAGCATTTGTAGGTTTTTTTAAGTGACATTTCAAGTTTTTTTTTCTTTCGATTTTTATTGATGGAAAAATTACAATTCAACGATTAAATTGTTTTTTCGTTTAGTTAATTAATTAATTAATAATAATAATAAAAATAATAATAATAGTAATTATAGAGTATTAAGCAATAGATATCATGCAAATTAAGTAATGTAAGGCAAGTTCACTGTCTATAGCAATTTGTATGAAAAATAAAAATCTTGGAGTTTAGGAGAAAATTTCAAAATGTTTCTTCTTCTTCTTTAAGGGCACAGTTCTCAAGGCACAGGACTGCTTGGGTAATAATAATTTTGAAACTTTGTATTATGGAAGTTTTCTTCTGTAACAAAGAGTTTATATCACGTTAACGTTGAACTTGCCTCCACAATATAATCACATAAAGAGTGTTAACACAAAATAATTAATTAATTCACAAACATTACATTGATTACGTACAACCTGATTTACCTGTTTATTGTGGTTTTTACACTAATTTTTGTCGTAATACTTGATGATACTAATTTAGTATCACTATTCAAATTAATTTTATTTAATATAAATTTTTTATCTTTTTTTTTACAACAATTATTAATGACGGTTTGTTGACTATTTCTATGTTTACTTAGATGCCTGACTTGTATTATTCTATCTTTATCACATTTAATTAAATATTTTAATAAATAATTTTTCATTAAATTAAGTGGGGTTGATGTTGTTGATGGTAACATGATTTGTTTTTGTTTTTAAATTAATTTTTTTCCTTGTGTTTTTCTTCTTAGAAATAGAAATAAAAATATTATTAATTAGTGATAATAAAAAACTTTAATTATAAAAAAAAAAAAAATTATTATTATTTATGAAAACAGAAAACAATCTGCATGTTTTTCCGTTTGTATGTTACGTTTTTTAACTTTGTGAATGACTAGGCTACGATGCCAATTTGTGGACGTTGGTTATAAAAATTTGAAATTGTGGAAGTGAAGACAATCGACGGTAAGACGTCCCATTTCATCACGTTATGAAGAAATTTTTGTATTTTGCGGCCTTTGCGACTGCTTCAGCCTTTGTGGTTCATAGTCGAGATTCTCTAAGAGCATGATTTTCGCAGCCTCTTTTTATCATTGCAAATTATGATATTTATAAAAAAAAACCGAAAGATCCGCAACATCACAACGATCTTTAACCAAATCTATCTTATTTGTGATTTAAGGATAATTAGTTTTACTAAATTAATTTGGTTAGCAGTTATTAGGTTTTGAAATTTATTTCCTCATGAAGAATTAACCAGAAATGTCATCAGTTTCTAACCAAACCATTTACTCTGGTGTTTTTTCAGAGAATATAGATCCGACAGTTATAGATATTATTACAGTTTCAAATAAATTTGTATGCAAAAGGGAGTAACATAAATGAAACTTATTTAACGTTTTTACAAGATTTCTGCATGAAATCATCGCAAGGCACAAACTTAGGCGTAGTAAACTCAAATGCAACTCAATTCGTTAGTAAGCTTAATTTAAAATTAATCATGATAAGCGTTGTTAATTAATACCATAATAAAGCCGTGACTATTTTTCCTAGAATTTAATTTTATTTATTTTTCGTGTATTGCAAAAATGCTATAAAATATTGATTAAGACAATTAAATATTTGTCAAGAGATAATAAACGGAATGCATCGTGAAATGTATCTAGATGTCTCGTTGTCATGTAACGCGGTGTTTCAATTGCGTTTCGGCACCTTTTTCAAGGTATTTTAAAATTGTATTCCTTTAAAACCAATTTCTGACACAAAAAACTTATCGTGGATAATTATTTAAGCTTAGTTTAGCGTTTTTACAAGAAGTTTTGCTTTTCGCGAACTCTTTCTTGGTCCCGAGTGTAGCTGCTGATAAAATAGCATAAAGCAGGAAACGAACTAAAAAAACAAAATCACACCAACACCCGAAATCAACTAAATCTATTTTCTTAGGGACCAACAAAAAAAAAAAAAAACACAATGTGGAACCACCGATATAATAACTGACATGACTTGACGTCACAAAATCGCAGTTTTTATTTTTCAAGATCAGATCTGTGTTTATTGCTATTTAATTAATCAATTTATTATTATTATTGATTTAAAATAATATTTTTAAATTACTTATTTATGTGATTACAATTTTTTATTTTGGAAATTTTATTTCATTTTATAAGGAAAGAAAAAAACGAAAGAATCACAAAAAAAATCCTACCTTAAACTTGAATTTCTTTTATAAGAATTATGAAACAATTGCACCTGTTTGTTAAGAAATAAAATTATCTACTAAATATATTTTTTGTGTGTCTTTTCTTTTAATTTTTTTTTTTTTATCATTTTTAAATAAAAAACGATAAAAATAGAAAACAAAATAAAAATTTCTCTAGTCTGCATTTTTGTCTGTTGTTTGTTTGTGTTGAGAAAATGTAAATAAATAAATAAAAAAAAAAATAATAATAAACACGTGCGATTAGTTAATAATATATTGTAATTATAGATGGCAGTTTAATATGGTTTAAGAACTAACTAAAGCAATAATAACACCAGAGAGAAAAAAAATAAACATAACCTCTAATTACTTAGGTTATCGCAATGAAATACTTGACCATTTAATTATTAAATTTATTATTATATTGATTAGAAAAATTAATTTACATATTATTTATGATAACCCACTTTTACTTTGTTTTATTTTTTAATGTTTTCTTTTATTTTATTAATCACAATATTAGGATAAATAGAAAATAAATTTTGTTGTTTAACAAATGCACCGACTGACATCAACAAAACTAAATAACAAAATGCAACGGAGTGTGTATTGTGCGGAAAAAAAGTTTTTTTTTTGCAAATTTGAACTTAAATTAAAAAATTACTAACGCACATTATTAATTAAATAAAAATTAAATAAGAAATGTTATATGTGTTAGTTATCTAATTTAACATGTTTTAGATTTTAGAAGCACTTGAAAGAAGTAGAGAAAAAAAATCAGGTGAAAACGACACAATCGATAATGCAGCCAACTAGTAAATATTCTAACACCATACAAATGCATAAAAAAAAACATTTGCATGGTATTGAATCTGTGCAAGAAATAATCAAGAATAACAACACAAGTAAAAATATTTAATTAACAAAGCAGGTAGATAACAAAAAAAATTCATAATTAAATTATCATAATCAGCACGTGCTTAAGCACATGTTTCATTATATATATAAAACTTTTTCCTTTTTTTAATAGATAATAAAGGTGAATAAAATACAAAACCAAAAAAAAAAAACGAAACACGTGTCAAATTACTTCAGAAATTTCATTGATATTTTTCACTACAAACGTTAATCTAGTTATTAATAATCATAAAAAAAAATAATACAAACCATATGTGGGGTTGATAACAGTGTTAATAACGGTGTTAACATTAATGTTAATCTTAATGGAATTTAGAAATTATGAAATACATTAGCACGTGTCATGTTATTTTGGAATTCACAACCAGGCTTAAGCATGCTTGTAGTACATTGGAATCACTTTATTGAATATAAAAAGAAAGTTTTACCTGGGCTCACGCAGAATCATTACATTCTTTCACTATCATTTCTTCAACGTTTTGTAATCCGTTTAAACAAACAAAATGTTTGTTGTTGTTGCACAGTATTTAAAGTGATCAAACAACAACAGCATCGTTCATTTCCTTTATTCTATTGAAATTAATTAATTAAATTAATAAAAAAAAAAAAAAATGACAGACATTAATTATATGCACATGCAAAATACAAAAAAAAAAAAAACGAGAAAATTAATGATGCGTAATATAAAACGGTTTCATTCTAATTAAAAAAAAAAAAGTTTTTTTTTTGTATTAATTCATTGATATGATGCAAAAATAATAATAATTATTATTATAATTGGGGGAGCTGACAGAGACAGAGTTAAACATCAATTAGCATCGTTATAATTATATTTTACTTCCGTTATTTATTATTATTTTATTAAAAAACATTTTATTGTGGTTCACCCCATTATTCACGTGTATATTAATCAATTTTTATGTTATCATAACAACACTCACCTTGCTGACGATTTTTTTTTATTAATAAAACTATGCTGAAAAGATAGTGATGCATCAGGATTATTCTAATCTAATCAAAAGTATTTTGGGTGAAAAAACTTTAGCGTTAAGGGAGTTCTAATGCGACTCGCTCTCAGAAAACAGAAAATGTTGAAAATATGGAAGATACGATACTGTCAAAGGGGTTACATCACAATACATAGGGTTATAAACCTTATGCTTGTACTACGCGTGTTTATTATGCCAGCTTAATGGTTTTGCCCTTTGTTTGTTTTGTTTCTTTAAGCCACACAGTAAAATTATAGTCACGGGTTGTCCACCTTTATAGAAGAAACGTTCCCAAAATTTCCTTCTTTTTTTATATTTGTGACGTTTCCATGTTATTTGTGAATAATTTCTTTAATCTACTTCTACCTATGATGATACTTTAGATGAATTAAATGTGGCAAACACCTGATTTTGTTTATTAAATTTGGGCTTCATTGTTGATTAATCAGAATTTTAATGAGACGTAAGAATAAAAAAAAATCAAAAAATCATCCCTTCAGTGACTATGGGTACAGTAACCGCAATAGTAGCAACATCAAAATCATAAATTTGCAGGGGAGTATACCGTAGAAATTAGTTCTTTTGTAAACTCGTTATACTGACGACATGACGATGACAGGTAAGTATAATGAGTTTACAATTATCACAATAATGGAAAGAATAGAAGAAAATCCTTTGAAAAAAATAATAATAATAAAAACCCATTGAAATGCTTTTATTTTATTCTATCTCTAGTGTCCTTGTAGATTGTAAATATAAATTTGTAACAATAACATGGTGTCTTATATGGATTTGTGACATTTAAACATTTTTTTTTTTTTTATTTTTCTTCTATGTGTTTAAGGGGATTAAAGTCTTTTGTTGAATTTAAATATCCGTTTAATGGTGAATAATTCAGTTCAGATTTATTGTGTTTCTCAACAGTTATCCTTAACGTTTCTTCATAGATGAAATATTATTTTGCCTGGTATTATTAAAGCCAACTAAAACACTAAAATGATCAAATTTATAACCTCTGAATCGTGCCTTTCCTTGTAAAATGGGAATGTTTGGAATGCTCGCAAAAGAAGGGTTTTCAAAAGAATCAATCTTTGGCTATTGAAGTCCAGTATTTATAATTCTATTCGTTGTAGCTACCAAAAGTTATCAATAAATATGGAACATAACCAACAAGCATTTTGAGGTGTAGTCTCAATGGTAAACCAGAACACGAAGAGAATTATTTAAATAAAAATTTGAATTATCTTTTATAATTCACAGAATATTCCTGTAAATACTAGATAATTCCGATCAGGATAGTAACGTAGCAACCTGTCTAAGTAAACCAAAATTATAAATTAGGCTTAATTGTTCAGGAGAAAAGTCAAGAGTAAGTAACATGACTTAAGTAGAACGGTTTTAGAGATATTTAGTGAAATCAAATAAAATTTGTTTATATGCAGCATGAAAGTGACATTTCAATCCATGTTTGCGTTGATTTAAACTCTAAAGAATAATCAAACTTACCATAGTTCTGCAGATTGTCTAAATCCTTCTAATTTCCATCAAATATTAAGTAGAATCTGGTTTCTGTTATCTTCTTGTTGCTACTCTGCTTACTTATTGTTCTGCTTCTAGTAGTAGATGATAGAGAGGATTTTTCTAAGCGTTCAGGTCATAAAGAAAAAATGTTTGTTTTTCTTTTGTTTTTATTCACTAATTTTATTATTATTTTTTTTATTACTTCTTTGCCATTAATTGCAGATCTTTACCACTTTCTTCTTCTTTTTTTATATAAATAATTTTTTTTTTCTTGTTTTTTTTGAACAGAAATATAGAAAAATTTCATAATAATAATACTAATGCACAATACTTTACTATACTTAATTTATTAATAATAGTAATAATAATAATAATAATAATTTAATTAAATAAAATTTAATTTACAAAAACAAAAAATTTCACATAATTTTGGAGCAGCAGCACTACGATTTAATTGTTTGACTGGGTGTCCACGGCATTACTTAATCACTAAACAATTTTCAATTTGATTTTAATTTTGTTTTAAAAATAAAGCTTATTTCGTGATGTGCGAGATTAATTAATTAATTAAATTTTTAGTTGGATAGTAAAGCGGTATTTAGTGATTCTTTCGAGATTTTTTGATTTATCTTTATTCGTTTATTGTATGGTTAATTTACTTGTGATGAGTATTTATATACACAGTTTGTTCAGTGGTTCCAGACTGGTATCAGAGGAAATTAATTATTTGTTATTGCTTAGTTTGTATTGGTTTATTTAAGAAGATATTTGAATGGACAAAAATCAAACTCCCGATTGTTTTGAGCCATTCTTATCAGAAAAATGATCGAGTCAAGAATTCATCGTGTTCACTTGTTTTAAATAATAATCTCTCTTCAGGTTAGCTAGAAACACCATGTTTTGCATTGTTTCTGAATTTTCCATCTTTGTTTATCCATTAAAAATGATTAAAACCCGTGCAATTGCGAGGAATTTTCTATGTGGATTATCAATTTTAATTTATAAAAAAAAAACCAAAGAAGCAAATCGGATTTTTCACATACAAATTTAAATTTTAAATTAATTTTTGTTTTCCTATTTCATTAATTATTTACAAAATTCTTATTTTTAAGTAAGCGCGCACAATAGAAAAACTAAGTCAATGACAAATGAAAAATATTCAAATGTCAGTTTTACAATAATATATCGTTGGTGAACTTTGACAGATTATTGCGTTTATTCCTTTGACAGTGGTTACGTTGCGACGATGGTTGTAGCTTAAATTGTTATCTAATCGTACTCCAAATTCTAGTTTGAAATGATAAAATCTGATAAGTAGTTTTAATCGAATAAATTAATAGCTTTAAGCACACCGATTCTCCTTATAAAGCCAACAAATGTTAACGCATTGAATGCATCAAAAATAATTTTTGTGATTAGACGTAGCTACAGGGTGCCGTTCTCGTATCGTTTTTTTATATTTTATTTGTTTTAACTCATCGATTAGTTACAAAATAACAAATAATTTTACAACCCCTGTGTTTTTATTAATTTAATTAATTAAAATCTATTTAAAACAACAGTCGAACGGTGACCAGCTTCACTGATACTTTTTGACTTTCCTCCGGTTATGAGATGATCAAATTCTCTCATTTTTTTTTTTTCTCTTTTTAAACAAAAATTAACGTCCGGCAATGGTTTTGTTATTTTAGTTACTTAAAATTAATTTTCTAATTAAAATCATAAGTGCTGATAATCACCCATATCATAGAGTGGCATCGAACCCATAACACTGTGCAAATGTGAATAAGCGGCAACCGCTGATAATGCTGGCATTTGTACCATTGAATTTTTTAAACTGCTACTCGATAGACTTGTATGTGTAGGTGGTTGTGTATTATTATTGCCTCCTCCGGCACCAATGCCGCCTCCACTACCGGTACCGCTTCCCGTTAAACCTAGTTGCAGATGACTTTGCGTTGAATGTTGCTGCTGATGTTGTTGTTGTCCGGATGATAATGGTCCAACACCGGCTGATTGCTGTTGTGGACCACCCCCACTTGTGCTATTACTATTTGTATTATTATTTATTGAAGAACTAGAATGCAGCATACTTGGACCATCCATTTCTGAATCACTAGAAGAGTCCATTGGTTGTTTATCTGATCCGCCATTGCTGTAATTTAAATGAAAAAAAAAAATTTCTTTTAACCGGAAACGATAATTATTTTTATAAAAACAAAAAAAAAAAAATCTTTTAATACCACAGTTAGTACAGTTATTCCCCCCCTTGGGAATTAATTTTATTGAATTTTCGTCACCTTTTTATTTTTCCTGTGTTTTGACTTTTTATTTATCTCCTTCACCACCAATTTACAGTTAAAGAATATCAACAAACAAAAAAAAAATAAAAATACAAAAAAAAAAAAAATAATAAATAAAATTTCCCTAATGTAACTCGTGTCCTATTTCACAAAAATTGAATCAAAAAGCCACTTAAGCAGTGCGTCGTCTAATGTGAATTTTCGTTTTTAATAGTAGAGTAAGAAGGATAAAACAAACGAAATGAATAAAAATCAAATTTGCGTTGGGTACACCCACATTGTAGTAGAGTAGGAACTATTTATCCCTCGTTTTTTTTTTTCACTTTAGTTTATGAGGTTATAAATTGATGTACTTAGATCTAATCAAATTTTAAAATTGCGGTTTACAACGGTTCTAATGTTGTTAAATTAAGTAAAAATAAGTTTTTTTTAGTACCCACATGGGAATTATGAATGGAATTAGGGGGAGAATTACCTAAATACTAATAAAAAATTATCAAATTAATTTGTTTTGTAATAAAAATGTCAACAAGAGAGATAAGATTTAATAATTAAAATCCGGTTCATCTATGTAAATTTTAGATAAATTTTGTTTTATGAGGCTAGTAACTTACGGATACGAGTTGCAACTAGCTTACTATCCATTTCAGTGCAGCTAGTTTGGTGCTAGATATGAAAAATAATTGATTTTGTATGTGAAACGTAACGAACGATACAAATAGGACAAATATTATCAGAATTGACATAGAACAAAACGAAAATGAATAAAAGTGGGAATCAGGCTGAATGACATCAGATAAAAATAAACAAATACAAAAAGGTAGAAGATGGCGTTGATGTTGATTAATAAAAGTAAACAGAATAATAAAAAAAAAATTACAAATGCAGTGCACACCGCATAACGTTTTTTGGTTTTCCTTTTTATTTTTAGCCAAAATGTATGTAATTTGATATCCTGATCGGTATACTCGTATTAAAGTCGTCTCACTTATATTATTTTCGTTGTTCAATAGAAAACGATTTTTTTTTTATATTTTTAGGGTTTTTGGTTTGGGAACACGAAGAAAAAAAATTAAAAAAAATTTCGAAACATATAACAACGAATGCTTTGTCTTCGAATCGTTTTATTTCACATTTGAACATAGTTGTAATAAATTCTGATAATTTCATTAATGATAAGGAAAAAAAAATAAAATGTTTATACTTGATTTCGTGATTAAAAGAATTAATTAACTGATTTACGCCCATTTTTTCATTAAACTATAGTTAATTCAAAAATCGAATGCTGTATACAGGCTGTTCGATTGATTTGAGGATAAACGGTCGGGAATAACATCGCCCTGTACGCTACATAGTTCAAATTAATTTTCTTAATTTTTAATTTGCATAGTTGTGGTGCCACTAACAGTAATCTTTGAGGTACGACTGATACACAGAAGATAAAATTACCTAATATCCAAAAATCAATTCTACACCGAATTATAAAGCCAACCGATGACTGTTCTGAACAAAAAAACTAAGAGAAAATGATTTACCAAACCGATTTAACCTCAATTTTTTCTAAAAATATTTAATTTCTATCGCATAATACAATTTTTCAAGCATTATTTAAGTTAAAATAAGATTTCTCCAAGCTTTATACCAGTTTTGATTGATTACTCTCCACAAAATTAACATAGCGAATGTTACCTGTATAAAAAAAGCACATGGGTGGTTTATAACGTGGATAAGTGGTATAACAATAAAAAAAGGTAACTTCTTTTAGTTTAGCTCCGCCTATTCTATTTGTTTTGCATTTTTATAAGTCAGATTAAAATATTTCTCTCTTTTTTTACGCATGATTATCATAATCAAATAATTAATATCACGGATTATTATTATTTAAATTAATTCTTTTTTCATTCATATATAATTAATTTGAAATAAAAAAAAAATAAATTAATTAACACATTAATAGGCACAAGAAAATTCGTATAACACGAAAGGATACAATTTTTTTTTTATATATTAAATTAGCTGAAGTACTAAATTGTTATTTATTATTCTGAAAACCAAATCATAGTGATTTATAACTAAAAAAAAAAAAAAACTTTCTAGCAGAAATTTTAATCTAATAACACACAAAAATTGATCGATTTTTCTACGAATTTTTAATTAAATTAGAGAGAAGAAAAAGAAAAAAAAAATTTTTAAATTTATTTCGTTGACTGTACGTAAAGCGTAAAAAAAAAAATTAAAAATAAAAATAAATTCCAACAACAAATGCTACACAGCGAAACTTGATATGCCATTAAAATAATTTTTTTTTTTTTTTATTTATAATTTTATTTTATTTTTCATATTACAGAAAAACTGAATAAAATTGAATGAGTGAATCAACAACCAACCAACTAGTAATAATATAAAAAAAATATTTTTTTGTTGTTAAAAACACACATCGTATAGAGAGCTCAGTTTCTACGCATAGGCATTTTCGTATAGGATAGACAGACCTTTTCCACCGTACGTACGTTCGTACGTACGTACAACATACATGAATTAATATAACAAAAATAAATAGAGAATCAGGATTTGATTCCGGACACATACACATATACAAGTAAGTGAATTATTATGTTTTTTTTCTAGTTTGTTTAGTTTTTAGTTTTTGTTAAATAAATAAAAATGCCATAAACCATATTGTCGATTCGATTATGTAGAGCAAAAAAAAAAAAAAAAAACCCAAAATCATATGTCACATACGGCTTTCTTTATGTGTGTATGTTTTTATACAACAATTATTTACTCTAAACACTACATAACATGTGAGACTGCGTATATGATTTTGTTTATTTTGATATAAATAACAACAGGGTGACCAGAAAGCTACTGTAGTCACATCCCGAAAGAATTAAAAAAGATCAAATAATAGTTTTTAAAGCCGTATGGGATGTGTTGTTTGAAAAATGACATTTACGAAGTATAAAGCACAGAATATTGAAGGATTCAAAAGTGATTAGGTTCCAATGTCCAAAAGTATTAAATATCTATATCTAGCTATCCAAGATTAGCTTTTAGAAAAATTTACCTATGACAGTAAAATAACTCAAATCAACTTACAAAAAACTTTATTTCCAGACTATCTGAAAATCGTATCTTCAAATAATAATGAGTTTTATCAATCCGAGTTACAAATTTTTAATACTGTCGTGTTAATACTTGATTCCCACTTGAAATTAGATTGTTTTTAAGTTTTCAGGAAAGACCTCTTCTATTTTTATCTATTTTAAAAGGATATCCACACATTAAAGTCGTCATAAAATCACCTATTGTAAAACGTCGTCAAGTGAAATTAACAAAACTTTTAACTACGATTAAAATCGAACCTGTTACTAGGTACTATCAGTTCAAGGCATTTTTCCTTTGTCGTCTGATGGGATTTAATGTACACGCATAAATTTGTTGATATATCATTGTCTAATGCGGGTTCATTAAGAATAAGAGAACAATATAAACACAAACTCACTTGTGATGCTTAGAAAATTCTTTCAGGAATAATTCTGAGTAATAGTTATGGTAAATAACCCACCGAAGAATAACACACCCACATTTGTTAATTAATTAAAATAAAAAGTAAAAAAAAAAACAAATTAATCGATTAATATAGGCGGAATTTCAACGAAAGTAAAACGAAATTTGCAACAATGGCAAAAAAAAAACATTATCAACAACCGTAAGAAACGTTGATAGAAGTAATGTAAAAACGTTAAATCAACTTAACTTAACTAAGCTAAAATTTTGAACGTAGTTTTACTAAATATAAACACACATCATACATCAGTAACACCATATTGTGGTGGCTTGGTAGTTGAAAATATTTTTTTTTTCTTGTTTAATGTTTGTGCTCATTATATATACGGTAATTTGATACTTTTGTTTGCATCCATCTCATTTTAGAAGGTTTTTTTGTTGTTGTTGTTGCTGTTGTTAAGTTTATATTCTGTTATGTTGTTCAGTTGTTCACTATGTTTGTTATATTATGCTATATGCTTTAAATGTTTTTTCTTTTTTTTGGTTTTTGTTTCTGTGCCTTTCGCCTTTTTGTATTTTATCAATGGTTTCATATGTGTATTGGTTTGTTTACTTAATCTTCCTCTGGTACTCGTCCAATTTTATTCTTTTATCATGGTTTTAATTGATTATTTCTGAAATATAATTTATCTTAGATTGAAGATAGTGATAAAACGAAATAATACTTTGGACCGGTACAAGTGTAACCCTGGGTACTTTAAATTTTTCAGGATGGTTATAATCTCCGAGCTTACGGTTGAGTAACCAGACTATTGTGTTGGTACTGACTAACCTTTGTTAGGCACTAATTATTCTCAAATGTACAAAAAACATAATTAAACCGGTTAGCATTGAATATAAGAAAAATCATCCCTTAAATCTTTGTTGTTCGCTTCTTGTATTACCTTTCATTCAATTTTTACCTTCGTTTTTGTATTTTCTTTCCAAGTTTGCACAGATTAACCGATAGTTAAATATCAGATTGATTTAACTGATAATTTTGATGAAGGATCCGAATTCTTTTTTTTTTTTCATTTTCATTTTCAGTGTCGGTGTATTTAAATGATACAAAAATAATTTTTTGTTTGTTGATAAAACGAATAAACGATTATCCCTGTGATCATTTTAATTTGATGATCTTTTTTTTTTCATTTTACATAGATTTGTTATCCTTTAAATAAGTTACCTGGATCTACAGATTATTTCTTTTAAGATAAACTATTTATGCGCTTTTTTGAATTTTTTTTGCTACAATAGTATTCAAGTTAAATAAGATCAAGGGTTTAGAAATTTCTTTTCTTTAATTTTTTAATGTACTTTTTGCAAATTAGGGAAAATTATTATTTACGATTGGGTATGTATGGAAAATATAAAAAAAAAACACATACAAATCGAATGAAAGAGGTAAACGTTAATGCTTATCTAGATCTGAAATGAATACCATCTGGATTGTCATTTTTAGCAAAACCAAGTTTTTTTGTCATGGTATTAGCGATTTATTCTTCTTGGATGCTCTTTTTCATTATTGCTTTATAATATGGGAATAATAATCCTTGGGAATAACTATCATTATGTTTACAACATTAAAACTATTTCAAATGAATCATTGAGGAGTCGATAGAAATTTCGACCTTTAAAGTGAGTAAATTTTGAAAAAAACTGTTTATTTAGGAAGTCACGACGTTGGATATTTGTTCAGTTTTCATATTTTTTGCAAAATATTTTCACTCTACCATATAACACAAAAAATAAATGATGGGTAAGATGTACGATAGGTGGTATAGAGTTTTCCAGAATGTCAAGAAAATTAGGATTTAATAAACATTATTTCATATGATTCTTTTGAGATATTGCCATGATTGGGGAGATGGGTTAAGGAGTTCAAGGACTAAAAGGTGCAGAATCGCACTGCAAATTCAATTAAAAATCTCAGATAAGTTAGATTCATTGAAATTTACTTTTGTAAGGTGGTGAATTTTCAATTTTATTTAGAAATTTAGCTATAGGTACTGCTCCAAAAAGTGATTTAGGGATTTTATGGTTTTACAGTAGCCTACAGTTGAACAGTAATAATTAGCTCAGAACCACCATGAGCTCATTATTAACCAATTTGAATCCTAGATTCTTTAAATTCAAAGTCCTGAAAACGCAGAATCAATCAAATGTTTAAGTTTTAAAAGAAGAGCAAACATTTTTTTGGAGACTTTTTGGACACACCATCTATTTTCCACATATATTACTAACCAAAATGACCAATGATAATATTTAGTTGCGACGATTATAATCTAAACAAAATAAATAAAAATTTGTATTTTCAAATTGCTGCACTACCAGCAACAACAACTAAGTATAACAACTTTGGCGCTTGTCCTTTTTTGTTTCTCTCTTCATTTTGTTCAATAATTTGCTTCAATGAACTTCACATCGGATTAAATTTAACAAAAAAAAAAAAAAAATTATTTAAAAAAAAAAATGTTTATAAAGTGTTGTGTCTGGTCTATAGCTTTAATTTTTTTCTTATTTTTTTAAATTTTAATACGATAATCAGGGTTGGGTAAAGGAAGCCAAGTGAATACTTGAAAGAATAAAACAAAAAAATATGTTTTTATGTGAAATGATGACAGGTTCTGGTAAGAAGACGGTAGGTAAATGATAGATAGAAGAACATCGCATAAGGGTTACGTAATCGAAAACGCAACATTCCCGTAAAGTAACTGCGTTACTGTCTGTAACGAACCATTCAAAATAAACTTTTATGTTTTCCAATTTAACAAACAAAAAAAAAAATTTTTTTTCTTAAAATTTAAATGAAGAGAAAATTTTTATTTAACATTTTTTAACCCAGATGTTATCAAAACGAACGATGGTGGTGGCATTGGATAGTTAAAACGGCGGGCGATCACATTTCTTATTTGGAAAAATTCTTTCTATTCGTGTTTTTGTTTTTTATTTTGTTGGATTATCGGTTTGAAAAAGAATTCAACAAAGATATGGTGGATTCCATGCATTTTACATTTATTTTTGTTTTGGTTTAGGTTTTTTATTAGAAAATTAAATTTTTTATTTTGTAATCACCCGCAATATTTTCTGTATAAGAAAAAATTAATTTTAATCCTCGGATGATTTTTTGTTGGTTGACACATTTTCATCGAACTTAAACTTTTTTTTTTAAACCTAAATAAGTTGGGGTAAATTTTGCTTAAAACCCAGTAAATTGCATTTCATTCGCCATGAATTTAGTTTTATTTCGCGTCAGTAAAGGATTGGAGGCACGGCAAGGTTCAGAATAAATGCGTCTTAAAATTTAAGTTGTTTGTTTTAATATGTGGGAATTAAGTAAAATCTTATAACCGAGAAATTTCGGGAGAACCGAGACTAACACTTCCTAATAAAGTTCAGCTTTTAACGAAGTTATTTCTTAGAGGGTACTTCACTAAATAATTTTAGGAGTATCGTAGAAAAGAGCCAACATTCTTGTCCGTGAAATAAATATGCAATCCTGTGTTGTCTCGAAATCGTCACTAAACTTCACGAGTCTTCAAGCATAAAGTGTTAATCAATAAAAAAATTCTTAAATTTCGCTAGTTTTTACTCAGTAAAGAATTATTATCATACAAACTCAAAATACAAAACTACTGGATTAGTACCAAGAACTAAACATACGAAGGCTGCCGTCAAGACACTTAAAACAACAATTCATTTGTTTATTAAAAAAAAAAGTTTCTTCCTTATTTCCGTCGGTAACCCAAAAAAAAAAATCAAACCGACCAACAATCAAGCATCTGTATAATGATTTGTTTGTTTAGGTCAAGTGGACCCAAATAGTATTTTTTCATTTTTGACTTCTTCACGACGTTTCGTTTATTTTCTTTTTATTTTATTTCATTTAGTTAACCAATTTAGATTATGATAAAGTAATGAAAAAAAAATGGGTTAAGTCGAAGGACTTAGCGCTCAACCATCACCATCAACGAATCGTAGAGTTTTTTTTCACATATGTAAAACGAGTTTCTTTGGAGAGAAAACTAAAATTCTTTAAAACCGCAAAATGTTTTTTTTTTTTACCAATAACAAAACCTTATGTCAAGTTATAAACAGGAAAAAAGGATTTAAAAGTAAACAACATTTGTTTGTGCCTGTGAGATATTTTCTTTCTTTTTTTTTTGCTTCGAAATTATGAATGTTTTAAAAAAAATTTCTTGTTTGTCTTTTATTAATAAAAACTAACCTCAAGTAGTAAACAAAACAAAAAAATGACCATTGCTGCCAAAAATATGTAAATAATGGAGAAAAAAAAACTTACTCTTTATGTTCTGCCGCCCTATCACGCTGTCGTCGATTTTTAAACCAATTCGAAACCTTTTTTTTTTTTGGAAAGAGAAAACAGAGAAAATTATATTAATTTATTTAATTAAAAACAAAAAATAGGGAATAGATGCCTACTTGTGTCGTTGTTAATCCAGTTGCCTCTGCTAATTCTCGTTTTTCACGTGGCGATGGATATGGATTGTGACCGTACCAATCTCGTAGCACCGATCGTGATTTTTCCTAAAATGAAATTATTTTTTTTTTTACTAATTATTTGTCTTTACCTTTGCCTAATTTAAAATTTTAAAAGGAAATAATTAAGACCCCGTAACCTTTGTTTAAAGTTAATCGAAAAAAAGACTTTCGATGACTGTTTTAATGAATGTTTTGTTAGTCATCAAACTCGCAAATATCTTGATTGGAAGTGTGAGTAATCATTAGACTTGACAGTAACCTGAGGAATATTTAGCTGTCGTAATGTAAAAGAAATTGCAATGCCTTCAAAGTTAAAATCAGAAGAAAAAAGCTTAAAAACTTGTTAAAGGGTTCTGCGTTAAATAAAACAACGATGTCACCCGCAAAAATGTTGACAGCAAAACTCAGTAGATCATACAGAATATCACAATGCAACAAATAATTTAAAAATTCTATAAAAACCTTAAATTCCACGATACCATTCAAAACGAAATTACGAACCAAAATTCTTTGCCCATTTATGGTAAATTTCAGCTAAAAACAAAAAAAAACCCGTTTGTAGCATACGATTCCAATCGATAATTAAACTATTTAATCATAATTTGAATTAATTTTGTTTGTTATGTTTTTTCATTATTAAAAATAAACAAATAAATCTATAAAACCTGATCACAAAATCACGTTAAATAATAATAAAATTAAAATATGAAAAAAAAAAAAATGATCGATAATATAGAAACAGTTCCGAAACATCAAATTTAATAAATCATAAACATGTATTCATGTTTAATTTGTTAATTTTTTATTTATTAACAGTGGTTTCGTGAATTTAAATTTAGAGGACTGCGATTTATTGGTTGTGTAATAACTTTTGAATGTGTTTGAAATAAAAATTGTTGAAATTGGCAGTAAAAACTAGCAGCCAATGCAAAGCTAAGCTATTGGTTTTCCGGAGGAGTTCTGTTTTGTGGTTAAAAGAAAGGTTTTTATATAGAGTTATGAATTTATGGGGTTTGCAACTTAAATTTTAATAATATTTGGGAAAAAGTTAGTGTAAAGACCATTTAGATTAGTTTTCAGGAGAAAGGTTAAAATTTTAAACTATTAGCGCTGATTCATTACTAATGTTTAAGTCAGTAGTTCGCGGATTCAGAAGATAATAATTATCCACTACAAAAATCTTAAATAAATAAATATTATTCCAACGAACTCATTAAAGTGTCATGTCCCAGAAACAACAAAATAAAATAAAAATCTCAGGTGAATTGTAACAAACAAACAAAACACACATAACTGAGACGTGACTGTTTATTTTTATTATCATTTTTAATATTTATATGTTTTTTTTTTAGAAATTTAAACATAAATAATAATTTGTGTTAATTTTTATTATAATTTAATAAACAAGCAATAAAATGAAGAAAGAGGAAAATAACATAAAATTCTCTTATAAACAAACAGATAAACATGAATAAAAATTAATAATTTCACGTTGTTTTGTCAAAAAAAAGAAAAAAAAAAAAAAGAAAAAGATTTATGGACACTTTTGATAAGTTAATTTAATTATTTTTAAGTATTTTATTGGTGGTTTGCTATTGCCATAATAATTTTGTTAACTTAAACTAGCTACGACTTCGGGAGTCTTTTCTACCAAAGTCATAAATGTTTTTAAGCAACTATTCGTGATACGGAGTCATTGTTACTTTATTCAGTGGAGATTTTTCTGTGGTATTGAAATTTAAAGATATTTTTAGACGTGAATATCCTGAATACCTTAGCGTGTTATCTAGATCCACATATGGTAGAGCTACTAATAGTCACGATAAGATCTTTAAACGACTCTTCAGTTGTAAAATATAGAACTAGACTTCCTAAATCAATCTATAAACATCTTTTTTGTTCAGGAAACAATTATTTTAGATTAAAAGACAAATCCGCATAGTGATTCAAGTTCTACATAAACTATTTGAGAAATAAGAATGCAGTTTCCAAAGGAACTAAACACACTTTTAGTAGAATTAGTAAATGAGCCAACGCCTAATTCTTTTTTTTAAGTAATCCAATACACGTTGCAGAAACATTAAATTATCGTGAATAAATGGAATTTTCACTTCTCGATAAGAAGAGAAATCTCCCAAAGTTTGCTTTTTTAGCAAAAATTAACCCAAAATAAAAATAACAAAAATTTACCCCTTTTTCGAATTCCTCAAAAAATAGTTAAAATTAAATAAATAAATGAACAAAATATGGTTTCACTTGTAAAATATCCTTAAAATAAAAACATACATACAAAAATCGAAAATTATTGTATCAAACTTGACCTAACCTTCTAAGAATTATTCGATATATATAAAAAAGCAAAGGGAAAATAACTAAACAAAACAAAAAAAAAAAAAAATCCAACGTAATCAAAACGTTACAAAACGAAGCCCTAAAAGAAATATTTTTCATTAGATACGATTTAGAACCAATAAAGTTAGACAAAAATGTTTTATGATTAGAGAAAACTTCGTGTTAATTTTACAGATACTACGTGAAAATATAATTTGTAACACAGTTCCTGAATTAATTTCATTATCGAACCAGTTTATTAGTTTAAACAAACATTTATCTATGTAAATATTTTTTTTTTTTACCTTAAAACAGTAGCTAGTCTCCTCACCATCCCATATTGTACGTGGCAATGGATATTTACGTCTAACTCTATACTTTCCAACAGCACCTAGTGGTCTTCCACGCGTTTTTTCGGATTCTATATAATGCGCTAAAAAATAATAATATAGAAAAATAATTAAAATTAAATTTGTTTGTGTATTAAACAAAGGTAAATGGAAAGTAAAAGTTTCTATTTGTTAAAGAAATAATATGTAAAGGTTAGGGTCGCGTACACTCATTTCAATTCATTTTCTTTTCTACATTTTTACACGGAAGACTGTTTTTTTTTTAAATAATTTATGAAAGAGTGGCGAATTATGAAGTAAGTTTTATCGGGTTTCTATAAACAAAGATTTTGCATAAAATCAGCTCAAAAGCTTTAAATGTACTTTCTGTTACAAGAAAGAAAGATTTTTTTTTATAAGTGTCATTACTTTAGAAACTGTTTTGGAAGTGATAACTCAAAAGTTTATTTGTTATCCTATAAGTTCTCGTCTGAATTTTATCCGGAATCCTAAAAACGTTTGGGTATTTCTTTGGTTGTGTTTACTAGCAAAATACGCGTTAAACCGAAAAAGTCTCCAAATATTGATAAAAATTAAATATTAAAAAATTCTTCTTCTTACCTTCAAGCCACAGCCTCTGTAATTTTGAATGATTATTTGGTGCAAATTGATGATTTTCTAGTAAATGATATAATTCCTTAAAATTATTTCGTTTAAATGCAACAACAGCTTTTGCCTTTAATACAGACTCGTGTAATTGCAATTTATCACATTGTGGTAATGACCATAAAAAACGTCCCAATCGTTCAATATTACCAGCTTGTTGTAACACCTTTAATAAATAAATAAATAAATAAATTAATTAATGAAAAATATAGAAAAAAAAAATATTTGATTATTTCTAACCTCACAAACACAAGCTACTTGCTCTTGTGTAAATCCAAAGCTAGGTAATGGTTCACGATTATCACTCGATGGTGTTGTTGCACCATTCTGTCCGATAGACACTGATGTTATATTATTATTATCACTAATTGAATTATTATTATTATTATTATGTAGGCTACCACCACCCGGACTATATGGTGGTGTATGTTGCGGTGCACGTCCACCACTACTCACTGATAAATCATAAAAATCTGTCGCTGGATGTTGCAGCATTATGCTGTTTGATAATTTATTTCTATTGTGTGCGGATTTTATTTCAATATTCAACATTTGTAAATGAAATTTTTTTTTGGTTATTGATTGATTGTTTTTGTATTTTATTGTTTTTATCTTCTAATTAATTAATTAAAAAATTTTTCATCTAACATAACCACAATTGTAGTTACAACACCAACAACTTCTACTGCACTCAGAAATCATTTCTTAAAAACAAAAAATTTGTTTTCCCTGTTACTTTTTTCACTTTAACACAACCTATATTAAATTAAAATAAAAAATTAAATCTCTTCGACCTGTATTGTGTCACAATTAACTGAAATTTAATATAATTAGGACAAAAATTAAAATTTAATTTATTTTATACTTTGAAAGTACCACGCAATTAAGGTTTTTTTAATTAATTAATTACTTAAAGTCACTCAAAATCACCATTCGAGGGTACGGTAACTCTAATAAAACTCCGTAAACTCATGGTTTTTTTTTTTTAAGTGAAATTACACACTTGAAAGATAAATTCCTTTAACTCCAAGGAATTTTAATTAAAAATTTTTCATACAGAATACACACTCTCAACAGAGAAATAAATTAAAAAAAAAATAATACAAAATTTTAAACTACGACTTAAGTATAAAATTGAATGCATAACCTGCACATTTCTAATAATATAGAAAGTTAAATAAACAAATAAAAAAAAATGCATTTAATTAATTATTGCGCATAGTGTAACAATTTTATAAAAATGAAAGTAAGATACTATGTTAGATGAGCTGAGTATTGTACTTGTTTTTACGACAAGTGTAATAAAAATGTAAATTTGAAAGGAATTGATATTATTTACATCGTTTTAGAAAAGTAAATTTATTAGCGGGACTCTACGTAATCTACTTGAATCTCAATCATTGTGAAATTAGACTGAGAATACAAAATAGAAATTATTCAACTGGATAAATTCCAAAATCATCTAAATTTAATCAAAAATTCCACAAATTTCTCATAAACAATTCGTTTTCAAACTTATTTGTCAAAAAAAAAGTTCATTTTAAACAATATTTGTCACAAACAATTAATAATTAAACATTTGTGTCACAAAGAGTTAATTTTAAAGCATCTGTTGCAAACAGTTTTTTTTAAAGCATGTCTATCATTAACAGTTAATTTTACAGCATATTTGTTGGAAATTGTTTATTTTAAAGCACAATTGTCACAAGCAGTTCACTGTAGAGCATATTTATCAAAAACAAATATTTTTATAACATTTTTGTCACAAACAGTTCATTTTTAAGCATATCTGTAGCACTGATTTAATTTTCAACCATATCAGTCGCAAAAAGTTAATTTTAAAGCATATCTGTCATAAACAATTAGTTTTTTTTAAACATATTCGTTACAAACAGTTTGTGTTTTAGCACATTTGTCATAAATTATAAACCAAACCATACAAATTAATGAAAATTAAATGATTTTTAAGCAAAAAAGACCCAATAATATTGCACAAAAATATCTAATAAAATATATAATGAAAAATACAAAACGTCACACAAAATCAAATAATAATTACTTTATAACTTGTCACAAATAAGTATTACAACGAAGAACAAAAAAAAATTCCAATAAATTTTCGCTACGTTGCTTGTATCATTAAACCAAAAAATACAAATTTCCACATTTTCAGTGTATTTTTAGTGGGATTTTCATTTGTATTTTCCATTCTACACAAACCAACGCAAATTTTTCTTCTTGTTTTATTATAATTTGTGATCGTCGTCGTTGTCTTCGTTTCGACAAAAATAAATTAAAAAAATATTGTTTTTTTTTATACGTATAAGATTTCATCTAAAAATAATTTTTTTTTTCCTCATCTCTCTTCTAATATTTTTGAGAGAAAAATCGTAGAAATAAAGGAGATATAAATTTTCTGCTTTGTTGTTTAAACTTGACCGAATATAAGGCGAAGTATTTTATTTTTAATTTCTTCTGAAAATTACTACAGGCACGATTCGATTAATGCATTAATCAATTGGTTCTTGAATTTGATTTTTACACTAAAAGTTTTGGAAAATTGTTCACGATTTACGCTAAAGTAAGGCCTGTACAGCCTTTAATTTATAAGACAAAATCTGTTTAAGTATATTAAAATCCGTTGTCTGTATTGCAAGTTTTTAAGAAATTTTTATTTTTACTACAAGGCTATATGTCGTTTTGATAGTTTTTGTTTAGAATATTTATCCTTATGCAACTATAACTATTATTATAGCAGAGAAAGCTTATATTCTATGCAACTCATTAAAATTCGAGCCCGGAAATACTTTGTTAAAATATCAAACTGACCGTAAGAATCCAAAATAATTTCTACAGACTAACTAGACTATAGAATAAAACCAAAATTTCTGTGAATTTATAATACAAATTCAAACAAAACCCACCAAATTCGATAATAATTTTACTTTAATTTCACTGCAATTTCGATTGCATCGCGAGAGTAATTTGATCACAACTAAAAGTCAAAAAACGAAAAAATCATTGAAAAACGATAAAAAACAAAATTTTATTTTTTTATTAAAAAGTTGCATAAGAAATTTAGCAAAATAGAGTTAAAAAAAAATTGAAACCCAGGGACAAAATAAATTTTCATTCTCTCTTGAAATGTTTGATTCTTAATAATAACACGAGATATTTGTAATACAAAGCGCGATGTGTGTTAAATTTCATCTCAATTTAAATTTTTCTTTTATTTTTTTTTAAATTTTATTTTTTATTAAAATAGATTTTTTGTTTTTTTGGCAAACCTCCAAAAAAAATTTTGTATCTCGCACGCTATTACTCCTATAATATGATTGTATTTAGATGCGCAATGTTGTGGTTTTCTTTAATGCATTTGTATTGAGTAAACTTGCGCACGAGGATTAGATATTTCTTTTGCCTTTAAAAATGTTGTAATATTCTCAAAAAAATCGTTTTGATTTCATCATTTAATGTCTTGTGTTGCTTTATAAATTTTATTTAAAATGTAATTTCGCTGCCAGATATTTAATATTTTGAAAATATGAAATCGTTGATGAATGAAATATTAAAAGAAAATTTTTTTCTAGATAAATTCTCCACATTTTTATTGATCTTGATGAAATGCTGAACAAAAAATTACAAAGTAAACCGGAAATTAATTAAAATATAAAGCGAATATCATCCAAAAGTCATACATGGATTATTTTTCAATTAATTAATTTTAATTTTGAAAACTTTTCTAGATAGTCCAGAAGTGGGACCAGAACCACAATAATTCCAAATTAAAATTCAAAAAGACTTAAATATAATTTAAAAGAATTTTATTTTAAAAATCTCTCCAAACAATTAACAAAAATTAATTTAAGTCACTTTTGATGATGGCTTTAACGAAAAAACAAATGGAAATATTATTTCACCGGTAAATAAGATAAATCTACAAAATAGCCGTCGGTGTTTTATACGGATTAACATAATAAACACTTAAAATCAACAAAATGCATAAATTAAAAAAATAACAAACAACCAAAAAAAAAACGTCTTAAATCAACACGTTATGCTGTAATTATTATTTTTGATAATAATTTTGTGCTTTTTTTATTTTTTTTTTTTACTTAAAGTGACTTAATTTATATTGTAGCTAATTAACACGTTTCATATTAAAAAACAAAACCAAAAACAAAAAAAACATAAACAATGTTAAGCACTTAACTCACATTGGCTAACTTAAGCACTTAATTTTTTTAAGTTGAACTTTAAAGTCTTATCACTTAATTCACAATTTTTTTTTTTTTTTTGTAGATTTAAGTACTTAATAATTTCTTTTGTTTTCCCCTGTTTTTACACGATTATTATAATAATAAATTCACTTTAAAAGTTTACGTTGTGTCATTTATTTCTTGCATTTTAATCCGCTGATGATTTTTTTTGTTGTTGTTTTTATGCTTTTGATGCTTTGAACATATATATTACGTCATTTATGATTTTATTATACATTTTTTTGTTATCTTAAGTCTATTAAGTGACTTTAATTTATTAAAAAATAGAGGATATTAGGAGAAAGATATATATTTTTTGGTTAAGTTTTAGATTGATTGTTGATACTCAGGGGTATAAATAGTATAAGTAATCCAATTTAGTGTTTTTAAAAGTCATTTATCGATGTTTTTAACTTAGTTGATCCTGAATTGATCATAAAAATATATAGAACAGAAATTTGACCATTAAACCATTAAAACACTGCGTTCTAAAAGAACTGATGGCTGAAGAAGTAGTGGCTTTTCTTTAACTTGAAATAGTTGTTTTACTATAGCGTTTGCATTTGATTGTAAAAAATCCATAAGTAGGTTCCATTGGTGTTTTTTGTAACAAAGTGCATATAGAAGCAGCAGTTCAAACAACAATTTTAAGATTTTTGATGAAATTTAATTTGCAAATCATGATATTTAGTTACAGGAACAATTTTTCGAAATGGACCACACTGATTAATTTATTTTATGATCAATGCAGTATTATGTAGTGCCTTTAACCGTTCTATGTATGTATGTGGCAATTGAAAAGTATTTCGCAACACACCGTATGTTTGTATTGATTTTAATTATAAATCAGTAATAGCAACTAATGAAATTTAATATCAAACATTTTCTATATTTTTCTTTCTTGTTTATATATATATATATAATATAATTAAATTTAGAGCACAACCAAGCCACACACAATCATATAGAATTTTTTTTTTAAATAAATTTTCTAACACTCATCTGATGAATTTTGTAAAGCATTCACAAATCAACAGCGAAATATGTGAAAAACCTCATCAGCATTGAAAAATAGAGAAAATAAAAATAAAATGAAGGAGAAGCTGAAGAAGAAGTAAAACCTCACACACAGAGATTAATAAACAAAATAGAATAAAAAAAAAAACGCGGAACGACGAATTTAAGATTAAAAAAAAAAAAATAATAATAAAAAAAACAAGCGAATATCGTAACCAACATTAAATAAATAAATAAATTAAAAAAAAAAAATTAGATGATGGTAATATGATATGATGAACGAGTTTTGAATAATAAATTTAAAAAAAAATGTTTTGTTTTTATTCAAAATTGAAACAACAAAAAAAAATTTTTTTTTGCTAAAAATGTAACATAAAATGTAAGAGAGAACACTGTGTACAATTTAATTAACAGCGCAATCGATCGACAAAAATAATTTTACAGATGGTACTTTAAACAGTAGGTTTAATGCAAATAACCCTAGTAAAAAGAAATATTTCCAAGCATTTCCTACGTATTGCCAGGGAAATTCAATAAAAACTAACATTTGGAGACTTTTTTAAAATTGATCTAAACTCATTTAAGCTTGTTTATTCAGTAAAAAATAGTTTTTACAATAAATCATTAACAAAAAAGAAATCTGTCAAAATTAAGATGGAATGGAGTCAGGAGAAACCCGGTATAATCTTTAGAATGATTTTGAAATGAATCCAAAAGAGCAAAAGAATAAATTTCTTTCCATTACAGAGCTTAGAAAGAAGAACTCCTGAACACATATTATTATCCTATGGAAATCATCTTGAAATTTTGGAATATTGAATACAAATCAGTAAGAAATGACATCGTATTAATCTGCCCTATAGAAACAACGTACAAGCAAAACCCAAAAACTAAATTTTAGTAATAAACTAAAACTATAAACACATTTTCGCGTCTTTAAACTCAAAATTTATCGCTTAACACGCCTAGTCTAATGCATTTATAGCATTTTTGCACTAGTAATCGCATTTTATGATTAAAAGGACGAAAATTTGCTGATCAATGAGACATTTTAAGCTTCTTCAATCATCACTCACACGATTAATAATTAATTATCTTCTAAAATCCTCTTAAAATCCTAAAACGCAATAAAATACTAATTTTCAACAAAATTTCCACAGTTCAGTTGTTTATATAGACACACAACACTGATTATGATTAATATTCGCTGATTCCATTGATTTTATCTTATTTTCAAGTATTAAAAACAAAAAAAGAAATTAGAACGTCATTTATCCCTTTATTTATTATAGATAACATACACCCACACAAGAAATAAATTCTTCTATCGATCAAATTTTAGTGAAAAATAAACAAAAATTATGCTTATAACGATAGATAATTATTTAGTTTTTTTTATATATATTTAACAACCTCTTTCTTATTTTATATCCAAAATTAATTAATAAAATTCACTTTAGTATAACCCTACACAGATTAAAAACAAAAAAAAAAAAAACTGCGAAATCACTGCACTGTTATAACTGGTATACATTTTTTATTCCATTCCAGTGTAATAATGACTAGAACTTTTCACTTAAAACAATTAAATAATATAAATTATTATTTAATAACAAAATAACACAAAAATTAAATAAATAAAAACAAAAACAAAAAAAAATGTTAATTCTTCTCGCTTATAAAACATTCGTTACATACACGCCGGCCAACTACGATCAACTGATATTTTCAAAATAAAATTCAATCGAACAGACCGTGTTGTTGTCGGATGTCGATATAACTAGTTAAACTCCTCACTCTAATGATTATTCTAAAAAGAATCATTTTTTTTTTGTTTTGTTCCTCTTTTAAACTTTTTTTTTTGTGTAGAAATACTTGTTATTGTGGTTGTTGTATAGGCTAAATATTCCTTTTAAGCTTAAGCTAAGTAACGATAATTTTGATGTAAGCTACGATTCTGTTGTTTTTTTTTGTCTTTTGCTGGGTTTTTGTTTCATTATTTTGATTTTAATGAATGAACATGCAGTTTGTTTAACGTCAGTTCATTCATTTTGAATTTTGTTTACGAATTTTTTCTACCCTCGCCTTATAATCGAGCAAACAAAGAGATATAATAAGAGGGAAAAACTGGAGAACAAACGGAAAACACCTTTATCACCTTAATTAAAATATTAAAAAATTTTTTAATAACCACAAACTGACATAAATTATTTCAATGAAAAATAAGAAAAAAGAACAAACAAAAAAAAAACTAAAAAAAAACCAGCAACCAATCACATTGCAAATGCATTGCGCAATTTTTATAGGCGGAGTCAATAATAATAATGGGGGAAATATAAAGGTAAATTCAACTTATATTCAATTGGTTGATTGTGCTTTTTACGACTTGATTGTCCTTTTTTATTTTTTTATTATTATTATTATTATTGTTAAGTTTCTCCATTAATACAAAAAAAAAGAAGATAAATTTCCACCGCAAACAATAAGAGTTTATTGTATGTCAGTGGCGGCATTTAATTAAAACCCTTTACGGTTGTGCTTTTTAGTAGAGCACATTTTCTCCCTTATATAACATTTTGTTGGGTTGTTTTCCCAGTTTAAAACACTTTGTTAGTCGAAACAAGGGAATTTGGCTAAAAATCCTTGTTTTTTGTATGAAAACATTTACATACCATGAGTTTAACGTAAAATTAACCGATTATGCTTCCAGTTTATATCGAAATTATTTAAAAAACGCGACAATTTTTATTGGAATGTTAGTAGCAACAACGATGGTATTTAACACCCATACAAAAAACATCTTTAAACTATGGTTTAATACATCATCGATGTATTACCAGATACTTTTGTGGAAGACTGCTTTGTAATGAATCTATCTTCTAACAGTATTGAGACAATTGAACACGAATAATTGCTTTTATCCAGAGTCTATCATCAAGGTCCTATTCCTATGAAGCAAATTAGTCGCTAGATGCAAGGTTTGTGCATTGACAATGCAATTAAATTGCAAAAAAGAGGAAATTTGTAGAAAATCTGTTTGCGACGGCACTTTTTTCGCTTTTAAATTCAACATAACTTTCCGTGTTGAATAACAAAGTCTTCAGCCTCTAATCTAATCTATAAAATGCCTTAAGGCTTTCTAATCCACGTTTCAACGATACACATTTTAGAAGAATCAACTAGCTGATGCTACTTGTTCTACTTATGCGGTTACGATTAAATAAATTAAAAGCAGCATAAAAGCTTTACCAGCAATATTAATCATTAAAAAGAAAAAAAATCAATTAAATTACAAGAAAACATGAAAATTTAATGCAATCATAACGAATTAATGTAATAAATATTTTTCTTTTCTTATTTATTTAATTAATAATCAATAAATTTAACAATTGGTGTAATTTTTGCAAATAAGACTGCATAAAACTACCAATTACATGATACTAAATCATAATTTATATATTTTTTTCATTTTTCTGTTATATTCATTCTATTCATTCCTCTTATTATACTACGTTTTGTAAACACAAATTTATCTGATTAAAACATATAAATACTAGGTGAAAATATCGTGAAATATTTAATAATAATAATAATTATAATAAAACAACTCTCAAAGGAGTTTTAGATGCATTAAATTGTTTTTTTTTTTACAGTTGTACAGAATGATTTATTAACACTAAACACTAAACACGTTTTAATGTTTTTATTGTGTTTATGCAATTTTAGTACATGATTTACCTTTATGTTTTCCTTACATTGGAAATAAATTTTATTTTTAAGCGATTATTGAATATTTATTTAAAGAAAATTAATTTTATTTAATTATGGTGGTTTAGTGTAATTTTAACTAGTAAACCAGTTCTCAACCAGTGATTCTTAACACTTATTTGTATAATTGCAGAAAGTATGCTAAAAGCATTTCTTTTGGTCATGACTCCGTAGTGTTGTTGGTTCGTAGCCGGTGCACAGACAATATTTATTGCTTCAAATTCGAATTGAATTGAAAAACTCCGATATTATCTGGTTGTTCGAGTGATTTTATGTCTTTTTTTGGTATTGCACAAAATGAACTATTTTATTATTATTAGAAAACGTCGAGGATTCACCACTTGAAGATTATACGACCAAGAAAAAACGATGACTTGCTACCTTTTAGTAAACAAATCAATTTTTTTCATTCACTTTACAATGAGGAATTTACTATAAAAACGATATAGGCTACTGTTGCAGCTTCTGAATATTTTTTTTTGTGTTACCAAAACAACTATTTCATGCCATGTTATTATGTTTTTATTAAGAAATAGGTATAAGGCATTTGTAATAAGTGGTTCTTCTACATAGTGTAACGAATGCTTTATTTTCTTTATTAAATATTCGGGTTACACCTAGGCCAGGTTGGCATGGCGTTTAAAAGGTTAAAGATTAATTAAATTGAATCTTTCATTCTTTTTATGCTTATTTAAATAATAAAAATTATGACTTAAATTAAAGCTTTGGGTATTTAGTTATTATTTAATTTGGGTACATTTTTTTTTTTTTTTTTGCTTTAGACTACCAAGAAACGTAACCTTATGCCACTCGTTACAATGTTGTTGCTCAAGTTCCACCAAATGCACATAATTTTGTAAGTCACAACTGATTTAAAAAAAAACAGTAAAACTCTTTCGAAAACAATTTAGGAAGCACTGAGAATGCATCAAACTTTAACAAAAAAAAAAGAATTTCTTTAAATATCTTTCAGCCTATACTTTGTAAAATGTCTAATAAATTAATAACAATGTGTTACAGTATTAATAATTTATATATTTATTCTTTAGTTCTACACTATAATTTCACTCTTTCTCTAGACTTATATATAATTTAAATTCTGCAGAAATTGTGTTACCCTATCGTATAGGATAAGGTGTTTAATTGAATATAAAAAACATAAAATTGATTTATTTATCAATAAATGTACAATGGAAACGTTTAAGTAATTATTTCTTTTTTGGTTTAGCTGATTGTTTTTCTTTTTATTATTAAATTCTAGGTGTCTATAGTAATGAATTATTATTGTTTAACAGAGTTTATGCATATGCGAGTGATTTTTATTTACGAAGGTGTTTATTCCCTTTTTAAACATTTTATTTATTTATTTTTTGTTTTCATCGATTTATCATAATTTGTTCTGTTTTGTTGATTAAATTATTTTTCTAATATGGCTTAAGCAGACACTTTTTTATTATAAATGACTTAAGTTGCGGATATATGTAATGGTTTTTTGAAGATAATTGGTTAGAATTTATAACGTAGTGTCTAACTATGAATGGCCTTAGTATCATGACAATTTTAAGCATTTGTGGACGTTAGTTTTTAAATGATTGTATATTTAATTTGGAAGGGAAGATGAAGGGTGAATGAAAAAGTTGTTGTCTAGTAAAGTCCATACATACAAAAATTAATTTACTTCGATTTTTTTTACTAATAATTTATCTAGGATGTTAGATCTCTCTCACTTCTAGAATTAACAATTTTTCATCTTCATTTAAAGCTTTTATTCAAGTAAATAACAGAAGAATAATAACATCGAGTAAGTGCTTTTGGGATAATAAACATTGTGTGAAGTAAAGTCTAGAAAATTTATTGACAACACGATTTCTATTTCGTTAATCCTAATTTTATCGCTTCTCCTTTGTCATGATCTAGACGATTAAAATCTTCAGTTCTACAAAACTGATGTCATGCCTGATGTTTGATGATAATTTCATTGTTCTTCCTCACTGCAACGAAACCAAACTAAACGTGTAAACTCGGTTTTAATCATTGTTTTAATCAAGTTAAACAGATGGTAAATTACCAACACTTATGATTGCCTTCATATATTATTATTATTTATTTATTTCTTCACTATTTATTGATTATTAAATAAATAAAACAATAAATAATAAAATAGAATCAAATAAACTCCCAGGAAAAGCTATAATTTTTTGCATAAATTTTATAATTTTTTTTTCTTTTACTTCCAATGAATCCGCTGAATACATATAATTGATTATTATAAATATGATTTCTGTTTTATGTTTTACGGTTTTAATAATCATTAATCATAATTTTTTGTATTTTTATAATTTACAATTGAATTTATTGATTCTACCTTTAATGAATCCACATAAACGTGAATAAAATTGTAGAATTGTGGTTATGAAATTAAATTTATTATTTTATTTAAGTGTTTCATTATACCTAGATGTAAATTTATTTGCAATTAATAAATAAAAAAAATGTTGCTTGTTGGCATTAATTGTGAAATAAATCGTCGTTGCTATTTCGTAAATGGAATAATTTGGATACTACAGGTTATAGTGGATAAATTAGTCAGTCACACTTAGTTTTTAGTATAAATCCGCTTTAAATACTCTAGATCTTTCGTTTCGTACTCCAAATATATCGACGACACAATACTAAAAATAACCAAATGACTAATAGCCAACCAAAATCCCCATTGTCCCACATTCAATTCACTCTTTCAGAAGGTGCATTAATATTAAAAAAGCTTTTTACTGTAAAGGTGTAAAGAAATAAAACCAGAAATTGTAATTGAAATGCTTCTTCTGCTTTCAAAAGAATTAAAAATTTATTAAAAGAAAAAAAAAATAAAACGAGCAGAAACCACAATTCATTTCCTTTTTTTGTTTTAAAAATTTGTGGTAAGGTAATTTGTAAGGTTTTAACCAGTTTACACCGTTCTAAAGTATAAGAAATTTTTTTTTTCTTTGTTTTTATAATTGCTATGGGAAACATAAAAGTGTTTAAGATATTTTGATCCAATTGGTGGACTGTGCCATGAGTAATAAGAAACATCTAACATTGGCCAACAGCATTCAAGCTTTCATACTTACGCTTGATTTTTGAATCGTTACAGTTAGCACCGTTGATAACACATAGATCCAGGTTCGATCACATTCACGGCTTGAAAATTTTTGGATGATACTTGGCTGTGACTAATTTATAATCGTAACAAGTGGTTTTATGACGAGATCAGTTACAGTTGTTGATGATTTTTGTTAGCTATTTCCGAGCTAAACAGGCCACTTCTGAAATGTTTAATTATGCCCTCTATCCGTCCACAATTATGAACAAAATCCAAAGTTTTATTAAACCATTATTAGGGATAGTACTTTTAACATTATTTTGGGACTAAACGACATGACATTTATTTCCTCTTGAGAGCATAGGACTTCTATTAACTTCTATACGATATTAGCCAGTTCATTATTGTTTTTATGTCTTGAATATCCTGATCTTTGATTCTCTAGATATTTGAGACTCCTTGCTTTGCACAATCTGTTTTCGACATATTTAAGGTAACAGAACTCTCTACGTATTCCATTGGGTAAATCTTCAGTTTGATAGTCTACACGTGTTAATGGTATTGATAGTGGCAATCTAACATTCCTTAAAATCATTTTATTATGAAAACTAAAATAATTTTTAACGTTTAAATACAAAAACAGTTTACCGATTATTACAAACGCCCTACTTTAAAACAAATTACCTTTGTTTAAAAAAAAAGTGACCAACAATAGCAGCAACAACCACTTATAACAATAGGAGACAAATTATCTATAACGACTCATTCTAAATAACAATTGTTGATAAAAATGTAATAAAAAATCTCAATAATAATTCTCGTTGCAGTCTCTAAACAACAATTAATAAATTAGGGGGAAATTGTATTCGGAACGAATTATTTATTATTGTTTTGAAAATAAAAAGTAGGAAAAATAAGAGAAAATTTAAAACCAAGATCTTTCAATAATCACATGTCAATTTTACACAATTATAGTGAATTGTCTCAATCAATTGTTGAAATTCCTTTTAAAAACAGTAAACGAAAATGAAAACGATTTTTCACATAATTAAAAATTTATTTAGAAGAATTTTGTTACCTTTTGTAGGTGCAAATATAGTTCATCTACTAGGTTCCTCGAGTCCCTTTATTTTTGATAGCTGGAAGAAGTGCAGTCTGAACACCAATTAACTATTTTTCATGAGATCTTTACTCAGTATTCTTAAATTCAGTACCATTAAATTAGGATGGAATACGGTGAACAATAAAAATTGTCCCACGGCAGACAGAGTGAAAAGTCCAGAACTATTCGTTTGTAATTTCAGTGTAATTAGGAAAGATTCTTTAAAGTATCTGAATAATTTTTAAGAATTTTTGTAGATCATGGTTATAAACTTATAACAAACTAACTAGATTCAATCTGTTATAATAATTAATTTCCTATGTTTTCCCGGATGTAAGCAACGCGAATCCTCTAATCCAGGCTTGTCTGGTCTTATGAGTGTTTTAATGTGAAAGATTCATAGTTTTTTTTGGTGTTAGAAATCGATTATTAGCGAATTTCTTTTTATTACTTAATGTGACTTAAGACATTCTTATCGTAAAATAATGGGGCAAACATAAGTTAAAATGTACTATGCAAGCTAAATACTGCATTGCCTTTAATATTGCGCAAAACAGATTATTTTTCTTTGTTTTGATTTAATTTCCAACGTCCAGGATTTTATTATGCATTAATGCATAATTTGTAGTAAGGTCCTCTATATTTAAAATTTTTTCCATTAAAATTCCCAACTTTTACTATTGATTCTAAATTTTTCCCAAACAAACAAAGTCATCTCACAACGATAATTAATTTCATGCTGACTGTCTATTGTGTAACACTAAAAATATATAAATATGTTAATTAAAATGTTTTTTTTTTTTAATAAAAATATTTTATTACTATTTTGCCGTCATAAAAACTAAAAAAATGCTATTAACCGATGATTATTAAATATTTAAATACGATACATATGCACCTATACCATTCAATAATAGATAAAAATCAGCAATAATATTTATTTTTATTAATATTTCGATTATTATTATTATTAATAATAAATCGAAAACTATAAAAAAAGAAAATTTAATTTAATTTTATTTAGCAAATTATATTTTATTTTACAAAGAATTCTCTTATCAGTTTTGTCAAATCAAATATCATCGAAGCATAAAATCATATAAAATACGATGGCACCAGTAAGGACGGTTAAATTTCGCATTTGGTTGTCGATTATATATTTTTGTTTTTAGTTTTTGCCTATTTAAAAGGGTGATTTGTTCTTTTCCTGCTTGAGTTTTATATCTTAAAGCGTGCCTATAATGTATTTTAGAATGAAGTGGTAAAGACTTTACATTTTCAATGAACTCATGATAAGATGTTTATAACTCTTAATCATCGTGAAATCCAGCAATAATTAATTCACGGTGTTTAGGAACTATATAGAAGCTGTTTAACAAGTTAAAATTTATTAAATATTCCTGTTTGCAAAGCTATTTACAATCCATAGTTCCAATCAATAGTCTTAGAAGCATTATTTCGTAGAAGATTATAGTAGACAAATTTTGTATCATTAATACCCAAACCTGTAGCTAATTACTAATCAGTTTAATAAATATTTTCAGAAATCTTCGAAACGTCTTCATTTATCTGATTTAACAACCGTTCAGAATTCTTACCTTTTCGCCCTACGTTTAAATTTAACGTTTTATAGGGACGACATTTCCAATTGCAATTTATAAAAGTTCATTAAAAATTTGGTTTTTGCCAAAAAATACAAAAAAAAAATATGAAAATTTCCTCGTTTTTACCTTTTTGTTTATTCCAATTCTTTGTAAAAATGACTTGCAATCATGCAATCAAGACGTCGCTTGTTGGTTGTTGTTTTTTTTTTATTTAATTCTTAAAATTTTTATTATTATTCTGTCTTTGTTGACATAGACAATGAAATGTGTATGATCTTCCGTTGTTGTTTTTTTTTATTTTTTCAGATTATTCGCCATTTTGTTTGTAATTTTATTTTTTTATGCTTGTTTCCGTTATTTTGACTGAGAACAAGATAATTTCAATTAGTAATTGGTAAATGTGAGGCATTGTAATGTAATATTTGCTTTAAATTGGTATATCCAGATAGATTTATAACCAGAGACGATCTTTAACATGTTTTTAATTATTGTTATGGAATAATGGACACACAAATTGATTGTTAATGTGCACGATTACAATTAGAAGTTCACTTTGAATGTCGTCATTACCAAGGTCCATTAGTACTTTGTTTTGATATTTTTGGATAATTTACTGACTGCTTGGTTTAAAACATCCATATGAGGCTAAATATTGGCTTGTAAAAGCATCAGCTCGTTGTATGTGATTAATTGGGATTTTTTCACAAGATCCATCGCTTTCGTTTTGTCTCAAATCTCTGTTTGAGATCTAAATTCATTTCTAAATACTTTGCTGTTACTATGGTATAAGAAAATTGTTTAATACCACAGATAGTTGGTTTAGTTTTTTATTACTGTACTATTGGCATTAACAAATTAACATGATACGTATCCAGGTTTAACACGATTAAAAGAAGTCGAGGAATAATAAATCAAATCTAGAGATAGCTCCCACTCGCGGTTTGATGTAAGGATTTATACTGTTAAACTGTTTAATCCAGGGATTAATTAAATTAGCTAAACGGTGATACTGCGATACACCTTCGTTAAGTACGCCTAAATATGATAGAGTTACGCTATCCGAAAGGCTTTTTGTATTTATCCCGGCGTCAATACAAATTTATTCTTACTCGTTAAAATATTAATTAATTATTAACGCACTCTCAACACCCTGTTGTTAAAACGTAACAGGTATTGTAAAATGTCATTATCACTTTTGCCACTGTAATATGCAAATATGTACTCTAATACATGGTTCTTAAAACGACTATGTTTTGTATGAACTAATGCATACTACGTAGAAAACACTTGCATTTGCATCATTAACAGGGTATAGGTAACACTAGAGACATATTTCGACATTCTAAATCTCAATGAATATGATAACAATACTGCTGAATGAAAATGATGTGAGAATGATGTGAAAACAACATCATCAAACCGAATATGATGGAGTTTCTTTGTAGAATTCTTTAACGTAGAACTCTCCTCTAATTTTTCATGATCATACTGTAAGCTCATCAACAGAACTTCTAAACAAATCGATATCATAAAATTTAAAACAATCATTATTTCTGACACAATAATCATGCATAAAACCCATTCAAAAACGTTAACAACCAAACACAGCCACAGTAATATAATTAAGAAAAATATTTTATATTATCAGAAAACTTGCCCGACGATAACATCACACAAGAAATTTGTCAGAAAATCTTAAGTCATAATAATATGTAAATGGCTAACAATAATCAATTCAAACCACTTTAAATAATTTTATTTTTTTTTTGTTCAACGGATTAAAGAATTTTTGTCAAAAAGATAAAAATCAAGAAAAAAAAAATTAACTGACTAACAAGGCGCGAGATTTTTTTTTTTATTTTTATTTAAATCTTTATCAAATTAATTAAAAAAAATAATTTTTATTTTGTTCTCTACATGCATTCTTTCTGTTCACAAATTATCATAAATTATTCTTTTGTTGTAGTTCTATGGGCTTTAGCATAAAGATTTGAAGATTTTTATTTATTTTTTTTGTGTGTTTAAAATTAGGCCAATCAGTATGCACAAAATATGCTTTAGGGAATTTTGAAATCTTCTTTTTTGTTCTTTTCGAGTTTTTTCGATTGTATAAATAGTAGAAATGAATAGGAATTAGCAACTTTAATCACTGTGATTGCAGAAATTTAAACTAAGAATATTCTGAGGGAATTCTCGTTAATCCTAAAAAATTAATTTTCAATTCTTTAAACCGATAATATTCGCTGTCATTAAAAGTGAAAGAAACGATAAAAATTCCCATCTTGTGTGGCAACATTACACCATCTGCACAGTTGTTGTCTGTTTTATTATTATTTCGAAGTGCGTAAAGTCACATTTAAGCTCACAGTCTCAGTTTATTAATAATAATAATAATAATAATGGTGAAGAAGAAGGAATCAAAAGGAATAATGCTAATAACTAATAATAAGAAACAAGTGATAAATTTCTTTCTACAACAAGACAAACCATCAAGATTATCGATAAAAATCTTGAAAATTTATTTAATTTTCATTTTTTTTTTATTATTCTTATCTCCTGTTTTAAGCGTTTAAACGTTACACTGTTAACAGGGTTTGTTCGAATGCATATATCGTGTGAGTACAAAAGACGTAAGGAATACGTAAGAAATGTCACATAGGAGTTGTTAAATGGAATTTCTAGTGACTAATGTCATTAAAATTCCGTATTTGTTGGTAATTTCATATAAGTGATGTTTCTTAACTTATCCTTACGCCAATTGTACTCCTAATCAGTAAATACGACTTGTAGCTGATAGGACACAAAACACTAAAAAAAACAAAAATTATCCATGTTAATCGAAGGATTCTAAATTATATCAAACAGTGTAGTAAGATTAAAAACTAAGGACAAAACCACAGCACACAACAACGAGATAAGATTTTTGTTACCGCACGAGCATCTGTGTCTTTCTTTTTGTTTTTATCTTTTCTTCTTATGTTGAATTAATAAAAAAAAACAAACACAGTCGTGTGCCCAGAAACACAAACATTTTATTATCAAAAAAAACAGGTAAACAAATTTATCTCATCGTTATGTTTGGTTACACAGAAACAAAAAGCAACAACAGAAAAAAGAATTAGGAACGCAATGAATAAATAAAAACAAAATTCAAACTCTGGTTATATGGTGATAAATTTATTGTGATGCGCTCACACAAATACACGTAGAGAGCAGCAAAACCCCATCCACTTAGATGGATTTTATTTTATTTTTTTTTTTTTTGTGTTTTGTGTTTTGGATAAGCCTTTTTTCGTTGTTTCTATTTTTTATTTAATTTATTTTTCAACATTGTGAATGAAATAGGTGTAATAAATTAATATCAAATTTGTTTTATTATTATTATTATTATTATTATTCATCTTGTCTTGTTAGCCTTTTTTTGGTTCTTCTTCATCTTCATCTGCTTCACCATCTTCTACTTCTTCTTCGTCTTCTTCTTATTGTTGTTTTTTATTTCTTCTTCTATCTGTGTTTGCTTTTAATCATGTAACATTTTCCTTTATTTTTTTTGCTGCTTTCTCTCGTCTTTAGTTACGTTTTGTTAAAAAAAAAAATTCGTGATAAATAATATGCGCGCGCAGCTTAAGTATAGTTTTTTTTTTTTTTGGATAAATTGCATTAAACGTACGACTGAAATGCGAATTATTTGATTGATTATAGTGCAAATGTGCTAATGAAATTTTTTTCCGGTGGAACTTTCTGATTGTTCTCAACCCATTTTATGGCGGTTTTTTTTTTTAATAACTTAGTTGGATTTTATCATCTGTATCACCACCTTTAGGTAATTTTGTTCGCCTTTTTTGATCAGTTGAAAATCAATATTTACTTCACAAATACCAGGGATACGTTGGTAATAATAAGAAAGCGAAGAATGTAGCGTTAAGAAGTTAACGAAAAGAAGCAGAAGAATCTTTAATATTTTTTTATTGATTTCTGTGTTGTTTTCTGTTTTTGTTTTCATCCAGCACCTTCGTTGTTTTCTTTTTATTTATTTTAATTTACCTGGTGGGTCTTCTCACTGGTTGCCTCTATCATAATTTATTAAATTTATAATTTAAGATTTTTATCATTTTTTTTTTTTTTTTGTAAAACCTATTAACGTTGAACAATTTATATCGAATGTGGTTATTATTTGTTGAACGGACAGGTATCTGGTATGCATGAAATGGATAAAACAAATATAATCATGATAAACGTATACATGAATGTATTCCAATTAACAAATACTTATGAGACAGTTACAGCAGAGTGTACAGAAAAGTGTACAGAAGAGACAAATATTCATATTTAATGAAACAAATTTGTTTACCTGTTGTTGTTGTTGGCGAGAAAATTAATTTAAATTATCTTTTTAACACCTGTCAATTTGTTCCCTCTTGTCTTCTTATTCTTTAGCATCATCATCATCTTTTGCTATTTTGTTCTCCTTGTTTTTTTTTATTAAACATTAATTCACCTTAGACAAAAAAAAATCAAGATAATTAATAAGTTAATGATTGTTGTTCAAAACTTGTTTCCTTTATTAACGATTTGTTTAACACTTTGAGTGTTTTTTCTTACCTTATGGCAGGCAACAAGGATGGTTAATTGTTTATTACAAATCATACAAAAAAAAAAAAAACATTATTTTTATGAATTAATTCAAGAGTTTATTAACCCTAATAAGGTTTTCAAAACTATTAAAACAATTAACTCAATTAAGTAAAAAAAAATTATTAAAAGGGAAAAAAACGATTGCATCGGCCGGGAATCGAACCCGGGCCGCCCGCGTGGCAGGCGAGCATTCTACCACTGAACCACCGATGCTTATTATACTCTGCTAAATATATAATATTAAATTCTTCTTAGAAAGCAGAAGATACTACTTCAATGCGATAAGGTTTTTTGGTTGGTTTTTGATGATAAGATATGTTTTATCAATATTTTTTGTGTTATTACTTGTTGAAATATTTATTTGTATATAAATTCAGTTGTTCTGACAAGTGGTTTATTGTAATACCACCAATAGAATGTTAAATCTAGCTGATTTGCTGTATTCGTTTAGTTAATAATAAAATTCTTTGGAAAAACGCTAAAATTTTCTTTAGATGATGATTGGGATTCCCACTGGATTTAGTTTTATTTATAAATTAAGTAACATAAACTATTTTGAACATGATAATGTGGAAGTTCATACAACTTCAAGAAGATTATTGTGGGATAGTAGATGTAGATCACTGCAAGTAATAAATCAAAGAATAATGCTCAAGTGTACTGATAATTCTCATTCTGATCTCTTGTTTATCTAATAAATGGAACTGGAGGATGTTCAAGGCACGAATTATTACGAGAAAAGTAAAAATTTTATTGAAACACCAAGACTGAATAGGCACCGTAAAGTAGCAAAATAATGGCATCAAATAAGACGAAAGATTAATATTAATCAATAATTACGTTTAGAAAGGCATAGGAACATACGAATCTTCTCAACTATGCTTAATTTGTGAATCTGTAACTATTTTTACCTCTTAAGAATTATTGGTGTCATCGTTGGAAGGAGTGACAGCAAACATAATGATCCCTCTGACCATTATATAATAGAATTTCCTCCTGATATGAATCAACAGACAAAGAACAACATAGAAGTGATTAAATTTTTGTTTTCTGATTAAATTAATAAACAAATTTGTGTTATCTTAAAGAATAAAATGAAAAGCACACCAGTAACACCCGTAAATAATAAAAAAATCAATAAATTATCAAAACCGAAATGAATAGAATTGAAAAATAAAGAGAAGGCAAATTAATAACGCACCTCAACACAGTTCTTGTAACACCCGATAAATGGTAAAGATAACGATAAGAATAACGAAGATGATGACGATGACAATGTCACACCTCCACTTGTGTATTTTTTGGAATTTTATCAATAATTTCTCACTGGATTTTCACGTTTTTTTCTTCTAATTTATTCGTTGATTTTGGTTTTTCGTTTTATCATTTTTTAAAATTATAATTGAGCTCGTCAATTTAAATGTGCTAGGTGTGTGGCTTTTTCTGGTCTGTTTTGTTAGTTTTGTTTTTACTAAAATACAGGGTGATGTTTTTACTTAACTGTCTGGAACCACAAGTTTCTTCAGTCACAGAAGTTACATGAGCTAAGCATATTTATGTCAGAAAATTAGTATCCAAATGTCAGCATTTTCTACATGGTTCGTATGGAAAATTTCTGGAATTTAATCTGCTTTGTCCGTTGTAACGTTCGTAACGATTTTCTGTAGATCATTGTAGACAGTCCCAGAGACCAGATGGGTACAAATGGATGAAAATGTGATAACACTCAGTGATAACAATCATGAATTAAATGTAATTTACTAGGAAAAGCTATACTCATACCTTACCGTTTGATTACCAACCTTTTCAGCTATCACGATGATGCTAAGTTAGGCAAATTACCTTATTTTAATTACCGCAATTAACTCTTTATTGCAACACAATAACCAAAATCATAATTAATCCATAAAAAAAAAACGATGAATCCAGGAACACCCTGCACACTCATTTAACTAAAACAAAATTTAAATTAAATAAAAGAAGAGGAATGAGAAGAATAAAAAAAAAAATATATTCTTCTCTATAGAAATCCGTTAAATAATCATCAATAACACAAAAAGGTGTTAATATTCAATTAGTTATTTATGATTAAGAAAACATAAATCAATTTAAAAAATTAAATATTTCCATTTTACCATCATCTACCAACATCTGATTAATCATTGGATTCAACTCATTTCTTTTTCCACTCACTATGGTTTTGTCAAAATTAAAAGACTTAAAGAATTATTTCAATTTGACTTAAATTAATCTCCCTGTTGTCTGTGTTGTTTATGAGAAATCAGTTAGACAAGACTGTAGAACAAAAAACGAAAAAGAAAATAATGAAAAAAATCCACTCGACGACCACACCACGAGATTTTGATTACCGATTACTGATTAGTTTAGGTGTGTTACATCGATTTTTATTGATTATTTATTTAAATTAATTTATTTACACTTATTTGCCAAGACCGCATGTTGACTTTAAATCGTTTATATTTATTTAAACAAAAAAAAAAAAATAATAATAATAAGAATTTTTTTTCCTTCATTCTTCATTCTTCTGTATATTGTTCGTCTTATTCGCTGTTTGGAGATTTTTTTTTTATTTTCTGTTTCTTAGTCGAATTGCATTTTAAATATATATAAAAAAAAACACGAATTTTGTACAATGAACTCATCGTTTCGTGGTTCTGTTTCATTAATTAAATTTTTTATTTTTTGTCATTTTGATTATTTATAGAAACTGTTAAAGCGTAACGAGTTTTATTCGTTAAATATGTAATCACGTAAAGTAACCACCCAAGCAAATAAAATTTATCGTTTCCACGTTACCAGAATTACTTCGAGTACGGTACCTAATTTTTATAATTCAAAGCAGGATTTTGCATCGGAATTTCACCTGAATTTCAGGTTTCTCTTCAATTTTTATTGTTTCAACAGTTGGTACGGTTTTCAGCATCGGATAAATTCATCGAATAGAAACTAGTCCCAGGACAATTCCTTGAAAACAATTCATTGAATTACGAATTTCAATTTAAAGAAAGTTGAACGCAATTCACCGAATGATCTGATTTTACTCGATGGGTTTCAGTTCGATGGATTTGATGATGTAAATTGTAATTTGATAAATTGATACTGAATGGATAATCTAGATACAACACTAGACTAGTTAAATAATAAAAAACGCTTTGAGAAACACTGGCTTAAGTCATTATGATAATCCTTAATGTTTTTACCACGCTATTAAAAAAACTGATCAAGAATTGCTAAAATTTATAACTTTAATCAATTTAATATACCTGCTTGTCTGCTTTTAATTAAATAATAAAAAAAAAGAAGAAATTTATTATCTAGGCGCCATAAAACCTAAATTGAAAATTAAGTAATAAAGAAGCAAAATAAGCTAAACGTTTTGTCCACTCGGTAAATCCACCTTTATCCTCTAAGAAAACATTAAATTTTTTTTTTATGGATGACTTAATTTCGTTGTTATTCAGAATTATAATGTAAATAGGGGCCATAAATGAGGTTCTAAAAAAGGTAGAAAATTTAATTCCTTTAAAAAACGTAAAACTATCGAAAGTTTTTTTTCCTTCATTTTACTTCACTGTCGATTACGCATCATTGGATTATTTGTTGTTAATTCATCATTAGTTTTGGTTTTTCTTTTAACAATTATTTATTCATCCTGTGAGTTCTGTCATGTCCTGGTTTATCTTTTATTTTTTATTCTTGCTTACGTTAGTTTTCCAATAATTCTTCAGCCAATACATGACTATATTGCTGTTGATTTCTACAGGTAAAGACTTATGCTGTTTTATTAAATTAAAAAATTGTTTGGAATTAAGTGTGCGAGGTGTTTTATTGATAATATTGAATCAGAAAGAAATAATGAATAAAATACTTATGTATGTAGCATCAGTGATTAAATTCATTCAGCTTGCATCAAAGAGTTACTCGAAAAAATACACATGATGACAAAATACAAGAACCAAAGCCCTAAAGTAAGTTAATTCCGGAACATCACCAAAGAACTATCACCAAAGCACAATTTTCAAAACAACGATTTTCTATTCTGCATAAAAGACAAAAAATTTCAGGAGAAGAAACCCTTAGCAAATAGCCTAATAAAAAGAAAAAGAGAAATTATAAACATATTTGGAACTTTGTCTTAATTTGACTTTTTTTCCATAATGTCTTGAAACTGATCGGGGAGGGAATTAGCAAGAATTAACTCTAATGACGACACAATAGTCAAGAATTTAACATTTACCATATGAGGGCTTTATTATTCTTTGTTTATTTTTTCAGGACAATTCGCAAATGTTAGTTGAATCAGTTACGTAGCGCGATTGAAATATCAAAATAATAAAACCATCGATTTCAATTAAAATTATTATCTAATGCCATTGACTTGATAGCTTGTTACACTTTTACCTACACACATATGCTGTGTATGAAATATTTTTGTCGTTAGGTATTCCTTACATTATTATTCACCTCTTACATTGTGTACCTTTTTTTTTTGTTTGTTACATCGTTATTCATCTTTTTTTTTTTAATTTTATCCGAAACTTTGTTTCTGTTTATGAAAAGATGGAAAATTTCTTCTTATTTTGAATGTTATTGTTGCTGTTGTTACTTCTCAATATGCTGCAATAATGTAATGTAATTTGATATCTTAGATAGAGCAGAGGGAGATACAGAAATAATGTAATAATAAAAATAATAATAATAATAATAATAATAATAATAATAACAAGAAATAAAAATTAAAAGATAACTTTCGTAATAATAAAAAATGAAGAAGAAAACGAAAGAACGAATAAAACAACAACAAAAGCAGGGCTGTTATTAATTTTTTTTGTAACCATTATAAATTAAATAACATTCTCATGCATCCTTTATTAATAATATATTTAAAATTTAGTCTTTTCCACCTGTAAACAGTAATATTTGGAAGATTATCCATTATCTAATCTTAGAGTTATGTTACAGAATTGTAACCGTTAAGCCTTTTTACAAGTTAAGTTATGTTAGCGATTAACTTTTGGATTTATTGAATGTTTCCTATCAAAAATTGTTATCCTTTGAAAACGATGGCTTTGATTATGAAGAAATAGGACTGAGTAATAAAGGATAATTTTTTGTATATATCCAGATAAAAGTATTCAGGTGGTGTGTGGAATAAAATTAGTTAAACTCTAAGTAAGAGATAATTCGTGACTTACACGTAGTTTAGTTAGGATTTCAGTGCGCATCGTACAACAGAATAAACAGTTGAATTGTGAGTTGTATGGATTGCGAGTGTTTCGGAAGACGTGCAACAGACCGTTGTTGCTTATCACGAACGAATGTCTTATATTACGAGGAGAAATTGTACACAGATATCCGTTTGACTTAATCTACGAATGATTTCACTTACAAACATATCTTTGCTTGCAAACGACTAAAGTTGAATCGCGGTAATATTTCATTATCATCCTTGTTACTTCTCTTAGGACCACAGGGTTTCCACAATGGAATTCCATCTTACACTATTACTACTGTTATCATCTCTGTATGTCTCTGTTTCTGTTATTCTTTAATTATTTGATTAATTTAATTCGTTGGTTAAAAAGTGTTACTAGAGCGTTAAAAATGGCATACTAATAGTATAAACAGCAAGGAATTATTATTCGGTATGTTTTCTAGGTGTATGCCCAACACTATTTATAAATTGATGAGTAAGGAATTTCAAAGCTCATTACAGTCGTATCTGCCATCATGGACCCTTTTTAACTATTGCTATCTCATTATAATCTCAAATAATTTAATCGTTGCTTTGTGGCATTTTTAATCATTTTTATGGATTTTTGTTAAATTCTTGCGAGATATTGGTAACTTTTAACCATATTTACATAAATTTTCACAGGAAACGATAAAACAAAAAAAAACATAAAAGTCACCCGAAAGTGGGTCAATTTAATTAGTAGTAGACAGGTCAGAATTATGATTAAAACAATAAAAAATAATAATAACACAGAAAACGAATTAATTAGAATCGCGACACTTTTGTCACCATTATGACTTATCAAATCAACTTGTTTGACAATTTTATGTCCATTGAAATTTTTTTTTTTCTGTTTTTTAATTTTCATTTTGACGCCATTTTTTTTCTTTTGAATAATCGAAAAAGAATTTTTTTTTTTTTTGTTTAATTAATTAATGTCAAGGTAGAAATTAATCAATTACTTAATTAAATGTCAATAGGATTTGGTGTTGTTGAACAGCCAGAAAACTGCATTTTTTTTTTGTTGCGTGTTATCATTAAAGTTATGTCATTTCCGTTACAAATTTTTTGTTGCTTAATCAAATGACTACCGTTAAGCACCCACTAGGTCGTTGATATAATTCCTGCTTTTTGTTGTTTTTAAAAAAAATATGATGAAAAAACGAAAATGTGCTGTCGAAAGCATGTTGATGTTAGAAACATCACACACTGGTGTAACTGGGTGGTAAGGTAACCCGTGGAATATATAAAGTCAACAAATATAAAAATAAAAAAAAATGTTTCTTTTTACTTGTTGTGATTAATTAATTGACAGACAAAAGTAATTAATTTAATCAAATGGGTGGCGGTGGTAATGTCGGTTATACGCGTAAAAGAATAAACAAAAAGAAAAACGGAAAAAATCAAACAGTGCGATGTCTTGTTGACAGCCACATGCTGTTTTCTTTGTTGTAAAAAAAAAAAAAAAGATATTTTTTTTCTTTCGTTAACATGTCGTTCACTGCGTGGTTTATTTATTTATATATATAATTTGTATTGAAAACATTTTTAATAAGCTAATTAATATGCAATAATTAATTTTTTAATACACAATTTAATTCAAAACTGTTTTGCCGGTTATGCAAAAAAAAAAAATTACATAAAAATATCGATTGGAATGCCGTCGGATAAAAACAATTTTTTTTTCGTATTGCAAAAATAAAAAATTTATTTTTGAATGATAAATTCTTGATTATTGAGACAATTTTTCAATCAAGTAACGGTTTTAAAGCGACCTGTGGCGTTTTTTTTTTGTATAAAAATTGGTGGAGGATTTTACGGTTTGTTGTTAATTGATGGGTGAACATTTTTTTGTTTTTTATTTTTTTTGTACAGTAAAACCTTGATTTGTCAGGTTATTGCTTTGATCATTTACAAGTTAACACGTTCGCGGACACAACAATTTAGGAATTGCAATCAGTTTAGACAAATTCTGCGATTAGCCGTTGAACATTGCACAAAGATGTTTAAAAAATGATTTCAGTGTGGTACCACTTGACCGCGTTCTAAAAAGTCTACTATACGCCAAGCTACGAATCTACATTTCTGTAAGAATCGGTCAAAATTGGTCAACTTTTTCTTAGCAATTTCTTCAGTCGGCAAGAACCTTCTTATCCTCGAACTTGCTACCTCGAAGTTGAACCAAATTGTTGCAACTACTGCGAATAAAATTGTAGAAAAGAGATGTTTTATCCATATTGATTTAAAAACTACTATAGGCGATGATAGAAGGCCTCGAAACAAGACTAATCTGTTCTGAACTCAAACTAACTTGAGTCTAGAAGTTTTTCAGATGAAATTTGAAATGTTCTATGATAGGATCAAGTAAAGAACTTATGGATGTTTAGTGGCGTATCCAGAGTTGGTGTCTCCCAAGCATTTCTTTCAAGTTTGTCAATATTTATTACGGTTACAGGAAAATGCCATCGAAGTGATCTTTAATAAGTAAATAATCGTAAAAAATAACTTTTAAATCACTTGAACTTCTAAATTGAATGAGTGTAAAAGATAAATTTTTATCAAATTCCTAGGATAGTAAAAATCCTGTAAAGATAGCCTAACTAGTGTAACATGTGACACTAAGATTTACTCCATACAGATCTTAACCTGAAACTTATTTCTATATAACAAAATTAGTAATAAGAACATAGTTTTGGTAACGATTTTTACTGGTGGTAACCTTTTTTGCATATTTACCTACTCGTGTCTGGTCTGTAAAATTCGTTATTTTCTACCTTGATGTCACTTTCTGGTATGGAGGTGTCTCATTCTGCTGTCAGGATCAACTTAACGATACCCCTGTCGATGTTATAAATAGTAGGGCATTGATACAAAGTCTTCCAAAAATAAAGATTGAACGAAAGTCAATGTTTGATCCATCTGATCAGTTCCTACAACAAGTAAATATAAAATCGACATCCAAGCTTAAAAAACATTTTTTGTTTCTCTGTTATTTTTTTTATTTTTCTTTTTTAATAATCTTGTGTCATTTTATTAATTAATAACCTCGTGAAGGATTGATTAATTATATTATTGAAAGCATATAGTAGGCCATTGTCATTGACATACAAACCTAGTAAAGGATTTACAAAGCTCTCGATAATTTTCTTTCTCTCTCTCTCTCTGTGTATGTGTATATTTATCACAAAGTTACACAGCCAACAGTGATTATAGTACGACATTAATTATTAATGCTTTATCACTTAATTAAATTAATTAATTGTCTAAATAACTATTTATCGTTTTATTAATTTTTTTTAAAGATTATTTTCGTATAAAATTTCACTTAAAAAAAATAAAAATCACAGCATGAATGTAATTACTTAATAATAAAAAAATAACAAAAACGAAAAATGAATTAATTAATTAATTAAAATTAGATAAACCGTTATGTGACAATTATTTTTAATTAGAAAAATAAAAATAAAATAAATAAAATTTTGTTACGCTAATATAAAATGAAAGAAAATTTTATCCAGTGAAACAATAAAATTTAAATTAAAGTTAAGTTAAGTTACCATTAGTAGGCGTGCACCCCTGACAACCGAAACTATAAAAAATGTTTCTAAAACTAAGCAATTTATGTTTTTTATTATTTTTAATTAATAAAAAATTTGTGATGTGTAAGATACATGATAAAAGTGTTGGCATTTTTGAGTCAAATGATTTGGACGGACCTGAAGATTTAGAACGTCGCGGACAACAAAGGATTAATTTAAGTTTTCCCGGTGAGTACGCTTCAATTATTTTTTCTTTCTTTTTTACTTTTTTATGTAACGATTTTATATTTTTGGTAATAAGGAACATACTGGTGTGGCCCTGGTAATACAGCGAGTAACTATGAACAACTGGGAAAATTTAATGGAACCGATAAATGTTGTCGTGATCATGATCATTGTGATAATATGGCCGCATTTACAACGAAAAATGGTTTAACCAATTATGATTTATTCACCCGGTTACATTGTAAATGTGATTTTGATTTTCGTAAATGTTTAAAAAAGGAAAATAGTTTCATCTCGAATCGTATCGGACAAACGTATTTTACCGTACGTAACAAATGTTACAAGGAAGAGTCACCGATTGTCAAGTGTGAAATGTATGAGTCACGATTGTACACAATGCGTTGCATACAGTATCGCTATGATAAAACAAAACCGAGAAAGTACCAATGGTTTGATTTACCATTTTATAATGATAATTCTGATGACTTAAGTGATGATTATTTTTATTATTAAGGAATTTATACCAATAGAAAAACGAAAAATTAAAATAAAAAATATTCCGAAGCATAAATAATTATTGTTTTAATCATCAATCAAAAGTGTTGTCACTTGGCCTAATATAGCCATTTATAAGATAATTTATCAGAACCTACACACACAGAGTGCTAATATTAATTAATGTTAAGTGAAAAGGCTTATTATAGTTACAACTTGCTTAAAATAAAATTCAAATCAAGATCAGTTCACTATTTAAAGTTCCATTGAAGTGGTTATGAAACCAGAACTTAAAGGTTCGGTTTGTCCGAGATCTTCTTACATCGCCTATTGGTTACACGTTACCAATTAATTGAATTTCAAGATGATTTTCAAATGCTTTCAAATAATTGAGTTCATACAAAGAATCTCATTGAACTTGATTTTCTGTAGCTGTTTCCACTTTGGTTCGATCATCTACGTTTTATTCATCTTTGAGGTTTATATTTCAAGGCTAGTCTACTGAACTTGCGAAATTCTTATCCATTTTCTTCTATATATTTGTTGCAATATGGGTTCTTAGTTAGCGAACTTCAATAGTTCTTTGTTTTTGATTGTGTTGAGATTTTATTGTTGCTATGTGATACGAGTCAAGACAAATTGAAATTAGCTTTGTATATTGGGAGCTTTGTGCATTTGGATATCTAATAGTTTTTTCCTCTTCTGGAATCAATCGTTCATATGTGACTCTTGCATAATCTACTTGTGAATCTCTATTTCTTGATATAATGCTGTCAAGGCGCTGCATCATTCTTTGTATAAATTGCTTCAAAAATCTACATAAAATCAATTAAATACCACACAAAATATTTATCAATTTAATTAACCCAAATAATCTGTTAAAAATATTACAAATTACTTTATTAATTACTATTATTCTTATCATATATATTTTAATTAATTAATGAAATTTATCAATAAAAACACGACGAGCAACGTGCAATTAAAAACAAATTATGGCATAATAAAGAGACTTTATTTATTTACTATAAAAAACCTTGATAAAAAAAAAAAAAATTTTTTATTAATTTTATAATTTAAAACCCACATAGGATTTAGTATTAATTAATAAAATTAATAAATAATTTAATTTTTAATGATTAAGGAAGTAGATTTTGAGAGAAAAAAAAAATTCCATATTCATTTAACTATCCACAGCGCTACTGTGATAATAAAATAAATTATTTTTAGCACGTTTTTAAACCATGTGTTCTGGCTAGCTGTCTGATTTTTCTTACCGAAAAAGATTTTTTTTTTTTTTCGTTTAATTAAACTTTTAATTATTAATTAAAAAATAGCTTGTTTAGTAGAATTAAATAATTAATTAACTCTGTTATTGTTTTGTTTCGTTTAAAATTTTTTTTTTAAGTTAAACTATCAATGGGGGCTTATTATACTTAAAAACTATTTTGCTTGCACTTTTACACGCTTGATTGTATTCGATGATGAGATCAAGTGAAAACATTTGTTAATTTATTATTAATTAGTCATTGTACGATACCAAGGTATGTTTTAAAGCTTATCAATTACCCAAAAATGATGTTGGTATAACAATATTTTCGTGTTTCTTTTATCCTTAACCTTAACCATAAAAAAATCGCAATTTAATTTTTTAAACTAAATTAATTATGTTTCTCCCACATTAAATACTTTTTTTAAATGTTGTTTAAAAGACAGTTGATAACGAGACAAGCAAATAATAATAATAATAACAAAAACAGCCTTCTTTATTGTTAAAATTCAAGGAAAATAATTTAAAAAAATATATATATATTTAGGTCATTACCTGTTTGTTTTGTTTAAAATTTGATAAGATTTGATGTTTTTATCAAATTAATAATAACAAAAAAATCAAAGATAATAGAATAAATTTACTTAATATTAGTCATTAAAATTTATTTTATTATTTTAATTAATTAACGATAAAAAGTAAAAAAAAATCCAATGAAATGAATGTAAAGTAAAGTGTCTTGAATAACAAAACTCTCCACTTGCTTCTAATCTTAAAAAAAATCCTTAAATAATAATAAAATTTAATTCAAAAACACCCTAAATGGTACAAAATATGTGATATTATTAATTACTTTAAAAAAACCCCAGTATCTTAGGTCACATCCTCATAAATTAAGCATCTTTCCCAATAAAAACATTTAAAAGGTTTTAAAATTCGCTTTTGTTTTTTTTTGTCTTCATGTTAATCCAACTTTCAATATGATTTGTTACACCTTGGTGGTTTATTTAATTAAAACAAAAAGTGTTAAAGTGGAATAATTTTTTTTTAAATTTTATTTTAATAAATCATCAATGTGTGAAATATTTATTCACGTAAGCAGCTTTTAAATAAATAATCTTTATCGCTTACTCACTGTGAAACCTTATAAATGTATTAGCCTTGTTTGATACTGCTGGTAACCTGGTTATTTACCAGGTAAATATTTTTTTTTTAACGGAACCAAAGAACCTTGTATATATTGTTTAATTATTATAGGATACCTAGTAAATATTTATTTTTTATTTTTTTATAATTTTTTAAAGCAAATTTCACTACGAAAATTCATAGAAAAAAATTTGCTTTCAAATCACAGTGATTGTATTAACGAACAGCTACTATAATCATTATTTCCCATACCAAGAACATTTTGAAAAAAAAAAAAAAAACAAAAACAAAAGAACCTTAATCAAAAACTTGAAACAAAGAAACAGCTAAAACAAGCGCAATTCCTCAAATGGAATTTAAAATAGAAATGCGAAAACATTTTTCTTCTCTCTAATCAGAATTTTTGTGTTTTTTTTTGTTTCGTTTTTTTTTTATCAGAAGTGATAAGTCGAGAGAGGCCTAGTTTCTATTTTTTTTTTAATTGATAAAAAAAAAGCAACGAGAAAAACATTCCTGACTTTATTTCTTTGTTAATTAATTAAAAAAGTTTATCCGGTAGAATAAAGTAATCGGTAAAGTAACCGTTACGTTATTGTGTTTGTAGTGGAGTAAAGTTTTGTGAATTGATTGGAACAGGGACAACGTTTTTCTATACAAATAGTGTGTTGTATGGATAAAAATTGGATAACAAGGAATGACAAGGGTTAACAGAGTTTAAATGTAAAGTGAGACTTAAGTCACGTTTTTTGTAACGGATTACTCTGCTGCTAAATTGCAGAAAATATTATGGTGGCGGCCATTTAAAAATTAGTTTTAATTCGTAAAAAACATTTCATTTGTTTTTGTAAATTAATTCCGTTTAATTAAGAAAGCACAAAACATTGTCTTCCCTTAATTATTATTACCCACTCTTCTCACAACAGCTTAAATCAGTGTTTCTCAACCCGAACATGTATTTAAGCCAGTTAAGACAGCGTTTGAGTAGACCGTGCTTAAATTTTTTTTTTATTAAAATTTCAATTAAATCTCATTTTGTTTACTTTACTTATTTAAGTCATTGACTAAGTTTTTTTTTGTTTATATAAAGTAAAAGCAAAAAAACAAATGAATTTCTGTGAAACGTGATAATATTTTTTTAATTTTTGTTTTTTTTTTGTACAGAATTTGACTTAATTAGTTAATTAGGACTTTAATAAGTCACATTTTATAATTATAAACAAATAATGTCATTTGATAATAATCTGATATGAAATGTGATTTATGTAAGGTCAGGTTTTGGTTTCTGTTTTAAATCAATGTTGACTTAAATTAACGTGCTAATTGTGTTTTCTTTTAATAAAAGAAACTGAGCTACAACGAGATGATCGACGAGTGTAATTGAAATTATTTTAATTCAATGTTAAGTTCAAGTTAAGTTAGTCTTGAAGTCAACTTTTTATTTAAAGCTGAAACTTAAAAAGTTTCTGGTTGTATATTTAATTCGGTGAATAGAAAAGTCTGTGGTGTATAATTTAAAGAATAGTTTCATCCCAGTGGGTAACAGATTATACGTTTTAAACAAGTGTTTAGCTTTTAAACCTCCTTTAAAAAGATTAAAAAAACTCTCCATGTAGTCTCTTGAGTGCCCTAGTTCTATCATAATTAATCGCCTACGTATGTTCTTTAGTTCCTAACTGAAATTCTAGTCGATTTCATTCTAAAACCATTTTTACCTTGACTTAAAAATCAATAAAACGTTTTGATACCTACATCGTTGACACTTCCACATGAATTCATTAGCAGACTGATAATCACTTAAATAATAATCCGCTGTCTATTTATTGTCCAGCCCTGCATTAATCATAAAATATAAAAAAAAAAACATAATAATAAATAAAATCTGTCTGTAAAGCTACACACAATAATATTCAGTTGACTGCAAACCATCTAACAATTGTGTCTGTCTATTGTTACTTAACTCATTGTAAAAACCTCAATATGCTACTCTTGTGTTGTTATTTTAATTAAATTAAAAAAAATAATAATAATTTCTGTGATAAAAACTAGAGTTTAGTGCACTTGTTAAGTGTTATCTGTGATTAAATAATTAAATTTTTTTTTTTTTTTTTGTTTAATTGACTTAACTTAAGTGTGTTGTAACCTTGAACGTGCACATACCGAGGTTACGTCGATTTTATATCAATGATTTTTGTTTTATTACAATTAAAGCGGTATTTAGCGTGATATATGTAAATAAATCAAACTCGCGCAGCTTAAAAAAAAGAAAACAAACGAAGAAGTAATGAAACGTCATCCTACAAAACGTTTTTGTTGAATAAACTTTTGTGTAAAAACGTTTAAAATAATGAATGATTAATGGTGATTTAATTAATTTAAGTCATGGTCTATAAGTCATTGAATTGAACTTAATTAATCGATTTAAGGAAGCATAAATCTTGTCAGACTCGTTTTTAATGTATTTTTTCAGGAAAAGTCAGTAAATGAGGATTTTTCCTTGAACTTAACGCTACTTCCATTACGTTTCCTTGTATTTAAGGTCAATATGTATGCATCGCTTAATTTTTAAACGAACGTAAAGAGTAACGAAAGAGTATTGACTTAAACGCGCAATCCAAAACCAACAGCACGGTTTTGACAGCACAAATTGTGTGTACAATTTTTTACCATCGTTTATATTCACCACGCATTGGTAAAAAGTAATCAAAACAAAATAAATTAACCGAAAAATATGCAAAAATAAAAAAAAAAATTTAAAAAATGTATAAATAAAAGTGATAATAATGACAGTATAAAGTCAATAACTCGCATAACCGGTATTACTCTAATTAAAATGCTAATTAAAAAACAACAAATTATGTCTTGTTATCAGTGAGAAAAGCTTTTTCTGTTGTTGTTTTTTTTTTTACTGTTTTATTGTTTTATTAAAATATAAACAGAGATAGTCAGACAGACTGCCGTTGTAACGTAAAAAAACAGAAAATTTAAGTTAAGAATAAAAGTTCTGTGTTCTCTGTGCTTTAATGTTATTCTACTATAAATATAAATTCATTTTACATTTTGATTATAGCATTAGTAGGTGTTTGTTTGTTTGTTTGGTGTAACGTACTGTTCAGTGCTCTGTTTCTAATTAATTAATTAATTTTCATACATCTCTAGGATAGACAGTGATAATGTTTATACAAAATAAAACTTTTTTTTTTATTATTATTATTACAACACTTTTAAAGTTTATTAATACAAAGTAAGGATAGCATATAAAAAAGCTTTTACTAAGTAACCACATCAATAATTAATAAAAAATTTTTGATTTGTGACAGGGAATTTAATTTCTATTGGAATATACCAACGTTTATGTGTAAACAATATGGTATTACATTTACACAAATTCAGGAGTATGGAATTATACAGAATTTTAATGATACATTCAGGTTAGATCAGATTTTTTTCTTCCCTTTCTTATTATCGCTAAAAAAAAAAACGATTTTTTTTTTCTTTTAAAGAGGTGAAAAGGTGTCAATACTTTATGATCCAGGTAAATTTCCAGCGTTATTAGAGAAAAAAACTGGTGAACTATTTCCAAGGAATGGTGGTGTACCCCAAAATGGTGATCTAGATGAACATTTAAATGTTTTTCGAGAACAATTAAATGATTTAATACCGGAAACTAATAATAATGGTTTGATAATTATTGATTTTGAATCGTGGCGTCCGATATTACGACAAAATTTTGGCACCCTACAACCGTACAAAGATTTAAGTTATGAAATTGAACGAAAATTACATCCGTTATGGCCAAAAACAATGATTGATACAGAGGCGAGTAATAGATTTAATAAAAACGGTCGTTTGTTTATGGAGGAGACGATAAAATTGGGTAGAAAGTTACGACCGAAAGCACAATGGGGTTACTATGCGTTTCCATATTGTTTCAATGGGAATAATAATAATGTAGAGAATTGTGCCAAGGAGGTCACACCAGAGAATAATCAGTAAGGGAATTTGCTTGTTTTTTGTTTTTAATTTAATTAATTAATTCCTTTTTTAATCCAGAGTTAATTGGTTATTTGAGCATTCAGACATTGTGTTCCCGTCTGTCTATATAAGGGAACAATTGGCGCAACCGAATCGTGTACGTATGGTTCGTGGTCGTGTTAAAGAAGCAATACGTGTTGCACAACGTGTTAATAAAACAATGAAACCCCGTGTTATCACATATATACGTCATGCATACACGGATACAAGGAATAATCTGTCTTATGTACGTTTTGTGTTATTTTATTTACTGATTTCCGTATTTAATTCGTTTTTTTTTTTTTGCTGTTTGTTTTTTCTTTAGAAAGATCTCTATGAGGCGATAAATGTAATGCAGAATCAAGGTGGTGACGGTGCTATATTTTGGGGCAGCTCCAGTGATTTAAATACAAAGTAATTTAAATTATCGAAAAGTTTCTTATAAATATGAAAACAATTTTTTTTTCTTTTTTTCTAAACAGATTAAAATGCGAACATTTCTACAATTACGTTGAAACTGTGATTAAACCAATTGTTACATCGATGCAAATCCGACATACAGTCGGATACTTACAACAAACCAATGATTTATTATTATTATTATAATAAAATGTAGGAAATAATTCTTTGTTATAATTATTTAAGTTATTTATTACCTGATAGGTAGAAGACTCTAGTCGTTTACTAAAAATTTAATTTATTTTTATCTTTTTTTTGTCTCTTGTTATCATGTGTGTTGCTTGTCATGAAATAAATATTTTTTTTTGTTATGATTTGATTAATTAATTACAACAAAAAAAAAATGCAACAGTTAATTATTTTATTTATTTATTAATAAACAAATGCCATTACCTAGGCTAATTAATATTTATTAAGCATTTTTATTAATTAATTATGTCGTCTGTTGCTGAGTCAGATTAATAAACAGCCATGCAAACTGCATAATCATAAACATTTTGAAGGTTTTTAATTTTTTAAAACAATTATAAGGTGTTGTTTATTCAAATGTTTATTAATCCAACATTTTTATAGTAAAATTAGGTAAAGAAGTGAATAAAAATCTAGTAACTTTACTAAATTCGCAAATATGACGATCAGGAGTGCATTGTGGCATCAGAAACATGTCCAATCAATGCATCCAGCTTTGTATAGGCTAAATCCAAATCTTTAACCACGTTCCACCCAAGTTTCTTTTAATAAATCGTCGTTTTGCACGAGTAATATTCCAACACTACTTTCGTTTTTTTTGTAATTTCCACGACTAAAACAAAACAAAAGTCCTGGTTGCTTATGCAAGGTATAATTGCAATGCCTTAACTGCTTGTAATTTTGAATTGATGGGAAATTAGGTCTGTAAAAGTGACTAACTTCGTAAATACCAGACATTGAAATACTAAATTTACAAATAAGACACAATGACTTTTATTTATCATGAATTACAGCAAATTTTTGTAACTATTCTAATTGAAAGGATCTTACTGAGGTAAAAATCACAATTAAATAAGAATATAAACTGTGTATATAGCTCTTTTTTATAACATTGCCATCCAGCACAGTTAAAACATTGAATAAAATTCAACTTTTCACTACAAAAAGTTTAATAAAACTTTCAATCAAACATAATGAAACAACGCACTTTATATGGTTTTAAAACATTACAACAGTGATTTGTAATAATAATAAAACTTTTAAAGGCACTTTAATCAAATGTTTATTTTTAATCACAGCATCACCTTATTTGCTTTTTACATAAAAAAATAATTAATTATTAATAAGGTAATTTTAATGTAAATTGCATTAAAACAAAAAAAAACATAAACATTTATTTCTACATGCTTAATCCATTTAAAATTTTTTTTTTCCTTTTTTTTAATGTACATTGCGCAGTTATGTAATTATGCTTTTATAATTAAAATGATTTATGAGACAATAATAACAAAATAATAATAAAAAAAAAGTTTTTTCTTCTTCCCCATTAACCCCAACTCACTTAATAATTATATGTAACGTGTAATATAGAACAAAACTGCATTTAACATGTTTCATGAAATGATTAAAAAAAAACAAAAACCTTTAAAACGTTTCTGTCATCATTTGCATGTCAATTAATTTTTTTTTAATTAAGTAATATGTGGATAATTAAATAATTTAACTAAATATATCCATTAGTATGGTTGTTATTTATTTAAACACGCAATCACGCCTTTATGACACTTTTTTATAAAAACCATTTTACATTCCTAATTCAGTTAATTATTGGCATTAAAACAATAAAAAACCGTGAAATAAAAATGAATTTTCTACAAAATTTTAATAGAAAATTAAATTATTTTTTAAATAATGAAAGTGTACATGGATTACGTTATTTAGGTGAACGTTGTGGTGTTGTATCTAAGTAAGGAATTTTAATTAAGGAATATTTTAAATTTATTCATTTTTCGGTGTTTTTTTTTCTATACAGATTTTGTTGGCTAATTATAATTGGATTATCAATGACATCAATCACATTTATTCTGAAACAAACATTTATCAGTTATACAAAGGATATTATTAGTATCCAGTTGGATAGTGCTTATTTACATTGGAACAATACGTATCCAGCTGTATCAATATGCTTTGAACGAGGTTAGAAAATGGAACAAAACGATAAACACTTCCTTGTAGGACTGAATTTAACATGAGCGTGACTTAGCGTAAATCTAGTCCTGTTTGGAAGTCAAACAAAGATTAAATTACCATTAGATAACATTTTACAATTTTTAAAGGTTTTAACTCCTCAATATTACTTGAATATTTTAAAAATTTCTGGAATAATAATCCACATATACCACGTCCTGATTCAAATATGATGTAAAATTATAACAAAAAATAAAAAATTTCTTTAATAATCAAAACTTATTTACAAAACAGGGAATTTAAATACATGCGAACGGTACAAAGTTGGTTATTCACAAGTCCACAACGAGAAATTGAACGTTTTGATGACTATTGCGAATTAATGAACAGTACCTGTGGCTTAGATATTCAAGTAATTATGGACAAGGTAACAGAAACAGAATTTTGAATATAGAAATCAAAATTTTTTTTTAAAAACATTTTTTTTATACTTCCAGTTAATACCAAAGTCCTGTAAAGAATTCCTGTACAATGTAACATACCTTGGTAAATTATATGATTGTGAGGAAATTTTTAAAATACAGAAAACCGAGATGGGTTATTGTTTTATTGCTAATTCCATATTCTCTTAGTAATTCTAAAAGAAAATAAAAAAAAAAAATGATTTAATTAAAATTTTCAAACTAAATTTCTAGTGACTTAAATTATGAGAAATTACCATTGAAGTACACCCGTGAGAATACTGATCGTCGATTAATAATAAATTTTATAGATTTAGAATATATTGGTTATAATGTCAGCTGATTCTCATATTTTTTTTAGCTTCTTCTGTTTTTATCTCATAAATTTCCTTCTTTTTTATTTCGTTATAGATTTTTGTTCATGGTCCCGAAGACCTTCCGTATTTTACTTTAGAATTAACACAAATGATAACTGATAATACTATAACACTAATGTATAATGTGAGTGTAATTGATATTAATTATATTAATATGATATTAACATTTTTTTAATTAATATATCGAGACAATTGAAACAATGAATTCACCAGACATACAGAATCATACGATGGATCAACGTCAGTGTCGTTTTCCAGATGAAAAACTCTTTGATAACACATTGGCATATAGTTTTTCAAATTGTTTCCTTAAACTGCGTGTTGAAAAAGAATTTCAATATTGTAATTGTACAATACCAACGTCACCAGATTTTATGAAAGATTATTATTGTGATTATAATGGTTTAAAATGTATACAAGAGACTGATATAAATAGAGCAACAAAAATGGAACATTATAATGATGTTACACATTGTTATGCATCATGCATTGAAATGGAAGTTAATAATGTTGCGTGCGTCTTAATTTAAATTTATATTAAAATGCCTTTTTAATTAAACTTTCTTTTAGCGATATTATATATCCAAATTCTGTTGGACAAGCAATAATTGATATAACACCACCGAATTTACGTTATTATCGTCAAACAGTTAAAACAAAATTAGATTTTATTGGTAAATTTATATTGGTATTTTTTTAATTAAATAATTCAATTTTAAATTTTATTTTTATTTTAGTAACTGTTGGTGGTGTTTTTGGTTTATTTTTTGGTGCCTCTATATTAAGTTTTATTGAAATAATTTATATTTGGTGTTTACGAAAATTTTAATTTCATTTGGTTTGTTAATCTTCTGTATCATTATCCTCCGATAAGCTTGCATCACAGTCAATAGTTTTTGTATTATTTAAATTACTGCATAATAAAAATTATGTATTAATAAATGAATTGATAAAAGGATAAATAAATACTTACCTAATATTTTTATTATTATTCTTATAAATTAATTTTCTTTTTTTATTATTTGTTTTACAACGTGATATTTGTTTAGCCTGTGCTGATGTACATGGTGTTAATTCATCTTCATTTGTATCATCTGGTGTTACATAGTTTATTTGTGCGACTTTTCGTTTAAATGCTTTTGATTTTATTGACGAACGAATATTGAAAATATCAACAGAATTTTTATCATTATCATTATCTGCTTCAGTTACTGTTGATTCATTATCATTATTATTACAATTTTTTGTATTATCAATTGCATTTATAATATTATCATCATTTACTGTAAATGTTTCCAATAATTTATTAACACTTTTCTTTAAATCATCTACTAAATTTGATTGTGGTAATAATTTTAAGGCGTTTTTACTCCCTTCTTTGTTTGTTAATTCTACAAAATAAGAGAAAATTAAAAGAAATAAAAAAAAAGAAACTTAAAGTCAGTAAATTTTACCCAACATTTCCTTCATTTCATTACATCCAACTTCTAATATATCCAATGCGGTTAATATACCATATTTCTCATCAGTCATCATTTTTAATTCTTTACATATTTTATCATTAAATTGTTTAAAGGATTTCTTTTTATTACCACTTCGTGTTTTACCATCATTTATTTGTTTTACTAAATGCGGATCAAAACCATAAATTGTCTCCATACACACAAAATGATAACCAGCATTTGCAAATATTTTCCAAAAGATTAATTTCGCTTGTAAATAATCTTTATTAATTATTTCTGTATAAAATTCTTTAAATATTTCCCATTCATCAAATGTTACACGTATTTTACAGTACTCCATAGCTGGTTGTTTAAAATAAAGAGCATATAAGAGGTATAGGACTCCAATTCTATGTAATAAACCGGAATCATTTAAAAACATTGTCTTTCCAATAATTAAACATTCCTCTACAAAATCTAATGTTTCTACAAGTGATTTACGGCAACTGAAAGTATAAAATTTAATTAAATTTTGAAATCAAATCGTTTTTGAATTAAAAAATCGAAATAACCTAAAAATATATTGAAAGTTTAATCGCTTCCATTCTTTGGTAAAATATGAAAACTCTGGTGATTGATGCAGCACAAATGAATCAATTAATTCATTAAAATCTTCCACTGTACCATTATTACACATTTTAAATTATATTTTAGTTTAATTATATTAAAAATTTGCCTTTAACGAAGAGTAGTAACCACATAACCTAAAACTTTCGTTTGTTTACAAATTAGACATTTTTAGTACAAAACGTACTAAACATTGACAGAGCAAAGTTTCAAACCGTTATAATTGCAAATTTAAAAAACTTAAAAAAAAATTTCAGGATATCCTACGAAAAATTAGTTTTTAGAAAGAAAATCAATTAGTAAGACTAGTAATAACAGAATAAACTATTAAAAATATTTATTTTCCTTATTAAACAATAGAAATACTTTATAAACGAGATTTATTTTTAACATTATTTTTTTAACTTTTTCTATAATAAATACTTTTTTTTTGTTTCTATAATAACTTATTTAAATCCCATTAGTTTCAATTTGTAATTTAAAATTATTGCAGATAGATTATCTTTTAGATATAGACTTTATTTTAAATAAATTTTACATCGTTGACAGCATGGATTTTCCATTGTACCACAGTTACTAAAAAAAAAGTTTTTTTTCTTATTAGAATAAATTTTCATTTTTTTTTTTAATGTTAAATTTACTTACAATAAATTAACGCATGTATGGCATACAAATTCATTACACATATCACAGCTATAGCCACAATTTTCACATAATTCTAAATTACAATTAGTGCACTCAATGTGTATGATGGCATTTTTAGTGCAACAGATGCATGTACGATCAGGTGTTTCTGGTAGGTTACAAGGCTTAAAAAAATAAGAAAAATTTATTTAAAAAACAATTAATCAAAATGAAAACAAATAGAAAACAAATAGAAAACCTTTAGTCCAATAACAGAAAACTTTCCTGATCCATTCAATTTTATTGACTTAAGTACATTTAGTTTCTCTTCATCACTTTTACTATTATTATCATGAATTTTATTAGCTGCCTCAAATAATAAATCTATTGTTTTTTCTATAATTAAATTAAATTAAATGTTATTTTGTTATGTTATTTTTTTAGTAAATAATTATTAAAACTCACTATGAATTTCCTTCATTTTATTTTCATCATTTAAATCAACCATTTGCTGATTTATAAAATATTTACTTTGTGTATAATTATTATCACTTGATATTGAACGACGTCTTTTACGATTTATTGTCGTCATTTTTATTATTAGTTTTGAATTAAAATTAGAATTTATTAAAATTAAAATTAGAAAAAAAAAAAAATTCCATGCGTTGAATAATGACAAACGAAAAACAACAACAATAATTAAATTTTTATTTGCGCGCGTTTGTTGATTTTGACATTTCTAATGTCTAAACCGTCTTAACCGGTTGACTTTTAAATTTATCGGTTTTTTTGTTTATAAAAAAAATGTTTTATTTAATTTATATAAAAATCTTAAAAAATTATAATTATTTCATAATAATAAATAAGTGTTTTGTCTTCTTTTAATTATTATAAAATTTGTAATTAAATAATTATTAATTAATATTCATTGGTACATTTGCGCTACCTACAAAGGTCAACAAAAAACAAATTTACTATATAACCAATGAACAAAAAATGATAAAATTATATAGAGAAATGACACATAACCGTATAGAAAAAAAAATAAAACTCGAGTATTTCATTCAACAATGAAGTGACAGTGACAGAAAGAAATATTTAAAATAAATAAAAAAAGAATTTTTTTATAACAATCATAAAAACATATGATTTGAAAGGGGAGCAGAATAATAAAAAAATTCCGATAATTTTGAAGTGATAATAATAAAAAAAAAAATTAAATTAAAAAAAAAATTGGATTTAATGTAACAGGTAAATAAATAATAATAAATAAATAAAGAAAGAAAGAATCGAAATTTATAGAAAAAAAAATGATTTCAGTAGTAATCAAGGTGCTTTTTGTGACGTCATTCGGTGTTTTTTTTATTTCTGCTTAATTAAATAAAAGTTTTCTTTGTGATATTAATTGATTTATTTTTTGGTTAATTAAATTAAAATAAATTTAATTAGTTTGTTTGTAGAATATTTTAATTTTTTTTAACACGTTAAAGTGGCTTTGAAACAAAATCATGTTTTTGCGGAAGACAAGATTTTTTTCTTTTTTTTTGTTGTGAATTTTGACAACGCCTTACGAGCGAATAATAAATAAAAACAGAAATAAAAAAAAAACAATTTTTGTTGTCTATAAAATTAAAAAAATAAAAATTCGTGAAAGCAACAACACACAAAACTCCCACATATGCATATAAAATACAAAAAAAACTTTCTGTGTCATAAAATGCATTTCATATAAAATGATTTGATAGAAGACAAAAATCTTAATTATTAGTCATATTTTACAAAAATCCTAATCATAATAAATATGTGCGTGTGTAATGTGTAAAGACATTACATATTTAATTAATTTTAATCAATTAAAACAAAATGAAATGAAACAAACAGACAAAAAGCAGCACTAGCACAATGATAAAATGTTAGGGGATTAGTCATATCTAGTTGTTGTTGTTGTTGTTGTTTTTTAATTAATTAATAAATAAATAAAAAAAATTCTCATCTTTTTATTTACAGGAGATCAAGATATTGTTTTTCTAATTCTAATTATAATTTATTGCAACAATGACACGTGTTACTGCATTATATGATTTTAATGGTGAGCCAGGAACGTCAGAATTATCAATACTTGCTGGTGAGATATTAACGGTAACACGTACAGATGTTGGTGAGGGTTGGTGGGAAGGTACCAGTTCACGGGGACAAACTGGTTTGTTTCCTGCCGCTTATGTTGAAACAATACAGGAAAGTGTACCAGCACCACCGCATCAAGTTGCTGCAACAGCATCAGTAGCCGCAGCCACATCTGCATCGGCACCAGCATATACGACACAAAAAAGTTTACCACCTCAACAAACGGCACCTAGATACGATCAAGCATCAGAGGAATGGAATGAACAACAGGACGACTGGGAAGATGATTGGGATGAAGATAATGAAACATATTCAGAAATAGGACCCGCCTCTGGAAATAATTATAATCAACAACATGGTAGTAATCAAGCTCAAACATTCAATCATAGTAATAGCACACATAGTAATTATGTAAACAATGCCTTGCCACCCACACCATCCGATGATTCTGTATCGATTACATCATCTAGTATGCCTGTTAGAAAGTCAAAAATATTTGCTAAATCTGGTGATTCGTATATTTTGGGTACGTCAAATGTTTCGGTGCCGGAAGGTGAACGTGTTTTTGTGCTACAAACCGATATTGGTTATTTTTGGAAGCAAATTCGTGATCCTTATAATGTTATTGTGGCGGCACCGAAAAAAGAAACAAAATTCAAAGGGATGAAAAGTTTTATTGCCTACAAATTAACGCCGTCTTTTAATCGGATTCCTGTAAGTTACTTCACCATTTGTCATCTATCCCATTTAGATTACAAATTTTAATTTAAATTTTTTTTTTTTTTTTTAGGTTTCACGACGTTACAAACATTTTGATTGGTTACATGAGAGATTAGTGGATAAATTTTCGTTAATACCAGTACCACCATTACCTGATAAACAAATATCTGGACGATATGAGGAGCAATTTATTGAGCATCGTCGTGTACAATTACAAGAATTTGTAGATTGGGTATGTCGCCATCCGGTGCTAGCCACCTGTGAAGTATGGATGCATTTTCTCACATGCACCGATGAAAAAAAATGGAAAATGGGTAAACGAACCGCTGAAAAGGATGTTCTTGTCGGTGCAAATTATTGTGCGGCTATTTTTCCACCAGAAAAAACATTACTCCAATCACAAGTTGACTCACAAACAGACATTTGTAATTCCTTTGTTCACGGGATGGACGGTGCTGTGAAAAATTTATTAGCCATATGCGCAGAGCAAACAAAACGCTTCCAAATGCAATGGAAAAAAGATTTCCAACGAGTGGGTGAAGGATTATCCGAGATGGCAAAATCATTAGAGATTGATGAGAGACGTGCCGTCACTAATATTTGCCTATCAAATTCCGTTGGTCAAGCGGCTGGTGTTTTCATTAGTATCGGACAAATGTATGGTGATCAACCAAAACGTGATTGGATACCATTTTCTGATCGATTACATATTTATCGTGGTGTATTAGGTGGTTTTCCCGATATATTATCAGAGCATAAAAATGGTATGCAAAAGAAAAAGGAATGTGAAAAATTGACGGCAGAACAAAAAATGGGTAATGTTCAATTACAGGAGGTGAATCGTCGTACCGATATAATGTCATATGCATTAATGGCAGAAATGTCACATTTTCGACAGGAACGTGATTCCCATTTAAAAGCAACAATAAAAGATTTAATTACAGAACAAATAACATTTTATCAAACAATTATAACACGACTGCAACAAGCACAACAATTTTTTGATTAAAACTAAACTAAAAAACGAAAATAAATATATATTTTTTATATAATATAGAAACTTTAACATTTACAAACACAGACACAAAACAAAAAAAAAACACATTAATTAAGAAATGATGTTAGAAAGGAAGGAAGGAAATGAATAATATTTTTTTTCCACTTTATTTTTTATTATTAATTATATATATACATATAATAGCCCAGCAGTTTAATCGATGTTTAATTAATATTAAAAAATAAAATAATTATTGTATAAAGAAAAAAGAAAAGAAAAGAAAAGAAGAAAACTGTTGCAATACACATGTATTGGTTATATAAAAAAAAAAAACACAGAAAAATTATAAGGTGACATAAATAAGGTGGGTGTGTGTGTATGATCGCCTTAGATTAGAGCTTAAAGCATATTTAACATTAAAATAATGTTAAAATATGATAAAATATATTTAAAAAAGTCCCTGTCGCCTTATAATACAAGCTGTTCTAATACCGTGATTATTGTAAAATACACGAAAAAAAGAAAAAAAATTAAGAATTTAATGAATGAAAATTAATTAATTTAAGTCAAATAATAAGGGAAAATAAATTTATACAATAAATGTTAATTAATAAAAAATATTTAATTTTTTTAATTTAAATTTTAAATTCAATTGATGGATTTTGTTCAGTGTTTGGCGAGTGTACACTAATTACGTTACTGTTCTGTTATTCGGTTATTCTTGTAAAGTTACGTTACGTTACTGTAATGTTTTTACAACACACGTGTTTTTATTCCGTGTAATCTAAAGCTAAAAGCTCTAAAGATAAAAATTTTCTTTGCATTTGTTTGTAACAAAACTCTATAAAATCCGTCTAACTCTACTGCCTAAGAGATTCCTTAATTTTCATGCAATAACGCATAATAATTTTCCATAGTATTGTGATAATAAGTTTTGTATTTACTTCCAATTTATTAATATTTCCAAATAAACTTATTTTAAGAGTTTTATTAAAGTAATTAAAAAGGAAATGAAGGAAAGGCTCAATCATAATTGATGAAACCGTTGAGTTTCTTTTTCCTACACCAAACGTGAATTGATGTTAGTGAGAAAAAAATGAGTAAAATATTAAGCAAAGGAGCTTTTTCGCTTTTTTTGACACTATAAAAAATATTATTTACGAGTATTAAATACTTTTTTGTGATTATTTATGTTTGTAACAAAGCTTTAAAATTATTTATTTATGTAACCAAAATTTTATAGCTCCTTGAAAAGCTTTTTTATGTTTATTTAATAAATTCTGTGCAATAATAATCACGATCTACTTGTGATTTAATATTTAGCCAACTGTTAATGACACAAATAAGCTTTTTATGAGACTTTTAAATAGCTTAGTAATCTAATTACAACCAATAATGACTTGATATTCTTGCGTCACATTTCCATATGACTAAAACAATTCCAAAAATAGTTTTATTTTTCTACACAAACCACTGATGCCTTTCCTGTTAATTAATTAATCACAATAAAAAAGCTTAACCAGACTATTTTAGACAGAACAGTACAGAGTATCCTTCAACCCACCAATTGTCTACACACATTAAAAAGAGAAAAAAAAATTAATTTATGTTCCAATAGCAAAATAAACACAAGAAAAAAGTCGAATAAAAAAATTTAATTAGGAAAAGAAAAATTTTATTTTGTTAAAACATTTATACCAATTTTTTAAATAAATTAATTAATGTATATATAAAGGGGTGTCGTGGAAATCTAAACAAATAATTGTATGCAATGCATTTGATTTGATTTGCATTGATTTGTTTTTGAAGTAAGGAACAAGAATCAACCAGCACATAAATGTTACACACATATATTTCCTGTAACCACCATACACTTGCCGCCAATACGTGTTGTATTATTTATGCAAAATTTAATTAACAAAAAAATATTTTTTTTATGTACATTTTCTATAAATAAACAGGCAAAAAAAAAAAAAAAATTGTAAACAAAAAAAAATGTTTTTTTTTATTTATTTATAATAGATGTAATTGGCCAGAGTATTATCTGTATACGGATATCCGTTGGATGTTTGTGCAAATAAATCACCAAAGACTTCCCTATTTTATTGCGAAAAGAGAGAGAGAGAGAGAGAGAAAAAAAAATTAATAGCAAAAAAAAATAAAAACTTTTAAAGTGAATAAGAAAAATTTACGATTTTCTAGTTTCTGTGTAACCCATTTTAAATCCTGATGGCCATGATAATGCTGGACGTTGTGATGAACAACCATTCGGTTGGGTTGCTAAGAAATCATTTGTGAATGCACTGTTATAAAAGTAGGGACACAATCCGTGTGATCCTGAAATTAAATTATTATTATTTTTTTTTAATTACATGGAAACATCGCTGTGAATAATTGAAATTAAGGTAAAACCTTTGGGAAATGGACCTGCAGCATATTGAAAATTACCACAAACACCCATTATCCAATTTTGATGACAATTTCGTCGGGATGTACCCTTATCCGAGCTGGTGTGAATACACTGAACGTTCTTCGCAGCGGCCAATGAATCTTTAGCAGGTTTTGTATCAAAACCTGGTCCTGCTGGTTCACAAGCTTTTGGAAAACAGATTTTTTTTTAAAACGTTTTACGGAATTTACAGCAATTATTTTACCATCAATTTGTCCAATTTTTTGATGACCAAATCGACGTCCTGCTTCCAATGCCAAGTGGGCACCATAACTAAAACCAAATATATATCCGTTATCCGGGTTAAAACCGTGCGCTTCAAGTGCGTAAAGTTTTTCCGTTAAAACTTCAACAATTTTCTCAAATTTTGAGACGAGTACAAAGTAATCGCCTTTTGAGTATCTATTATAATCCATGCACATAATACAGCCACCACGAAACTCAGTTAATTCTTAAATAAATAATAAAAAAAAAACCCGAAATTAAACCGGATTAATTAAATATCAAAACAAATGTCTAGTACTTGGTATTAGTTCCTGAATCCATTCAGTGCGACAACTTTCAATCCATCCGTGCACAATTATAGCGAATTTTTCATCAGGATACCTTGGCGAACAGACACCATTTGCAGCAATATCAACATCACCACTATTAATTAAATAAAAAAGAAGAAGAAATTTTTTATTATAAACACTCACGCTATTATAATCGCTCTATAATTACTCTCGATAAATAAAAAATTTTATATTTTCACTATACGAATTTCGTGCACCAAAACAGCAGGTTAAATAGAAAATTTTTATTAAAAAAATTATTTTAAACACTTGTGGCTTGAACATTTTGACTTTTCGGTTTTATTTAAAATTTAAATTTAAATCGCAAATTATTTTTTTTTTCAGTTAAACGTTGTGGCCGCAAACGGTTTATGTAGCAAAGTGAATGATTTTTTGATTCTGACTTACAGGTGGTTTTCTCTCTTTTTTTTTTGTTTTTTGGAAACCAGGATAAAGTTCAATCCGATAGTAATTGAAAGTAAGTCATCATCATCAGGCAGTCGTTAATGACCTGAATTTTATTTCACCTAATTTCACTTTTTTTTATTCGGTAATTAATAAAAATTAATTTGTTTAAAAAACTGAATGAAATTAGGGAAAATATATTATTAATTACCTTGCGTTGGATGATAAGAGAGGAATTTTGTAACTTATTAACGATTAAACATAACATTTGTTAAATCATTTTGTAATTCTAATGCCGGTTATGCATGCTCAGGTGCAAATGACATTTTGTTTGTTACAAGGACACGGTAAAACACGGTAATCCTGATACAGGTGTAACAATTTAGTGTTTAAATGATGGAAGTGGAACTTTCCACTTAAAAAAACATAAGAAATATCTCGTAAACACTTCTGTTATACCTGTACAGTCATATTTCTCAGTTATAACCAGCATAAAACATTTTTTTTCTAGTTTTTTTTTTTCCATTTATTATGTAAATTAGATAATAAAAAATTCATAATTAAATAATTAAAAATTTATAATTTCGATTTTTCTATCACTTCTTTACTCTTTCTGGTAAATAATATTCTCTGTTGCTCTTTTTAAATTTTTTTTTATTGTTTTGTTGTTTTTTTTTCTGATACAAAAGCATGAATCTGTCCTCGATACAAATATATTTTTATTTGTATAATAATTATTGAAAGTTTTACTGCAACTTTTGCTGTTTTATTTATTTATTTAAACTCTTTGTTTCCTTAACGAATTAATTAATTAATTAATAAAAAGAAATTTTTTTTTTACACATTTTAAATGTGTGATGATGTTTGAATGAATCTTGGTGTTTTATTTATTAATAGCTGTGGTATCTGTCATTGTACGAGAGATATAAAATCATTTTTAACCGAACCCTTTTCCCTACTCCTGAACTCATACATTTTCGTTCCAGTTTACGTTCTCATTCCTGTTCCTATTCTCAATGGTTGAATGAAGGTCGGATTGGTTTAACCTGGCAAAACAATGGTATTTGATGCAGGATCTTTATGGAAACTTTACGGATCTTTAAAATGTGAACTTTCGATGTAACAAACTAGAGAAATCTTTATCAACCTTAAGACTTCTAAAGAAACATGTGGATGATATTTAAAATGTAGTCATCAGTACACTTACAGCAAAAATTTTTATATTTTATTAATCTCCTAATAATCAAAGCATCTGTAAAGTCATCAATGATGTATAGCAATGAGTATTGATCACACAGCCTAAAGATTTGACAACAGATACCTAAGAATTAATTGGAGAGTATTCTGTTCAAAAACAATTAGAAATAAAGAACTGTCACAGCTGGCTAATAAAGAACAGATAATGCAACAAATGACGATGGATTTTACACTTTTAGACGATTTCACTTTTAAACAGCACAAGAATGTCATTAGAATACAAATCGCAAGGATCAAAAAAACGAAGATTAGCTGAATCCGATCAATAGATGAAGAGCTAAGTGTTCGAACTTATACGAAATGGAAATAATAGCATCAAACTGAATTCAATGGAGATCATTTGTAGAACCATTTTGCTTTCTTCTTCAATGCACTGGATTGAGGAGATTATACGAAGGAGAAAAAATTATACGAAGATATAGAAATGCGAGTTCGAGTAGGAAGGAGACAGTTTACGTGTGAAAGAAGAAAAGTCACGTGGAAAGATAGCATTTTTTCTAAGCAGTATTGAGAATGCGGAGTTTTTAGTATTTAATTTAGCTACTTCTGTATTATTTAAACCTTCTTACCAAGAAATTAACATTTGATCGTTTAACCACTATATTGAATCAAGTAAATCAAAAAGATTCGTATATTTGCTGACATAAATACAGAGATAATAGGAAGCATAGTAGAATAATGAAAGCTACACATGCTGGTTATGCATAATTAGGATCTTTTACTTTAAATAGTTTAGATTTATCGCTGGATTAATAATGCATGTTGATGAGGTTTTTATATTCAATAATCTGCTATTATCTAGAAAATAACATAAAAGACCAAGGTACTTTGCTTTATGAATTTTAATTACATAGATTGAAACAAAATTTTGATTTTGATTAAATTTAATCTTAAATGGAATGAAGAACTGTCGCTACTGCATCTTCCTCCTATGCTACTTCATTTGAGAAGGATAGTTTTTAGGCAACAGTTGCTCGCTTATTATTTATATAAGGATAAGCATTTGAAGTTTCAGCATACAAATCACCATGCACTTCTCTGTGTTCATAAAATAATTAAAAAATAAATAAAATAAATTTACCAAAGAAATGAAAAAACTGAATCAAAACTTAACGATTTTCTAGTCTCAGTGTATCCCATTTTGTAACCAGTTGGCCACGTAAGTACTGGCCGACAAGATACACATCCATTTGGAGTAGCCGCCAAAAAATCATTAGTGAATGCGCTGTTGTAAAAATATGGGCAGAGTCCATGGTTTCCTGAGTTCAATACCAATGAAAATAAATCAATTTGAATACGAAGAAAAAATATAAAAATATGAAACGGAACCTTTGGGGAATGGACCAGCAGCGTATTGGAAAATACCGCAGACTCCCATTAACCAATCTTGATTACAATTTCTACGTAATGTGCCAAAATCAATACTGGTGTGAATACACTGAACGTTCTTTGCCGCAGCTAATGGATCCCTAACTGGTTGGATATCAAAACCTGGTCCAGCTGGTTCACATGCTGCAAATCAAAGTTAAGTTGTTGGTTTTAAAACATAATGGGAAAAAAAATTAAAAATTTGGTTCACCATCAATTTCTCCTAATTTCCGATAACCAAATCTGCGACCCGCTTCAAATGCTAAATGGGCACCATAGCTAAAACCGAATACATAACCGTTACTTGGATTAAAACCTTTTGTCTCCAATTCAAATAATTTATCCGTTAGAACCACCGAAATATTATCAAACTTAGTCACAAGAACAAAATAATCTCCCTTTGAGTATGTACTGTAATCCATACACATTATACATCCACCACGGAATTGAGTCAATTCTAGAAAACAAAAAATTTTGTTAATTAATTTGGGAAAAGAATTTTTTTTTATATTTTTTACTTGTAATAAGTTCTAGAGTCCATTCAGTGGTGCAACTCTCTGTCCATCCGTGAACAATTATAGCGAATTTTTCATCAGACGTTGACGGTGTACAACTGTTTGTGGACTTATTCACAACACCACTGTGGATTAAGAATTAAGAAAAATTAAAATGGAAGTCGAAACACTTTATTTAAGTTCTTAAAACACACGATTAATTGAATTACTTTGAATAAACAAAAAACGGAATATTATCAGAATATATATTTGCTGATGTTAAACAAAATAAATATCCAATGGATTGGATTAAAATAATTAATTTCAGTCCTTTTATTGTCATTTTAGTTATCGAAAAAAATATTTTTAAACACGTGAAAAACTCTTCGCAACACAAGTGTTATTAATTATTGACTGAAAATTGATTTGAGTATTTATATTCAGGATAATAACTAACGATAGTACACAGTTTTTGATAGCAATGACCCTGAATTAGGTAATTTTATTATTAAATAATTAATAAAACATTTATTTCATATTTAGACATGTGTTTCGTTTTTTTAATTTTTATGTTTAATCAAATTAAATTTCAAATTTTGCTCTATTTGCTCATAAAAAACAAAACAAAACAAAAAAAAAAGAAGTAAAAACAATTTTTTATATTTAAGTCATTTACTTAATTGTTTATTATTAAATAATTGTCTCAGCAAATATTTTATTTGATAATTAATAATTAAATTAATAAAACTAAAATTTTAATTTTTTTTTTTTATTAATTAATCGACGTTTCGAAAATAGTTTTAAATTTGTGCGCCGAAATGTATGCAATTGGCAGTACATTGTTTTTATATTTAATCAAAATTTTGATTCATTTGGAATAATAATGGAATTTTTGACTTTCAACTAGTCTTGGTGTAACTAGAACCAATTAGTTTATACATTTGGTCTGTAGGAAAATTGTTCCCTAAATACTATAAATATTTATTTAAGTTAAACAACGTCCTGGCAGGTTTCTGTTCCATGATAATTTTATCAAGCAATTTATAAAACAAAGGATAATGCTGAAACGTGTGAGATAATTGACTATTCTTCCACGCTGACTATTCCATGACGAAACTCTTTGCCGCTGTTATGATGAGTATTAGCTGCCTCAATAAGAATTCCAGAAATTTACGCCAAGAGCACCAAGAGCCACAGAGCACCAAGAGCCACAGAGCACCAATTTCTACGATAATAGCAATCAATTCAAAAATTTTGGTTTACTATTTGTGACAAGAGTGCTTTTTTTTATTATAATCATTCTAACAGCCCCAATTTTCAAAAATTTATTCCACAAAGATCATCTAAAAAACAAATATTTGTTTGATTACTTGATTTTAACTTACGCCATTAATAAATATCCTCTTTTATAAATTAATATACATCCTCCTGATCATAATCCTCAATGGTACTTCTATTATCTGGTTGTTACCTATTATCTTTATTAAAAATATAAATTATAATTACATCAATAAAACGTGCTGCCGTTAGGCAATGCCATCTATTATGTTATCTTGGACAGATATGATCATTCTGATGTAACAAGAAGCAAGCAATTGAATAAAGTACAATAAAGCACACACATTTTTGGTGGTATTCCTAATAAATCATGTTAATCCTTTAAAATACTCACATTCTGTGATTAAACTGTAGAAACATTCAACAATATATAGAATAGATATAGAATAGATATAAAATTCAACAATATATAGTTCAGGTAAAGAAATGTTTTATGGTTGTTGCCCTTACTAATAAGATTTCAACTGGTATAACTGGAATACCAAGGTGTTTTCTTGTAATTTTAAATTAAATTTTAGAATCTTTAATTATTAATTATTAAAAATATGAACAGTATCCTTAATGTAGTTATTCCTTCTATAATTTTATGTGATTATTTGTAGTTTGGTGTTTTTGTACAGTCAATACTATAAACGATTGGAACTGTTGGCAAAATCACAGGTAAATTGTATTGAAATTTCACTTTTAATATCCAGTTCTTCAAATATCTATAGTTCAGATGATAATTTACTTGTATATAAAAATGCATTCTTGTTGTAAAATTTATGCTTTATTAACAGAAAACCAATATCGCTCAGCATAGTGATTGTAACACCCAGTTTACATAATTAAAATAATTTTGTATGACCCATTAACCATTAAATATAGTTTTTTCACTGCTTAATTATAGTGTTTATTGTAAAACTGTCAGTTTATTCTTTGGTAATGATCTATTGCTGAGGGTAAAGGCGGTCAGAACGTATGGGTGCTCCAAACAACAACAGCAACAACAATAATAGTAAAAAAAAAATTATAAATTTGTCACATCTCACCATAATTGTTTTAAAGAGCCCACGGGATTTAAAGACAAGCATTCAAAACAGGCGATAAATGACATAACGTCGCACAGCATGTGCTACTAGGAAAGGTAGGAGAAATAATTGGTGTTTGTCTATCGTTGTTACATTTAAAGGTCGCTTCTTTACAAGGAGTTTTTTTAAATTTAACCTTTTAATACGTGAACAGGTAATTTTTATCCGTTAGATTTTCGCTGTCTCTACTTGATATTTAAATGTTTTTTTTCTTAAAGCCGCAATTACGACTGTCTAATATCACGTTTCGTTAGGTTATTAACACCTGAAATAATTATTTGTTTTAATTCGTATTTATTTTAATAAAATAAATGAAGAATGAGAGGAAAAGAAAAAAACTAAAAACTTCAAACGAATAAGTCGAATTATAAAGCAGAAAAAAAAAAAAAAACAAAAAATTTTATTTGTGTTCTGTTGATGTGTCGTAATTACGCTTCACCTTTTTTTTATATATTTTTTCCTTCCATCTATTTTACTTATTAAATTCGCAATGTTCAATTACCAAACAATCAAAAATAAATCTGTATGCGTGTGCGTGTATTTTTGTTATTAAACAGACAAAACAGAATGAATAAAATTCACGAGTTCAAGGACACGATCGTGATTTTTTTTATTTTATATTTACCGCTTCTTATTGCTTTTAGCGTTTTTTTTTTTGTTTTTAATTTTTATTACACAAAAACTCTTTTGAGAAATATTCACGTTTTGTTTTTGTTTTTATACTGCTAAATGCTTCTTAATTTCACAGGATGGTTACGAAAAAAAATTGATTGAAAAGGTACTGCATACCTTTTGGAAAATGTGACAGAAGATCATTGAAAATTCTTTGAAATTTATACACAGAAAATTGATTAACGAATTTTGTTTCGATTGTGCTTAGTTCTATTAGTCATTTTCAGGTGATGGTTGGTTTTGTTTAAAAGGGGACTGAACTACTGTAGTCAGTACTCAAGCCAACAGTGAAGAATAATACCTGGAATATCATAAGGAGAATCTGTATACCGATTTTTACCGCAAAGTTTTGTACCCATATTAGTTCTATGATAACTATTTTCAGGTCTCAGAAATTCAGAATCAACTGTTTTTTGAGAAATGGGTTGTCTTATCCTGAAGATACTTTAGTACTTTAGAAAGGAATTAATAGTTAACCAAGGAAAGATTTATGTTCAGGTGATAAAAGTCTATTATCACCCTTTGTTTTAATAAAATTAATTTTTGGGAATATGCGAATGGAATAAAATCCACAGAATATGGTGGATTCATCACAGGACAATCATGATTAATCTTAGACCAGTTGAATTAAGTTATCAAATGTTTGTTATAGGTAAACGTGGCTTGAAATATTTTTGTTTTAACGTTGAACTGTACGAAGGTAAACCACCCTGTATAGTTTTATTACTCAATATTCAATTTACACTTTCAATGTTATAACAATAATATAAATTTCTAATAATAAGTCACTTAAGTTAAGTCAATTTTTATTGAATTTAATAAAGATTGGATTATAGAATAAATTTTCACAAAATTTTGATTAATTTATTCAAAAATAAAAAAACTAAATCAATTGGCAAAATCTTTGGTTTTTACATAGAATTTAATAATAAAATTTATTTTAAATAACCGTCTTGAGTGTTTTATGGAAATATTAAATTAATTATTCTTCAAGGAATGATGTTGTTATGAATCATTTATAAAATATTTTACTGATTTCTTTCTGTTTAAAAATTTTGATTAGGAATTATTATTCCAAGAAATTAAAAACTGAAATGATATCAGAACTCGTTAGTTATGGCGATTTTATTGTTACTTAGATTATTATGATTAAAATTCTGTTGCACTTGTGTTGTTAAAAACTAAAGTACCTAGAAATATTGAGAAATTATTTACAATTGGCGTGAAGTTATTGGTAACGAAGCGTTGTGAATTGGAAATTGATGCCTAAAGTTATGGCAAAATGTTGGTAAATATTAAGAAAATAATTGAATTTGATGTAACTTCCGTGATGGATTTTTATTGGGATCTGGAGCTTATTATGAAAATTATATAGACACTGAAGTATCTTTTAGTAGTTGGGTATTAATATGTTTAATGTTTGGTAATTTTAATGCGTTCCGAATGGGTGCAATATGTCTGCTTGTTATCGGATGCTAAAGAATTCAGTACAGACTCATTTTCAGCAACTAGAATTTAGACTCTCAGGACGTTTTATAAAAGTTAGACTCGCTGGTTGTTCTATAAAAGTTAGGATGCGGTTTTTAGTAACATTTGAAAGGTATTAAAAAACCGTAGGTGTCACAAAAAATTTTTTTCTCATTAAGTTTAACAATTTTAATGTAAAACTATTCTATAATTAAATCTAGAAATTCCTCAAACATATTTAATGATTTAGTTTTGGTACCGATTCTCGGGATTGGATGCTATAATTATAAAACATTTTTAAAACATTTAATATTGTATTGATACTTCAACAAACATCTTCATGCTTGCCTCTGAATTTTGACTTCTCTTTATTGAAATTCTATATTTGTTTGCCCAGTCATACTTTGATGTGTACACCAGATAAGAACACATTTGACAAATTAATGGGTCACTAATTCCCAGTATTGGAACAAATTAAGTAAATTGATTTCGATCCTATTTTTAACAAAATTAATTTAAGTGTATTAAAACACTGATAAATCAAGTTGTGTCCTTATAGTAAAGCAATAAAACCATAGTCCTTGAACTGAATAATCAAAACTAAAAATATTCTCTTGAAATATACACAGGTAAAGCTTTTTTTCTCTCTATTCTTTTATCACCGATCCCCAAATACAAATAAAAAAAAAAAAACGAAAAAAAATCAAACAAACGGAAAGAGTTAATGCCATTCATGACTATTGATATAACTCCAGCTATAACTCCCAAAATAAAATCAAGACATTTATTTCCATTCTTTTGTTATATTTGCTGGATATGGAAAATTTATAACCGAAAATAAAATTTTTCTCTTTAAATTAAATTAAATTTTTGTGTTTTTTTTTCATTATTTGTTTGCTGTTAGACCCTTGGTGCTTTTAGTGCTTTTTTTTCTACAAACATAAATCTGTAAAATTCTTTTTGTAATGTTTATAGTTTTGAAAGCTGTCATGAAAATCTTGTTTAAAATTCAGAAAATCTATGATAAACAGTCAGCAACTGATGTTCGTTTTTATATGTGGATTTAAGGAAGGATTTTCTCTGTGTTTTCCAACATTAAAATCATGTGATCACGATTTGAAAAAAAAATTTGACATAAATCACCGACATTAACTTTATTTAATTTCTATATAAAATTGTAGAAAGTCACACACACAACTTTCCGCATATACTTATTAAGCATAACCTTGAAATATCTATCTTCCGACATTTAATTTAAATTTTATTTTTAATTTCAATTTCACTATACTCACGGTGACAGTGATGTAATACATACAAAAATAAAAAAGAAATTAATTAAACAACAATGTAGCAAAAAGAAATATGGAATACTGGACAAAAGACAAATAAAAAGGAAAGGAAAGGAAAGGAAAGGAAAAGGAAACACATTAATAAAAGCACACCTTAAAACCGTCAACTAAATTAACCGTTCACGCTAATGTTTAACATGAATGTTGCTTACTTACCTAGAAAATTTATTTTTTCTTCTTTTAGTTAATGTTAGTCATGTTTTACAGTGATTCACAAACTTTTTGTTTTTATTTATTACTTAGTATAACACCTGGAAATACTGTAAGAACTTTGTCCTCAGCTTAGAGAAGTCTTTAGGATAATCTACCTACTAATATTGAGTAGCTGATAACCCTCTGTTTACTGAATTTCTATAGTCCCAGGAATAAACTGACATCATCTTAGCAAAAAAATTCTAGAAATACCTTTAAATTTAAATAAAATTCAATGTCAATGCTAATTAAAAAAATTCATTAAGTGAGTAACGTAAATTACATTGGATAGCAACAGTAAAAAGTCACAAAACTCGCTATAGCCTAGGTTAGTCATTTAATTTAAATAATTTTTCAGCAAATATTTATTAAAAAATAGTTTATTCTTAGCTAAGGAAAAATCAACAATAATCCAGTACACAGCGAACAAAATTAGGGTAACTACACTGGTACACACACACACACACACACACACACACACACACTCAAATTTGTGTAAAATCATTAAAATAAACAAAAGTTCCATTCCAACGTCAATCAAAACTTATTAAATGTAGAAAAAAAGAAAAAAAAAAACAATGAGAAATTTGGTTTATTTATTCTTAGATTAAAAAAAAAAATAATTTAATTATTTTAATGCGTTTTTAGTTAGTTTATTCTCGCGTTGAATTTTTTTTTTTATATAATTCCGGTCTATACTATTTAATCCCTGGTATTACTGTTTGTGTTGTTATTCATTTACTCATTTAATGTAAATTTAGATGCTTTGTGGTTTTTTTTTAAATATATTTTGTCCATTTTGCTTCATTATTGTTAATGGAATAGATCAGTGTCGGAATTTTGTACGTTAAAGGTACTCCGGAGATATTTTTTTTAATTATTTATTATTGTGCGTGAGTATTGCAAGTCTTATGTATAATGAGACGAGAGTTATACCTTAAAAACGCATATCCGGAAGGGTATTGAAGCATGCCAATAAGAGTTCTTATTATATAGACCATTGTAGTCTGAAGTTTCTTTCAGTTTAATTGAATTGAATATTCTCGATGCTTATTATGATTCTACAAGCAACCAAATAAGTTTTATATCAATTACTTGTCCTGAAATCTATCATAACACTCCCATTTAGAACTAAATCTATACTCAGAGCTTTTATTTCCTGTTTTATTACATAAAAAACCTCTGAATCTTAGGGCCTAACATACTAGTTCCATCTCTAATCTGTTTTAGAATATTATTATCGCAGAATTACGACTATAAACGCTACAACTATGTACAAAAAAAAAATGTTTAAAATTCTTTTAACGTAATTTTCCATCTTCTACTTCTTCTTACTTTAAATTAAATTAAATTAAAATCCTTTTTTTTTTTTTTTTGTTTTTTTTTACATAATTAAAATTTATTCACATGCTGTGTGTTGTTTTTTTTTTGTTTCGAAAACATTTTAATTTAATTAAAATAAAAAAAAAAAAACGAAAATTAAACACACAAATTGTAAACAAACTAAAAAAAAAAATATTTTTCTACTTGATGTTGCACGTTTTTCGTTTTTATTAAAAAACATCAAAAAAACAAAAGGCGAAATTTCTGTGTTTTTTTGTTTTCTAAAATCACAAACAATAACCACGTGTTAAAAATTAAAAATAGAAAAAAATGGCTGACTTGTATATTAGAATAATTAAATTTGGTTTATCAGACAAATTATGATGGTTTTACACGTTTAATGAGATAGTTAATATATGCTATAATTAATTTTATTAATTTCTGACATAAAACGAACATAAAACATAAGAAAGAAAAAAAAAAAAACAAACAACTTTCGCACCTTAATATTGAATTTTTCGATTGGCTAGCAATTTTATGCTGCATTCTTTTATTAACTTTTAAACGTCATTTAATGAATGAAAATGAAAATGAAAATTTATTAAACCAAGATTTATGTAATAAATAATAAAATAAAAAATATATTTTCTATTATGACACACGTGTTTGCAGTGCTTTAACCAGGTTTCATTTATTCGTTTATTTTTTTCTTTATTACATAAATAAAAACTGATTTACCGACATAAAAAAATGATTAATCGTCGATTTTTATTACATTTTTGTTATTGATAAAAAAGTTTTCGGTTTTTAATCACCAGAAAAAACATATTTTATGAAATTTTTTAATCAACAAATTGAATAAATACGGAAATAAACACAAAATGGGTGGAAATATAGTTTTATGTCTTTTTGATCAGAAAAAAAATAATTTAGATTTTTTCGCATTTTTTAATGTAAATAAACAAAAAAAAATGTATGTGTTAATAAAAATTCGTTAACGCTTTTTTGTGTTAATATTTCTAATAAAGTAAACACTGTTTCGACTTAAGCACATGTTTTATTCTCTTTTGTTTAAACTGAAAAATTGTTTATTCAGGTTTTCAGAAACGTTTCAATGACGTTAGGAAATTTACAGTAGATATTCGGGAGTTAGTTGAAATATTATAAGAGTTTATTATCATCATAAAAGCAACTAAGGTTTTATTTATTGGAAAAATTACCAGAAAAAAAAAAATCAAATCCTAAAAATAGAATCTAGGGCATGCTAATAAAATTGAAAATAATTTGGTGACTGAAATCAATTAGGCCTTTATCTTGACGAGCTTTTCATTTATATGCAACGTTCTTAATTATAAATGTTAAGACGCAGAGCTTTATTGAAAACAGAACACTCAAATATCGATTCCTTGGTATCTTCTAGCAGAGTGCGTCCAACATTTCTATTCCAAAGTTTCTCCATTTCTTTTCTCTAACTCCAATTAATTTTAAAACTAATCTGCTCTATCTAAATTGCATTATCCCACTTTGATGCCCTTCTTACCATTGATTTCCAATGAAAATTGGTAACAAATCATTGATTTGGATTCAAAAACCGCTGAATGAATGTGCTGTTTCCAGGTATACGATTAAATCACTGTAATCAGAAATCTCATTAGAAAATGCTTTTTTTTTTAATATTTCTTCCTTTAACAGCTTAAATAGTATTAACAGAGGCTTTTAAAAGCTTACTTTGATACTTCCGATATTTTGTCATTTGTATAAAGGATAAGAAGAGAAAGGACTACTTTGATTCATTGAGATTTTTTGTTTTATTCATAAAATTTAATTTATATTAAGCGGATATGCTTAAAGTTGTCATAACGACTCTTGTTTCAATGAAATTAAAGCTGAATTTTACCATCTCACAAGTTTTATTTGAAATACTTCTAGGGGAATTTTTCACTTTTTTTTTTAAATTCCTATATGGAAATATAACTTTGGAGAATGGTCAAGATTGAGAAGGAACGTACTGTGAAATGAAAACACCTTACCATATGTTGTTTTTCCTCCTAAATTTAACATCAAATCCTTTAAAACAAAAAAAAGTTTCACCAGTGACTCCTAAATACCAAACCGAGTTGCATTTTTCTTATAACACCTTTGTTTGGTTACAGTTACACCTGTCTAGTGTTTTAACAAATTCTACTTTTTATCTAGTAAGATATAATTTTCTGTAGATAACTGATAAGCAAAAAGTACAATTCAGTTCAACCTTAAAAAGTAATGATAACGATCAACGATTCAATACAGATTCCTTAAGCAAATACAATCGTACTCCGTTTATTTATTATTAACAGAATGCTAAAGATTAATTTGATGACATTTCATTACCTCATACCTTGTTTTAAATAAAATTCTTTTGCATAACTAAAAGGTAATAAAAAAAAAATCAATCAAAATATCGGAAATAAGTGGCAGCAGTAATAAAAAAGTTCAACAAACAACAAGCTCAAAAAGGCGAAAAAAATTTATATATTTTTCTGTTTTATTTATTGTAAAAATGTTTCTGTGCCTCGTTTCGTTTCGTTTCGTTATGATGATGTAAAAACACAACACACAAAAAATAGTTTTTTTCGTATTTCATTCAGTTGTTGTTTCGTTGCCATAGTGGAAACACTCAGTTTGATTTTTTCGCTGGTTTTGAACGTAAAGCTACACGCGTGTTACGTTAACGTGTTGCTTCGTTATATTTTCTATAATCTCATTATAAATTATTTATTTATTTATTAGTTAAAGTGTTTGTTGGTAAAAATGATTTAATTTTACTTAAATCTTTTATTCATTACGTGGAATTAATTGTAGAAAAATTCGTGAACCCCGTGCACACTTAAAATTCACTTAAACATTTCAATTTAATTAATAAATTACAGTAATTTGAATTAAGTAGTTTAATTAAAAATAAAAAAAAAATCTAAAATTAACATTTAATTAGTGATTAAGTGAATAAAGAAGAAAAAAAAATATTTGTTTGAGTAGTTTTTTTTTGCTTGAGTGATTTTTTTTTTTTTTTAATTTAATTTCTCTCTTAAATTGTTTCTGGTGCTTTAATGTGAAAGGTTTCAAAAAGTTTATCAAGTTTATTATTATTATTAAATATTAATAAATTAATTTAATAATCCCACAGTGTGTTTTCTTTTTTTTTTTTTATGTTTCATTAAGCGAAATAAAAATTTAGACAAATAAGAAAATCAACCCACTCAGTGTTTTTTTTTTCGAGTGAATTTTTATTCTCTGTTAATTTTTGTTTTGTTTCTGTGTTGCAATTTAATTTAAAGAAAAAAACTTTGTAATCACAGTGGAATTGTTTAATTTTTTTTTCTGTTAATTTTTAATTTAATCTTTAATTTGTGATCGAAGTAGAAAAATTAAAAGAAACGAAGAAAAAAAACGAGAAAGAGAGAGAAAAACGCATATTGGATGCTAATTTATGTTTGTTTGATGAAAGGTGAGATTTTTGTTGTTGTTGTTGTTTTAATGTAATTTTACCTGTGTCAAGCTTACTAATTAGTAAATTTTATAAAACGAAAGATTTGTTAATGATTTAAGAAAAATAAAATATTTTCTTTTTGTTTCAAAATGACACGACAGAGTCGTAATGTAAAAATTTGTGAATATTTTAAACGTAAACAAATCAAAATAATAAAAAAAAATTATTATTAACCAGTCATGCACTTTACAATTTACCAGTAAATCACGATAAACAAAACAAATAACTCAAGCACGAGCTAATGAAATTCTGATTAACCAAACAACAAAAAATTTCTTAATTTTTTTTTTTTTTACCTGATTTTACGCGGTATTTTTCTCTTATAATTACACGATAACGGATTATAAGAAAAATAAACAAATAAATTAATTAATAAGAAATTTTCTTCTTCTTCTACTTCTACTTCTTGTTTTTTTTTTTTTTATTATCTTTCTCCCATCACCTTACACGGTATTTTCTGTATGTTTGTCGTCACTTTCTTGAACATTTTTTTTTTGTATTTTCTTGTTTACGTTGAATGAAGGTTAGATTTTTTTATTATCACAACGACGGTTAGACTAGAAAAATTAAATTAAATTAAATTAAAAAGTTTTTTTTTTATTTGTTGATAAAACCATAAATAGGTTAGACAATGAATTTATAAAATAAAATTATTTTTGGCGCCATTAATTTTCATTTTTTGTTTTTTCTCTTAATTAAATTATATTTAATTTTCATTCATAATAAATAACAAAAAATTATTGTATAAATGAATAAAATTTACTAAAAACTATTTTGAACTATTAATATGTAAATTAATTGATAAACTATGATGACTAATCGTTAAGCTATGATTAAACCACAAATATGTTTTATTCTATGTTTGTGTATAAACAAACAAAAATGAATCTGTTTCACTCGATTCTATCGTTTTATCAGATTACAAACAAAATCTGTGCATGTTTTCTTTGATAATGATCGAAAACAAGGAGATAATTGTGGATAATAGACAGGATTTTAACAAATCTATATGAAAATGTGGAATTTTGATAGGAAAAATGAAAAATATGTTTAATTAAAGATGAGTGAAATTTGTAGCTTTGTAGAAGTCTTTACTTTTGAAACGAATTAATGTTAATAACGATCTATAACCTGCTATTGCCATGCATTTAATCAGTGCTAGTCTATAACCTGCTATTAACTGAATTTAAAGGGCTGACTGGGCGTTTTTTATGTAAAATTACCATCAAATTCGAACAAATTAATTAAATATTGACATTGTGGGTGTTTTTACTAGTTATTTCATTAATGAAAACCAAGGTGACATTTCTTACGTTATCCTTACGTCCATTGTAGTCACGTCATTCATTTTTAACGTATTTGTATCGTTGTTTTGACTGCCAGAGTCTTATTTCAGCCTTTAAATTATTTATTAAGTAACTAATATCGATAATAGGGACCCGCAACAAAACACTGGTTTACCTAAAGCAAAATATTAGTCATTATTCGTCATATAAACTACAAAAAAAAAGAAGATTTTTTCCCATTAACTTAACTTAACTTAACAACTAAAGCAAAAATATTAAAAATCTTCATCACACTGTATATTTGCTTAAATTATGTAAATTCAGGCCAAAAATATAAAAAAATAAAAAGATGACGAAAAATAAATATAGAGACTAAAAACTAGATAAAAATTATAATCAATAAGCATATTCATTTGCAAACAACACGTTTTATTATTATTATTATTATTTTTCACCTTTTTTTTTTTTAATACACAAAAACACACACACACACACGCAACGATAAAAAAGCCAAGCTTAATGTGATAACAAGTAATAATAATAATAAAAGAAAAAAAAAATGTATTTTATTTTTAGCACATTTAACGAAACAATATGGTAAAAAAAAAGAAAAAATTATTTTTCCTTATCAATGGTGCTAATGGTAATAATGCTTCAAATAATTTTCATTTTTTTTTACAATTCAATTTGTGAAATTTATCAGGTACCGACTATAGCGACTATTTTACATCAATAACTACCATCCCCAGTTGGAAATTGTTTTTACCTTTTCACTCAGAAGGTTTTTTTTTGTTTTTTCTTTAAATTAGTTTAATAAGTTTATGTGTAAATAGTTCGTCTCTAAATTACTATAACTAGGCAAATTTATGTGTCGTTCTGCTGTTTATTTTTCATTTAGAAATATTAAAGACACGATAGGATGATAAAATATTATTGCATGTAGCATAAAGGTCATGAAATTTCATTAAAAAATTTCTGTTATTGAAGTGACGGAGGATTCGTTAGTCTCGTAAAAATAAAATTATTGCACCTGTGAAACTAGAAACGAAATTTTCATTGAATTTTTAATTGGATAGCAACAATCAAATTTCTTTTATATCGTTTCGTACTTTAAGTTGATTACTACACATACAACCATGGTATTATGAAAGTAAAACAAAACTAAACTAAGCCGAACTAAATATAATATTATTCGTGAACAATTTGTGTTTCACCTGAGATCGAAAAAACCTTTATATATACTGCGTAGTTACCAAAGTAAACAAAACGTTATAAAAATTTCATTAAAACACCATAAAACACCATACTACAGTACAGGAATATTTATTCCCATCTTATGTGGCTAGTTAATTTAGGTAGTTAAGCAGGCAAAACACAAAATCTATTTGAAAATTGATCAGAAAATCTAGAATCGCTGTTTTAATGCGTTTATCACACATTTTTATTTGATTTTAAGTGATGTTGTTACTTTATTTTAATTGATTAAAATTACAAATTTATTTCTATAACTATTCATAAAATTATTCATAAATAAATATATTAAGTAATCGTTATTATTAGTTAATAAATTATTAATTTCCATTGTTTATATTCTCACTAAATTCTCTTTGTTTTTAATTATATTTTCAAGTGAAGGTTTGATTATTGTCTTTAAAGAAGGTTTTTTTATTGCCTTTGTCTTTTAGGTGGTGGCGCCCTATGATTTGTTGTATTCTGAGTCATTGCTTAAAATATGTTTAAAATGTATTGTGTTACTTAATAGTAACGATGTTAAAATTAGGAAAACATAATGAATATTATTGTCTTCTGTAGTTTTTCTGGAGAATGGATACGTTTTTATTTCTCTGGTGTTTGGTATCGAGACTTCAGAATGTATTACGTTACGAAAAAATAGCTCTTTGTAAAATTAGTCATGCAAAGAATGATCTTAAGTCGATATATACAAGATAACCCATCCTGAAAATACTTTATGTCATCTTGCTATAAATTATTACATAAAAATTAGCAGAAAATAATTTTTATCCTGAAATTGTTGCAGAAATCAATCGTATTAGCTTTGTAACATCAATACTCCAGAAATAAAGTTTGCAACAGAGTTTAAACGATGTCCTATTGAATCTGAATCTACCTGAAACAAATTGAGGAGTTCCGCATTAAAAATTCCGCAATCCTTTTTTTTTTAATAAATTTGAAAATAGTCCGTAACGTGGAATAAAGATAAAACAAATACGTTCTGAGTGTATAAATTCTTACGATCAATAACCTGGAAAAGTAAACTGTCTACTTATAAATGTCAATGCAAAGTCTCTCCAAAATCTTCATTAAACCTGAAATATTTACTCAAGCAGCTGATAAATATTTTTTTTTATATTTTGTTAATTAAATTACTCTACATGACTTAAATATTATATATTTTCCTGTTAAAATGCCAAGTTTTTATGCCAAAAAAAAAAAATATATTTGTTTGCGTTCGTGTTCTGTATTTTTTATTTTTTTTTTTCACTATTTTCTAAATCTAAAAATAAATTTTTTGCTTTTCTTTTCGCTATTTAAAAAAAAAAACGCATTTTTCACTGTTTATATTTGTGCTAATTTTCATCATAGAGTTTAATAATACTTAAACAACCGGCAATAAGTATTAGCAATAAGCAGCAACAGCAGCAAAGTAACAGAGAATAAGATTAAAAAGAAAAAATTAATTAAAAAGCGAAACAAATAACACAAAAGCCTTGAAATATATTTTTTTTTTCGTCATTAAAATTATTTAATAAATTTTTATTTGCATATTAATCAAAATATAAACAACTTCGTTGTTTTTATTAGCATTAAGTTTGAATAAAAAAAAAATATTCTTCGCTTGAGTAGAGTAATTTTTCTGTTTTTCTTTTTCTGAATCTGAGTAGAGTTCTTGAGTGGAATTTTGATTGCCTACAGTTTTAATTTAAAAAAAAAATCGTTTTTTTTTGTGTGTGTATGGTTTTTCAATTGAACTTATAATTAGTTTGTTTTTTATTTCTTTTTGTTAAAGTCACCGGAAAGCGGAATTTAGTTTGCTTAACCGGTTACATTTTAATAAAGTTTTCTTTTTGTCTTTTTAAATAAATTAATCCAATGAAACTAGACAAACTGACAGACAGAATTTAATTGAATACGAAGTTCATGAACAGATAGATATTTGGTTTTTTTTGTGTGCTTTAATTTGCGGAATAGTTAAGTGATTAGCTGCTTTAGAGGTTTTTATGCGGAACGATCATTAAACGCTGGCTTTTTCAAATGTGTGTAATAAAGTAGAGAAATATTCAACTCGAATTTCCAACAGATACCTCGAAATTCCTCAATAAACCTCAATATACGACTTTTCGGTATCAGATTTTCTAAATTGTTGGCCCACTTTTGATTAATTTTGTTTAACACTGGAAAGAAATGATTTGGTATTTGTTTTATGCAGACAACTTATGATGATAAAATGGATACAGTCTATTCCAGATTAATGCAAGGATCTTGGAGTCAGTTCAAGAATATCCGGAAAATCAATTTGACTACAAAAATCTGTTTTCTTTCAAAAGTAATATTCGGTTTTAAAACGAAATTTTATTTTAAAAAAGGGTCAAAAATTAACACACAATTCAAAACTAAAGTTAGTTAAAAATAAAAAAAGTAACACCTACAGTGTACGCTACGTTTCTGTGTTTAACACAAAAAATCATCAAAAGAAAATTTTAGTTAATAAATTTTTTAATAATATAAACAATAACAAATAGTGGGTGTTTATGTAAATAAAATATTATTTATTTATAATTATTAATCTCAAAATAATAAACAGAAATTACTAGCATTAATATAAAGAAACATTGTGAATGTAAACAAATAATAAATTAAATTAAATTTAATTTAATTTTTTATTATTATTATTATTATTATTATTGTAACAAAACACTTTGATGTTTATTGTTTTTTATAGAGGGAAATGTATGATTGATGATTTATGGTTAAAACGCAGTGCGTTTATCATTTAATTCTGTTTTGAAAAAAGACTCTAGTAAAAAACTGTGCTCTTTAGGGGGTTAATTAACCCATACTGGTGATGCTAATGGGTGATTAAACAATAATAAGTTTGTGGTACCCTTAGCTATGCTTCAAAGAGAATTGTACTATGTTTCCTAGACTGAATGGTATGGGTAATTTGTCTTTGAAATACTGTCTTATTAGGGATTGAAGACTATAGCTGTTTACATAAAGTCTTTCGCGAGTCTTAAACTCGTATTGATTACGTCCCTACCTTTTGTACACATCACACTTCGCTACTACCAATTGAATTGTTTAGTGAGGTCTCCGGACGGCATCCCTATCATACCATGTGGCTTAACAGTAGCTAACCAATCTTGATTAACTACAAAAAATTGTTCTTTACTCCTATCCCCAACTATCGATAGCCACGACTGTAACTAATAATAATTATATTTACATCGATTATTTATAGAAAAATAATTTAAAATCCCATTAGCGAATTGTTTTTATTTAGAAATTTTATTACTTTTATTAATAATTTATTTATTTATAAAATACATTTTGTAATTTAGTTATGGTAAAAGCAATTTTTAAAATTCAATACGATTTTCACTTAGAATAATTAATAGCAAAATATTTATAATGAATATTTATAATGAATGATGACTAAGTATTAGGCTTAACACAAGGCCACATTATTAAGTATTTAATGTTTTGTGATCTTTAATGAATAATTAAATGATTGATGAAATGAAAAAGTTTTTTTTTATGAGAATATTTAAGCAATGTTTATTGCGAAAACTAGGCATTTATGATGTCTGGAAAAAAAATGTTTCTCGTTGTGTTTAAATTAAATTTCTATGATGGTTTCTCTCGCAGTTCTTATCTTAAACTTCTTAATTTCACCTTGTTTCCATGTTATTCAAGTTATACCAATATTCCTGATTTCAGGATGCTGATTTTTAAAGACAGTATTAGAAGATTTGTCTACAGTGGGTAGCTCAGACACCACTGGATACAAAATAATAACAAATACGCAAGATCTGATTATAGATCAAAAATAAAAAGTTTTGAAATGGAAAACTTTAGCAGGACTATAGTAAGACTCCTTTGAATTTGTTTGTGAAAATTATTGAAGAGATCAACAGTTACAGATACCGATTACGTTCAGCTACGTTTTAACTTGTAAAGTATCGGGAAAGATAATGAAATGATAACTTGTATCTGATTATTATCACTCTTACAGTTAGACACGTTTTAAATATGCATTTATAACTTGTATACCAAGCATAAATTTATAAATGATCCCAAGTGGCTCTTTAAATAACGTAAAATAAAAAGAAATTTTGTGTTCCCTGGTTTGTACGAATTAACTTAAATCGCAAACACCTTGTGATTTAATCGTAAAATCAATCACTCATTCGTCTAATAAAGTCTCGTAATTAAATCGAGAATAAATTAATCAATTAAAAAACGACAAATTATGCAATTGACAATTTGATTTGATTTATTGTTTTTGATTATTATTATTATTATTCAAAAGAAAACAACTAATTACACCATACTTCCTTTCTCTATGTTTCTTTATTTCTTTATTTTATCGAATTTTTTTTTAATAACAAACGGACGTTGCGATTAACCAAAACAAACCAAAATCTAATTAAGTCTTTAAAAAAAAAAGAGGCAAAAACAATATAAATACAAATTAGTTAAAATATTGAATTTACGACCGTTTGTAACATGTAAAAGTGATTAAATAATAAAAACCGGGAGAAGGAAATTCAAGACGGATTTGAGTTAAAAATGAAAAATATTTTTTTCTATTTATTATTAATTTTGTTATGACTTATGTCATGCTTCGTTTTAAAAATAGAAATTAATATTGATGTTTCTCCATGTATTTATAAATTAAATGATTAATCGTTTATTACGTATTATCAAGTGAAAATAGAGAATCAAATGTAAAAGTTAGGGGAACAACAAAAAAGAAGAAGAAAAAAACGACTCAATCGTGTCATGATTTGAGTGAAAAATCTTTAAATGAATTAATAGATATCAGCGAGTTTAATGATAAAATCGATGTAAAGAATAAAGAAATATGATAATAGAGATGGATTTAGGAAAGGGGCCGCTATTAAGCATTTGAATCTTATAAATGATTTTCATTTGTATTTATGATTGGTTAATTTATAGATATTAATTCAGGGAATTTATCTAGGTAGAAGCGTAGACTAACTGACTTTAAGTAAGAGTTCTACGTAAGAGTTTGGGTTAAATCAATTTTACTATAAAAGCTAGAATATGAAATTCGATCATTTGAAAGGCACTGAAAAACCATAGACTAAATCAAGGTGCTTAAAAAAAATTACATTAGTTCCCCGGCAATCGAAAAAAACGTTTTTAATGTAAGCTCTTTGGAAAAATTCCCAAAAAAAAAAAAAATTTAATTAAATGTTAGATAGTCTAATCAATAATTTGTGATTAATTTTTTTTTCAAATTTCTTTATATTTTCTTAATAAGATAAGATTTTCTTTCTATAGTTTTTTCATACATTTCAAATGATGCTAACTTCACATTGTAGATTTTATACAACGTCCAGTGAGTCTAAGTTGGTTTTATTTATGCTTATATTTATAATTTGTGAATAAAGATCACAGATAGTACATCTTAGCTACTCCCTTATTTAACAAATCATAAATGGTAGACTCTACCTCTTATAAAACGTCCGGAAAGTCTAAGTCGGTAGTTCCGAAGGTTAAAGTTTACAATTGCAAACCATTTTGCAAGAGTAAAAGAGTATTACTTTTCCGGAGTAACACCTTGCTTATTCAATACCTTTTCAGGCGATATCTAAATCTATACTCTTCTCATTTACTTTCAGCAAGTTTTGTAATACTAATCCCGTCTAATCATTACTTCATTCATAATTCGACTCTGTTTTCATAGTTTGTCTGTTATACACTTAACAAGTTAATAAATAAACAAAACTAATAAAAGAAGAAAAGAAAAATAGAATAAACGTGAGTAAGATAAAACTTTTTTAAATACTTTATTGACAAGGTGAGAGAGATTGACATGCAAAGATCAAATCTTTACGCATTGAAAATTTGTGTTTTTTTTTTTTACTTCTAAATTTCTTTGTATCAATTTCATTTCGGTTTTAAACATAAAAACAAAACAAGATACGAAAAGAAAATTCTTTAAAAAAGAATCGGTTTGTTGGGAATTTAATTGTTTTGAGCAAGCGCTTTGGATTGTACCGCATTTAGAGAGTTAATTTTGAATAAGAGTAGCACGAAACTCTGCTTAAAGGTTTACCCTGAAGGGTAACTCGACACTTGATTCTGAAATCATGTAAATTAAAGCCTCAGACTTCCTTATAACATTCTTAATCCTCTTGATGTACTTTTCATAATTAAACATTTTCAAACTAATAACACAAAAAACTTTTACCGGTTACAAGAAACCAATCAGTCAGTCTCTCACGAAAAGAAATCTAATAAAAAAAAATTGCGTGACAAACTCCTAAACATAACAATATCGGGGAAACAACAGGTATTAAGGTTTTTCGTTACTAAAAAAACCTTTTTCTCACGTCAAAAGTATTTTTCGATTTGTTATCTTGATGGACTTTTTTTTCTGTTTTACTTTTTTATTACCGCTGGACATTATTTGTGCTCTTGCTGCTGCTGAAGCTACGTTTCTGTTTTACCATATAATTCATGTTTGGTTTGCTTATAATTATTATTATTACTGCATGCCGAAAGAATTTTTTGTATTTTTGTCATTGCAATAAAAAAAAAAAAATTTACGTCATAAATTAATTAGCAGAATTTTTGTTTTTAAAAACAAAGAAACCGCAAATTATTAGTTAAACAATTAATTAATTTTGATAAAAAAAAATATTCGTTACGATTAGAAATTAAGTAATTTCTGTTGAAATAAATATCGGTAACCACTGTTAAACTGGATGATTAAACAGAAACAAAACCAGATTGGTTTGTATTTATCGTAAATTATCTTCGGAAATTCTAATAATTCGTTGATTTACAACAGAAATAATTGATTAATATTACCAAAATGTATGTTAATAGGTCTAGTTCACTCGTTTGTAATATGACCCGTAGTTTTTCTACCACAAAATTCTCATATGCAGCTAAATTTCCCATCACTCCTGTATATTTGATGGTCGCAATTGATTTAATGCTAAAGTAATATGTATGCTCTTTAAAAAAACAAAACTTGATCCTCAGCTAGAAATCTCCACCGTACTCTTTATTCTGGAATACACAGCATATTTACGTCAGGTTTTCCGAAGTCAATCGTTTTTTCTTTTTCTTAACGGGTTCTATTCTACTGCTGCTCGCCAAATGTCTTCTAAATGTCTGTATAAACACTCGATACAGTTTTGTAATTTAACCTATATCGCATGTAATAAGTTCCAGGTAGAAAACACCACTCCTGCGTGTAATAAATAACTACCTCAATAATTAATTTTAGGCTAATCAAAGCTATTTACCTGAAAAAATGCAGATTTTTTATTACAATTTACCGCAAAGCATTTTTATTATATAAAATAATTAATTAAAAGCGCACACACACCCTGTGTGTTCTGCTTAATTATGTATTTTATGCTCGCATGTTTTACTTTATTTATATTATTGCGATTGCTATTTACTTAATAAGAGTGATGTAAGATTTATTTTTAAACATAATTTTTGTTAAACTAAAATGTTTGTTCTATGTTTTTTTTGTTTTTACTTTTGAGATTAATGTAAATAATCATTATGTGACGTTGTCCTCTATTTATTACTTAACGTCACGTTATCATTTATTATTATTATTATTATTATTATTATTATTATTTTTACTCTAGTTTATTACTGTTTATGTTTATGCGATTAATTTATGTACGGGGAAAGTCAAAAGGTTGGTTTTCGTTATGACAGTAAGATGACGTTTTATTTAACGAAGTTACATTACCTGAATTTTTGTATAAGAATTTACCGATAGACATTAAGGCGATATTTATGTTATAATCAATTGAAAAAAGGGGGGAATAGACAGTTTTTTTTAGTTTCATTTCATTTCAATCAAACATGCGATATGATATTTCACTTCCTTATCTACTTATCAAACCATACTTTGCCATTTTTATTTGTTTGCAAATAAATTCATTTCATGCTTAATTCTAATTCAGTTTTTAATTCACTAAAAACATGCAATTCAATAATTTTATCCCGCTCGCTAATAATATTTTAATTAATTAATTAACTAGTATAAACTAGAATAAAGAGAAAAAAAATTGTTTCATACATTTCCTAGAGAATTAATCAATTAAGTTCGGTTTCCTGTTAATTAATTCTTGGTTTTATGTCGAAAGGCTAAATTATGTGATTTTTATTAGTTATTTAAAAAAAAAAAACACTAATTAAAAGATCAAATTTATCGGGTAAAACGTTTTAAAAAAGTTTTCAAAAACATAAGAAACATGTTTCACGTTTTCTTGCATTTGTTTCATACATGTTTTTTTTAGATTTATGCTGTTAAAAATGTTTTTTTTAAATATTTATGCTTAATTTAATGTTTTTTTATATAATTTATTTTCTTATTCGGTTTGGTTATCGATTAATATTACATTTTATTTAGTTTTTTGTTTCAAACATGTTTCATTACTGTTGTTTCATTGTTTTAATTAAAAGTTTCTAAGCTTTTCCTACACGAATTAATTAATTAATTACATCATAAAATTAATAATAAATCTTAATCATTTTGTTTTTTTTTTAAACAAGAATATTAGTTTTATAACTCTAATGTAGGTATTTCTGTATTTCTATCAGTTGAATAAAAAATGTTTCAATTTTTTACGAAATGTTTCAATTTGTCTTTGCGATGAATGTTACCACATATTGTGACTTAAAACACAAAGTTAATTTAACTTTTATTAATTAATTTAAATACTTAAAACAGCATAAAATAATAATAAAAAACAATTTTAAAGATTTGTTTCTCATTTTAATATATAAAAAAAAAGTTTTGTGAAATTAATTAAAAACGAGATTGACGAGATTTTTTTTTCTTTGATTTGTTTGTTTGTTTCACGTTTTTTTTTTCTCTTTCAAATCACAAATCAAAGAAACATATTGATGGATTATTAATAAAACAAAAAATTCTTTATCATAAACTGAATTAAAATTTATTTTTATTGTGTGTTTTTTTTTACAGACATCAACAAGGCGCCTATCAAGATGGGTATGATGACATTTGGCTGATCTTATTACTAAGTATTCTCTGCTTACCGTTTGTATTTTGCAAAACTAATAACCGATAACTTGGTTGTCTAAAAATTTAAAGAAAGAAAAAACAAAAAAAAAAAAAAAAACAGGACTGGTTGGTTCGTGAACGTAGAAAAAAGTCACAAAGGGACAACGCAAAACACACAAGAAAAATAAAATAATTCTGAAAACGCAATTTATCTCATCAATTGTGGACAGATTAAAAAAAAATAGTGCGTATGTGTGCTAAGATTTAATAAGAATTTAAGAGAAATAAATACCAAAAAAAAACATAAGATGGCAACGGATACAAGAAAGAAAACCAGAGATTCTGATTGTTGTAGCATCAACTTTGTTAAATACGTGCTACACATTTTTAATATAATTTTTTTTGTAAGTAACTATTCCTATCTACAATATTCTTCTTTATTTATATTATTTGCTGTATTATTATTATTATTTTTAATTTATTGTCTTTGTTTCCACTTGTTAAAAATAACAAGATCAGAAGCAATGTTAAAAAAACGACTCAAAAAACTACTCAATTATGAATAAAACTGAGTTGAAAAGTATTTCTGTGTGTTTCTGGTACCATGAAAATGTTTTTTTAAATACCTGATGTCTTAAATCAATTACGGTTTTGTTGTGGAAACTTTTCGCATTCAAATTTGTAAAATTTTCTTGGAATTTTGTGGTGGAAATATGACCAACTATTTGGTAGAATAAACGAGATACGATAAAATACTTTTCATGGTACTCTCAAAGGATATCGTTGCTAAATTGCTAATTTTCAACAGCAAAGCTATTCACAGTACAATTATAGCAAATTTAATCTATGGAATTTATTTTTAAAAAACCCTTTAATTGCCTTGGAATGTTTTGTTAAAGTCATTTAAAAAAAAAGTTAAGAACTGCTCCGAATTCGACATTTAATACGGCTTAAAAAACTTACTTGTGGTTTTTATGTCTGCTTTAAACTCCTTTTAAAAAAGGACCAAACTCAGACTCCAATTCAGACTCCCACTCGTACTTCCAATTCAAACACCAACACCGACGCCACAAGTCTCAATAAAAACGTTAATTGATTGAAGAGCATACAAATAATGCCTTTTGTCTATGATTCAATCGGTTTTTAGCTATGTTGTAATTTTGTCTTCCTATTTTATTATTATTTGTATGCATGGTTCCGGTACATTTAATCTAATTTAATTTAAATTGAAACTATAAAAAAAAAAACAAAACAAAAAAAGACACAGAAGAATGCTGATTAATTTTTTTTTCTTCTTCTCTATGTTATTCAATATTTTCAATAGGCTTAATGTTCGAGTTATATATTATATTTTGGCTTTTTTTTTTTTTTTTAATTATTTTATGTTGTAAACTCTACGGTTTTGTTGTTTTAAATACTAAAAAAAAAATTCAAGATGTTAAATTGAAGAAGATGAAGAAGAAGAAGTGGAAGTGAAAGAAGAGAAAAACATTTAGTTTTAGCTTCTTGATAAATTAAATTGAATTTCTTAGTGTTTTATCTGTTGTTCTGGTTAACTTTTTATTTTTGTGGATATATAACCAGTGATTAGATCCAAATTGTGAAAGTATCACGGTTTACTAGTCTCATAAACTTCTAATCCGTTGGCATTGTGATTTTGTTAATGTGATTTGTTGGTAATGAAATCACGTCAGGTATTAAGAAGTTTTGATGTTGGCACAACCAATAATTCACTCAAGTCCCAGAAAATTGTCTGGAATATACTACTAGTCCCACTAAAGCATCGTGTCTATATTTGTGTGTAATTAACCAAAATAAAGTTCGAGTTAATTGCTCGCAACATTTTTTATGTTTGGTACTTCAAGACATAGACATAGGGCTATTTCTAGATAAAGACAACAGTGTGGGATTGAAACATTTCATGCTTTTCTTCTTTAATCGTCGATCTTTACATCAATATTCAAAATTTCGTATTCAAAAGTCAAAATCTAAACTAAAGCCACCTGAAAACAGAAACTTTTTATTTTAGTTTAACAAACCAAAGTCACTAAAATAATTTTTTTTTTTTTCTGTAAAATCAAAACTGAATAGTCTAAAATTCCAGCCTCATCAAAAAAAAATCGTACCCAACGGTTCTACACACTGTTACATAATTGAAAATTATATAATTTAATGCAAGTGATACGTGATCGTTTTGTCTTGATTTATTCATAGAAAAACAAATAAAAAAAAAACTCTTTAACTTCATGAAAATTTTGTGTAGAAATAGAAAAACAACGGAAAAACCGTTCAAGACGTTCTTAAGAGTTTTTTTTTTTTTGATTGATTGATAACTACGGCTAATACAAGATCCGAAACCAAAGTGTTTTTTTTTTGTGTTCCTTCTAATTTAAATTTTTGTTTTAGGCATATGGTTTCTTCCGATTTTTTTTTTTTTTTTTGTTTTTTATATAATTTATCGATAAACACATGACTTAATTTATATTTTTAGTTTTTTGTAGGCGTTCATAATTTTTCGATTTGTTTTTATTTTTTTTTTTATCTAATTTATTGGTTCTTTGGTTTTTTTTTGCCTTCTATATTTTTCATCTGAGAAAACAGAAAGTATAACGAGAAATTAATAAATTAACTCATATGGGTAATAATTAAAGTCTAAAGTTATTTGTATAGGGATACAACTTGAAGGCATGTTCTAAGCGGAATTGAATAATACAAATTCCGTTGTAGTGAACCTAAAAGTTTTAATTTTTTTAGGAACATAAAAAAAGAAGCAATTTCTAAGGAATTTTAATGAGTTTTCAAGTATTAATCAAACATTTTTATTTAACACCAATAAATTTAAGAATTTTGTTCAAATAAAAATTCAGATACTCCTGGGTTATGGAAAAAATGCATTGGAACCTCGATTACACGCTTTAAGTCTATTAAAAAGACTTTTCTTTCGAATCACGATGAAGTGGAACGCGTTACCATTTAACTTTTGAAACTGACGTCCACGAATTCCTATAATTCTAAATCTAAATTTCTATCCGATCTCATGCTTGAAACTCTGCATATTTAACAAACAGTTAAATAGTTTTACTGGATTGCATCATTGATCATAACCAGGGTCAGATACAAAGTAATTAAACAGCGAAAAAAAAATTAGTTTTTTCTTTATTTTATGCTTGCGTCATCGATACAAAGTTATTTTTTTTTTTCATTTTTCCAATTAATAATTTTTATTTATCTATTTTTCTAATAGCAAATTATTAAAGAGAAGAAACAAAATTATTTAATTAAAAAATTAAAAGAAAAAAGTAATAAAAAAAAAAATAATTTTAATTAAAAAAAAATTGCATAACTCATGGTGTTTTTGTTTTTTATTAGCGTAGTTAAGACAGAATTTAATTTTTTTTGTTTTAAAAAGTTTGTGGAAGATTACTTAATGGATTAACTACTCTTCTTTTTTTTACGAAACTGTATAACTGACTTATTTATGTAACTTACCGCTTAGTCGAGTAGATTTTTGAAGATTTGTAATTTTCTATCCACTGTAATTCGAAATAACTTGCTTACAAGTGGAAATAAAAATTTAAAAACTGCAGCCTGCGTAGGACTTTATTAGAAAAAAATAAAATACCATATTTAAGTCTATTGCGCAGTATATACAAAAAAAATTATTCCGCAGTTAATATATCTCTAAAAATTGTTATTCAATCAATTTAATTGTTTTAAACGAATTTCGAAACAAATGCGATACAATTAATGAATTAAAGTTGACTTAACACACAATATATAGTTATGTTTTGTTCTTGACTGTAAATAACTGAGTAGGTATTATGGTATTTAGTTCTTATTTAAGCTTACTTACTTTGTTTTGTTAACTTTTTAAGATTTGTGTAAATCAATTCAATGATCGCGAGTCACAAATTTATGTAAATTTTTAATTTAGAAATTAAATGTTGAAATTTAATACGCAATAAAAAAAGAAAAAAAAAATTAACAAAACAATCTACCTACCTACCTACCTGTTATTCAATTGACTCAGTAACTAACTTAACTTCTTTTTTTTACTAAACATAGATAAGCTTAAAAAAAAAGTTGAAAAATACTTGACTTATGCAGTTTAAACAAATTTCTCTCTCTCTCTCTCTCTCTCCATAGTTTCAGTTGCATCTAACAAACAAACAAAAAAAAAATTGTTTTATGCGCGCGCGCATTTAACTTAAAAAAAAAAACTTTTTAAATTGCATCCCACGCACTGTCATATTGAATGTTAATCCAGCACGTGCTTTGAATTCTTTAAATAATTTTTTTTTTTCTTTTTTTTATTTTTGGTTTAGCTAAACACGTGAAAACCCGTTTTCTTTACTTACTTATCGCGTTTTTTTTTTTTTGTTTATTATTTAATTAAGTGACTTTATTTTTTTGTATTTATAAAATAGATTAAATACTACTTAAGCCGTATATAACTAAATTTTCTTTTATTTTTACTAAAATCAGGTCAAAGTAATTTTTTTTTGTTTTTTGTATTAATAACAATAATTTATGAATTAACGTTAATTAATTAATAATAAATTGGATTAAAATAAAAGAAAAAAAAAAGAAAAGAAAGAAAATTTTTTCTGTGGTTATGTTAATATATCGGCACACGCCATCCCACGATTATATCCATTCAAAAATATACAAAAAGCTAAACTATCAAGATATGAAACGAATTTGATTTACGTTAATTAAATTATCATGCTGGGCTTTTTTTTGAGAGGATTAAACAGTTTTAATTGGGGAATATATATTTTTTGTTTTTTTTTTTTAATCTTGTTTCAGAAATATTACTTTTTGGTTATTAATTAGTTTTAATCCGCAGTTAAATATATTTCGAGAACGTCTTAAGATTTAGAACTATGGCCATTATGGGTTATCAACGAAATCATTGTATTATTCGTTTGTTTTAAATACATCCGGTAAAATAAAGTAGGAGCTCTGGTGATACTGTTGGTCAGTAACGTTTAACAACAAACTGTTAGGATAAAACTCTAGAAAAAGCACTCATGATTAAGAATACCTTTAGGATTAGAAAATATTTTTCAATTTAAAGAGTTTCTATTCCAAAATTAACGTCTCGAAGTACCCTAATATCTGCTTACCAACTGGTCATTATGAGTCAATTAGACATATATTTTATAATCGTATTTACCTGGATTGAAGAGGTACCACAAGAACCTTGTATATAGCTTAAGGTCAAAAAACTATTTAAACTACTACTAAATACATTTTTATTGTTTGTATACACAAGCCCGGCTCTAGAATAGATTAGGCTTGAGGTGGCAAGCAATGACTAACAATTTTACAAATTTAAACGGATGCAAAAGTTAGTATTTTGTTCATTGTGCACTCAGGATTGGTTATCCTCGTAAAGTTTTCAAAGTATTTTCTGTACTAGTTAAGCACGTCATGATTTTTTGCTTTTTATTATAAGATGCAGAAATTATCGGGTTTTTTCAGTTAAAATTCAAGAAATTTTACCGGTTAGTAATCAGATCGAAGTTCAAATCAGATACCGGGGAGTAGTCTTGGGATCTACTTTCTTGAGAACCCTTTTAATTGTGATTTGATAACAATTTTGTTTGTTGGTGACGACTCGTTGGTTAATTAAAAGAATTTATAGAGAAAAGTATTTAATATTTACCCACTTATCTTGCGGTCGGTAAATCTACTTATCTTTTTTTGTTAAATAAACTAATTTAGGCATTCCCATCGCCTATCTTCTCTATCATCTCTTTTATGATTTACTAGAAATGCTTATTGATTTAACATAAAAAGAAAAAAAAAGATTTTTTACAAACATCAATAATTTTATTTATGTCTCCGCGGTTTCGGGCGAATGACATTCTTTAAATATGCACGCACACACACCAAGCCCATTATTCTAATTAAATATTGAATCAATGTACAAAAAAAAAATAAAAAATGTTTTTTAATATTTGTTCCGTTTTTTAAGTCAACAATAATCCATGTTAACAAGATGGTTATCAGTAATTTTTTTTTCTCTAAATTTAATAATCGATTGGGTTAATGTTCTGTCCATTCTGTCAATTCAACATGCGCGCGCGACTTAAATGTAAAAAAATAAATTTCTTTCGTCGCTGCATTAATTTTATGTGGAAATTATTATTTATTAATGAGAAAGTAAATAAAAAAAAAATTATTTATTTATTAATTCTTTATTTACATATCGTTTCCTATTCTTAAATATTTTTTTTTCTTTTCGTTCAGTGGGTACGAAACCTTATTCACACGGAATGTAATTAAATTTTTAATTTAAAAAAATTTTGGTTAAATTTGGAATACATTTGAGGTAATACGATCGGTTAAACATTTGATAGCCTCTATAGACCTGATAGTAATCTTTGTAAATTTCTAATTGGTTCAGTTTCACGTTCTTCTTATCCTGGGAGAGATATCTTTATTAAAACGCATTGTTCCATCTAATTTCGTTTCTTTATGAGAGTTAAATAGTTTGGTTAAATACATTTAAACCCCATTTCTACTAGTTTTGTCTAGAAAATCTTCGATACAGCCTTTCAAACATGGGAAAAATAATCTAAACGTGTCTGGAAGAATGATTTATGCATATTAGATAGCCTGAACTAGACAAATAAAACAAAAACCCAGCATGATGATTGATAAATAAGTAGGTTTCTCATCCCTGTTTATTTTTTTAAATAAATATTTGCTTAAAGTTTCTTAATTTTCTTGTTTATCGTATTTTTGGTAATTTTTTGTTTTGTCTTTTTTTTTTTAAGATTTCTAATTAAAGAAATCCAAAAAGGCTTAGAGTTCACAAAGATTTTATCTCTGATCGATTTATGTTGTGCAGTTTAACCAATTACCGATCGTCGTACATCGATTCACAGTCAGAATCTGAGTCAGCAATTTTTTTTTTGTATTCTCAGTATCTTTGTTCAAGATCTTCGGATATTAATGATAAATTAATTAATGAATTTGCCAACAAAGAATTTAAATGAAAAAAACATTTTGGCTTTGAAAAAAAACTTTTAAAATTCTGCATAATTTCACTCAACCGGTATATAAAACATGTTTTGTGCGGTGTTTTTCTTAAAATTTTACCGAAAATTAAGTATGATCACACCTGTTTAATATTTATTAATATTTATAGCAAAAGTCTCTGTTTATAATTATTTATTTATTAGCGTAAACAATGAAATATACGTCAGAGCCGTTAAACCAAAGAAATTTTAATGAAATTATCTCTGGCATTTCTCATGTTTGCGGTGTTAAACTAAAGGGGCTTTGACTGTACCAAAAAAAAAAAGTTGCATTTTTACTCAGGAATTCTTGGACGTAATTATTTATTCAGATTCTTTCTCTTCTGATGTAAACAAAAAATTGGTAACAAAACAATTAAAACGCAGAACATGGTTAACAAGAATCCGTTGTTGCATGTCGTTGTGGTTTTTTTGTTGTTCTTGTTGTTATTGTTGTTGTTGAGATAAATGAAATTTCTAAATAACACAAATAAGATGAAAATTAAAATAAAAATTAAAACTAAAACATCAACGGGTGTTCAATTAAATAATTAAAGTTTTAAAAGATGTAATAAAGAAAAAAGCATTAAAAAAAACACATAAAAAAAATAAAGACAAAACAGAAGATAATTGAGCATTTTATTAATACAGGTGTGTTCAACATTTACATTTATGTGCTCATAGAAATTTTCAATTATTTTACCTTTCTAAACCACACAGTAACTGATCTGAAACCTGTACCGTACCATCTGAAACTATTCCTACCAGACATGACGTTTTGAAAAATGAAAAATAATTTCTGTAAGCAAACTGTTTCTGGATACCAAGAACAGAATTCGCATGATTGACGTTTGTATTGCAAAACGAAAGATCTGAAGAGGAACTAGGCTATTAATAGCTACGAAATTTCGAACAGCATTACGCAGAAACTATGCCATTTTAACAGCAATAATCTTCTTATAATAATTAGAAGAATATTCATCTCTTACACCTTCTGTAATAACGATATTTCGCTTATACTAACACATCTCTACACAAAAATAAGGCGTAAATGCACCTTATTATGAAACATATCAATTATCAACGATTTAATCAATCGTGAACTAATAACCATTGATTACGATTAAAAAAAAAACCAGCCAACTTCACATTCAATAAAAGGTTCGTCACATCAGTATTAACAAACGAAAAATGCCGATCAAAAACAACAAAAGAAAAACAAAAAAACCTCAATCAAAAACTACCTAGTGCCTAGGTAACGGTCATTAGTTCCAGTAATGCTGTTTATCCTGAAACAAGTAACGTTAATTAAGCGCAACAAAATTATTTAACTTTTTAGACACAGTAGCTTTGTTACACGTACATTAGGTTACACAGGACTGAAGTATAATCAAAAAAAATTACAGAAAGATTTATCTTTCCATCCACTATGTAATGACTCTTTGTTGGAATATAATTTCATCAGAATTAAAATATTCGATACAACTGAGTGGTTTTAATTGATTTCCTTGTATCTTGTAAATTAAGTAATAAACGGTGGGGTTTTTTTTTTTTTGTTACCTTATCTTACCTGAATGACCATTAAGAAAAAAAAGTTTTTACTAATTGCTAAGTTTATTACCTTTGTTTACACCTTTGTTGTTTCTTTTCTTTTATTTTTTATTACGTAATTTATCTCTTTTATTGTTTTGTCAAAATAATTTAAATTAGAACGAAATCGGTCAACCAAAGTTTATTTATTAGGTTCTTGACTCTGTTTATCCGCTGTTTTTTTTTAATAAAATAATTCAACCACCCATGTTGCAATCTAATGAAATAAAATTCCATCAACAGTTGTTGAAGCTTCCTTCGTTCTTTGCCGAAATAATAATAAAAAAAAAAAAACGAAAATACGCAGGAGATACGCGTTTTGCTAACCGAAATATAAAAAAAACCGCACATTGTTGTATACAAATTTCTTTTAACTGTCTTACCAATAGCAGACAGAATGGATAATAGCAGTCTTTACTTACATTTTCACATTAATTCGTGTTTTTCTTGTTTTTTAAATTACTTTTTAAGGCAGCAAAAGATAAAAAAAAAAACAAAAAAAAAATAAATAAAGACGAGGATTGCTGTTGTTGCTTGCGTAAAATGTTAAAACATGCGTAAAGTAGGAATTACAGTGGCATCCGTTCTTATGCGTATGCTATGTGGTCTTAAATCTTCAATTAAATCCTTTGTTTCGGTTTATTTTATAAATTTTAGGTGTTTTTATCCTTTTTGGAGGAAAAATGTATTTAAAGTCACAGTATAATCCGATTATCCGATTTGTAGAACCTCCCATTGGTGGTAGCAGTGCTACTTCTTTGAATATAATTTCTGAAACACATCGAACAATATGCGAATGAAGATCTTAATTAATTACGCCATAGTAGACACGATGAATGTTTTTTGATGCTAGTTGCATAAATATTACTTTATGCCTTTAATAAGTGGTTGTCATTATCTGATATACAACTATCAAATGTCAAAATGATCAAATAACATACAGTGGTTATCCTTTATGACTAATTAATAGCAGAATCCCATGTCCTGCAATAAAATTCCTTAAACAACAGAAACAGGACTTTTATCATCTTTGGTTAATATTTCTGCTTATGTCAAAGTTTTATTGTGTTCGTAACCATACAAATTCATATGTTTTAAAACGTTACGTATAAATTTCATATGTTTTCATCATTTGTCAGTCATTCTATCGTTTGATTCATCGTTACTTTTTGCATTGCATTAAAAATTTATAATAACCACTCTCGTTGTTTTTTTATTATTTGCGTTGTTTCGTCTTTTTCTTTTAATTAAATCTTTGTTTAGTCGGCATATTTATCTTCATCTTTTTTTTTTTTTCATAATTTAATAAAAAAAATTTTGTTTATGAATAGAAAATCGTTTATTTATTATGTCTGGTAAATTTAATGTAAATGAAAGAATTAAGAATGAACGTGAATTATCGAAACAGACATGTAGATTGGGTGATAACAACGTTTATTTACCTTTATTATATATAGGTAACTTGTGTGAGATTCATTTGGTATTGTTGATTTTTGTACGTTAGGAATAAAATTATTTGGAAATTATGCTAAATAGCAACAACGGCGCCACCCAAAAAATTATTATAAACCATCATCATCAATTTTCTCTTTAAACTCTTTCTGAGAGTAGGTGTGTTAGGCTCTTTCTCATGTGAATTTGGAAAAAAAAACAATTTTTTTGTGCCTAATAATTATTTTTTATTTTTAAATTTTACTTTTTTTAAAAAAAAAGATGTCTGGAATCGCTGTAATTGGTGTTGCAATATGGACAATCTGTTGGAAACATGAATACGTCTCATTACTATCATCATCCAGTTATGCATTTGGTGCCTACACACTGCTAATTGCTGGTATAATGGCATCTATTGGTGGTGTACTTGGATGTTGTGGTGTTTGGCGGGAACAACGTGCTATGATATTAACGGTAAGTGACTAAAATCCAATCGAATCACTAAAGATGACTAACTAAAAATTTAAACCAACGTAAAACTTTTTGTTTATTTCCTCAATTTCCGTTTTTTTTTCTTTTTCTTTTTATTAAATTCTTAATTATTGTTAATTCAAAAATGTTTAAATACATAAATTATGCTAGAAACGTTGCGTTGGTTGTTTTTTTATATAAAATTAAAACCATATTACCTGTTTTACGTTTTAATTAAGTTATTAGCATAAATAATAATAATAAAAAAAAAAAAATATTTTAATTCATAAATTTGCAATCATTTTACGTTTTTATTGATAACAGTTAATGTCATAACGAGTGTTTTTGGCTTTGAGGCTTTTTTATAGTAATCTATGAACGTTGAATGCCTTTATAAAGCTAACAGAATTTATGGAAGTAGTCGGTTGCGGAATGGAGGTAGTAAATTAGTATAAAGTGTTTGGTTTGATATTTTGTAATTTCAATTGTAAAGTTAGGGCATTTTAATGTGGCTTAAGTATACAAGTATTTTGAGGAGACTTTCTGAAAACTATAATTATACTTAAGATAAAACTCTAGGATAGACTTTTATATTTCCAGATCATCGGTTTTATTTTTCTAATCATTTATTTATCGTTTAACTAAGAAAGTCTTTGGGGATTCTCCGACTGAAATACTACTGTCCTACTTGAGGATTTCTTGAAATTTACGGAGGAGTCTTACCACTACATTTTTTACCGTAGTTGTATAAGGATTGAAGGATTAATGAAATCGATTACTAAAGGAAATAAATGTTTTGTATGAATATTAATTTATGACAGTTGTTGAATGAAGAGCGCACCTGAAACTCTTCTAATTTTAACTCAAGTATATAATTTAAATTATTCCTTCGTTACCGATATCATTGGATTTTATAAATTCATTTTCTTGCGACGATTATAATAAGTCAGAGGGTAGGTTGTCATTTTCAAGTCATCAAACCGTCCCACTAAACAAAAGATTAAGCACCAATAATAACGATATATCTCACAAATCACACAACGATTTCAAATCAAACTACGTAATAACCAAATACCGACACAGTTTCATAAAAAAAAAACATTTCTTGAATTGCAAATATATAACAAAATTTATTTATGCTACACAATAAATTATAAATAAAAACATTTAATGATTTATCGATTCTGATTTATGTTAATTCTGTTTTAATTTAATTTAAAAAAAAATACAAAACATTTTACATCATCAAAGTAGCACATGTCTGACAATGGCTACTAGCGCCATGACTACTACACCGCTGTTAAATTTTGTTTTTTTAATTTAAATTTTAAAATAAAAAGTAGATAAAGAAGAAACGCAGAGAAAATTATTTATTTCCGTGTTTTTTTCTTTTTTTTTTCTTTTTTTTCTATTGAACTTTATTGCATTTTATCACAATTTTTATTTAATTATATTATTTATATATTTACTACAATCAAACATTTGCTTATTTGTAATTAGTTTGTATAGAAATGTAATAAAAACGAAGCAACAAACTACGTGATGGTGTTTTGTGTTTTTTTTTGTTTTGTTTTTCTCCATTATCAGTAACAAACATGTGCTTTTTTAGTCATGGCTAAATAAAAACCGTACACAAAATAATCATTTATTCAATATGAATATAATTACATAAAAATATAATTGTAAAGCTCTGTTGTGATTTTAATTAAAAACAAAAAAATAGTGAATTTAATTGATTTCAATGTCGGTAAAGAGTTTATTGTCGTTAAAGTAGTTAGTTTGTATCACAAACATTTTTATTACATTTACTTTAAGTATGTTTTATGTGAGTTTAAATATTGTTAATTCATTTATTATTCCATTTTAGACAATTTTTATTATTTTTATTGTATTTATTTACCTTTCTATTGGTTTTATTTTTGTTTGTTGTATGCATTAACATGTTTTGCTGAATATTTAAAGAGTTAAAATAATTTATTATAAATATTTAAAACAGGGATACGTAACGTAATATTATCGTGATCACCTGCAGGTATAGAAATAATGGAGAAACTTTAATTTAATACGGTAATTCGTTATGCTACTTCAGGAATTTATTATAAATTTAACGTAAATAACAGATTTTTCACACCTTTTTTTGCGATCGTAAGCATTCGTTTAAGTGATCGTTGCATGAAAAAATAATTTTACGATCGTCTTGTTATCGTGATAACTTATTTATTCACCACAATCAGATTAGAAAGTCTAGAAATTCCTGAAATTAGGATTGTTATAGATATTGTGACGTTAGTACTCTAACAATTCACTTCAAATACTTTTGATTGTTCATATCACTGCAAATTCTAAAACCAGAAGATCTTCCAGGCATAATTTATAAGTAATTGTACGCGTTTATCGGTGCTTAAAGGACAGCACGCTAATTTATTAATTTATATTAATTTTATTGATTGAGAAAGAAGTTGCTACAAAGAATTCCTTGTTGGTTTTGGTTACATTATGACTGGTAGCTTTGGAACTGATCATAAACCTACAATACTCTTATATAACGTTACGATTACTGATGATGATGATTCAAAAACGGGACGATGTTTTTACATAGAACTTCTTGCTGTTTTCCTGTTGGTTTTTGTTCCATATTGACTAGTTGCTTTCGCTTTGATCATAGACCTCCAATAACGTTACGATTACTGTTGGTTTATGCACTCTGTTTTCAACATTAAAAGCATTAAAATATTGATAAAATTATTAGGCCAAAATAACAAGTAATCTCTGTTAATCCAATATGCAATAAAAATGTTTAATTTAAATAAATAAATTAAAATATATGAATGCACACAATACGTAAATAATTTGTGGTAACTCAAAGTGATCATTAAATGTTGCGAATATAAGAAAATGAAAATTATTATTAATTATAACACTAAAAATGCCAAGCAAACGTTTTATTTGATTTAATTAATTAAAATTGATGAAAACCAACAACAGAATCTACATTAAAACCACAATTATCTAACTAATTCATTGTGTACAGATTCTCTGCTGTGTTTATATCAAAGATAGAAACAATGAAGACAATTCTCTTGTCGTCTTCTTGAATGCCAATTAAATTATAAAATTTTAAATAAAAGAATGAAAAACCATTAAATCAACGATAAATTGCATATTTTGTTGAAAAAATTTAAATTAATGGAAAAATCGGTATAAAACCTGTATTTGATGGATTTAATTACGTTTTATCAGTTTTACTCGTTTGATTTATTGTACGAATACATCGATGATTAATTTTTGATGGAAATTAGATGTTAATGAAAGAAGAATATTTTTACCACACCTGAGAATCTCTGTAATCAGACAAATTAATTTAATGGTGATAGCGAAGACGTGGAAATGGCTTCAAATACAAGAAAAAACGATATACAGCAAAACCTTAGTTATATTTAGGACAGAAAATAAACACTGCGGTAAAAGCAGTAGCTAAGAACAAGCTTAGATAAATAATACAAAGTGGTAGTCCTGTGCTATGAAAAATATATTTTATAAATACATCTTTCCTTTCGTATTGTCTTGTCTTATCTTATCTTTAGCATATGACTTCAGTTAGGAATTTCCCTCTAAAATTTTCGTTAATCCGCAGTTTTAATGAACTAAGTTGATGATTAGACTTCTGCGGCTAGCTTTAAGCTACTTTGGGGATGCAATGAATCACCTAGAGAAGTTTTTATTTCCTCTAATGAAACTGTGTGTAAAAGCTGGAAAGTCTAAACGAAAAGCGTTAAAGTAGGGGATTTGTCTTCTGAACCTAGCTCTATGTTCGTTACTATCTACCAACTAGTAAGGATGTCGAATCAAACTATTTTTAATACGTATCTAATCATTTAAAGAAACTGGAGAGTTCAGGAGAAAAGTGCTGTATTCAGAAACAACCGAATTATTAACAAAATCAATCGAGGAAGACATCTACGTTTATTTTTCACTTCTAATTTCGTTAATGTTAATTTCGCTTCTATTGACCTGAGTCTTAGCCATAAACCGATCCACAAGAATAATAAAATTAAAAGAAAACAAATCAAAAGGAATTTTATTTATGCTGATTTTAAAAGAGACACAAAAAACACAAACAAACAGACAATTCAGTCGGTTTTTAGCACTTTTATCTAAGTTAATCAGTTGCCTATAGATACTGATCACGTTCTTGGCTTTAGTTACTTTAAAAGAACATTCAATTATCTAACTGTGAACATAATTTCCATAACAAACTGATTTTAACACGTATTTAAATAAAAACACGAAAACTTAATCAAAATGCGGCATTAATAGTTGTTGATTGTCTATAGGAAAATTGAACAAAAAAAAAAATTCATTAGCTACCTGTACTCTGTGTACGTTTGTTAAACATTTTGTAAATAAAAAAGGTAAAAATTCTTCTTTATTTATCTATAGTATATATGTTTATAACGACTAAATATCATTATGTTTCAACGAATATAATTCTTTTGTCGTGTTAGTTCACAATGAAATGTATGTTGTATACTTGCCGGCGCTTTAAAATAAAAAAATATTTTCTTGTCTTTTTAGTACACATTCATCTTAATGATCGTATTCTTGTTGGAAGCAGCAGTTGGTGGTTTATCGTATTTATATGAGACCCAAGTGGAAACTGAATTAAAAACAACATTGAATAGTACATTTCTGGAGAATTATGGTATAGATGAACGTAAGACAATTGCCATTGATAATATGCAACAGGAAGTAAGATTAATCATCTCATTCCGTTTTTATGTTAATTCAAAATTAATTTTCGTTTTTATTTTTAGTATAAATGCTGTGGCGCAATACGTTTTGAAGACTGGAAGTATAGCGTTTGGTTAAAGTCACGACGTAAAGATATAATAACGCCTAGGGATGGACGTTTAGTGCCTGATTCATGTTGTATAACAATGGCTGATAAGTGTGGTAAAAGTAATCATCCTAGTAACATCCCTTATACGGTAAATTCAGGAAGAAAGTTTTATTTGTTTTGTGAAATACTCAAAAGAATTTTTTTTAGGGTTGTATATACCGGTTAACAGAGGAGTTACGTCATCATTTAATTATTATAGGAGCAGTTGGTTTAGGTATTTGTGTTATACAAATATTCGGTATGATACTATCCTGCTGTTTATATGTTAAATTAAAGGATTTAGATGACTGACAAAAATTTGGCGCTGTGGTACGTCCACTGCGTGATCCCGAACGTATAGTCATACCAAATGGTGAAAGTGTCAGTTTAGTTTATGGCCAGGATATGTGTCCGGTACATTCAAAAACACGTCGTAATAAATCAACATGTACGACCAGCGATAATATTATAACAAATGATAATGGTATACATTGCGATAATGGGATATTTCCGGTTGATATCGATTTATAAAATATTTTTTTTTTTTAAGTAATTAATATATCTGTTGTATGGTACAATATAAATGTGATAAAATAAAACAAAAAAAAAGCAAAAATAATTAATAAAATTAACGCAACGCAGTGTATTCTTGTTTTTGTAAATAAATTAAAATAGAAAAAAAATGAAAATAAATGAAAAAATCGCTTTAAATGTTTTTTTTTTTTAATTAAAATTAATGTTTATATACACATATATTTATAATTATAATAATAATTAATTATTAATTAATTAAAAAAATATAATAATAATAATAATAATAATTTATTTATATAAAAAAAATAATTAAATTAATCAAAGAAAAATTGTATTTTGTCCATAATTAATAAAATTAATTAACAAAAAAAAAAAATTATTAAAAACGAAAACGAAATTTTCCTTCATTTTGATCCTTTTATTTTTGTTGTGTACTCAATGTGATGTCAAGTTCTCTACACTGATTATGCGATACCTGGGAGAATGTTTTGTAAACATTTTGTCACTTTCCCATTCATTTAGTTCGAGTGTGTTGTGAGTAGTTTGTAATTGTGGATATCCGGTAATTTAACCAGTTTTGCAGTCGTGTTAGGGGTTTTGAATACCAGAGTAATATAATCCAATAGAGTACAGAAGATTATCTAAAATATCAAACTATTTAAATAAATAGATTAAACGATGCTACAGCATCTCGAAAAATACTACAGTCACGGCTGGAACACGCAGTCACAGTGGAATATTTAGGTAAGCACGAGGTATTGTGACAAAACAATATATCATCGCGTTACTAATGAATTCCACAGTAAGAAACGCTTGTCCAGAGAACATTACTAATACCTAACATCTAGATACAAATTGTTATATTATCCAGTCATAATAAATATACTAAATTAAAAAATTAAGAAAGACAAACGTTACAAAAAAAAAAAAAAAAAAATTAAGATAAATAATAATGTGTACCCGTACAATGGCACCATTTTATAATTAATTAAGAATATAATTATCATAAATTAATTAATTAATTAGTTTTTTTTAGGAATAGAAAACACCACACATTTTGTTTTTTTTTGTTTTTCACACATTTTAACTACTTAAATCTAACCGCTAAGTGAATAATAGCTGTTTGGTTGTCCACTATTATATTGATTACCACCACTACCGCCACTACCTTGTGAAAATATTGTGGAAAATTGTTTTGCCGCACCCTGGAAACAGTAACAATATTTAGAAGATGAAAAATTGTAGGTTTAACGTGATCATTGATTGTTACACACCTGTAGAGCAACACCTAAAAATTGTGTTACACTTCTAGTCACTCCAATTGCTGCATTCAGTAATTGACCACTAGCTGCAGAACTTAATGGTGTACTACCAGAACTACCTGTTCCACTATTATAGCTTAACGCTGCTTCTGGTTGGCTCTGATTAATTAATTAATTATTTTCAGTTAAAGCTATTAACTTAAGTTGGAATAAGCTGAATTAGGATTATTTACCGAAAGATCAACATCAGTTCCGTCTAGATTTATACTAATAGCCGGTCGCCTAGATAAGGATGTGTCATAGGTATTATAGCGTGGGGCTTGTGTTGGTTGGCGTTGTCGTTGAGGACGTTGTGATGGTGAAGTATCTTGCCATGTCCGCCACAACCATGATAAACCATCAAGAATAGGACGGTTAGCACGTGGTGGTGGTGGAGGTGGTAACGGTTTAGGTCTAGGTGTACCTACTGTTCCTACAAACTGATCCAAAAATTGCTGAAATTAATTATTTTGAAAATTTTCTTTTATTATTAAGCAATTCAGTCACTTCAGGTCTATTGTGGTTGAGTATAGAAAAAAAAATATAGTCCGACGCTTATATTAAGTTAAGTTAAGTTAAGTATAGTCAAGTTTTTGTGCAAAAGCCGAGAAATCATTACGATACTTACTTCAATTGCTAAATTATTGTTATTAGTAGGGCCGATGCCTTGTTGTTTAAGGAGTGCCGCTAGTACAGCCTCATTTGATTTACCATAAAATTCCTGTGATACAGTACTTGTCTCTTCACGGTTATTTAAAAGAGCTTGCAGTAGTTCCGTTTCCCTAATAATCGCAGGTTTCTCTGTCGTTGCGATAGTGGTCGGTTTCTGGGTCGTTGTTGTCGATGTAGATGTCGATGTTGACCGGGCGGGTTTCTTATCCACCTGATTCGTTAATAGAGGTAAATCATTCGCCGATATCGGACGTCCCAGTAACGATGACAACAATTTCAAATCATTATTATACGATTGGATATCTTTTTTGCCATTCTCAATTTCATCCAAGGACAATTGACTGGGCGGTGGACTTTTTTCTAATGGTTCAAAGTCTGCACCTAGTAATTGTTGTAATATTGGATCTTGGGTTGTTGTTCGTCTGGTTGTTGGCTTTGGTGTGGTCGTCGTAGTTGTTGTGGTTGTTGAACTTGTTGTCGTTGTTGGTGGTAATAATTTTCCCCCGCGATTATTTATCGCCAATTCAATTATACGACCAGCGAGTGATGGTGCTTCGGTTGTTGCACGTGTCACCAAATTTGCATATTTACGCTGTAATGAAAAAAAAGGAATTTTTAGTTTAATTTCTATTGAAGATTGAATGAAATTTAGAGATTTTTACCAAATTTGCTAGAAACGCAATATCATCGGAGTCGGAAAATGTTGCTGTTTTCGGTTTCCCAGTTGTTGTCTCTCGTTGGAAACTATTTAATAATAAATTTAAATTAATTGGCGTTGTGGTTTCGATGGGTTGGGGTGTTGTCGTAGTCGTTGTTGTGGTTGTTGATGTGGTCGTTGGCTGTGGTGTAGTCGTTGTTGTTGTAGTTGTTGTGGAGGTTGTTGTGCTCGGTGTAGTAGTACTTGGTGGTGTCCTTGGTACAGATTTACGTGTTGTTGGTGCACCATTGACAAATGTTAACTGAAAAAATGTTTTAATACAAAACACGTTGTAATTGTTTTTTTTATTTTTATTTTAATTTCTGGTTTTATTTACCAAGCGTGTTAAAAATGTGAAATCATCTTGATCTGAGAATGTTGTTGTTCGAATACGACTTGTTGTTACTTCAAAATAGTTCTCTGGCAATTGAGGAATCTCTGTTGTTGTTGATGTTGTTGAAGGTGGTGGAGAGGGTTTAGTGGTTGTTGTTGTCGTCGTCGTCGACGTTGATGTTGTTGTAGTTGGAGGAGGAGTTGTTGTTGTGGATGTCGTCGGAACTGGTGTTGTTGTAGTTGTTTGCCTTGGAATTTTTGTTGTGGTTAATACTTCGGGTGCCTTTGTTGCGATAGCTGGTCGCTGCGGTGTTGTATTAAAACCAAATAAATCTTGTAAAATTTTTAAATTCCGTGTAAACATATTTTGTTCATCTTCCAGCTCTTGAACACGTGGAGATATTGTTGTTACTTGGGAACGTTTTGTGGTTTGTATAATTGGTGAAAGTGTTGTAGGAGTTGTTGTAGTTGGTTTTCTTGTAGTGGTGGTTGTGGTTGGAGCTTCAGTGGTCGTTGTTCTGATTGTGGTTGTTGTTGGTGTTTCAGTGGTCGTTGTAGTTGTAGCTTCAGTGGTCGTTGTAGTTGGAGTTTCAGTGGTTGTTGTTGTGGTTGTAGGAACTTCCGTAGTTGTCGTTGTTGATGTCGTCGTAGCTGGTGTTGTAGACGTTGTTGTTGTCGTTGGCCACGTACTCGATTCAGTAGTGTAGACAGGTGTCGTAATTGTACTAGAAATGGATTGTTCTGTTGTTTCATCCACAATATTATCTCTTGTAATTTTTTCCTTTGTTCCAAACGGCTCAATATCCGATACTGTATTCTCCAAAATCGTTTTACCTGTCGATAATGAAATTTTATTTGTTGCTGTAAAAATTTCATTACTTTCATTTTCTGGGGGAAAACGAAACGGCTGCTCGGGTTTCGGTATTTCTATATTTGTAACCGGATGACTGGTTGTGCCTTGTACAGGTGCTTCATTTTGTATTGGCTTCCAACGGTAAACGACATCATTAAAATTATTATTTGGTGAATCACTGCCACGTATTTGATTTGTCTAAAATTATTTAATTAATTAACGAACTGAAAACGATTTTTAAAAGAAAAAATTCAGAATTTCCATACCACAGGATCAATATCCAAAGTCAGGTAATTATTCTTCTCTGTTGTCGTTAATGGTAACTGTGCTCCTTTATTAGCAACGCTAAAAATATTTCCGGTTTTCTCCAGCGCTTCCGTTTGATACTTTTTTAAAATATCAACAATCGATGATGGTTTTGTCTGTGAAAAATTTGTAAAATTATTTTGGGATTATTAGGGACGGAACTTCAATTTCAACAACAACAGAAAATTATAGACAATAAAGCATCAGATTCATTAATTAGTTTTTCGGTTTTTTTTGTTTTATTTTCCAGTAAATTTTGTGACATGCAAAAGGTCGAAAACAAGTGAAATGAAAATATAACAAAAAGATTTTTTTTTTTTTGGAAAAAGAGAAATTTTGATTGCAACCATTAAATACCAAACCCATTTGTATTAGAACACCAATTGTAAGTACACCCCGCTGGGATGTTTTTCATTTTTTTTTTGTTTATTTTTCTACTACTGTGACATAACGTAATTAAAATTATTTAATTAATTAAATACCATTGTGATTGGACTTAGTGGCGTGGTAGTTGTGCTTTTGGTGCTTGTGCTAAATGAGTCTTTTGGTGGTGGCCAGTGTCGGTTAATATTATCAAGCCTGTACACGTCACTACTCGCATTATATAAAGTTCTTGGATCAATATTTGTTATTTGGAGATTTCGATGTTGCTTTATTTCCGGTACAATTGTACCGTTTGGATATTTTTTAACAATCGTGTTATTCGGATAAATTCCATAAATATAAAATGGTACTTCTGTGGTTGATGTCGTTGTTTCATCATCTGGTAAACGTCTAACAACCGTATTATTCCCTAAAATTCCATAAATTACAAAATCCCTTCCGTTTCTATTGCTTTCCTGTTTATATGGTTGTTGGATTTTTGTGAACTCCGTTGATGTTATTGGTGGATTTGTGGTAGTTGGCGTTGGCGTTGTTGTGGTGGTTGTTGTCGAACTTATCGCTCCCAATGGTAATATTGGTATTCTCATAGCAAAACGTGGTACATAAGTAGTTTTTTCAAAATTTTCTATTATCGGTGTCATTATTGTTGTTGTTGTTGATGGAAGTGATTTCCCAGTAGTTTTTATTAGAACAATCTCTGTTGGAACTAAATTAATTTTTGTCTTTGTTTTCGTTGAAAGATTATTTTTGGTTTTCAGTGGTGTTGTTGGTAATTTTTGTTCTGTCACAGATGGTACTGTTTGTGGTAAATTACCAAGTATTTTCGATATAAATGAGATTAATGGTGGCATTGGTGTTGTTTTAAGAGATTTTATTTTGATTGTACTTGTTGGCTGTGTTGTAGTTGATGATGGTAATGCGAGATTAATATTATTATTTGTTAATGAATTTATATTTGAATTCTGTTTTCCGTTTGAGAAATTTAAATGAAGATGGTTGGTAGTAGTAGTAGTAGTAGTAGTGGGTGTAGTCGTAGTGATCGTTGGTGTTGTCATTTCGGTTGTAATAATTTCTGTTGTAAATTGAGTAGTAGAAGTAGGTGTTTTGGGCGTACTGTTGGTGTTAATAGTGCAATTTGTTATGTCAAAATTAATATTTTTATTAGAATTATTAGTAAAATTATTATTATGATTTTGTTTCATTAATATTTCTGTCATAATTGTCATTGTTGTATGTATGAACGGTTCGAGAATAATATTTGTATCAAGTGTCGTATCATTTTCGGTTATATTATTTGTATTAATAAACGTTATTAACGGTTCATCAGCTGTTAAATTAATATTAGTATTTACAGAATTTTGTATTAAAACATTTGTACTATCCGGAATTATTGTTAGAACCGGGTTAATAACAATGCTATTAGTATCATCCGTGGATACAGAAAAATAAATTGATTGTGTTGTAGATGAATTTTTATCGTCCAATACCTGAAAATCTTGATTAATTGTGGTTGGGGGTGCCGGAGTTGTTGTTGTTGTTGTCGTTGTAGTGGTTGTTGTCGTAGTCGTAGTTGTTGTTGATGATGTACTAGAAATACGTGGTGTTTCTGTTGATGTTAAAAATCCTAAACTCTCTGTTGTTTGTGATAAAATTTCTGATAATGCACCAAATATTGATACGGTAACGGATGGTGAATGATGTGACGTTTCAACAGCTATTTGACTATTTAATAAACCACTAACAACCGGTTCAACATTTGTCCATTGTCCAATATAATTATCCTCGGTTAATTGTTTAACATTTTCTGTTGTCTCTCTACTAATTGTTGTCGGAAAATGTTTACTCTGTAAAAAAAAAATAATGGAAAAAATATGTTTTTTGTTAACAAAAAAAAAAAAAAAAAGTTTAGGTGTGTTTCTGTGTGTGTCTGCCAAAAATTAGAACAAAAGGAAAATGTGTGCTGTAAAAATAGGATTAACAAGAAAAAAAAAAAAAAAAAGACAGTTTTGTGGAATTGTTACATAAAAATTTTAAATTAAATTAAAGAACCGGGAGAAGTAGTAAAGGAAATTAAAAAAAAAAAAAATAATTTTGTTGTGTAAAGAATTAATTAATTAATTAAAATCCAAACATCGGTGTTATTTTATAATGCTTTTTTTTAACTGATATGTTTCCATTTATTATTATTATTGATAATTTTTTTAATTTATTTTTTTGTTTTTTAATTAATTATAAATAAAAAGTCCCAAAAACAAATAAAAAATTTTTTTTTTTTTGGTTAATTAAAATTAAAATTATATTTTTTTGATAATTAATTGTATTGTTATTATTATTATTATTATTATTATTATGAATTTGGTTGGTAATATAAAAGGTAAAATACCTAAAATACCCTTTTTGCACCAATTAATTATTTTATTAATTAATTAACCAGTGTTATTAAGGTGTGACTGTTAGCAGTGATGATTTTTGCGTACGAATAACACCTGAAAATACAGTGTTCACGGTTATATTACGTTAATCTTATTTAAATGATATGGTAAAAAATTCCAAAAATTATCAGGATAACAACCAGAAGATATTATAAGCTTTGCGTTATTTTATCCGGAGTTAAATATCCAAAAATGTGTGAGGAGAAATTTATACTTTTAAAGGGAAATTAAATACCCTGAATTTTGTAATTAAAAAATAATTTTTAATTGCTAGAACCGATTATTATCAAATTTGCTTTATTAATCACTGATTATGGAATTCAAAAAGCTTCTGAAAATAAATTCTACGTTTCATAGAACAAGCCATAATATATAACAAAAACTCCTATAGAATCCAGGAAGCTGTACAAAAACCATACAGTCTTTTACAATCACACCGGACTACAATAGTTAATTGATTAATTAATTAAAATGTTTTCTTCAAGTGTTTTTTTTTTGTTTATAGAATTAATTAAAATTAAATTTAAATGGTGATTATTATAAAAAAAAAGAAATGTATAAATGTATGAGTGAGATAATTATGATTCTTTTTGAAAGTTTTTTTTTTTTTTTTTTAATTTTTATTAACGATAATAAATCAATCCATCACGATATCCATTCCATTGATTTTTTGTCATTCCATCATAATCGCGACGTCTATTTGAACGTTTAAAATTCGATGACCAATCATTTGGTTGTTGTTGGTGGTGTTGATATTGTTCCTGCTGATGTTGTTGCTCATGTGATACAAGAACAGTTGCATACGATGTTGATGATGGTGTTGTTGCACGTACAGGTGGGTGCGTTATAGACCATTCCCATCCAATACCCTTCAAAAATAGAAGGTTTAATAAATAGCAGACAAATTTCAGCTAGATTTTTTTTTTTTTTAAGTTTTTATTTACATTTTGCGTATTTTTATATTTTTAACAAATTAATTAAAATTTTAATCTAACAAAAAATACTTTACAAAAAAAAAATTTTTAGTTAAAAACAAAAGAGTGAACATCAACATGTGCACAACAAAACAAATAAACGTCGTAGTTGCATATTTAAAAAAAAAAATGTCTACCCTCCTGTTGTCTAATAAGAGAAATGTGAATGTTAAAATGATATATTTAAAAGTGATAATAAATAGTCATATGGGTTAGTGTTATAAAATAAGTCATTAAATAATAATTTTTAGCTAAAAAAAACACCAATGTTTGGCGTTTTTTTTTTCTTTTATTTCTTTTTTTGGCGATTTTTCTACTTTACACAAATTCTTTACAGGTGAAAAAGCACAACAAAATTGAAATACATTTTTTGATATAAAAACACAATGGGGAATATATTGGCCTATATGGAGAGTATAAAGGTTTTTTGTTTATTTTATTTATTAATTAATTTAAATAAAAATATTGATTAAAGCACAAGGAATAGTTTTTACGGTATAATCGGTTTAATTAAGAGATAACTGTTTGAAAATAGAACTTACCGGTTGTGTTGTTATTGATGGTATTGTTGGTACATAATTGGGTGCATTCACTTTTGGACGATTTATTGCATGCTGTTTGGGAAAATTATCACTACGATAACGTGAACTATACTTTGATGGATTTATCTACAGAAATAATTTGTATCATTGATATAATTGATTATAACGAAACACTTGCTGGAAAATAAGTGAAAAAAAAAACTTACAGCTGATGTTGGATGCGTGTTCTTCTTTGATAAAGGCGCTTGAATCTGTTTTGATTGGGTAAATTTTGTGTTGTCCACATTATTTGTGCGATGTTTTGATGTGTCGGTACTGCGTGGGGGTTTTACACTGTTCGTAATACGTGGGCCACGTGTCGGTTTACCAAAATTACCAGGTAATCGTGGGGGTTTTAAACTGTTCGGATGTAGAACATTCTCCTCAATTTCATCAATTACGGTGAAATTTTCCAATGATGCTAATGGTAGAGCCGTTACACTGTTACCAACCGCTTGTCGTGTTTTTAATGGAGGAAATGAAATCTTTGAACTTTCCCGTGATTTTGCTTTTAAGTATTTTTGCGTTGTTGTTTCGGAATTTTTATCTTTTCCGGTGACTACCAGCGATCCAGTTCCATCATTACGTTGCGGTTGTTTCGGACGATATGGTTCAGCACGTCGTGGTTTAAAATTTAATTTTAAATTTGTTTTTTCTACTTTAGGTTCCTCTTCGCTAGCGGTTTTGGAAATAATTTTTACCGGTCTCTGAGTTGATGTCGTTGTCGTTGTTGTGGCGGGTGTTTGTGTGACTTGTTTCGATTTAAGTAAAGTTTTAAAATGTTCGGGATAATTCAGCTCATCTAATTCCTCTGAGCTTTTCTGACCGAAAGCTTTTTTTGGACGACCTGTACCGCGAGCACGACTACGATTTAAAATCGATTCAGTGGTTGCTATAGTGATTGATTCTGTTGGGCTAATAGCTGGTCGTCGCTCTCTAATCAATTTTGTACGTTTTGGAATTGTTTCCGTTGATTGTTCTATAATAGGAGCATTGGACGTTGTACGTCTATTTATTTGATTTCGTAACCGTGCACGACCCTCAACTAGATTATTTACAGTTGAAGTGTTTATCCTATCGCCGCGTGTTCTACTTGTGAAATTAGATGGTTCGGTTGTGGTTGTTGTGGGGCTAGATGTTCGACTATTCAATGGCAACTGCTTCCTGCTACTAATATTCGTTCGTTTCGGTTCCAAACTAGCACTGACTTCTTTATTAATATTATTGTTATTGTTAACGTCATTTTTGACAACGACATCCGCACGTCGACTCGACGATGTTAATTGTAATTCACCAGGGGACATTCGTTTAAAATCCTCCACTGGAAAATCATAATCAACAAAACTTTCACTTGATTTTCTCTGGAAACTTGGTTGAACTGCATCTGGTTGGGTATCAAGTACAGGCTGCATTCGTCTACCACTTCGTACAGATTTTGTTTTGATTTCTTGTTCTGGTTTTTTCGCATTAACAACCGCATGTCGCTCATTTGACCTTGCCCTATTGCCACCATTACGTCTTGTTGGTTGTGATCTTTGCACAGGTTTCACATTTTCTAAAAGTTCAACTGGCATTTCATAAGGTCGCCCTCTTTGTCTTGTATTTGCTCCATTTGTATTAACACCATTAATACGTGGTGGCCGTACCTTAACGCCATTATTTCTTGTCGCATCATTTAACTCAATACCAGCCAAATTTTCTTTTTTCTCAAAATTAGGCGGTGAGTATTTAGCAGCGCCACGACTTTGTGCCTAAAAAAATTAAATAAGAAAATTAATTAATTAATTAATTAAATCAATTAATACAAATAATTAAGTACTTTCAATATCAATGCCATAGAAAATTAATGAAAAAATTCATAATTGAATGAAAGTATAGCCGTGCGAAATGATCTTTTTTTTTTTTTTTTTGTTTAAACAATTGTAACGCACAACTGACTATTTACAAAGCGTAAATTATTGTCTTAAACGTAAATAATAGGTAAAAAAAAACATTTTAATAATACATTTTATGTAATTCTATATCTAAATTGTTTTAATTTGTTTGGTTTGGTTTTTTGTTTTATGTGAAAAGAAACATTAACAAAAAAACCAAACGAAACAGATCTGGTCCGATGCAATATCAAATTGACCTTAAACAGACTTAATTGTCATTATTTTGAACGTTAACGTTATATTTGCGAAAGTTTTACTCTTTAGTATGTTTTTACTGTATAATTTGGTTAAATATTTTTACAAAAATCTTACAGCAATTTTAACTAATTATTCATGCAAAGAAAACATTTTTTTTTGTTGGTTTTTTTAAGCAGTTTTTTCTAATCTTTTTCTTATATAAAAGTACGTTTAGGTGAGTTTTCACTTTTTTTTTTATTTTAACAAAACTTAGAGATTTGTTAAGTATGTAAATCGGTGTGACCAATCGGTGTCGATATCGAAATTTTTAGAAAAAGAGCGATGATGATCTTGTTAAGTCGTTGGTGGTCCAGTATAAAAATTGCCTTGTTATCTAATCAGATTTTTATGGTAGAATGATTGTTGCTGTATGCAAATGACTAGTCTAAATAAATACTCTTTATACGGGTGGAACTTAAACACCGATTATTGGAATTGGTGATCGTTGGTTATATCAAAACTAGCTACGATAACATGAAGTATTATAAGGATTAGATTTATTGTAAAATTGCTACTTAACGTTAGAGATTTGTTCCAATAAGTTCAAGTGATAAACGAAACAGAAATTAAATCAGAGTATTCAGGAATTTTAATACTACCACGTAACTATAAGCTAAGTGGAGTTGCTTTAAGCGAGATCCTAAAGTATTTTAATGAATTAATCCGTAACTTGTGTCTTTTAAAAATAATTCACCGGAATAATTGGTACACTCTCTTGTATATATACTTGCTAACTATAATAACGGGCATTTTGTTTCAACTCTTTATTTTCTATGGTTTTATCATCATAGCTGCGATATCGCTGCGTTCTTTTAATTGTGAAATTGACCCTCTAAATGAAACAACACTAAAAGAAATAGGAACAAATTCTTCTAAGCAATATACCAGAGTAGCGTTAAGCGGAGTCTTACAGTAATTAATTGCTTTAAACAGTCAATTATGCCTAATAAAATTGCTTCTTCAGAGTGATTGGTTATTTTTCATCATAATTTGTAGAATTAATATTAAGGATACACCAAAGTCCTTATCCTAACATCTCGGTATCACTTTCTGTTGCAAAACACTTGCCAACAATATACGCAAAACTTTTCATTAACTCACTCGCTCGTAAAACGTAAAATAATTGAATAAATCGGTGAAAATAAATAATATTTAAGCTCATTAACATATAATTTTCATTATTCACACCCGCTTAAAAAAAAGCTTAAATAATAATAAAAAATAGAAAAGAAAAACAAAAAAATAGAAAAAACAAAAAAATATTATTTAATTAATCGTCTTATTGATTTAGAAGGTAAAGAAAACAAAAAAAAATAATCGGCATACAGATCATGAAGAGTTTTTTTTTTTTTTTATTAATAGATAAAATTGTATGGGAATCTCTATTGCTACCTGTAAAAATGTTACCTTTAACAAGTGCTCGTTTTCTTTTTACGTGGGTTTTTATAATTGTAATAAAAATATTTTTTCTTTTTACTTTAATAATAATAATAAATAACAATATCACTGGTGTAATCATAATAAATAAATAAAAAACAAATTTCACATACGCTATAATATTTATCTTCTATTGATTTATTAACTTAAAAAAAAAAAAAAACTCAAAAAAATGTTTAATTATTAACAATTATATAGAAATAAAAACTCAGGTAAATTATGTACAATGAAAGAGGTTACTAAAAAACACTGGTTAAACGTTTCACAGTTGAGATAACCAAATATTTTATTTACGTTCTATTTAATATTTATTATATTTACGAAATGATAACGTAATTAAAAAAAAAAACAAAAAATGTTTGCGTAATTAAATTAAGAAAACGATTAATAAACGTTTAATGTGGTACCGGATACGTTGCGAATATTATCATATTTGGTTGCTAATTAGAAAAACGTTTAATTGGGTAATTTGTCGATTCACACGAATAAATAATTTTTGTGTAAGAGGATGTTATCCGAATGCACCAATTACATATTAATTTTTTGATTAAGACAAAATCTATTGACAAAATTTATTGTTATGAAATTTCTCAGACGTAAGTTCTGAAGTAGATTTTAAAGTTTATTCTGTTAATTATCTATTGTAAAATTGGTGAATCCTGATACTAACTTTTTTTCTGAAATTTTTTACGGTGCTTCTGATACTTTGAGTTACTTTAGCCGTTAATCATTGATACTGTCGGTAAAATTTTATAAGAAATGGCAACAAAACAAGAAATTTCAGGAATTTTTAATTGAATTTTTTAAATGCATTAAGTGTGAATCGAAGTAGTTTAAGTGTAGGCAAGGCTACGAAAAGAAGTGTGAAGCGAAACAGTGTGAATTGTGTATTGCAAGAGTTAACAGCTACGGTTTCGTCTATATCAAGGATATAACTTCTTAAACCGTAATGAAAATTCTTTCTTTTTCTTTTATTAGATTTATTTACAAAGAAATAAAAAGTATTCTTAGTAGAAAAGCTTTAAAGCTTTAAATATCTTTAATCACGATTCATAATGAATTTAAATTAAATTAATTTTTTTTTTATTAATAATTATTTCTAGTATTCATGTATCCTTGAAATAAACATGATTGGCAAAGGTCACCTACTTAACTGTAAACATTACAATCACAAATTAAATAATTAAAACAATCATACAGCTTAATCAAACAAAAGTTTTAAAAAAATGTTCAAATTAAATGAATAGAAAATTAACAAAAAGATCCAGCACAGCCTCTCACAGTTTATAATTTCAATTTTATTTTATTTCTTTCTTTTATGATAATGAAATAAAATCGAAACTTTTCGACTAAATTTATTTAAATTAAATCCATTAATGTCGTTAATAAATATTAATAATCGAAAAAAAAAAACATTTTCTGCGGTTTTCTGCAGTGAAAGTAAAAAAAAAAAATTTCTTCACCAATGGTGATGGTAATTTGTATGAAACTAGATTGTAAAATGTCTTTACTCAAAACTAAACTGGATATTTAATTTGCTTTTAATTAAATTTTCTAAATAATTATTTACCTAACTCATTCTTAAGTAATGTAATAAGAAATTATATTTATTTTTTGTTGTTTTATTACAAACAAATAATATGCAAAAAAAAAGTAATTAAAAATTAATTAGACAGCTGATTGGTGATTAATGCAGTTTTTTTTTGTGTTTGTTTGCTGTTAACGAATTTGATTTGTTTTCACTTGAAAAATCAATGTTAATTGCTTAAGTCAAGGAATTGAATCGATAATGTTGTCAATAAGTCATTGCATAATGCGTTTGTTTAAAGAAACCAAAATTATACTATTGCATTTATAAAACATTGAAAATACTCGACTTAGTAGAAAAAATGACAAACACTCGACATAAATGGGCATAGTGAGATGAAGATAAAAGAAAAAATCGATAAATACGCGATTTATTAACAGAAAATGCATTTTTTTTTTATATCCATAAACAGTATAAAAGTGTGCGGAATGTCATGATAAATTTCTTTTTCTCTTATGAGAATAAATCGTTGAAACGCACGTTTCATTATCTTACCATGTAGCTACCATGACTTATGTTGTTATAAAACATAAATTCTCACCAAACTTGGTTTGTTTTTAGCTTTAAAATACGAGAAAATGTGTAAAATGGAGCTTTTAACACAAGCATAAATGTATACGGTGCTAAAAATTATGTTTAAAGCAATTTGGTGACATTTCTCATCAATAGTTTTAAATAAACAACAAATTCAACGATCTTTTCCACAAGTAAATTAAAATCACACGGTAATAACAAATGACGTTGAGTATCGATTACAACAAGCGCAGCATAACAATGTTGTTTACTGGTGAATTTTTACTTTTCTCTTCTTCGTTTCTTACGCTTTTATTTGCGAATAAATAAGAAAAATATAATTAAATAAAAATTAGATTAATATGAATTAATAAATATATAAAAAAAAATTCATTACATTTCACTTTAATTATTATATAATATGTATTAAGTTTAATACTGTTAAATAAAATAAAATAACTTTATTACGAACATTACATAAAATAATTGAATTTATCATTCAAAATATTATTATTTCATATAATTTCCATTCAAATTTCTTGTTTCTATTTTTTTTTTTTTAGTTCACTTATTCGCTGATCTCATAATAAAATTTATTTAAAAAATTTTCTCATTCACTTTTTAAACGAATCATTTATTTCACACTGGTGAGTTTTTTTTAATTTATTTTGTTTTTGTTTTTTTTTTTTTAATGTAGATTGGTTACCTAGTAACCACTCATGACTATCGTTGATACTTATATGATCACTTGTCCGAAACACATTCAATTTGTTTTCATTAAAATATAAAGAAAACAAAACAAAAATAAATTTTCCCATTCGATGTGGCTTTTTTTTTTTGTTTTGAGAAAAATGTGTGCATTTTACTGTTCTTGTTGCTGTTGTTGATTTTGTAATTAATTATTAATACATGATTACATGATGAAGATGTTCCAAATACATACTTGTTTACATAACATCAGAGAGAGAGAAACATTTTCATTTACATTTACTTCGTGATCGACAAACATAAATCTATTAAACTCCTTTCAAAATTCACATCTTTGCTTTTTGTTTTTGTTACTTTAATTTACTTTAATAATAAGAATTAACCTTGCCATTTAGCCTTTTATTAATTTTTTTTCTGTTAATCCTAAAAGCACTTTGGACACAAAAAAAAATATTAATTATAACGACAAGAAAGATTTTTTTTTTGTTTATTAATTAATTCTCAAGTTAAACGACTTATGTTTGGTGTTTTTTTTATGTCTGTTTGAAGTTTCGTTTTATTTGCAGCATAAAAAAATGGTTGTTACTCGAGTTTAAGGCGAATTTTTTGTTCTGAAAATTTTTTTTAATCTTATTAAAGTCACCTTTTTTTAAGTAAAAGGTCACTGTTATGGCAATGAAAAATAATGTAGAGCAGCTAATACTGATAAATAATTGGTAAATCCGGGGTTTTTCTATATAAAATTTCGTTTTTATTTGCACCGAGGAAATAGATAAGGACAAAAAATAGATAATTCAGTTACTAATTTTCAGAAAAAAAGTGCTTAAAAAGTTCATTAATCCATTAAAAAAGGCTTAGGCGATATTTTTGACCACAAAACTAGAATTGACTGGATATTGCCACAAATATAGGAAATCATTGAGAATTAAAAGCAAAATCTGCTAATACAAACCAAGCTGGCCATAATAAAATCATAACTCTGGTTTATACTTGGTAATTTGAGGCTAAACTATCAATATCAACATAATTTCAGAAGGTACATACAAATTATACAGATTGTTATTGAGGTCTTCTGTAATCTTAACAATATTGTGATGAATCTAGCTGGATTAAGGTATAGTTGAAGCAAATGTGTAACTACAGTAAAGTCATCAAGTATTTGCTACTTGACAATAAACATATTTGCTTCCTTTATGAATCTGCTGTCCTGACTTTAACGCATTTCAGTTCTAAAAGTAATCTTCAGTTGTTTAAAAAAGTATAAATCGATTATGATATAAATCTGGCACAACCATCTACTGTTCCTCGTTTTTTGTTTCTTTTCAAACAATTTAATATAACCATGAATTCGAGTTTAAGTTCGTGCCAACTGTTTTATCACATCAAATACATGTTAAGAATACATAAATCATTTAAAATTGTCTCAGGTAGTCCCGGTGTGTTACTTTAATCAATTAAAATTCAGTCATTTGTACTTGTGATCTTCGATCATTTTAAAAATTATTCTTTGAGGTGTTTGTATTATTTTAATGTGGACATTTCAAAAGGCTGGGTTTTCCAGATTACCGGAAAAATAATGAAAAAACATTTATAAAGGATTTTCTATATATATACTTTTTCTATTGATAACTAGATTATAGAGTGTCTAAGTCGATAGTTCCGAATTTTTATACTATTATAATTACTACACCATTCTGATTATTGAGTCACTACTGTATACATAAAAAATTCCAATAATACAAGTAAATAAATCATATGCAAAGTAAAAATGCTATAAAATGCGATTTTCTATTATTTATCTCAATTTTACAACTTTGCATTTAATTAAAAGAAAACCCCATTCGACAATTTATATCAGCAAAGACATAAGCAATCATCTCATGTAAATCTGGTTTAATAAACACAACTCACACTGCTATTAATATTTCACTTTTGCTTTCATTTTTATTTAAATTTTTTCATTTTAAATTATGTTAAGAAAAAGTTAATTTTTTTGTTTTTTTTTTTTTTTTTTCATATTTATTTAATTAAATAACCAATAAATGACAATCAAATTCATTGTAATTAATAATAAAATAAAAATTAATGAAAGTTTTTTCTTTTTTTTGTTATGCTGATTTGTTTTTTATGCTAGTTTATTGCTACTTTATTGTTTTGTTATAAATTTTTTAATTACTTTACTAATTAATTATAAAAAATTTGATTTAATTTCCTTTAAAATTTTTTTTTTTTCAATTTTTGCTTGTGTTTTATTTGCAGTAAAATGGTAATCGTTTAGTTAACAGGATGGAAATGGAATATAACACAGGAACAGACAGTGAGTAAAATAAAAATTAAGCATGCTTAACGTATTTCCGGTATGGCAACCTTGAAAATAGCACGACTGATTACATAGTGCTAGACCCGGTGATTCGTTACCAGGCTCCTTTTTTGTAGTAAAAACATATCCAATCTTGTAACCACGATCCATGCACGATAAACTATATTATAGGAGATTACAAGATCGAAACTGGTTTTCTAAAATTACCCTTTGCTACTTATCTAAAATTCTTCAAATTATACTCCTGAATATCCTAAACTTTAAAACTGAGTAACTCCTGAGTAATATATGAATAAAGTCTGTGCCTTTCTCTAGTATTATTTGTCATAAACTTACTGATATTAATAGACAAGCAGACATTTTTATAACGTCCATTATGAACTATTACCAAAACCCTTCAAAAAACTTTTAAAATTCACAGAACAGAATTAAAATGCCTATGTGAAGGAAAAATTAAAACTCTGCGATTTTTTTCTCCAAAATATCTTAAAAGTGACATTTCTGAATGTACAATTAAAACCGTAATTACGAAATTTTTAAAAATGTAATAAAACCGTAATTTAGAGTAAATAAATCAATAAAATCCAAATTCCATATAAGGTAAAATCACTATCGGTTTTCATACACACATACACACAAATTTCATTCATTATAAATTAGAAAATTAATTGAAATCTAATATTGTTAATTGTAGACAAATGATAATGGTTTATATGGGTATTTGGTAGTTATCAGGGGTTAGAAACATTAATTTGTGGTACTGTAGGTAAAAATTACAGAGAATAGTACTAAAAGCTGCTGTATTCTAATCAACACTACACGGAATATAATCAAATTATGAAGAAAAAGTTAGTCAAATTAATGTTTTATGTTTTAAAAAACAGTAAGCATGAGCTTTGCTAAGCTTTTTATTGAAATTTCTTTTTATTTTGGTGTAAAAAAGTAGCGAAAACAGCGAATAAAACACCGCATACAGTACAAACCGGTATAGCACAATAATACACCGATAATAGTCAATAATTATTAATAATAATTTCTTAATTATAAAAAAAAAAAACAAAAATAATAATTTACCACAAAAAATCTAGTTTATGGTAATGAAATTTTTATTTATTTATTATTATTTTTTTTTTTAATTTAATTTTACCCCACTTTTATCCAATTTATTGTTTTCTTTCTTTGCACTGTGTATATATAAAACAATCGAAAGTTATTTAAAAATTAATTTTTCTTTTTTTTTAATCTCTACTAATAAATAATTTTTTATTAATAAATAAAAATAAAATAGAAATAACAGGTAACAGGTAACAAAAAAAAAAATAAAAAATCAACAACAAACATCAAGCCATTAATGATTTTTGTTTTTTTTTTTTTCTTAAGTCGTTCACTGACTGAGTCAGTTACTGGTTACTATTTTTTGTTTTTTTTTTGCTTTCATTTCACTTTTATTTCTTATTTTTTTTGTTTTAAACACAAATCTCTTTTATTTATCTTAAAACTAATAATTTTTTTCTTTTTTGGTTTGTAAGAAATATAAATATTTGTATCACGCACAGTGGATAAAATTTTCAAAAAAAAATTTTTATTTATATTATAATTTGCCATAAATGAGTTTATAAATGGTATAAATGACAAAATTTAAGCTTTTCTTTAGAGGTAATTAACTTAATTTTGCTTATTGTTGACACGTTAAAGATGCTTTTTAATTGTTTTGGTTAGTCATTTACTATTCAAATAGAGATTTTATGTGAAAAAAATTATTTTTAATTAACAAAGAAATTTTTTATTGTTTTATGTGAATTATGATGACTTTAATTAGATGGATTGCAGTTAACTACTGGACACAAGTGTTTTGTTTATTGTTACTACGTTTGCGGACAAAACTAGTGTACCCAATCGAAGAAATTCCGAAAATAATGATAATTTTTGACCGATTTTACGCATATTCGTAACTCGACACCAATTAGATTTTTTTTTAACGCTGTCAAGAAGTACACCAGACAGCTTCTGTATTCTTGTACAAAATGAACAAGAGTCCTTGAACGTGTTAATTAAAGAGTTAATGTAGTTCCTAAAGCTTTGATTTCTAATGAAAGTATTGGCGATGTTATCATCTCCACTTAAAAAAATTAATAAAAATCGTTGTTGACTAAGAATAAATTAACTCACTTGTATCATACTTCATTTTAAACTTTGAAACATCGTCTTAACACGAAAAATCCCCGAAGCTTCACTTCATTACCAATAACTACCAATATGGACAAAAAAGCATAAAAATTTTATCTAAAATCCGCTTTTTACTTTATAAATAAAAAAAATTAAAAATTTCACTATCATAGGTAAATCAGGGTCAATGTATCATTTAAAAAAAAAAATTAATTAAAAAGCTTTGTGGCTTTGTGACAAGAAAGAAATTTTTTTTGTTGTCTGTTTGTAAATGGAAGTAATAAATTATCTCTTGGTGAAAATGATTTTTTCTTTCACCTTTTTTGTTTTCAACAAAAAATTTTTTTTTAATTAATTATCAAAAAATAAACAAATAAAAAGAAAACGAAAACAAAAAATCGGTTTGGTTATAAATTTGTCACAAAGAAATTTTTTTTTTGTTTTTTTATTCATTTATTTGAGAAATTATTACCCTGGAAAAATCTCTTTCACCTTGGTTTTTTCGCTTTTTGAATATTTTTGGTTTTCTTTTATTAAATGTTGGCTGACGTTTGTGTTGCAATGAATAATGTTTAGCCAGACAGATAACGATTATTGTTTTGAATTCCACATTGATATAGTACGTTGGTGCCTTTTAAAGACTAAAATCTCAACACTTTAATTTATAAAGTCAATACAAGGAATAAGTAATTCAATACTAATGCGAAATATATAAGTGAAAATTACAAGGTATTATGCAAGATCACCTGAGGTAGTTATTTCAGTCAGATTAAATCTTTTATAATAAATGAAATAAGAAAGTGGAGAATTTTTTTTGGTTTATTTTGATTTTGTTATTGATACTTAGGTGGATTTTTTACTTTACTTTACTCTACAATTATAATTTTACGTCTTTCCTAACATTTTCTTTTTAAATTTAAGTGTCCTGGAAATTGCGACACCCTATAAGGTGTAACCAGTGCCTATTTTATATTAATTTTAAATTTTAAAAACGTTTTCTCGTAGGGAAAAGCTTTATTTTTATGACTAACTGACTGGTTAACTAACTGCAAGATAACTGTCTGGTTAACTAACTAAAAGAATGACTAACTAGCTGGTTAACTAACTGACGAGCTTACAAACATCCTTTCTATCAGTTATAAAAGAATTTTTAAACTAACTTCTGACCGTTTATAAACTTTAATCTTACAAAATCAACACAATTTAAGCAATTTTTATTGAGAGCAAATAAATGAAAACAAAAAACCAAAGAAAAGAAAAAACTGACAAAAAAAAAACAACAGAATTTAAGCTAAAAATATAATTAAAATTTAAATTGATTTATGTGTAACGAAATTAAAGGCAAACAATTATTAATATTGGTATTTTATACAAAAATAAAATAATAAAATAAAAAAAGGCCTCAACGTAAGTCGGAACAACATTCACTTTTTATATCTGCTGTTGTTTTGATGCAAAAATAAAAAAAAAAAAAACTAAGAGAGTAAAAAAAATTACAAAACCATCGTTTTCATTAAAACATTTAATTTTTCTTTTTTTTTTAATTTATTATTTATACAAAAAAAAAAAGAAAAAATGTTCGATGAAAAATTTTTTTTAATTAAAAAAAACAAAACAAGTTTTTCCCAACAATATTCGAGAAAAATATCGAAGAGAAAAAAAAAGTTCGATTAACCTGAGTATAAAGACAGACACAGTAAATCTACGTTTGATAACATCAAAATCATGCTAAATTATGGTGTAAAAATGAAAATCAGCTTTTCCTGAAACTACTCTAGTACGTGGATTAGCAGTTGCTAACAACTGATCTAAATAAATGAATGAAATTTCTTTGAAAATTTATCAACAATCTGTTTTGCCAGAAGGAAAATATCCATTAAAAATACGTAAGAAATACATCACTTAAGTCACTTAAAATAATAATTAAAAAAAAAAAAACTAAAAATTACAACCAAACTGTAACAAATAATAAATTATTTAATTTTATTTAATTGTATATAAAATTACGTAAGAAAAATATAAAGAGATAGAGGAGACAGAAATGTTAAATTAATTAAAAAAGCATAATAAACGCAATAGTATTGTCAATTAAGCTGTTCAGCTAAAAAAAAAATGTTATAAAATAAATAGTAAATAAGTAATTAAATAAATAAATAAAAGAAAAAGTTTAATGAACTTAGTGTAGAGACTAAGTAACAAAACAAAAAAAGAAAAAAAAATTGAAGCAGCAAGCTTTGACAATTACTTAACGTAACTGCGAAAGTTTTTGACAAAATAACGTTTGGTATTAAACCGGTTTATCTACAAAGTAACCTAAAAATCAATTATTTATTAATAACTTAAATTAAGTAAGTTTGTGTTGTTTAACTTTAAATAAATTAGATAAGAGTTAATGTAGTTTCAACGGAAATGTTTTAAATCATTGTGTGAATCATGTAATTGGTTTTGTTTTAACGAATAAATTCTCCCGATTAAATAAGATATTCTGCTTATCACTAACGAATATTTTGATTAGATCTTGATTAGATGAATTGAAATGGAATTCAGGACAGAGTATTTTCAATTTTATGCTGTTGTAGTTTTCTTAGTTAATCTTTTTCGTAAGGCTAAGTAGTCTAGTAATTCAGGATATCCAGGAAATCCAGGATAGATTTTGGTTAAATTTTCTTAATCAATGAACAATCAGCATATAACGTCCTCGCTCTAATAAACATTCAATTGTACTGCATGTGGTTTCTGTTGGTTTAATTTTAGTTCTTTTAATCAATGAGCAATCAGGATACAACGGCCTCGTTATATAAATCATTCAATTGCACTTCATGTAGTTTCCATAGATTCTGTTGTAATTTAATGACTTAATAATGACTTGATAATGAAGAATGATGTTGATAATTATGTAATTTGCTTTAGAAATAACCAACTTAGTAACTTTTCTTTGAAGCAACAAGGCTTGTACAAACCATAATAGGCTTGTTTGTTTCCTGATTGTCTTAGGCATACTATAGCCAAAGTACTTGTAGATGTAGACCAGCTTTTTCTGCATAATCTTATTCGATACATATTACTTAGTCAATATATAATATTAATTAATGCAGCTAATAAACTGATTTATCATATAACTAATGGATAAATTTATAAATTTTTCATATGAAAAAGAAAGTAATTTTACTTTTTAATTTTTATTTTCTTTATTATAAATTATAATTATAATTATAAATAAATAATTTTCATTTTTCATAATGAATAATAAATAATATTTTTTTATTATTTTTTATTTGTTATTTCATTACAATAACCTAACAATATCATTATAATAATAATAATAATAATACTATATACGCCAATTCATAATAATATTTATTAAAATTACTGATATGCATTCATAGAAAAAAAATTAAAAAAAAAAAACTGTTTTCCGTAAGCATAAACACACACAGAAGTTATGTGGAGCATTAAATATACTGATTGAATAATTTCCGTTTTATGGATTTAACAGAAAAAAAAATCAAAAAAATGTTTGTTCCCTAACTATGAAACATTAACTAATTAAATAGTTTGAATAATAAATAAAAAAAAAATGTTTTTCCAATCGGAAGTTTTATATTAAGTAGTAAAGGTTTTACCTGGTTTTACTGGTTTTAAGGTTTTACGTACGTTTTTTTTTTTAAATATTTTTTTACTTTAACTCGATCGTATATTACATGGTATTTAATTTCATTTTTAAAATTACAACATTTATTGATAATTTTACTTTTAATCTTGTTATTACAGATATTACGGAAAGTAAATTGAAAATGATTTTTTACTAGTTTTGTAACTGTCAATTGTCAATACAGATGTTTAACAGAATTAAGGAGAGAGAAAAAAAAAGTTGTTTTCTATATACAAAATTTATTAATGATATTTTCTATTACCAATTCATTAAAGTTTAAATTATAAAGCTTTTAAGCTTAGATTTTAGTTGAATTCAACTAGCAATAGCGAATAACTATCACTTGCAAGTCTGATATATACAGAAATGTAAACTAAAACCAGATCTTTAGGGCTACGAACTAGACAAATTTCTTAGACTGAATTTAGACTGAATTTAGACTGAAAATTTGGAGATTTTCTAGGTATTTGATTAACATTTGCTGTTAATACTGTTTCTATACGCTTTCTGTTGTATTTATGCAAATTATGTTGCAAGTATGTTGCAAATTTGAAAATTATTCTACAGTACAGGGTGTAACATATATCATCTGATTTCTATGTTTTTTTTTTTTTGAGAAAATAATTAATTGGTTACAACTGAACGGTTTGTAATGTACATTACAGTTATTATTTACTTCCTACTATTTATTCAGGCTATATTTATTGTTTAATTATAGATTAAACATAATCCAATTAAGGATTACATTTTTTTGTATGAAATTAGCAAGAAATAATAAGTTATATAAAAAATATAAATTTATTAAATGTATACAATGTATACAATGTATACAATGTATCAACTTTTATGTGACATTTCTTACGTAATTCTTACGTCCATTATGCTAAGTTATCAAACGATGATATCAATATTTGTCTTAATAACATTCGTTTTACTTCTTAATTACGCCAAACATCACATCGAGTGATTTAAGTTATTACTGATTATCGACAAATATGAAAATAAATTTTAAATGTTTATAGATGAGTGTTTTAGTCGATTTCTAAGTTATAACCAGAGTTGTAGTCAGAATAACTATTTTGTGTAAAAAAAAACTATCTTTTCAACAAAATTTATATCCGCAAACAGTAACAAATAAAACCGTATAGCCTACATAAGTGTTCCGGTTCTAAGCCAATGAACCCATATTACAACGGTTATTAGTCATTCATTCATTCAATTTTTTATTGGTTTTATTTCGTTTCAAGTAAGACCAAACCCAACATGAATTTTTTTTTCATTTTTTTTTTACTTTTGCTTTTTATTTTTCTCTTTTTTTTATTGATTTTGTTACTTTTTATATAAAAACTTTTATTTATTTTCATAAATGCAACAACCTTGTCGTTATACTTTTAAAAATAATTTTTATTTTTTTTTTCTTTTTAATATAAATTGCATACAGTTTTCACTTTCTACCATAATAATGGTTATTAATAATGTTTTTCTGTAATCTATAATCAAATAAATATATATATATATAACAGAATTGTTACCAAATGTGTACTTAATTTTCTGAACCGTTTGTGGTTATTTAAACAAGTTCGGTTAGCTAAACTAATTTAGGTTTAATCAAAGAGAAAATTGGTGCAACCATTCGGCTAGCTTTTCTACCGAGTAGCATTGCTTTACTGTATGTTTCAAAGCAGTTTGGTGAACCATAGTTTTAACCCATAATCATTTTACTTTAAAAAACTATACAATTTTCGTGGTCAATGCTTGTTAAAACGAAAAAAAAAAAATTTTTAATACAAAAGAAAAATAACAACAATAAAACCACGATAAAATGACAACAATTAAATTAAATGAAGCAAAAAGTAATTAATTAACGTTTTTCGTTGTATATATTTACCCCGGTGAGTGTTTTATTTTTAAGCATTAATTCTTTCGTTTGTTATGGATTATATTGTCGAAGCTTTTACTTTAAAAATAATAATAATAAGAAGAAGAGGAGAGAGATGCATAATTAATATTTATGTTAATAAACTTATCACCAATTAAAATGATAGCTGAATTTGTTATTAAAGAGTGAATGCTAGGGTTAGTGACTTTTGGAAAGATATAATCATTAGCTGAGTTCATATGGTGAATTCTTTATAAATTCACAGTGAAATCTTCATTTAAATCAGCAGAGGAGTGATCTAAGTATTTGTTTACATTAAAATAGGAAATACTTTGTCTTTTGGCATAAAATGACGAAGTTAATTCTGAAGTCTGATAACCCTGAATTTTCAAATTATTTATTCAGTTTTTTCGTAACTGAATTCTTGTATCACCTTTCACCACTATTCATTATGGAAATAATAAACGAAAGATATGTTTTGCGAAGATTTTTCGGGGTTACGTTCCTCAAAACCTATGAAAATGGTGTATAAGAAAATCTTAAACGACGTAAGTTCGAAAGAAAACATCACATTGCGAGTTCTCAAAGCATATATGTCACATCTGAATACGATGCAAAGTGATTTAAACAACACGAATATCGATTATCTCTAGTTATAATATCAGCTGTACATGTATCCAGAATTACTTTCATAATTATACCTAACTTTAACATTACTTAAATTAAACTTTGCTTTACTTAAAGTTTAAACCAATTTAAGTAAGAGAAATAAAAGAAACAAACAAAACAAAAATCAACAAAATTTCTCTTAATTTGTGCTTTTTTTGTGTTTTGCTTTGTTTTGTATGTTTCTTAAAGTTGACTTTGGTCTATAATTTATTTTTTTTTCATTAAACTTAAGATACAATACTTAACGTTTAAGTAACTTTCTTGTTTTTTATGCATTTTGTTTTTCGAAGTTGTTGACTTAAATTAATTTAATTTATCCAAAGAAAAAAAAATGTGTGTTTTTTTTAAGTTATTATCCCTTTTACTTTATTTTTGCTTTATTTTCGGTTTTTTTTTATATCTAAAGCAGAAAGAGATTCGTTTTTTTTTCACTTCGCATGACATTTCAATTAAACGAAATTTTTGCTTAAATTTTACTTTAAAAAAAAATAATAAAAAAAACTCCTCTGTTTCTTCTCTGTAGCTTTTTTTTAATTGTTTTGCATTTGCAAAGCTACGATTAATAATTATGTTGTTATTTAATTTCCTTGTTTTAAATGATAAATTTATTGCTACAATTAATTTTTTTTTTTTTTAAAGTTGTCTTATGACGCCGTTTACATCTTCAAAGATCGTTCAACAAGAGCGACAAAAAAATTAAATTTATTAAAATTTCTTATGTAATTTTCACGTATTTAGATTGTAAAATAATTCAATTTAATTTACAAATTGCCGTGACTAATTGTTATTATTATGATTTAAAATTTACTAGGTAAGAAACATTTGCTAATAAGATTGGTAATAGTAATTAAAAAAAAAAAAATGTTTGCTGAAGTAAATGAAATATAAATTTTAAACGGTGGAAAAGGTGAATAAAGAAAATCTTGTTTTACGAAATGTTTTTTCATACTGCCCAAAAAGGTTATTTTTAATTGGCTGGCAGCTTAAATATTATTATTTTACCTTGTGTCTTAGGTTAACATCCTGAATTTCTCCTGTATTTATTATGATAATGATTAGTTCTATCCAAAGTCATTTATATTCAAAATAACAAGGAAAGAACAGAGCACTCAGTTTAGTTACTTTAGAGAGGGATTGAGTGGAACTTCCCAAAAACTTAAGTATCCTAAACTTGTCGTGTAAATGACCACAACTTACTACACCTATAGATAAGTTTACGCAACAATAACCAGCTTTAGACAACTCTAAACAACTTTGGACGACTTTAGACAATTTTAAATAACGTTGGACAACTTTGGGCAATGTTATAACCAAACAATCCCCTCGTTGTGATCATTTTAAACTAAATTAATTAATTAACTGAGTTTAATTCAATTAAATTTTAATTAATCCGTAGTACACACAGTTATAAAAACAAAAATGTTTCTTTAAAAACAACATTGAATGTAAATCAAATCAATTTTTTTCTGTTTTTTTTTTTTTTTCAATTCATTTAAACCGCTAAAATGAAAGTAACTGAAACACCTTTGATAGCTGTTTATGTTAAATAAATAAATAAATAATAAAAACAAAAAAAAAATGCTTTACAACTATTAAATAAAAATAAAAATTAAACTAAATTAAATAATCAAGTCTAGGTTTTTTATAGTTTATTTTAAAGCGGAAATGTGTATTTAAGCATGTTTTTCTATCCTATAAACTTTTAAATCGTTCATATTGGTTGAAAATAAATTCTAAAAATTTAAATACGTTAAAATGGACGCCTATGGTTATTTATTTCGCTTTTTTTGTTTCTTGTTTCTGTTTTTGTTTTTCTTTAATAAATAATATCTTAAGCACGAGGCCATAAAAATAATAATTTAATTCAAGATAAAATAAATGAAATTAGTTTAAGAGATTGTAGAATGCATTTTGTTCATACAATATTTTTATTTTATTTTTAGCTTAAAACGTGATTAATTGTTGAAATAATAATAATAATAATAAAATACGGTTAATGTAATAAAAAATTATTATAACGTCTATTTATCATATAATAATTATAAATGAAAAAAAAAATTATTTTTAATAATAAATAATAAAACAACGTTTGGACGTTAGAATAATAAAATGGCGAATATTTCATGCATATTAAGTAGAAATTAATTTTTTTTTTTTAAGTATTGGTGTTGACATAGTAGTCTTATGCAAGTGGCTTAATTAGTAATTGGTCATAGTTTGTCGGCACGAGTTCTTAGGCTTGAAAATAATTAAAGTTTTAAACGACTTAATAGAGAAGCATTCAGTGTAATTTGTTTACGTTTATTGGGATTCCCCATTTTCTGGAGGGTTTTATTATCTTCCAAACCTAGTTTATTATAATTTAGGTAATCTGTTAGCCATTATATAAGTAAAACAAGCGAAAAATTAGCTGTTGTATGGAAGAGAGTATCGTATGGCAAAGTGCCCGTAATTTGACAAGTGTCTCTTGGACACTCTGCAGCAAATGTAAAGTAAATCGGTTGACCTACATTTTGAATTTCTTTTGAAACAACTTTTGGCTAGAAGATAAATCCCGAAAGAATTATAACTTAGATTCTACAAATGAATAGCTTAAGCTATCATGTCAACTAAGAGGATTGAATATTAGGTATTTGAAGGATTTAATATTCAATTGTAAGAGATTCACTTTCATAAATTCAGGTAAAATAATCGTTTTTATATTTCGCAAGCTGTTTCTCTCATTGTAGTGTTTCGGGTAGAAATTCGTGAAGAAAAATATTGAGTAAAAAAAAAGGTTAGATACACGAAATCAAAACAGTGTTTAACGTATTTGTAAATTCGATATTATTTATTAACCAAACAATGCGTCTCTGTAACCTATCTAGTATTTTTAAAAAGATTGTCGAAACAGCTTCCCAAACAAAAATGTTTTAAGGTACCACATACCTAAATATTAAATAAGCTAAGTCAAAAATTAATTACACATTTATACGAAATTCAAAGTGTCTGACAGTTTTTTCATTAACCCCTTTTCTAGTATTTAGTAATTTAGTAAGTAACGAAACAATTTTTTTTTTGTTTTTTAAATTAAATTAAAATGTTTGACAAATTGATAATCATACTAAAAAATTACACAAAATATTAATTAAAAATATAAAAAAAAAATTATATAATTTTAATTAAAAAAAAAAGATAAAAAAATTTGCATTTCTTCATTTCATTTTTCATCATCATCATCATCATTTAATTTATGTAAACATTATTGTAATTGATTACAAAATTCGCAAAAGATAAAGCAATTATAAATAACTGCAAAAACAAAAACTAAAAGAAATAATAACCACAGAAAAAGTGACTTAACTAAAGCTTAGCTGAAGAGTGACAATAAGGAAAGTATTTAACCGCGACAACAGCAACAACAAAAAAAAATTGTTTCATTATGAAAATTAATTAAATAATTGTAAAGTAAATGATTAACTAACTTAAAAAACAAAAACAAAAAGCGTTAAGTAAAGAATGTTAATAATCATCTAAAAGAAAGCTTTCATTAACATAATTAACACATAGTTACCGGCTCTATACTTGTACTCTCTGTGTACCTTTTGTAATTAATTAAAAAATTTTTTTTTTTATTTCATTCTCTCGTCTGTCATCATTAAGAATTAAAATTTTTATTCCATAATTTTAAAAATGTTTTTATGACATATTTAAGTCATATTTTAAGTGATACACATGTCATTATATTAATAACATTTAAGTAACTTTAATAGTTTAATTGCTGCGCTTTGTTTTTAACGATTTTAAAATGTATAAACGCTTATTAAACTAATTTGAAAAAAAAAAAACTTCCAAAATGAAACCAGCACAGTAGATTAATTAAATCATTTTTAAAGTAAGTAAAAGAGGTGTAAATGGTATAGAAAAATTAATTATTAATTGAAATTCCAGGGTTTCTATTATTTAATACCGGTAGTTAATTAAACTGTAACAACAGATCAAATTATGAACTTATGAACTTATGATGCTTAGTGTTCAGGTATTTTTATAACGTTTAGAGATTGTGCATAAATAATGTTGAAATGTGCACTTGATAACCCCGGTGTCAGTACTTTGGAATTACAATGAAACTATAGTAGTTTTAGGACTAAGTAAGTATCTTCGATCAGTTAAAAGCTTAAGTTGAAAGCCTTAGTAAGCGTTTTTTGGGTGCTTAAGAGATTCTCAAGAATAAATTGTTTTAAATAAATTTAAAAGAGAATAAATAATTTTTAAGGAGATATTAAAAAAAAAATTATCTTTCGCTATTATCCAAGCATTTTGGTTTTACAGACACTCAAGATTTAGTTGCATTGAACAGATTTTAAGAAGTGACTTAAGTGCCTGTTGTTGGTTTAATAACAAAAACATAATTTGGTGCGATTTTCAGGAATTTACTATTGAAATATGTCGTAAAGCATTCACTAGGGACTGTAAAAATTTGTTTTTTTTATCACCATTAGCTGACTATTTTATTTTAAAAGTCATGAAAGTTTAAATTTGTATTCGGAATTTACTTAATTCATTAAAATGCTAGACCCATCCTTAAACTAATTTATCGTTGGTGTTTTGAAATTCTATAGGAAAATGTTTTTGTTCTAAAGTTAAAATTTATTTCTGTATTTTAGTGATATTTCATTTAATTCTGCTGAACTAAAGCTTTAAGTTAAAGCTTTGGTTAATATTCAAAACTTCTGAAAAACGATAAATTTCTGGATGAAAATGAATTTTTACGCAATTGAAGAAAATAATAATTATTTCCAGACTACTACATCCCATTTTCAAAAGCACATCAAATCCTTTCCTTCTCTACTACAAAAATATTCTATAAAATCATCTTAAAAAAGGTTTAGTAGCGATGATTAAAAGTAGTCACCAGTAAGTAAAAGTAATAAAAAAAATCTTATTATATTCACACACCTGCACAACAAGTTCAATCATCTAACATCTTACAAGGAATATTATAAACTATACTTTCTGTTAATTAAAGTTAATTTTCTTACTGCATAAATCATATTAGCCGTTCAGAAGAACAATACGATAAAGTAGAAAATGATTAAAAAAAACTTTTTACCTGTAAATCAAATCAACACCAACAATAATTATTCAGGAATTTTTTTTTTCTTTTTTTTGTTTAAACAATATTTCTTCGTATAATTTACTTGATGCAGATTTTTATTTATTTATTAATCAGAAAAAACTAAAAAAAATGTTTTACCATTAAACGTATGCAAACAGGTAACAACATTTCAATCTTCTTACTCACAAGAGTAAAAGTTTTTTCTTTTTTCTTCTTTTTCTTTTATTTATTCATATATTAATAATAATAACGATATTATGTGGTGAAATGCATAAAAAAATAAGAATTTACTTTCAGATTTTTCTTTAACTTAAGTTAAGTTAAGTTAAGTGAAGTAAAATTAAGTAATTAATAAAAAAAAAGCAAATCAATAACCGGAATTACTAGCGAAAAAATTAAAAATAGTTTTTTATTTTAACGGAAGAACTAATAACCGCATCAAAATAATGTGTAATCAACTAGTACCTTCCTTAATTAAAAAAAAAATTAATTAAATTAAATTAATTTAATTAAAACAAATAACTTTTTACTTTATTATTAATATTTAATCGGAATAAAGCAGCAAGTAAAAGCAAAAGCAAAAAAAAAACAAAAATTTTTGTATATTGGCGAAAGTTTAAAAGAGAGCGCAGAAGACACTGGCGCTTATACTGACGCTTAAATCAATTATTACTAATTAAATTAAATTAAATAAAAATTAATTTTTTTACTTACATTTATCTCTGTTAATAGTCCGGTTAATATGATTAAGAATAAAATGGTAAACGGTGTCATTAGATGACATCTCAACATTTTAATTTCTTTCTTTTTTTTTAATTAATTAATAAATCCTTTAAAGTATTAGATAATCCTGTAAACAAAAGAGAAAAAAAATTAATTAACTAATTAAGTCAGGTACAAATAAAAAAAAATGTTTAATCGTGATTTGGCACGTGTATCGGCTTAAACATAAAACATAAACAACAACAGCAGTAACAACAATAACAGCAAATAAACGTGCAAATCATTTTTATATAATATTATGCTAAACATATATTTTTTATTATCTTCTTCATATCTACTTATTATACACCTCGTTGTAAAATTTTATTTTTCTAAACTTGCAGAAAACACACAACATTGAAGAAAAATAAAAATTTCACTTTAATATCAAAAAAAAAAATAAAAACATCTCTTTACTAATTTTTATTAACGATATTTGTGAATTGAAAGTTTTTTTTTTGTTGGATTCATTGTTAACATAGTTTTCATCATTGACATTGAATTTATTAAATTGATTTGTCATTCGCATTTTTTTTTTTTATTTTATTTATTTTACATGAATTTTGGTTTTTTTTACAATTAAATGATTTTACGATTGAAGTGTAACCGCGATAATGTTATTCAAACCGGTGAAAAACAAATATTAATTAATTAGTTAAAAGATTTTGAAGTGTTTACGTGCTGATTGCGATGTGTCAATGTACAGTGAATTGTTTAGTAGATTTGCAATAAGGAATATTTTGAGTTACGAGATAATACGGATCATTAGACTTCTTTTATAGACTCTGTCTGAATATTTTTATCATAGCACCGATGGCTCATAAAGAGTTTAACATGGAAACAGCACCACTACTATTATAAAGACACATTGCTTGCGCTACTGGTACACCAGGCAACAGAACGCATATTCCTTCTATACCATCTACTTCATCAAATAATTTGTTCATTAATTAATTTTATTGATTACGCCATACAAAATAAGAGCTGAATGAAATAATACCAGGAGTACTTGATCTCGTTATTAATGCCCTACTTTAAATTATTTAAATCAGCTAAATTCCGCTTTATTAAACTCAGGTTAATGTGATAATAATTTACTTAATAAAGCAAAATTGTTTGTAAAATGTTCTGGTACTCAGGGCGACCGTAAACGTTTTCAATACTGTATAGAATACGATTGAAAAGATTAGACTAATGTTCTGACTCTCAGGTGACATTTCTTAAAACCTTCTTACGTCCATTATACTCACGGTACTATAACTTTGATATCAGAATTAGATAATATTAATAGGAATCCGTTAAATCGTCAAGGTGACTTTTACACACGCATTCTAGAACCACAAACTTTTTTGTTAGGAGACTTTTATCGCTAACGAAATAACTAAAGAAATATTAATGCAGTTAACAGATGGTCCAGAGTTTGTAATAAATTTTTATAGTTTTGATCTTAAGTATCCTTAAGTACTAAGAATAAATTATGGGAGGAATTTTAGTAAAATCTGAGAGTAAAATTAGTTACGAAAACGGATTTGTAATTCAAAAGTCTATCACAAATGTTTTGTATACAAAACTCGTATGTTGTTACTTCCACGATAATATTACTCCTATAATCCTATATTTCACTGTAAAGGCTTTGAGATTTCTGTTTATAAAAAAAAACCCCGACATCTCTGCCCTGGAAAGCAATCGTCTAAACGATATACCAGCAATGGATTAATCACCAAAATAATATTTTTATCACTTTGTAACGAAATATAAACATTTAGTTTAGCATTTTATTATAAATTTTAATTAATGTGTAATTAAAAAATAAATGAAGAAAAAATAAGAGTAAAAAAAAATAAACAAAACAAAAAACCGCTTAATAGAGACCACAAAAAGTGCATTAAAATTGCACAAGGAAAGCAAAATACGAAAATACCAAAAACACAAAACACGCATCTAATTAAATAATTAATAAATTTTAGCTTAAAGCAGAAAAAAATAAAAATTTCTAAGAAAAGCAATTAAATTACAACAATTTTTTTTTTTTTTTTTTTTTGCTACAATTGAGTGAAATCGAAATTATTTCCAATGTACGCGACCCAGAATTTAAATAAATTATTTTTTCTTTTTTTTCAGTATTATCACTTTTATGTGGTCGAAAACTTGTTTTCTAATTTTCCAATAAGGTCGTACTGGTCAGCACTTAACAGGAGATAAGAGACATACTAGACCACGTAAGTAACAAAGAATTTATTCTGATCGTATGGAAAATTTTTTATTTAAGCTTGAAGAATTGACGGTTAGAAGTTTTGAGGATAGAAATCAAAACTGTTTAAGATTCCTTTTTGAATAAATTTATGCTTTTTGAACTTTAAATAATAAGCGGATAGCACTTAAAAGAAATTAGAATATAAACTATGTTTAGGATCGCAATTTGTATAAAAAAATTCGCAAAAAAGGTACAAAACCAAAGCTTTGACAACCATAGAGCATGATTACCACTTAACGACAATAAAATCTTTATAAAAAGTAGTTAGAAAAAAGTTTAGAAAGGTATAAAAAGTTTTTTTTTTGCTTCTTAAATAGATAAATAAATAAGCAACAAGTAACGCAAATCAATAAAAAATTAATCAAACTCAGATTTATGTTCAAATAACCTTTTTAACCCTTTTTTGCTCATTTAATTAAACATTTTTTTTATTACTAAAAAATTATTCCTATAAATAATAATCAAGCTCTGCTCTACTTTTATTCATAAAAAAAAAATCTTTCGTTTTTACCTCTATTTTATACCTTAATGGTTTTTTTCTTTTTCTTTTATTATTTATTAGAAAAATTTAATTTTAAATTAATTTTAACTTAAAGACAAAAATTTTTTACACTATTTTTACAACACATTTTAGTTTTTTTTTGTTTTATTATTAATTAATTAACACACATCACCGCACCAAAATACACAATAAATTATCACAAAAAACAGTACGAGTAAATTAATCCAAAACAAAATTTATTTATTAATTTTATATAAAAAAAATGCAGATATTGCTAGGCACTTTGTAATAAACGATCAAAATTTTATATTAAAAAAATCCGTTGAAAATAAAAAGTTGTTGAAAAACCACAAGCGACATTCAGTGCGTTAGTCAGACAAACAGCCACAAGGTAATGGTAAGTAGTTTCGCTAGTTTTCAATATCTGTCTTTAGATGCTGATGGATTGTGTATAGAGGTGGTAAAGCGGCATTGAGTGCGTTTTTCTTTTTTGGTTACTATAACTAAAATACTCCACTTTTATGGCTTGTGTTGTTTATATTGTTTGTGCTGTTTGAGAGTTTGCCCCCCAAACATTATTATTATTTTTTTTTTATTTTTCATGCCTATAAACACCATTATAACACATTAAAGGTTTATTAATTGCTTTATTTAATTAACATTTACAATTTTCTATTCATTTAATTTTTTTTTTTTTATTTATTATATTTCCTCATTTACAACTTATTTATTTATTTATTTCCAACGATGTCCATTTACTTTATGTTTACCATTTGTCGTTGATGTATTATCATCCTGTATTACAATTTCTTCGTCTAAAAGTAATTCAAAATTACCTAATGTCTCTTGGCTAGGTATTTTATTCCATCGTACACTAGAAAATAAAAAAAAAAAATTAACACTGATAAGAAAAAAGAATTTTTCGAATTTTTTAATTTATACTAACTCGGGAATACCATCCGGTGGTAGTACAATCGCAATAATATTATCAATTAATTTATATTTTAAAATTCTATCATTAACAGTTGTTGAAGTTAAGGACGGTGATGCGTTAACTTCCACTAGCCACGGTTTTAGTGTATTATCAATAATGATATCATAACCATAGCATTCAAAGCAATGTCTATCGCTAGCCATAACTGGGGCTACAGCTCTTAATGAATGTATTATTAGCCAAGTAATTGAACCAAATAAACGGTCAGTTATCTCTTTGCCACGTGTACCCTCTAAATATAATTTTAAATTTTGTACACTCCATTTACCACCATGTAACGTATTATATTCACCGCCGTGTTTCTGTACACTAACGTTTGTCAAATGTACATACATATTATCTAGTTCCGTGACACTTGTATCATATTTAACCGTGCAAAAACGGCAAAATCCTAATTTAAATAAATAAGCTTTTAATGGACGAAACGATGTGACCAAAACGTATAAGCGTAAATCGAATTTTTTCCCACCAATCAACAATGGATTATCTATATAACGTGAGATCACATAACTCTCCTTACTTATTTGCGGATGAAATGATGTTTTTGCTTCACGTGACCATTTTTTTAATTTTGATAATTTATTTATTAAAAAGATACCGGCACCCTGAGATTTACCACACGGTTTCATAATCCATGTACTCTGAGGGTTTTTACGATATTCCTCAACAAACATATTATAATCTAAATAAATTTTAATAGATGGCATTAGTATATATAAAAGAGATTTATTAAACTTACCAGCTGGTAAAACAAATGTAATTGGAACAAAATCTAAATATAAATATTTTGTGCCACCAATATAATTAGTTTCGGTTTTTTCCGCTAGTGGACTACCATCACGTTCTAAATCCTTACGATACCGTTTTATATTTTTTACCAATAAATCTTTACGTGATAATTCATAATGATTTGGAAAATGATTAATTAATCTAAATAAGTATTAAAAAATAACTTAATTAACATAAAAACCGAAAATTTCTAATATAAAAATTAATATTTAACTGATTATCATGCATACGATATCCACTATCAACACTAAAAATATTTCTACACGTTTGTGTACCAGCCCAATAGAAATTCCAATCATCATCAGCAGATACTTGTATCCAACCACGTTTTTCAAAATTATTTATCAACACTGATTTATCTAAATCGGTACAAAAACATATTTTAAGTTTTTCATGATGATTTGTATTTGTTGCAGGACCAATCCTATAATTAATTTAAAAAACTTTTTTAATAGAAATTTCACCAGTGAAAAATTTTTTGTTTTTTTTTATTTTGTTTGTATGCAGCTGACATTACCTTCCGTACATCGTTGCTAGATTTGTCGTTACGCGTTTCTGTTCGTGTGTCATTTTATGTTTGTTTTTTTTTTAACTCACAAAATTTATTAATTAATTTTACTAAAACTCTGAGAAACAATTAATTTTGATATAAAATTTTAAACACAAAAAACGATAGGAGAACAACACAAGAAACAACAAAAAAAAAAACTAGAAAAATCAATTCAAAAATCAACAAACATTTGTGTTGCTGGGAGACATTTTAACTTTGTTAAAAAAAAAAGTTTTTATAAAATGTTTTGACGAGGTAATTTTAATATGAAATATTCTTTTGTTGGTGTTTTATTTATTAACCATACACATTTTTCTTACCTTGAACTTGGTCTACTTTTTGGTTTCTTAATCATAATCAATCCTTAGTTATTAATTATATATTATAATAGAAAAGAATAATAGCATAGAAAAGAAAAAACAAAACTAAAAATTTATTTCCTGTCACAATTGTGTGACGTGCTATTAGGAACGTACAATAAAAACCAGAACAAAACACAAAAAAAAATTATTTTTTTATTAAATAAGTTTTTTAATTAATTAAGAAATTTTTTTTTTTTTTGTTTGACTATTTTACATTTTTTTAAATTTTATTTCTATATGGAAAACCATCCAGGTGTGCCCGGTCGTGCTTTGTTACGATCTAAGAAATTACGAAAACCTTTTTTCGATTCATCTAATGATTTTTTACCATCATCTTCTGGTTTTTTAACTACGTCCATTGGAAATATATCTGGATATTCAAATTGCATATCTTTTGGCTAAAAATTAAAAACAAAAGGAATATTTTATTTATTTATGGAATATAAAATTAAAACGAATGGCTAAAAGTTATTACCATTGTAACGTAAGCTAATTTTGTGTCTTCTTCTTTTATAATATAACCACAAACTGGATCACGTTTTGTTTTACCCATATCAATTCTTGTACGTACATCAATTACCGGAACATTATATATTTTCTCTAGATAATTTTTTATATCATATTTTGTCATTTCCATTGAGCAGGCAAATTGGACAATATTTTTTGGTTGTTCATGTATTGGTTTGATTAGTTTTAACCAAAAATTCGGTAGAAATACACGTAATTGTGGATTACCTTTTTGATAGATAGGATACCATCTTGATGACATTATTATTTTAAATATTAATTAGCTTCCTTTTTGTGTAATTAATAAATTTATAAAAACATTACTTTGACATAAGTGTATGACGTAAAGTTTTTAGGTTAAGATTTAATTTGTTTAAAATTTTTTTTTTTAATATTTATTGTACTAGAAGATCTATTGATTTTAATTTTTTTTGTTACTAGATGGCAGTTAACAACAGATGTTTATTTTTAAATAATCTAAATATAGATTAAACTGACTTACACTCCAAAGGATGCTCTAGATGAGGAATTTTGCATTTAAAAGGTATTAAAATACACACAAATAAAATTCTAAACAATACTAAATTTCATACTATATCTCTTACAATTCCTTATAGTCTGAATTTAAATACTTAGAAGCACTTTAAGATTAGTGTTTTATTCTAATATAAAAGAAATCGAAAAAGGATTATTGGGAATGGTAACTTAAACACAATTAAATTGAGGATGACTTAATAAACGTCACTTTACTGTATACTAAATATTTAGTTAATCTTTTAGGTGAAATTTCTTAAGTCTTTCTTACGTCGATTGTACTCAGCTCAAAATAACATTTGAGATCCAATTTTTTGTTGTAGGTAAAAAAAATAATTGCGATGCAAGGATGCTTATGGTAGGCAGCTGATAGTAGACAACGTGTGGTAAAATTTCCGCTGTAACTTTCCCGCTGAGATAACACAAAATGTAAGTCAAATTTTTATTTTATTTTTATTATGGTTGAATGATGACTCTCTGCTGAGTTTAAAAGCAACTTGTACAAGATTTTCTGACTTGGTTCCGTCAAGCATTATGAGAAGCGTTATCGAATTGTTTATTGGTCTCTGATTCTGAATATTTGTTATCAGAATGAGATTATATTCTATAACTATCGTTATATCGTTAGTAAATGATTTCCAATTGTATTCGTATAAGATGGTTTATATAGTGATGTATACAGTTCACAATGTACATTCTGAAAAGATGATAATTCCTTGTCCTAAACTCCTGATAATTAGGGTTAAAAGTTAAAGGCATAATGTCTACCTATGAATAGCTAGGTTGTCATGTTCATTTGAGATTGGATTTAAAGAATTTTGTAAACGTTGGTTTTTGTAGTATTAAAGAACAAACGTCCTAGGTAAAACATTTCATTTTGTTGTCATTGTCATTGAATAGTTGTTTTCGGGTGGAATGTTTCTGTTTTTAAGAGAATATAACAAGGAAAAGGACTTAGAAAAATAAAAACTCTAAACACATTGCATATTTCTTTCACATTTTTTAATTTTTTTCTTTATTTAATTATATTTTCTCATTATAGTTTCCATAACCATCCTTCCATTCTTTTATATTTTTTGGTTCAATAAATCTTTTCCTTTTTTTGATTGATTTTTTATATTTATTTTTTACATTTAATTTTGTTAGAGAAATAAATAATTATTCTGTTTCCGGTTTTTAATACATTTTCATTTTTTTTTTTTTCAATAACAATAATTTTTCTTTTTTTTCCATTTTTTTTACATTTAATTATTAAATTTTTTACTTTGATATGGCAATTAATAAATTTTATTTTTTTAAATTATTTTTAATTAACGTTTTTTTTTCCACTTAATTTAATTTAATTTTTAATCAATTAATTATTTTAGCTGCATATATATATATATTACACGCTGCAACCGCAACACACAAATAATTTTTAATTAATTAATTTCTTTGAGTATTTTTTTTGTGTGTTGTGTGTATGGTAATTTTGTTTTTTTTTTATTATTAATTACAGGTGTACAGAGTTTTTTTTAACCCATATGTTACAACAATAAGATTTTTTAATTTCTTCATCCTTAACACGTGTGATTAAAGTTGTTTTTTGAACTAGACAAGATAAGATTTTGCTCGCTCTCCTTCTCATAGAACACCGATCGTGTTGTTGTTACGGGTTTTTTTTTACCTGTATTTCTCTCTTATCTCTGTTTTATTTATTTATTTATTTTTGTTTCTTTTCTCTTTATTTATTTACTAAATTATATAATTTATACATAAATATAAACAAATCGCTAGCTACCAACTAATTCAATTTGACGATATTTTTTACGTAAATTTGATACTGGGTCACGATATAAAACTGGATCAAGACGTAAATTTGATCGTAATAATGGCATATAACTGAAAAAAGTAAAAACAAATAGATTATAAATCATATATCAAACACAAATAACGCATTATATTTACCCAAATACAGCGGCAAATGTATTTAAACAGCTTTGTCTTTGTATAAAATGATCAGGATCATTCCATGGTGAACGTCCACTCTCCCTATCTTTATAACCTTTCCGTTGTGTCACCTTAACTGGTGGTTTACGTGTTACATGCGATACTAAAAAATTCATTAATATATCCTCACAATTTGATGATTGCTGTACAGTTTTTAATAATAATAATGATAACCAATTTGTATATAAATAATTATAATAACGATGATAAAATGCGGCACCGGTTAATACAATTGAATAATAATTTGTCCATTTTGATGTATATCCCCATGCATTCTAGAAGTTAGACAAAAGTTAATAAGGTCACCAAAGAATTCATTAATTAAAGTAAACAGTCACTCACTTTAGAATCATCCCAAAAATGTGCACGGGCTGGATAGCCAACAATACGATCTGGAAAATCACGCCATACGGTATATGCAAAATCTAATTCGTCAGTATTTAAAATTGCATCTTCGTCCAATGATAATATGGCATCAGTTTCAATCATTGTATGTGGATAAAATCTTTGGGAAATGCTAGGCCTAAAAGAATAAAAAAAACATCAAAATCATTTAAGGAAACGAATGAAAAGTGAGAGGGAGAAGCCAATTTTACCTATCTTCATTCGATGTACCAGGAATTATATGAATCGGTATATGGCCTGTACTTGGCCAACGTTTACGGGATGGCACCGGACGATCGGATGCCCATAAAATAATTATCTAAACGAAAAAAAGACAAAAAAAAAATTTAATAAATTAACCAGAGAATTAGAAGGATTTCATTCACACTTACCCTATCTACAAATAGACTTTTGGTTATGCTTTTGACTAGTTTATATAGTGCCGTATTTGGTGCTAGTGTTGCTCCAATTTGCACAAATATCACTGCTGTATAATTAGCACCTGGTTCATAACCAAGTGTATCCAATAAATATGGCATAAATCTGTAATACATAAATAGACAAGAAAAAAAAATTAAAAAATGCAAAAGATTTGTATGGGGAAAAATAAAAATTTCACACACCTAGGTGAATCGGTAAATGTTGGAAGTGTTAATAGTGCACCAGGTGACGTATTCCATATTAGACCATTCCTATGTGGATAATTAGGTAATCGCTCCCGTATTATCTAAAAAAAATAAAATAAAACCCAGATTAGTGATGAGAGATTATATTTGGGAAGTCATTTGTGATGCTAGATAGTGGAAATCTGAGAGAAAAACAGCATGTAACAGCGTGGATACACATTAAAATCTTTTAGATCATTCTATGCTGGAATAGAATAATCCAAAAGGCCCAATTCATCTACCAGCGATTAATCTATAGCAACTAGAAATGTTTTTTCTCCAATTGATTGATAAATCATCCTTTCCAGTTCTAAATTATCCTTATAAACTAAATTATAACATCGACAGAATGCTAGGAATAAGTTTCCACAAGACAAAATTATCAGAACAAGACTAAATTTATCGGTTTTATTCCTGGATCTTAAAAACTATCTATAAATCTATATCAAGCGCTTCAAAACCGTTTAATACCGAATAATTAAAGTGATAAAAAACACAATTATTACGAATCATGATTATTAATTTTCAAATTAATTGAAAAAAAAACTAATTAGCAACAATGCAGCTGGCAAAATATGCAATAACCAAGCAATAACGATATCGATAAACAACGACAAGATGCTGCTGCTGCAACATAAATGCGACAAAATGTCGTAGCAGCATACAGACTAATTTATCACAAAATGTCAGTTAAAATGTATATGTGGGGATGATCGATATGTGGGTGGTGCATAGTAGGTGCAAATGATATTCCTAAGACAATTTATAAAGAATTTATCCTCTTTGTTTAAATTTTAAAAGATTTTCACCCATTCATGGTTTGTTTTAAATTTGTTTAAATTTACCGGGATATTTTCTAAGCAGCACCCACCACCACTGCAATCAATTAAAATTTATTTTAGCATTTGGTGTAATGGAACAACGAATTATTCCATAATTGTTTCCAACGACTAATCGACGGGACACATGACAATCATAATCAGGATGAATCGGTTAAAAAATAAATTCGATAGGATAAAGCTGCTGCACAAATAACACAACGTTGACGATGCAGAGAATGCCACTACTACTACAACCCCACATATCCCAGTTTAAATTCATTTCCATGGTAAACATTTTAAAAAAATAGTGGAAAATTAAGCGACAGTAAGGCAAAAAAGTAATTAAACGAAATGTTTTAGGATGGGTTGTGCACATTACACCCATCATTGAAGCCAGTGACAGAGTCCAACGAATTTAACAAAACAACTAGTTTCAACATTAAATAAAAACAAACAAACGCATGGCATTGGATGCTTAAAAAGATTAAACAAAATATAAAAAATGGGTGTGAAATAAAAAATACCACGAACCGAGAGACCATTTTTGGGATTTTTTTAAAGCAAAAACACATCTTAGGCGATAAAGATTTCGTTTTTTTTTTTTTTAAGCCAACTCTTAAGCTATTTATGATTTTATTAAAGCGGTGAAAAAACTGTTTTTCTCTCTCTCATTCCAAAATTTGATTCCTTGTCGTAGTTGCAAATATCTAGACCAACCTCGTTATAATCAACAAATAGCATATAGAGAAGACTTAAGATTTGTTATAATCATAAATTATATTTTGTTGGTAAGTAATTTGGAAGAGGAGTGGTAGCAGTAGTAGCAGCTGGTGTTTCTGCTTCTATTTCTACTTTAAACAGATCTTAATGTGCTAGACACTGATCGTCTCTCCTTAATATCTTTTCTTCTATCCTTTTTTGTATCAGAATTTTAATAAAACTTTCGCTATGGTAACTGTGCATCGTGTACTCATGTAATCCACCTTTACCCATATAACCACCATATTTCGGGCATACGATACATGAATATAATGGAATTGAAATTTGTAAATATCGCGTAAACGTAACAAACGAAAGATGAAAAATTTTACACAATTAGCCTAGTTTCGAGGAAACTATTTGCATAATTAGGAACAGTAATAAGGAAATCAGTTGTCAGGACATGAGAATTATTAAAGATTATTAAAAATCGAAAATCCAATTTGACTTCACCTATAGGAAGGAGTCTATAGCATAACAGGTATGCGTCCTTTATTTAGGGCTCAATGATAGATAACAAACGCCGTAAAATTCTTGTCTCTTCGAGAAGCCAAAACTTTGTTAGACACAAAAATTCCAAAAAACTTACCTCGAATGTTGTAAAAACAATTTTCTCAATGGAACCAAAGTATCTCTCGCATAATACTTGGGTTTGTTGGCGTAATGCTAAAATTTTACTAGCTGACAGTGACCGTATTATATCAGGAACCTTAAAAGAATAAAAGAAAACAATTTATTTAATTAACTATAAGAATTATTTGGTATACGAATGGTATAAAACTAATTTTTAATTAAACATAATCTAGGGTTTCCAATAAATTTCAAATTGCAAATATCCGATATTCGCGATAGAAACTGTGAATCACAACTTTTTCATTTATTTATTGTTACACTGCTGTTGTTGCTGCCATCGGTATTGGACTTATCTCTGTATTAGAAATAATGAAATTTCCCTATCCAGTCATTAGTGCAATAATTGGCAGGAATAAGTGATTTCTTGACGTAGTATCGAGTATCGGTATTTTTATTCGATGGTAGCGAATTAACGATACTATCAAAAAAAACCCACTATGATCATTCGCTTCTGGAAATTTCTTAATTACAATTAAAAAAAAACTCCTACACAATCACCACCCAAATAATCGAAACATTCGTTTAAAGAAAACTACTTGCCTGTAGCAATAGCCTCTCATCAGCCCAGACAGCTGCTTGTTTCCAATCGATTTTTGATTGAAATGGCAACACCCAAGCATTTGATAACAATACTGGTATACAGCCAGCCTGAAGTGCTTCTAGAAATCTAGAATAAAAAAGAAAAAATGTTTTATATAATTTTTTTTGCTTTATATAACTGTGGATCATAATCTAAACATACCTAAACGAACCAAGACGTCTTCCACGAGGCACCAAACAAAACGTTGAATTTTGCAGCAATGTGTCATAATCGTATCTGAAAATTAAAATTTTTTGAATTATTAAATGCAATTGATCACGATAAATTTTATATTGGACTAAAATCAAAATTTAATCAAATTTGGATTGGTGGATGGGATGGGTGTGGGTGGTGCTTGCTATTGTAGATGAATGATTTTCATTGAAGAGTAAAAACTTTTATAGAAGTAGGAAGACAACCATTGTTAAAACTGTTAATGCCCTGTTTGCCTTTTTTTTATTCATTCAACCCAAACATTACATAAGAATCGAAAAATGCACAACAAAATTAAATTTGCATTTGAATAGTTTTCCATGGTTATGATTATGCCATTTTTGTTTATGTAACACAAAAAAGATGAAAAAAAATAAAAGCCGCTACTAAGGGGATATGATCTTTAGATTTAATGTTTTGTTGTTTGTTGTTTCTGTTGACTGTGATGAATTTTAACGAATCACAAATAAATATATAGCAAAACAGCAACAATTGAAACGTCATGAACAATAATCTCTAGCAGAAAGTACAGCAGAACCATTCAACTCAAGTCGTCGCATTGAACACTTGAATAAATTTGAATATAAACGCGAAGAACAATCGACAAATAATATTGTTGCTACTGTTGCTGCTACCAATTGCTCGTTTGGTTTTATTCACCTATTTTGCTTCGTAAATAACATTTTTATCTACTAATTAAAACACCGTTTGGATCACTGGATTAAAGTTTTCAGTTTTCCATGCATCTTAGATTTATTTTAAAGAAATTTCAGTATAATTAAGGAATGTTTTCCTGTTATGATTTAACATCAACCAAATCTCTTTCTATCAATTAATTATCTTGTAGAATCAATTCTTTAAATAAAACCCAACACATTCCCGAACACCCACAACGAGTGTAATATTTACAAACGGAAATAAATTTGTTTAAAAAAAGCTGCAATTAAGGGAAAAATAAATAAATTTTAAACAAACAAACAAAAACTTCCTCAACAATTTTCTCTCGGTTTTTATTTTTCTCATTTTTTACTTTTTTTGATCTTTACTTTTATTTTGTTTGTCGTCGGTATAATAATTGTAAAATCCCATAAACATCAATAGAAATAGGAACAGTAGATGCACAAGTTGTAGCTGTAGCAGTAGCAATACCACCACCACCACCAGCAACAACCATAACCACCCTCAACAACAAACAAACCAAACGCTCTTTTTTTGCCATTTCTTTTTTATTATTGTTAGAAACTTTTTCAACAAAATAAAAAAGCTAAATAAATAAATTATAAATAGTAGAGGAAAGCTTTTTTTTCCAAAGCACAGAAAATTACTGAGGCAACTAACCAACGTACCAACAAACGTAAATAAAAATAAATATATTTTTATTTAAACTTAATCTACATGAGAAGAAAGTTTTTTTTTCCTTCTTTCTTTATCTTTTCACTTCTGTTATATAGAAATTAAAAGTAATTTTACATAATTTTTACTATTTTTCCTTTCCTGTCGTCATTACATTTTTTAGTGCAGTACAGTAGAGAGATGGAAATTTGTAACACAGACACATTTATGATTGGGAGGAAAGTAGTTAAAATTGCTAGGTAATGCTTAGTTGAACTGTTGTGCCCTTGCTGCTGATGGAAGCCTATTGATAGGCAACTATTAAGACTCTATTAGTACAAGTAATAGTTGTCATCTTGAGGAGTAATGGCACGAACAAATCTACCTATATAACCATACAAATTCCTTAGTAAAGTCATATTCGATCTACGACAAGTAAACAAACATCACAATCGAAGGTTACTACACCACCATGTAGCCAAAACAATCCTGATAAGCCAATCGTTATCCTATTCCAATAACACAGATCTCATTGCATTTAATTTATTTCATGGAATCATGATGATGCAGTTTTTTCATCACTTTTTTAGTTTAAAATTGCAAAATTCTCAATACAGAGTCAGGAAACTTAATTCTTCTTACCCTAGATAATTCTTGAAATCGTATAATTGTAGACCAATTAACATTATTTCCTTGTTACTACGTGATTTGATTGTTTTTCACCATTTTTAATCTTACCATAACGAGAAGTTAGAAATGTTTGTTTTCTTTAAAGAGATAAAATTATAAAGACTAAGTAGTAAAATTAGTTCAATTAAAGTTATGAAACTGGAACACACTAACCCAGGAAAAAAATGTTTTCTTTTTCTCTTATATATTAAGAGCATTTAGTTTAGTATAGGGATGTTAATCAAGTACTAAGCCAACACACGGTAAATGTGATAGTTTTGTAATTAAAATGTCGTGAGGTTGTGTCAGGTGTGACACGTAATGTGTGGTTAATCCTGGATTAACAGATATTCGGAACAGACTGCATTATCCAAAACTGATTAAAAACTCAGGGGTAATTTTTATTTAAATTGGTCAAAACAGTCGCGAAGAATAAAATTAGGAAAACCCTTGAAAATCGCAGAAAATGTTTTCTCTCCGAATACCACAAAGCATTTTGTATACATTTCTCCCATTTACAACCGATTTAACCGTCTGAATAAGACATAGAAATCTTTTTAAAGAAATTTCCAATAATGTTGAATTTATGGAATTTTCCAAATAGTTTTGTAATTAATTTGGTTTATTTGTGCACAAACAACCGGAATATAATTAATAATTAAAATATTTAGAGAAAGAAAAAAAGTTTTTTTTTTTTTTTTTTTTTTTTTTAACTTGACTTAATTTAGTCAGCGAAAAACTTTTAATTTAAGCTTTAATGGTAGGAAGACGATGAAGATGTAGATGGAAAAAAAATGCAGAGGCAAACGAATAATTTTTGATTTAAAAAACAAAAAAAAAACTTTTTCATTGCTCTTGCACTTTACTCCTCCTTCTTCTTCTTCTTCATTTATATTTTTATTACTTTTCACTACTCGCTAAAAAACTAGCAAAAATAACTTTAAAAAAAACATAACGAATCCAACAGTCAGCAGTAAATTTGATTTTCCATATTAAAAGCTCTTCCTTCACATTAAATATGTTAAACATGAGGAGTTAATAATCAAAAAAAAAATTTAATTCAAAAAGTTCCGGATTTTTGAGAAGAAAGAAATTTCATAAACGAAAATAAAAACTTTTGGAACTTTTATTTAACTATTGGTTGGTGGTAAGCTTTTTTAATAGCTTCTCCATATATAACTTGCGGATAGAAAAGGAAAGGAAAGAAAATTTAATCCACAAGAAGGTAATAAGCTTTTGAGAGTGATATTTACCGACATGGAAATTGGTAAAAAAATTGAAAATTGTTTGATGCGATTCTCTGAATCAGAAGTGACCTAAATATTTCTTATAACTTGATTGTGTGGCGGTGTTTAAGCTTTATGACTTTTTTTTTACACCCCACACTTTATAACACAAAACGTTGATGATTCGCCCACAACAAATCATGTTAGAAAACTGATAATAGTTAATGATTTCGTGTTGATAATCAACGAACCATTAAGCGAAGGAAAGTTTTTAAAGAGTCTACTATCCGGAAATTACGGTTAACATCAGGGGACAACAAATATTTCGTAAATGTTCGTCATCATCATCACATCATATCACAGTTCATTCATTTATCCCAGAAAATATGAAGATATGACGGAATCCAGTCGACTGATGGCCATAAAAACAATTCAGCGTTGAAAAACACGAACAATTTTTTTTATTGATTATGATGATGAGATGCTGAGTTGGTGGTGACTTTAAAACGTTACCAATTCTATCGCAACACTCATTATGGTATTTGAAGCTCATCAATTTTATTTCTGTCGTTTTGTTTTTTTTTCTTTTCCTTTGTTTATTTTTCTACACTTTACTTATGGCTTAACATTTTTATTTTCACCCTTAACTCACTCACGCTAACCTATTAGTTATTATTACGATAAACAACCATCACCAACTAATATATTTCGTTACCTTTTATGATTTGTTTGTTACGAGTTTCAGTTTGTGTGGCTCCTATATAACTCCTATAACCTCCCTAAGTAATAACAAGAACAAAAATGATGATGTGACAAACGGTGGTAAAGATAACAACAATACCGAGCCGAAGAAGAAGTAGAAGGCAGTAGAAGCATTTTTATTATTATCTATTCGATAAATATTTTTATCATTTTTATATTAAATAAGGGATAAGGGATAAGAAATATTTACGGTACTGCTGATGACAACAAATAAAATAACGAAAAATTTAATTGTGTCAGTCAGTCAGTCAGTTTAGTAAGAGAACCAGCAGTGTAGAGTTTAAACTATAGAAAGTACTTTGCTGTGCTAAACAAAGCAAAACATAATAAATGAATGGTGGTGGTGGTGATATGGTTGCTACCCATATAGATAGGTCGCGTAATAAATGAACAAAAACAGGATATATGTATTTCTAGTACCCTGTGTAAAAGCACAACAGTAGTAAATGATAACAATAGCAACACTAATGATAGTGATAACAAACTTCGATTCTTTTTTTAGTTGAATTTATCGTTTTTAGTTTTGTATTTATCGTTTGAAAAAAATTATTTTAAAGGTAATTCCGCTCCTTAATGTCCTTAAAATGTATGAACTCGTAAAACTTTCTCAAGCTTTCTTTATGCACAAAAGTGTAGAAAGCGCACACAACCACAAAAATGCATTTATCCAGATTATATAGATATAAAACAAAACCACAAATAATCTCTTTCGATTCATTTATTCGGTTATTCTCTGCTTGGAACTTTAGTGTCCGTCGTCTAATCACTCAACGAAAAACGATGGATGGTGCTTCCTCAAAAATTTCAAAATACAACGAGACTCGATATTAAATATGGAATATTTATTCCATCTTTTCTACAAAAACGTATGTTGATGATTCATTGGTTTTTTTGTTTCCTATTATATTACAAAAAAAATAAAACAAATTCTTGACACTCAACTTTTCTCACACAGTATGCAGCAGAATAAAGAATGAACAAAACAAAAAAAAAAGAAAAAACCGCCCGGAAAACACATTGTAACGTAATCCCATTTCGTTCAGTTTAATATAAAATCCGTAATGATGATGACCATAAGATGATGCTGTGTGTTATAGTCTCTAAAAAGTAGATCAAGGGCTGAAATAACAAAACCCACCACCATCACCACCACCCGGGTATAATGATAGCGAAATTTATTTATTTTTAAACTAACCACCAAAAATGATAATTTTATTCAATACGAAAAAAATTCCGATATAGCTACTAGAGAAGAAGAAGTCGATTTATAATGCCCAAGGATTTATTTTTTTATTACTCATAATATTGGGAAAGATTAATACCAAAATGCAATCCACGTTATATATGAAAACACTTTGGCATCGTTTAAATAGAAATAGTGGAGAGATGACTAAAGCTAGTTATCTGGTCACAAATTTCAAGTAATTAAGGTCAAGTGCGAGCATAAAAATTAAAAGCGGTATGGTAAATGGCAAGAATATTTGGCAAACGCACAAAATAATAAAAAGCCGGCCGGTTAAGACAGTGTTGTCACTTGACCTAACAGAATCTGATAGAAAACGATGAAATAAAGAAAAGACAAGTAATGGGCATACAGCCAAATAAATTTAATTTCTTTTGTAGAAAAATCAATTATTTTAAAATGATTTTTGTCTGTTATTTATCTTGAAAACGTTGCAATAAATCTAGGATAGTTTTACGTTGGAGTACGTATCGTACGTACGTAAGGTACGACTGCTGTTTCTTATATTGCCAAGTAATATTTGCATTCTTCCTTTATTCTTTTTCTTATCTTTTCGTTTCGTTTCGTTTCTTTTATTTAACTCTACCTTCTACCTTCTTCAACAAAAACCTTTAATCTATTTGTTCGACTCGGCTGTGTTTCTTTAACGATAACGATAAACGTGGGGAGTGGATGGAGAACAAATAAACGTAAAGAAACGTCGTCGTCTAGTAAAACGTTAAAGTTTGAATAGAATTTTGTACTAAAAAAAAAAAATAATAATAATAAAAAACCCCAATACAATAGTGAATTGAAAATGTAAAATCCCTTTAGCCCTAAATATGTATTATTCTCTAACAACAATCGACGACTTAACTTGACTTGACTTTAAAGCAAATAAAAAAAAAATCATCTCTGACTGACGACTGACTGACATTTTAAACAGATAAAAGTGGCTCGGGTCCACTACTGGTAAAAATTAATTCAAAAATTCAGAACCAGCATCTACAAAGATATTTTAATTAATCATATGGAATCATTTTCCAGATGGGCAGCAGATTAACCGTTTTAGAGTGGCCACCTTACAAAGTTCGGATTTAAATCCGAAATGATGTAGAACAAAAAATTCAAAAGGGCAAAAACTTTTCAAATCTAGCGAAACTTAATGTATAGTTAAGATCGTATTGTCTGTTCTTATTCTACGCCTACCATTGATACTAACAGATATTCCCTTTGATTTTAAACGGTTACAATTCCGCGTGCAACTTGACTTGATTTGCAATGGCCTACAAACAAGACTGGTATTAATTTGGAAGGTCCATGTTTTCCACATGGTCACTTGCTTCAGTGTTGACACGCCAAAAAAAAAATTTATATGTTTTATGCACCGAAAGGAAAAACATCAAATATCGTGTACCGCAAAGTTTGGAGTGACTTAAAGGCTAATAAGCTTCAATTACAATTTCTAAATTCTATTATTTTTTATCTTTATTCCAATTTTCCGAATAAACAGTGCAAGGTTTTTAAATTTTTAAATTTAATATCCTTGCCGAGCGATGCCGTGGTAAATCACAGCTAGTACTCAAATAAAATTGAGTTGTTTTTGGTAAATTTCTTCTTCTATAACACCTATAACACCATCGGGTATAAAACATAATTTAACAATACTCCAATAATAGTTTTCTTTGTTATTTTAGGGTCGATTGTGTGTGTGTTTGTCTGACCTAAACAAACCGAAAAAACAGAAGAAAAAAAAAAGCTCAGCAATAAAATTATTTTTTTTTTCTTCTGTTTTTTAAAGGTTTTGATGTGCAAAGTGTGTTGTCGGAATCGGAGCCACATCACTGGGTTTAATAAACACAATATTTCCGGGTTATCTTAGGTGGAAAATTTCAAAGTTTTCAACTAATTTTATTCAAAACATAAAATGCCGATGCTGGGATACAAAAATGACATCGCAAATCATCATTAATGCAATTATCCTCCTGATAACACAAATAGTCACCAGTTTCTCATCACATCAACGTCTCATATACCCGCTGATACAAAAAACCAATGAATTTACGTAAGGAACCCAACCAGGCAACAACAACAAAAAGGTAAAATACATAAACGTGATTAGAATTTTTTTCGTTTCTTTTTTAAGAATACAAAACACGCATACACGACTAAGTTCATAAAGATTATTTTTTTTATATATGAATCTTATGCAATTCATAATGTTTATCAGCAAGCACACACACACAAAAAAAAACGGAGAAACTCATGAAGCAAATCTGCTATATTGAAGAAACCAACCAGATGTGTAATTTTATGCTAAAGTTAGAGAAAATTGGCCAAGAATTTTTTCATATAAGAACTGCTTACTACTTCTGAGATTGACGACTTCGTTCATATATATTTTTCTTTATTTTTTAAATTATCGTCATACAGAAAAGTATTTTAAAAAAATCATCCACCACCCACAACAAAAGTATATCAAAAGTAAAACTACGAAAAAGAAAAGAAAAAAAAAGCAGAAAACTTTAGCGACACAGAACAGAAAAGAGAACAAGAAACTGAAAACTGGAAGAAAAACTCTGTAATAAAAATTTACATGAAGGAGAAAAGTTTTTTTTTTTGTGGTGGTGAAAAGAGTAGGAGCTTAAAGCAAATGACAAAAAAACCCCTTTGTGTATTTAAAGGGAAAACTATAACGAAAATTGATTTTTCCTAAAGATGTGGAGGTGGTGGTGGTTGTGGTGCTAACAGTGGTGGCAACACAAAAATAAAAACTTTCTTTAAACTAATTAAAGAAGAAAATATTTATGCAATACGCGATACACTAATTAAAGATAAAGATTTTTGTGTGATAAAATGAAGAAAAAAAAATTGAATTGTTGACACAAAACAATTTTACGTTCAATAAGAAAAGCAGCACACATACGTTATGTGTGTTGTTAAACAAAAGTTGTGGTAAAAGCTTTCAAGACAACACTCATTATAAAACGGAACTAAAACATTTATGTTCAAGCACACCAAACGTATCTACCATCTACCAAAAACCAACCAACCAACCTTACCAATATTTAATTCAAACGCTTTCTAGTTAGTTTAACTTCTGTTCCCTCATTAATGGTTTTTTCTTTTCCCGTGTCACCGTATCATCTTACTTCTTTTATTACATAGAAATAAGAAACTATAGTTCTAACATTTGTCATGGTTCCAGGCATGACTATCCAACTATTATACAACATTGTCTGTCTAGACTTATTAAAAACCCAAAAATACATGACTCTCTATTCGTTTTCTTTAATAACTTTTGTTATTAAACCGGCTTCAGGTACTACGTACGTAGATTTCATCAGTTCAAACTTAAAATTCGTTGGTTCTAACCATCGTTGTAGTTAAACCAAACCAAAAATGAATTAAAATTTAAAAGAGACAAGAAACTGAAATGTGTGGTTAAAAAATGGGACTAAAACGAAAATAGATTTACCATGAAATAGATTTTCTACTATTAATAATAACGAGAGTTAACCCCCACATGTACCAAAAAAAAACAACGAAAGTAAAACGATATTGTAAAATCATATTAGAGTAACAGAGTAACCACTGTAACAAATCCATATGTTTCGTTGATTTTTAATCAATTGTATCGACATAATACGATAGAATTGTTATTGACAATGAGAAAAATTCCATAAAATTTATTCGAATCTCTTTGATGACTATACGACAACAACAAACACACATCACAGAGTTTCGTTTATCAATAAAGTTTTAATCGTGCATTTGGGTAGATTTTATTGCTTTAAAAAAAAATATCACTAAATATAAATGATCGACAGATTGAAGGTAATGGGATTGTTGGTTGTTTAACTTTAAAAATATTTATATTAAAGACCGCAACGTATGGAATATCGATACTAATAATGAAGAAATTCACTGATATCCATTGGAATTAAAATTGGAATAATCAAAGCAAGTGTTTCAGCTATAACAAGCAATAATTATGGAGAAGCTACAAGTGCCTACAAAACTCATTATATCTAACTAAACACCGTGAATTATCCGCACTAAACCAACAAAAACCTCATCTTACAACGAAATAGAAGGTGAAATTCGAAAAATAATCAAAAACAGCCTTAAAACGAACGCAAAGCTATAACCAAATCGCTTCTGTTCAAGGTTTTTCTAGGGCAATCACTTTTCAAGAGCGAAAAAAGGAAAAAAAAAACTCAAATATAAACAGAAAACAAAATTATTGGTAAAAGTCCAATGCTCCCTCTAAAGTAGTTATTAAAGAAAGAAAAAAAAAATGAAAAAAATTTGTGATTTATGAAATATATTGGGGAAATATGAATTAAGCAGCTATGGCAACGAATGTCTACTAATAACAACGTACACATACATATCGATTAAAATAATATAAAATCGAATCAAATTAATTAACAAGAGGATTAATTCGTTGTAATTATATATATATATATATACATATATAGAAATAATCTCTAAACACTTATCACTCACCATTACTTAACTAATAAATGCTAATACGGATTATAATTGAAAAAAACAAAAAATTATTAACTCGTAGAAAAACCATCACAAGAAACTCATGACACAACCAAGATTCCAGATGACCCCGAGTTTATTCGTTTTTTTATAACATAATTTACTAAAATAAAAGGGAGACATGAGAATTTCCAGAGTAAAATCTAATTCACTCCAATGCACTAATTTAACCGATTTGTTTATTTCAACACAACAAAACACACAACATAAAACCATCAAAGTTTTTTTGCACTTTCAAAGTTTCAACCAACTAATTATCCTAGGGGTTTTGATAGAAAGTAAATTTTAATGTGATATTTTCAAGGAAATTAAGGCCGCAAGTTATCAACACATATCAGGAATAATGTATTTATAAAGTTTTATTAAAATTATTATAAAAGGTAAGTAGTACCCATTCACCCGGAAAACTTTTTTTAAATTTTTTACGGAGGTTTTCAGTTAGAACTTTCGGTGTGAATCTGGCTTAAAATTTTAATTTTTAAAAAATGTTCTGATTTAGCGAGCTTTAAATGATAAACTAAGCGTAATTTGCTGTTAAATATCAGGAATAATTCTAATTCTTAATGACGTAGGAATAATTCTATAATCAAACAAGAAAGTCTGTAAACTTGCACGTGGTTGGAATCTCAAAATAGTAAGATTTTACCTAGTTAATTGAAATGCCAACTTTTTATAAGTGCCCTAAAACCGACTTAAATTTAATTCACGACAATGCAGCACGATCATTATCACTAGTCACTTAATTTTACTTTTAGAAACACTCAGGAAAAACTCTTTCTTTTACCAATAATATCTAATTAAAGAATAAAATTCAGGTAAATTTCCGGACTGTACGTTATTAAATGAAATAAACTATGACAGGGCTAAATTATTTTCTATTTCTTTTATTGCATGGTAATGGTAGGTAATTAGAAAAAAAAACTTTTTGTTTGTTTGTTTAATTATTAATTAAAAAGAAAGTGATACATAGAGAGACATAAGGATTAATTATAATCGAACTGGAAACGTTTTTATTAAATATTTAAAGTAAACTTGTAATAATATTTGTATTCTGTTTAGTTTGCTATGTGTCCCCTATGTAGCTTAACCCGAACTCTTTCACTCTCTACCTCTACATAGGAGTGTTTCTATTAAATTTTCTTAATAAAATTTTCATAATTCTTCCTTCTGTTTGTCAACCTTGTGTTGTCTTTATAATATTAACCTATTGACTCTCATCATATGTGTACACAACACGCACATTCAGTCATATTTCATCAAAACATCCGAAAGAAAATGAAACAAAATTTCATTTATCAAAAACATATGTTGGTTGGTTGGTTGTAGACAAGAATCTAGTTTCCTAATCCATATATAAATCACGTAACATATAACTTATATTCGTTTATAATAATAATAATAATAATAATTATTATTATTATTAAAGGAAAAATGATGATAAAATAATAATTAAATCTCACAACAGCAAAAAACAGCCTGGAAAATGATTGAATGAATTGAATTGATTTTTTTTTTTTTTAACCAGTAATAACCAGTGATAACAGATAGATAGTTTTGGCTGATAAATAGCTACCCAGTAATAACATTTTATCAAATATATGATCGATTAGTTAATAACGAATAATTATTGAATAGAAAACAATGAGAAACATTTTTGGTTTAGATTGACAAACCTTTAAAAATCGCTGTAAATGTGGGCAAATCTCATACAAATTATCAAACCATAATCTCACATCACCTTATCACCTACCCCCTTACTTAAATAAACAAGGAAGAAAATTAATTCTTCAAGTATCTACGATGTTTTCCCAGCTTTTTTTTTTTTTTTAATTTGATCACCTGAAATACTTTGTTTGCATTAATCCACTTAGCAACTGGATTTCTGCAATTTCTTCCTCCCCTTATACACGCATTTGTTGTTGTGTTCGTTACAAACGTTTTTTTTTTGTTTATGTTTTCTATAAACTATCTGGCATTGACTACTATCCAGTTATCATTATAAAGCGTAACACACACAAAGCATAATTACATAAAATTTTGTAGGAAAGTTTTTTCCCTTTTCCCTTTTCAGTTTTTTTTTTTTTTTTTTTAAACCGTTCCAAACGTTTTGTTGTACCTCAAAGGGATATTTTATAATTCTGTATTCAACATTTGGGGGAATCCCTTCTCCCTTATCATACCGTTTATGGTGCTTTTTCGTTACTACAAAAGCTCTTTTCATTTTTTTTTTAAACAACAATTTTTATCAAAAATCAATTGCTTTGATCATCATGTGTGTGTGGTGTGCCATAGATAGTTACAAACAGAACTTTTTGTTTGATTAATAACAAAAAAAAAACCAATTAATTGACTTTTAGGACCAGAAAGCACAACCAGACTATTAACTAATTAAAATTTAAAGCAAATTCTATTATTGTAAAGCTAGTGGAAAATTTTATTTCCAAATCACATCAAAATTGAAAAATTTGAAAAATTTCCACGAGAAAATGACAAAAAAAATGTTTAAGAAGCTTTTAGCATTATTTAGTAAAGGGAGAAGAAAAAAACACAAAAATAGAACAAAGAAAAGCTCAAGGATAACACCATGTGTATTCTCTTTACATATAAAAGCTATAATGGGGGTGGGGGTGGTGGCGGCATTGCTCTTGTCAAAAGTTTTCTTTTTTTTTTGCATGTACTCATAGCACATGTACTGCACTAAAAATAGAAAATAAAAAATTAAGACAAGTTAATACTACTTAGTAGCACAACTAACAAAAACACACTTTTTTTTTTGTTATTAAAGATTAAGGTAAAGGAAAAGCATATTGAGGAGCTTTTTTTCTTCTTTTTCATTTCTAGTTTCTTACCGTTGGTAGAAAATAATGTGGAATAGAAAGAGAAACTGAAATTGGTTTTACTTATGGAATGCATGTAAGCATGTCAAGTGATAAAGTTCTCTAAATGAAAAAGAAAGCAAAACTTTAAAAGTTTGTTTAGGAGTGTGTGGTCTCCATCGTATAACCACTTTAGATTTTGTTTAAACAAGAAAAAAAAGTGTTTTTCCAACTGTTTAAGCTTTTTCTGTGCATCTGGCTGCTTACCCCTACTCCTACAACAACTACTTAAGCAATAACATTAATTGCAACCAATCATAACAACAGATTACCATACATTATGCTGTCCAAACTTAGAATCCACACACTATAATAACCCCCTGCCATCAATTTTAAAATATAATTTTTTTTTTCCTTTACAATTAACAAACAAATGGAAAAATCTACTGTTTTCGTTAGAGCTTTTAAGCTTTTTTTTTGGTGTTTTTTTTTTTTTTTAATTGTTAATTTATGTGAAATTTTATTTTAAATCTGTTTGCAAAACACGCGACAATTATAACTCAAGCGATGCCTTATTACGAAAATTTAATTATTTTCATACTTAAAAGAAACACAACAAAGGATTAAAGTTTGCAGTTATGTTACGACATTTTGTTGCAACGTCACTTAGAGAATTTTTCTCTTCGTCAAAATGGGCGAAACAATACATGGGAGAAACAATGAAAACTTTTTTTTCTTTATCCGTTTTAAAGAAAAATTGAGGTCATTAGAAAATTCTTATTTCTCCGGTGTAAGTAACTCAGTCTAGCTTTGTTTTTTTTGTTATGCTTCGCGAAGAAAATGTGTTAAGGAGAGAATAGTGAAAAAGAAACTGGGTACATTCTCCCGGTTTAAATTTGCTGTAAAAAAAAAGCTTTTAATGTTTTTTTTTTCAAGTTTAGTAGTTAGGTAGGTAGTTTGTGAATATGAAAAGGTAACCAATTATGTAACGATACTTAGATGAACGATATTAACACCAGTAGAACTTGTAAAAAAGAAACAAAATCATTATGCAAATATGTGACACACACACAACGACACAAGATAAACACAATAAATGTGTTAAGACAGGAGTGTAGCAGCAACAACAACAACAATCATAGCAGCAACTGAAAAACTGAAGGAAATTTATCGTTTGGAATATTTTTTTGTGCAGTAAAATTAATTTTATTGTTTTTTAAGAAAAATATATGACAACCTACATGAGCAATTACCGAGGAGCATTCAAATGTTTACTGTCTACACAACATCCATTTATGTTTGAAATTAATTTTTTCCATCCTTAAAAATCATCAGGCAAATTCACTAAAAGCTAAACTTTGTCATTCATGCACTCGGAATAGGAAATACTTGTTAGCTAGCTAGGCATCTCTTGTTATGCAATAAGGTGTGTGGATACACATAAAATGCAAGAAGTCGTCATATCCCATTCAATACTTTAATTAATACTACAAACGAACAAAAATTTCGTTGCTCGTTTAAAATTGGAAAAAAATAGGACAGGCAGAGAGAGAGAGAGAGAGAGAGTAACAAAAACATAAACCAATAGCAAGATTCCAATTAATCATTTATGTTTATTGTTTATAACAGGTTAAAATCCACAACCCCCGTAGGAATGGTGGTGGTATTTTATCAACACCAACAGATAGACAGACAGACAACTAATGGATATATTAAAAACGTAACGTAACGAAAAAGATTTCACCTTTATTCTGGTGGTAAAAAAGAATCAACGCTGTATGCAGCTTAATAAAGCGATTTGTATTCAATTGAGGGTGACTTTCCAAGAACGCTGTTTAAAAAAAAAAAAAGAAAACCTTTCAAACAAAAACCCCCAATAAACTGAATCTACTTGTAATTTTGCATCAGTATAATAAATAATTCCATATATATATATATATATATATATATATATCCTTCCTGTACACCAACCACCCAATAAAATTTTGTCTTAACTTTTAAATTTAATTAATAAATTCAGAATCGAACACATCTTTAATATGAAATTCAATTATTGTAAGCCAGTATTACCACTTAAATAAATATTAACACATCAATTAGTTATTTAAATTTAATGAATTATGGTGTAAAATCCCACATGCCAGCCCCCCATCTCCTCCTATTACTACTATTACTGCTGCTAATAAATCTTTTTCATGTTCGTTAATTAAATATAACCACAGTAAAGTTTTAATCCACATTTAAGTATCATCTTTCGTTCGTTAAACAATAATTTTCTTTCACCATTATTAGAGAGTGAAGAAAAAGAGGAAGAAGAAGCAGAAGATTTCATTGTGTAATAAACACTTCTTGGAGTGTCATGAGTATTAAAAAAGTAACAGATATCGTCAATCCATCGTCATCCATTCATCATTTTTTTAAAGATATATTCAGAGTGTATCTTTAGTGCATTATTATTTGGTTTTAAGTTAGAATGGACATGTTTACGGTCTGCACTGGAGGAGTGGATATTAGGTGTTTCTGGACGTTAGTTTGATAAGATTCGATAATCCTCGATGGTTAGGCGTACGAAGTACGAAACTACGGTAGCTAATCTATTATGACTGTTCGGTTGTGTCAAAAAAATCTGTTAGATCGGCGACGGTGTTTCTGAAGGAGTATTCCTATGAAAGCTACCTAATCTTATATATTTCCAGGAGTGGATATAGGTATTTTTTGGATGCTAGTTTTACAGAATTGCTTATTAAATTTAAGAAGAAAACGGAAGAAATTAGCCGATGGTAAGGCGTTTCAATTAAAATTATTGATGTTGAAGCAACACCTGAAATAATTCTAAATTCCAATCAAAATTTCCCGTAAAGCTAAACTATTCTGATAAAATTATTGGAAATTACCATAAATTTTTATTTTAAGTTTGTTACTCAAAATGTACACACAAAAATCGCAAATGTTACTAAGATTTCAGGATTTAATTCTAGGGAGCAAAGTTTTTGCGTTTTTTTTTGTTTGTTTAATAAACTATGGTGAAAGGATTTGCTTTGGATTTTTATCACCACATTAGTATTCCCATCCAATTAGAATTATTATTGATATTACTCTCAAAGAAACACAGAAAAAAAATATCTTTAGCCACAAAGCCACTAACCAACCAAGCAAGCAAGCATAATCTACATGACACCTTTGGTAAAATCAATAAAATATTCCACAACATAAATTCAGTTACAATCGAACCGTATCGAAATCTTATCTAATTCAATCCATTAAACAAAATTTCCAAGAATATCCAAAGAAAATGTTCAAAATGTAATGAAGGAAACTTATCACTAAACTCCTGCATCCATTTTTTCTATTTATTTATGTGTTTCGGTGATAAAATAATTAATTCCTATGTGACTGACTACTGATTTAAATACACAATTTCACCATGACCATTACCAAGCACATAAAAATCTTCCTACAGTTTTCAATCTGTTTAGAAAACTATGTAACGGTGACAAAAAAAAAAAAAGAAAGAAAAATCCCATAACATATCATTAAGTTTTTGTTGTGAATTTGGTTAGAAAATGATAAGAAATAATCATAATGATAATAGAGTTACGTCTAACGTTATTTATGTTATGCGTTAAAACAACACTCTCTTGTGACTTTTTTTAAACAATAAAATCATCATCATCATCATCGTCGTAGTCGATGTCGTTGTCGCTATGACCTTTTTTTATTTACCATCATCAGATAAAATTCACTACTCATTCGTTATGGTTGGTAACAAGGAAGAAAAGAAAGATTTCTAATTACTTAAAACAAAGTAAAGCAACGTAAAATAAAAAAAAAAAAGAAAACTTATTGATTGAACTACGGAGCTTGAACTACCAACATTATTAATATGTTTATAATAATATTAACACTTTTGTAAAATTTCCTCACTTATTATTATTATCTTTAATTAATTTTTCGTTGAAACACCCCACACAAAAAAAGCTCAAAAAAAGCGTCAAGTACAGTAGCATCTCCTACTTTTTATAACACAAATTACTATCCGATGTTTACTTTTAAACACTTTACAAGATTTTTAATGCAACTAGAGAAGTGACTGTAATAAGATAATGAGAACATACACAAGGCATACACAAACAGTCACAAAATAACAGGCGCAAAAACAAAGTTTTAATTTATTACAACATAAACCCATCCCCACAACCACCCAATCATCATCTCCTATTTTATTTCTAATATATAAATATAAATTCTACGTGAATTTATGTAATATCGTTAAATTATTTATAACAGTAACGCCTTTCTGGGTTAATTTATATTGCCGAAAAAAAAAAAAATTAAAAAACACTACACCGCGCGCGAGATGATACAGTAATAAATTTTTTTTTTTTTTTTCTTGGCTTTTTAATTGAATTTTCATTATTATTATGATTATTTTACAATAATAAGTTATTGTATGTAGAAACATGGATAAATAAATAATCGTATAGTAGAAATAAAATAAAAAAATCATATGATGGGTAGTGGTGTGATGATGATATGATTATGATAGGTGTATCGTTGGTTGGTTTTTCGATTGTTATCTTTGAATTGTTTGCATGCATTGTTTTGGTATGGATAGTCAGTATACTACTGTATACTAAAAACAGAAAGAAAAAAAAATAACAACGAAACGTTGTTCAGAAGATAAGCAATAAAATATAAATAAAATGAAATGAAATGAAATGAAATGAAAGACGACGTATGTGAAAAATAAGAAAAAATACAACAGCAGTAGCATAACACATGAATTTTTATTTCTTATATAAATTGCATCTAATTTTTTATTTTTCTCCTCTTTATTATTATTATCTTGACTTTGATGATGGTGGCGTTTTTGCGTTTGCGTTTACGTTTACGTTTGTGCTTTGTGTCTTTCATCATTTTTTTTTTCTGCTCTTAACTCTACTCTACTTTACTTTACCCTCTATATTTCTAAACAATAAAAGTAAAATCCATATACACCACCCATCCACACAACAATCTAATCTTATTATTAAAACACTCTACTGTCAAACACACAAACATCCTCAGTAACTGCATCACCCGTATACAACCAGTTTTTTATAACTTTCAGAACATGTTAGTCATCATTTTCACATTTTGTTTTATTTTTATTAATTTTCAGTAACCATAAAGAAAATGATGCGCTTTGAAGAGTACATAAATCAATAAAACTAAAATTTTGATCGATTAATTTTTAAATAAATTTCGTTTAAAACAAAAAGCTGACAATTACAGTTGTGAGGTGTTACGTGTTAGTTATTATCAACGTAGATTATAAAATAAAACAGAGTTGTGATGTGGGGTTCGGATGATTCGATAAAAGTCACACAAAATATCGATGACATTTTCGAGTTTCGATATTTGATTAAAATTGTTTTAGAAATCGAAGTCGATTATCCAATGTCGCAGTCATTATACAACAAATTAGAAGGAGAATGTAGAAATTGATAGGACAGACACTTAGAAGCCATCCGGAGAGCATTAAAACAATGATACTAGAATAGAACCCAAAACTCCTAACATCGATTAATAGCGACAGATATGCTATAATACATTTTATTTTTATCTAATAGAATACGTTGGAGTTTTCTAGTGGAAGCCCTACGCTCAAAAGAGGAATAAAAGGAATTTTTTTAAGACATCAGAGTCGTTCTTAATTAAAGTCGGTATCGGAGTATTTTTTTTTTTTTTTTTTGACGACTACTTACATCACTGGAATAAAGAATGACACAGTGATAATCAAGATAGAAATGAATAATACTGATGGTGATGGTGATCATTTTTCTTTTTCTTTTTATAAACAACTACACATTTAGTAGAATGATAAATATAAAATATAATAGTTTAATAATAATAATACATCTCTAAAGATAATATAAAGAAACAAATAATAATAATAATAAAATGAAAAATTTAAATAAAGGAATTTGTTTATGGGTGTTGTGTTATCGTTTTTGTGTGGGGTGATTTGAAATTTTTAAGGATTTTTTTCTGTTTTTTGGCCATTCTGTAAATAGTAATAGAGGAAGAATTTTCACAAATTTTTTATTTGGTTCCCAAAAACATTTATTATTCTTGCACTAGCAGCAGCAGCAGCAACAGAAACAGCAACAACAACAACAATAACCAAAAAAAAGAATTTTTATTTCAAGTCAAGATGAGAAGAGATGAAAAAAAAAAACTCTGATGCTAGTTATACGTGACATGAAAAATAGATGAAATTATGTTTGTTTATATACATTTTGAAAGATAAACCTATCAAGTTTATAAAACAAACACACACACACACATAATAATAATGAAAAAAAAAGAAGGAAAAAACAAATAAAATTTAACCCCAAAAAAAATAAAAAAAATAACTTAAAAAAATAACCCAAAGCCTTCACTAAACTATCCTGAAATTTTTATTTTCTGTACAATTTTTCATCGTTTTATCCTTTTTTAACAATAAAAAAACACAAAACGAATCTAGCAAAACAACGACAGAATGTTATTCAGTATTGAAACACTAATACGTCCAGTATGGCCTTCATGTATCTCAGTATTCATCATTCCATAACATTGTCTTTAGCACACAACGCTTAACATCTAACGATAAAAATTAATTTCATTCATCATAGAATTTAGATTCTTTAAAAAAGATATTTCCGAACAAAATTTATTATAAAATCGCGAAAAAAATTTCATTACACCTCTGGCAAGCAGCAGCTGACATTTATTTTGTTTCTTCAATAAACTTTTATTAAAGTTTGAAAAAATTTAATGTAAGTTGATTGTGTTTATCAATCAATATGTTTTTCTTCATGAAATTGACGATATGTAACCCACCCCATCCCATATAACGAATACACGACCGAGTATGAGTTAGAAATAGAATAAAAGCTTCACAGCTTTTTACTATGACAAAACGATGTACGTTTCTGCTATTAGTTTTAGAAAAATTAATTTAATTTAATTTAATTCAATGTTTACCCTCAATCAGTCATTTATCAAATGTTTGGAGAAAAATTTCGTTAGAATTAGTTTCAGGAATTTTTTTTTTACTATCTAAACATCAATTTAGCAAATACTCTACACCTACCGCTATCATAGATTTTTTTTTGTGTTATCTTAAGTAAAGTACACACACACAGAAAGAGAGAGAGAGAGACATTTATCATAAAATTATTTAATTCTGTGTTGCTGTTTTATTATAAATGAGCACCCTGAGTGTGTCATTTTTTAACCCGCTAATTGAGTTTGAAACTAGACTAACATTTATATACTGCACAGGCCTGTATAAAAACTGTACGAATTAAGGTATACAGAGATTTTTTAAAGCTGATTTGATTACTTAATAATATTACCAAGCCAGACAACAATTGTGTTATTACGTTAACGCCTTTTACATGTCATTCACACTCACACAAATTATAAATAATAAAGCTTTTGTAATAACTATCGGCGCTAATAACAATATTTCTTTTACTTTCAGACACTTCAAAAATTCTTCAAAAACCAACTAACCACCATAGAATAATTTAATCAGAAATAACAAAACAACAACAACAAGGAATGAAAAAAAAATCTGTAGAAAGTTCCTTATTCTACTCACAAAAAAAAAAAAATTAATCAAGAAAACATTTTTCACTACTTTAAGTAGTTATTTCGAAACACTAACACTGTCTTATGTCTTCTCTGATGTTTGTATAAAGTGTTTTAGGGTTTTTTTTTTTGTAGATTTTCGTTAAATTTAATGAATGAGAAGGGTAGCAAAATAAATGCCCTTGCCACAATATTACATGCTGTTGAGTGGAGAGATTCTTATTTTCTATTTGATTTGATGAAATAACAGTCGTCAACATTACGAAACGTAACACCAGTGTGTGTGCGGCAGAGATTTTACTACTACATTACTGCTACTACCACCCATTTATTGGTGGCTTTAGTTAGAGTGTCGTGTGTTAAACAAAAAAAAAAGAAATAATAATAATACGTATGGAGCTTCTACACCCTTAGTGAGTCTTATTTTCTACTTTTATAATGGCTAGAGTGTTGGTATTGGGTTAGGTGATTTTTTGTTGATGTGGAAAGACGACTTGGCATTTTTAAGCTTTTTTTTTATTATTATATTCCTTGCGTGTTTCGGTTATGTCTTTTCTTTTTATTTCTTCTTTATTTTATTTAAACTCTCTTATTTCATTTTCATTGTGTTTTATTTTATTAACCGGATTTGAAGAGTTTCCAGTTTCAAGTCTTTTATTTTCATACTTCTACGTTACTTATGTTTCTTTGACGACACAATAAAAGAATAAAAAAAAAACAACGAAAAAAAAGCTTCGTTGATTTTAGCTTTCAATGGTTACAACCATCCATAACCAGATAATAGCTTTAAAACAGTAAAAAACAAAAATCGAATACGAATTTGTGCGTAAATCTGTATATAATGTTTTTACTCAGGACAACGACGACGATGACGACTTTAACTTTAATACAACACACAGAGAGAAGTCAAATTGTTAAAGATATTATACCAGATAGAAGAAAGGAAGAACGAACGAACGAAAAAAAAGCAAAAATAAAATTGCCAAAGGAAATAAAATAAAAAGCGTAAACAGTTGACTTTAATAAATGTCTCATTGAAAAAATGTTAAAACGAAAATTATTTCCTTCCCGTTTAAAGTTTCATCAATTTTCTTTTCCTTTCTTTCGTTTTTTTTTTTCAAATATTTTTTTTTTGTCGTCAACTTTATCATTTCTTCATCATTTAAGTAAAATTGTTTTTGAACTTTTTTTTTTGTTAATATTTCAAAATGCTAGGCCCTTGATATATTATTTATTAAAAAAAAAAAAAAACTTTGAGGCAGTTCGTGATGTGGTTGAAACATTTAAATAAAAATTATGCTGTTGAGAGCTTTCAAGTTTTGATTACCTCAATACGGATGTCTGTCTATATAGAAAGTTTAAATTCATTACTGCAAGTCCGAATGAAATCCTTTAAAAGTATTAATTAGTTCTGAGTATTAAATGAAAGTTATCGTGGGTAGTTTCGAACAAGATCACTCAGAAACTACCAAGACTTTAGCATCATATATGCGGAATATTGTGGCAAAACACGATCACCAACTGTGCTATTGTGCAACTTTTGAAATTAATAAACGAAAAGCCCATATTACAACAAATAAGAAAGTAGAGATGGACAGGGCAGGAAACACAACTAGAAGACTTCCAAAGAATCACACTAGAATATACCCCAGGAAAAGTTTTAGTAACAAGGAAAAGCGACTGATCTCACAATACCTAGCACACATCAATACAGATATCGTCCTATCCGCCTACTTGAAAGGACGCACACAGGAATAAAATCAAAAGCACCTAAAAGAGTATGGTGGAGATTTCTAGTAGAATCCGTATGCTTCCAAAAGGTATTTTTAAAAACATTGAAATATTTACGATTAAAAAGAATAACTTACAACAATATTCTAATAATTAAAATTAACAAAAGATACTTCGCCAAAGCATATAAATTTTGTTTCTTAATCCTCCTTATAATCAAACCAAACAACCGAATTTAATTTATTAATTAACTGGTGTCGTTATGAGAATCCACCAGTAACAAAAAACAAAACGGGAAAAGAAAAAATTCATAAAAATCTCCCATTTATGCTTCATTTCACCTTTATTTAATTTTGTTTACCTGAAATCTCCTAAAATACACAAAAAAAAACTATTAACATCAGCAGCAACAAGCAAATTTCCTTCCTATTTTTTCATTTTTTATGCTTGATCAACATATTTTTTGTTGTTATTAGCAGTATTACAAATGAATAGTTTTATTGTAAAAATAAATAGTGAAATAAAAAACCTAGAAGAGTTCCCTCCTATAGTAGGGTAAATAAAAACAAAATACGAAATATAATTCAGAAAAATAGTGATAGAAATGCTCTGCTACATACAAAAATCTACAATCAACACCGGAAATAAGCATAGAGCAGCAAATAAATAACGGTCGCTACCAAGATTTAATTTAAAAAAAAAAACATTTTTTACTTGATACTTGAAGAATAATTTTTTGGGACTATCACTTCAAATACTTTAATTACTATCAACACTGATTACAAAATAAGCTTTGTTGCGACACCTGAACCAGGTAACTTAATAACAACAGTTTAAAATGTTATGGCTTAAACACAATGAACGTAAGAATTACGAAAGAAATGTCACTTGGAAGTTGTTAAATAGAATTACTAGTAAATATACGCACAATTTCATATCAAAAATTTCAAAGTGACTTATGTCAAGTCAGCCTTAAACGAATCATAATCCGATCATTACATTTTAAAGTGCCCAAGACTTGAAAATACAATTTTTTGATGCAATTACTTTAAATACTTAAATTACTCGCAACGTATCACTGGTTTAAACTCCATGATCATTTACTTTACATAACATAAAGGTCACTCATACCAAACACAATCAACTATCCAGTTTATTTATATTACTAACTACTGATAAAAAAATCATAAGATAAAGTCAGAAATTGCATTTTCTTCAAAATTTTGTTGTAAAAACAAAAAAAATGCTTTTAAGAGACAACAAAAAAAAAAACGAACTTTGAAGAACAATTCGAAATTCAAAATTAAAAAAATGAAAAAAAGAAAAATACTTGGAAAGTAAAGGAGATAAGATAAAAACACGAGCATAAGGTATAACAAGAAGAACTGGCGAAAGAACAACTCTGGAAATAAACTCGAAAAACGAAAAATGAATTAACAATAAACTGAAATGTACGTCAAAGTTTTTCTTTATTATTTATTTGTCTGTTTAAACAATTTTTTTTTTCTTTGTTGTTGTTTAACGTTATTCCACTTCAATATAGATATTTTTGTAGAATATTTATAAGATGATGACACAAATGACAAACTTTTATATTGTGTTAAAAAGACAAAGTTGAGTGCACTTATTATTTGTTGAACAAAAATGCGTTTTTTCTTTATTCTGTTTGTAAAAAAAAAAAAATTCTGTTTTATTTTAACTTAAAACTTTTCCGTACACTTTATACTTTCCAACACAAGCGAATGGTAATTATTTATTGATGTTTTATTATACAGCAATAACTGATGTTATTCAGTCAAGTCTCTCAGTTATTATACATTCATATTGGACAAAGAATTAAAAACTTACAGCAACGACGACGACGACATGGTAAATGCGACAATGAAATTATAGAAAAAGTGGTGACGTCGTCGTCAAGACTAAATATTTCGTTAATTGAAAATTAATGAAAAAACAAAAAGAAGTTATTATGCTGGGATAATTGATTATTATTAAATATTTCTTAACACGATTATAAATAATTTAATTAATCATGAAATTTATAGAAGATTTACGGAGTTTATTTTAGGTGGTAAATAGTCACACTCTTTGTATTTTGATCATTAAAATTTATTTAAAGTTTTTCATCATGACAGAACACCAAAGTGACAATAACTTGCAATCAAAGTGATAAAACGAAAAAAATGTTGCTAGTCCTCAATGTTTTTAGGCCCATATAAGGAATGAGAAACAGTTTTATTTTTAAAACCCTGAAATAACGTCTTTTAGTCCTGAAATAACATCATTTAATTATTATTTCAGTATTTAATCTTGAAAAGACTTCATTTACCCCTGAAAAGACTTCATTTACTCCTGAAATCTTCATAAAAACGATTTCAACGCATAAAATAGAAAAAAAATACCAAGCTGCAAGAATTTGCCCTTTGGAACCACCTCTATGCACTTTAAATTAACTCCAGACTTTAAAAAATCACCAAAAACCAACAGTACCTTACGTAACAAATGTCAAAACTAAACACTTCAAATCTGCTACACTTGAATTGAGCTTTTTTTTACTGTAAAATTAGCTAAATTCAATTTCTTTAAATAAAATTGTGCAACCATTTAAAAAGAAAAGTCATTTTAACTTAAAATAAAATAACCCAAAGTGTACGATAATCTATAAATCTACCATCTTAGCATTTACATTTAACTCTTTTGCAAAAAATATAAAAAAAATCCATTGTAAGCTTTTCAGAAAAAAAAAATCTTTAAAAAACCAGCAGCAGCTCAAGAATGTTTTAAACAAATCTTGGAAAAGTATGAAGAAACAAAAAAACAAATATGTTCACTTTGGGAATAAAGAAGTCAACGACAATGACGAGAAACAAACGTTTTCTCCTATGGTTACCATTGACACATCGCTTCTAAAGTTTACAATAAAAGCCAAAAAAAAAGTAATAAAACAAAAGTTACAGGACAGAGAATTAAAATCGTGCAATCAAGCATCCCCGATTCTGTTTTGTCCATCCATCCATCCAACTGGATTTTGTTGTAAACAGAGAAAAAAATTAATTTCACACGACAATTATTCACCTTCAACCCCCCTTGTATTACTAATCAGTTTTTTTTTTGTTCACTATTTTTACCAAAAATATTTAGAATTCATACCGAATATCAAACGAACCGATAAAACAAATAACAAGCAACAAGAACTGGGTGAAAAGTTTATTGTAAATGAGAAAACATCAACAACGGAACTGATGTTACTTCGTGTTAAAATGATGAGTGTGTGATGCGCCTCTACAGATAATTATCTTGAAATTTTTGTTTATTTTAATTAGTGATAAAGCACTTGCTAAACAAAGTAAACAGAATAAAGAAAAATAAAACGAAAACTTTTTCTCCATTAATTAACGTTTTGTAAAATAGGAAAAAAAGATTTTAATTAGGAAAAAAAAAATTTTCTTTTCATTTCATTCAAGTCTTAAATTTGAACAAGAATTTATTCAATAATTTTGATCGAAAATATTTAAGAAAAATTTTCCTGAGAGTTTTATTTAGTAATATAAATCGATAAATACCAGGGGATGGTGGTAAATAGAGAGACAAAATTATTTCTTGGTGATTCAAAGGTAAATTTGTCATGCAAAAAAAAAATTTTTTTTTTATTGTGATTAGTTGCGTTCCAATTCTAAACTCCTGAACATCACAAAACATGATGATTTAGTGCCTATGTTTTACTCATATTAATAAATTATTACTGCAATCCCACGACTATTGTACAACAGGAATAGAGAAATGTCCAAAAAAAAAACGAAACAATTGGAAAAACCCGTAATTTAAATTATTTATCCACTAAATCAAACCTGGGTGTTAAAGTGTAAAATTTTAAATCACACACTTCATCCTCGACACTGTTTTTACACACGTAGACTTTTCCACAAAAAAAAAGGCAAAACGCTCACATATTGTTCACACAAGACAAGACATATTCTTTCAAAAGAAGCAGCAGCAGCAGAAGCACAGCAAATACAATAGAATTTAAAGCTCCCAAGTGGCAAACATAAATAGAACAACAAACAATATGTGTATCAGCAACAATAACCCACCACCATCACCACACTACCCAGTTTGTGCTTTTTTTATTAACAAAAATATGTTATGGCAAACAACAACAAAAAAAAAATTAAAACAAACTTCACTAACCCAAATCAGAGTATAGATAAACGATGATGGCATTACAGTTAAGGCATTAATGTTGCCGCGGCGTCGTCGTCGTCGACATCGTTGTCAATGTTATACAAAAAAAAGCTTTAAATATCGCCTAACATATTTTATAAATTATATTAACAGAGTATAGGTGACCTTTTTTCCATATTTTACATACACATCATTCTACTCTATCAACCCATTTTTTATCACGTTGAAAGTGTTTGTGCCGCTGTTTTAAATTTCTTAAACATAACGCGATGTTTTTATATAAAACACAAAGAAAAAAAACATGAAAAATTATTACAACATGCAACAGCAACATATTTCATAACATAATTTATCCAAAATATAAATAACAACGAAGAGACGAAAATAATTAAACTTCATTTCCTTTGTATTATCGGTGGTGGCGGGTGTTTTTAGTGTGGCAGAGAACTTAGTAAAAAGCCAAAAATTAAGTTGAATGACACCAAGATAAATTAAAATAATATTTTTTTTTTTTTAATATCATCATGGAATAGCTAAAGATTCAGCTGACTACCACGATTTAAAATGCTTAAGTTTGCTAATTGTGTTTTTTTTTTTTTTTTTTTTTTTTTTGGATTTTACGGCGGAAATGAAAATTATGAACAGTAAGTAATACGACTCTGTTTATCCTACACACACACACAAAATAAATCCAATAACTCATCGTAACTGATAATAATAATATATTTAAATTTGTATTAATCTACATTTTACATCGGCAATAAGAGCTTTTTATATGAACAAAGTAGTGAAGCAAACAAATGGTTATGGTGATGGTGCAATGGAATCTAAGGAAAGTTTTTTTTTCTTTACAGAAAATTTACAAAAAAAAGCTTACGTTAGGCATGGTAAAAAGAACTTTAAAAAAGTTTTATGAAGCAAAACTAGGATTTTGTGTGCAATTTAACGTCACTGAACAATTATTATCCGTAAAATAAAACCCACAAAAATATTCCAATTAATTATTACACCGTAAATACAGAAAAAAAATCATTTCCAGCCATTTCTAATTAAAAATTTATTCAAAGGCCAAAAAATCAAAAAACAAAAAATGTTTTATCACCACCTTTTAGAATTTTTTTTTTTTCTCCTTCTTCGTCGTCTGCTATGTTTACGTTAAAAGGTTAACAAAAAGACAAAAAAAAAAATAATAACACAAATTTCGTCTACAAAACAAAAAAGCTAATGATGATGTCTGTTAAAAAAAACGTAAAATTATAACCGCAAAACGTAAAATAATCTGTTGACTTACAAAACAAAACACATTCAACATTAAAAAAAAAAATCCAAATCATTGTCCAAACAAAGAAACAGCAACAACATCAAAAGCAGAAGAAATAAAAAAAAATAAAATAATAATTTACCATAAAAGACGACAAGGTATAAAAGAGAAAAAAACAAACAACAAAGTTCTACGCTCCTCGAAATCTGCATTCAACAACAACAAGCAACAACATAGCGAAAACATTTAAACTTTATTTACGCCAAAACCTTCCTAAAAGGTAGAAACTTTGCGGTTTTCTTTTTTTTTTTGATAAAAAAAAATCAGATAAATAAACAAACAAACAAAACAAAAATTTGTCTGTTGATAATATCATTTTAATTCTTGTGAATTTAATAAAAATAAAAATAAAAATAAAAATAAAAAAAAGAATCCTTTACTACCTTCGTGTATTATGTTATAAAAACTTTTAATTTTCCAAAATTCATACAAACACAAATCTCATCATCATCATTATCATTATTATCAGCGTGAGAGATTATATTGTTGAGGATTAAAAATTGACCAAAGTTTTTTACTCTCTTTTTTAAAGTATTTTTTTGTTTTGGCAAAAGCATACTGCAGTAGTAGCCAGAGCTTTCAACAATAACAAATAATAAATACAGCAAAAAAAATTGACGAAAACCACCCGACATCATCATTATCGTAAGCTTAAACCGTAAATAGGACAACACAAAATTACGATTAGTTTATCATTAATTTAGAGATTTTTAGAGACAGAGCATAAATAAACTTAATTTCTAATCACCTGAAGGTTTTTTTTTTGTTTATGTGACACCATAAATCTGTAATAACATTTAAATTTATAAACAAATTGAATTAAAAAGAAAAAATTCCTTTTGACGAGGTATTTTGTAAAGCTTTTTATCCATTAACTTTAATGAAGCGCCAAGTAAATAGATTTTTAACTGTAAATATCTAATGAGCGAAGAGTCATTGCGTTTTCTAAAACTTTGTATGATCTGAAGTATTTGGTAACCAACCGTAGCGCATTGATTTTTACGAAGAAATCATTGAATAAAATCAACCCGAAGATTTCTGAGGTATTCTACTCAATCCTGAGTTTGATTTAACTAACGGCTAGTGGCTTTTCGAAAGGATCTTTAAACTGTAAACCCATTTTAAATTACTAATTTAAGCATACAGTAAGCTTATCCACGGAAATTTCAAAGAAATTGTCAAGATTACAACTAGCCGACCTACAAAATTCTTTAAATAATAATGCAGAACCCTCGAATCGATTTAAAATCAATACTGCTGAAACAAACAATTTTAGCAATGACATGACATGTAGACATAATAGGTAAATCCCTCAAGTTCTTTGTATGAATCATGAAACTGAAAATTATCCTTAAAGTATCCTGAAATCTCTTTAATTTTTAAACAAATTACATAATTCGTATTGTTTGCAAATATCGATATTACATCATAATGCCAACATTAAAAATCAATGTAAACAGCGAACATAAAACACTTTTAAAACAAATAAACCAGACAATACACACACACACACACAATGCAATACAATAAGCAAAAAGAAACAAAACATTCTTCAAGATGACAACGAAAATAACAAACAAACAAAAAAAAATGTTTCACTTAGCCAAAACTTTTTTTTTTCGTTTTTTATGCTCGTTTTATGCTTGTTTGTTATTATTTTTGTCATGTACAATAATCACACAAAATGATGATGACCATTAAAAGATATAAAAAAGAAGAAAAAGTAAAAAAAAAATTTAAGTTTGCTTGCGTGTCGTGTCGTGTATAGGTGAAACGTATTTGTTCAATGACAACAATATATGATCATCTAAAGTGGTTGTCGTCGTTGTTGCTGGTGATTGTGGTGATTTTTTTTTCTTCTTCTTCTTCTTTGGTATTGAGGTAACAACAATATTCTTGTTAAATAAATTGCAGACAACATTTCAACATCACACAGACACACATTAAAACTGAATAAAATAATAAACATTGAAGGTATTTCGTGACAAAAATTCGTAACAAAAATTCGTAACAAAAATTTTTTATTTTGATTTAACATAAATAAAAAAAAGAAAAAAAATTCGATTCCAGTGTTACACAGGATGTTATTTAAAAAATTGTTTTTATTGTTAATTATTTTTTTGCACTTAAATATTTTTAAAAATAAAACACACTTTAGAGTGTCGGAATTTTAAAAATTTTCAATTTTTTTTTGCATACAAAATTTTTTGCAAACATCCTTTTGATAGGAAAAAACATTGAACTTTTACGAACAATTATCATCGTTAGTACAAGAAGAAAAACAAAGAACACACAATGTATTAATATAGATTTGGCTAACAACACAATGTGTATTAAGGAATAACACAACTCAAGCCACAATACCTTAACTCACTAAATAATTAATATTTTTTTTTTAAACTCCCGTGAAATGCCTTGGAAAAACACACAAAAACTTGTTCATTATTTTAATAAATAGCACAAAGCAGCAATGGATTATTAATTGAATTATCATAAATTTAATGTTAATTATCTACCTAAAACAGTAAACCACTGGAAAAAGTATTTAATTAAAAGTTTGTCTACAATTATGTTATTAACTAAATTCTTTAAATAATTTTACCACAAGTAGTTTATTATAATAAACAAACAACGATTAAGCAGCTATAATAATGAATTCCCAAAACAGAAAAAAAAATATTTAAGGCAGCTAAATTCGCATTAAACGTTGGAATTACACAAAATTCATTATAATCGATATTAATTAGTGAAAATTAAATAAGAAATATAACGACGAAATTATTTTATTTTATATTTTCAATTAAACTTCATTAAGAAATTTTTGTTAATAAATCCTTAATTTCCTGTATGAAATTGTCTTTTGTTACACGATGTTTAGTTCGAAATTTAAGTGTTTCTTAGAAATTCCGATAGTGGGATTGTACTAATATCTCTTCGGTATTAAGCCATTGTATATTCCTACTTCGAATGATATTGGATCACGCATAGATCGTACCTAGTTTGCAAAAATTTCAAATTACACCGTGTAGGTCACACTACCCACTTTAACACCTCTTTAAAGTGTGCGTGCGTGTGTGTGTGTGTGTTGAGAGATAACTATCACCACATTTCTAGTTTATTCAATTTTAATCTCTATTGCAATGTACAAAACATACACAGATTAATAAACAAACTCAACAGAGTTTTAATAATGCAACGATTACACCACAGCTTCATTAAACATTAACAACAACAGCAGAAAAAAGAAAAAACTTTTCTTTTTTTTTAATCATTACCACAAAATAAATGTATTTTTAATGATATCAAATGTGGGTGAGTAATATTTTATTCTATTTACTTTCTCATCCGTTGCGGGCGGTGGGTTTTTTTTTATATTATATATAATTAATTAAGGCAACAAAATAATTTAAATATTCTATAAAAAAAACGAACGAAAAAAGCTTAGCCATTAAGATTTTTTTTTTAATTTTATTTTTATTTCATTTTAATTTAATTAACTTGTAATAGTGGCAAAATAACTATCAATTCCATTCTATTTAACAATCAAATTATTTTACAAAAAAAAAAAAAAAAAAAACAACAAAATGTACACAGAAATGCAAATTAAATAAAAACAACAAAATGTGAGCGAGATTGGCGGGTATACAATGGTTAAAACCTTTAATGTGGGTAGCAAAACATTTATACAAAAATTATAATTACATGGGAGTGAAACGTTTTTTTTTTTTGCCTTTTATAAAATGTTTGCAAATCTTAAGGCATAAATAAGGTCTGAAATAAGGTGCTTTAATGTGTTTAAATTACACAAATTACTCAATGCACTGCCTTTAAAACCAGAACTTTTACTTTCTTTGAATCGATGCAAGACATTTTTCCAGTAGTTCCAACTTACAATTTGCAAATCATAGATACGCTCGTCTATTGATTATTGTTGCCATGTTTGAGGAATTCTGTCCAAAAACTCATTAGAATTACTAGATAGGACACAAATTCGCGTTTTTTGATTATTTAATGATACGGAATCAACAGAAAAGTTCGATTCGCTTAAACATCGATGCGATGTAGCGGATCTTACAAATATACATTCGGTCACTGCTCAAAAGATCGCGAATACCTCTACAAGCCACACAGTCAAAATAGATAAGCCATTGCATACCAATAGCCAGTAAAATCGTCAAAACACCGCCACAAAGTAATAGACAAGTAACCCACCGCAAAATATAAAAACAAAGTTTTCAAATAGAACCCCATACCAACACGGTATACTTTTAAAGAATCGACTTAATTCCACTACCATAAAAATTATTAAATAAAATAAATCTAGATTCAAAACAACATTTCTCTACTAAATTAACTTTAATAACCAAAAAAAAAAAAAACAAAAAAGGAAAGAAACAATGAAATTAAATTTCACAATAAAATTATAAAAATAAAAAAAGCATAATCCTACCTGTTAGATATGAAACCTTTTACATAACACCTTTTTGTGATATTATAACAAACAAAAACAAATTGTAAAAAAAAAGAGAATTACGATTACCGAGAATTTTCTTTAATAAAAAAAAAATTAATTAACAAAAATTACTCAAATGCTAAAAAAGATAAAAAAAAACATCACTTAAATTATACGCTACAAAGAATCTATTTAAAAAAAAATAATCTCAATTTACCCCCACGGAATTACAAAATGCAATCAATAATGAAATTGTGAAGTAAATTCAGTACACATAACAAAATAATTTTATTCATCTACTTTACTATTAAAACAACTAGCTACAATCTACAACCAGCGATGACAAACCCATAATAAACAAGCCAATTTTAAGGACCCGTGAGAAACTTTATTTCTGCAAGAAAATTTATAAGAAGTTAACAAACTAAATGAATCCCACGTGAATGTTGATAAATCTACAGAAGAAAAAAAACCCCAATTAAAATTATGAGACAATATTGAAATTGTTTTAAAGTAATTGTATAAGCAAAAGCAAATATTTGCACTAATTTTGAAATATAATTCAACATCAATAGATACGGTACACACGGGTTTTTTTTCAGGAATTGAAACGCCTTACGGTTATCGGTCACTTTTCATTCCATAATTAATATTCAATCCTTTAAAACTAACGACCACGAATACCTAAAATCCAATCCGTTTAATTTATATGGTAGCTTTGGATATTCAAAGGTAGATTCCAAGTTGTAAACCCTAAACATGTCAATCCTAATTTTAAAAATAAAAAACTAAACAAAAACACCCCAGCAATTCTGGAATAGAATATCATTCAAGTTTCGTACTATGACGAAATGAAATGTCTGCCGTATTCTTCTCAAAATGTAACATATGATAGATTTTTTGTTATAAACCTAAACATACCTAAACATGCCAATCTTAACCTTATAAAAAGCAAAATCATTAAAAAAAATTAGAAGAATCGTAGAGAATTCAGGAATAGAAGTTAAAATAGCATTTCTTTAATAATTCGTGTGAAAGTTGAAGCAACGAACAGAACATTGACAGAAAATATACTTCCAAATTTAACATCAAAATCTTTAACGTGAAAATACTTTAAGAAAACCATAGATTCTGCCAATTTATTATTTATTTCCAATAATTTTACCAACGGTCAAAAGACAAAAAAAAAATGTTCTAAATCTCTGTAATATACTATTTCATATGAAATCATCATGCAAACAAACAAACAATCAATTCATTTTTTTTTTACTATAATATTGCATAAAATATTATATTCATTTCTTGCAAAAATAATATTTATTCATGATTTATTATTATTAATAATAAATTTTATCATTGTCGCTTAATATAAGAAAAACACACAACGAATAAATTTTTTATAAGACCAGAACAGAACGTCGTATGATAAATTTTCTATTAAACTATTACTGACTACATTTTGAATGAATGCATCCGGTAATTTTAAGCTGAATTTATTAATGATTTTTATTATTTATAATAAACGTGACATTGAATATAAATATTTTTAACGATTTACATATATTCTTATTCTTATTCTTAATGCAAAATATTGAAATGTAAGTAATACAACACAACACTAAAAGTGTACAAAGAGTGAGAATACGTTACTACAGATTTGTTTTCTTTAATTTTGCAAAAAAGAGTCTCATTTCAAGCGTGGTATTTATTATGTTTTTATGTGTGGAAATGTACGCTTGTACCTTTTGTTCTGTACACTTTTAAATGCTGCAACATTTTACGTTTCTACATTTAACAAATCAAATGACACCTACTTAGTAAATTACGGGACCACCTGTGTAGTTTTATTTTTTTTTAATATACAATAAAAGCTCTGTAATTGGAAAATAATCGTAGCAAAGTTTCTGTTTTGTCTAAAGACAAGAGAAAGCTTCTTCAAATCAAATCTCCATCTAATCTTAATTGCAAAATAAATTACAGGATTATAAATAAAAAAAATAAAAATTTGACTCACCTATCATATTCACGATTATCCTCATCACAACGTGCATCTTGTAATTCACGCCAACTTTTACCATGACGACACGTTGTTACTAAAACTAAATCCCGTGCATTATGTAAATGAAACAATGAATTACGTGTCTCTGAACCAATTCCATGGACATATCTGAAAGAAAAAATTATTTTAATAACCCATTTAAATATTAATACATTATTATTGTGAGTGAATCTTTATTTCATAAGAATCAATTAGTAATATAAAAAAAACAATTACAAAATGTAAATTAAACCAAAAATTAGGTTTAATTGAAATAATTTCCACCTCAATTAAACATGAAACGAATTTTTCTTTTTGTCGATTAAATTACAAACAAAAACCATAGACACAACAGGTTACTACACTCTCTTTATTACGTACAACAATAATGTTTTTGTATATTAATTGCTTATAAAGTTATGTTGCGAAAAACAACAACAACAAAATGTACTAATGTAATGGAAAAACAGTTGAAAAAAAAAGAAAAAACGTTTTAATTAGACTTTAATGTTAATCAACGACAAAAAAAAAAGAAAAGCATAGAAAAAAAAAAAGAAATGTAATTCTGTTTAAAAGTAGGTTAAATATGTAATGGGAATTACAACATATTGTACGTTTGGTTATAACTTACTTGTTGTACGTACGTTACGTTACTACATACACTGACTAAATGTTATTTTTTGTCGTTTTTTTTATATATTTTAATTTCTTTTTTATAAACAACAAATTGTTTGTACAAATTAACATGGGAATTTGACAAATAAAATCTCTTCTTTTGTAACGAGTAAAAAATTATCCAATAAATGAATCATATTATTACTTGTTACCATGGTATAAATTTAACAATAATATTTTATGATATATAAGCAATAAGTAAAATAATAATTAAAAAAATGATCAATAGTCCTATGACCAATCGTCCTATGATCAATCGTCCTATGATCAATCGTTCTATGATCAATCGTCCGGAGACCAATCGTCCGACTACGATTTGGAATGATATTCTTGTAGTTTTTTACATCGGTATTTCATTCTATTCATTAAAAATTTAATTTCTTCTATAAAATTTACCTAAACTTAAAAAATAACTATTATCGTGTAAAATATCGAAATTTTAAGTGAATTTATGTGTTATTTTGATATAATGCATTTACAAAACCGAATAACTTTAACGAAACAAGTAACATTACTGGCTAAAACTCTTTGATTGCTACTATCTATTTTAATAATAAAGCTACTAAAGCTCAATTTAAACCGGTCATACATTATTGATCTCATTGGGATAAATATTTGGTTGTTTAATGTACCATAAAAACCTTTACTTGCACAAAAATCTTTAATTTTAATAGAAATGTTAGCTAAATAATATCCTTAAATACAAAATTGACAACAAAGTCAAGTAATATTCTACACAATTAAAAAACTAATTAATTAAAGGTGACCAAGAGAATTTGAAAAAAAAATGTATTTAGCATAAACTGGCAGCAAAAAAAATAATAACTCTTCATCTGTAAATCTGTCATCAAGTGTTGAATTTATCGAAAGAATAAAAATATTTAAAAAATCTGAAAACAGCAAACAATTTATGCACGACCACCCACTCAGCCATTCACCACCATCAACAGTGTACAATACAAATTTGTTTATTTAAAATAATGTTTTGACAAGCGTTAAAAATATACAAAACAAAAAAATTTATTTATTTGACAAATATATAAAAAAAATCTTTTTTTTGTTGTTAATTAAATTTATAAAAAAAAAAAAAACATTCTTCATAAACCAGTAAAAATATGTTATTTGCCTTGTTGCCTTGTCTTTTTGACGGTAAAACGTTGGACAAACACTAATTCAAAATTGATGTATGGCGCCAAATTATTGTTATTGTTAATCGATATTCAAATATAATTTTATTGGTGGAAATATGTAATAATAATCAAAGTGAGAATAATTTACTGAATGCTTATACAGTGGTTACACGTCAATGCTAGATGAACGATTGTCATTTTAGCAACAAATTAATTAGTTTATTTAAGTTATTAGTTCAAAGAAGATACAATCCGCAAGATACAGTCAGTATTTGTGTTTTCAATTTCTTAAAACTCATTAACAACTATGAAATAAGATATTTTAAGCAACCTAGTCACAATGGACGTAAGAATAACGAAAGAAATGTCACCTAAGAGTAAAGATAAATGGAATAACAAGTAATAAATAAACGTACAATGTCATCACAATTAAACATAAAAATGCGTGTTTGTTGGTAATTATCATATATAAAAAAATTCAAAGTGACGTGTGTTAAGTGATCCTTAATTGAATTGTGTCTAAAGAGACCTAGAACTCTTGAAATTTAACGTAAATTTCATTTAATAATATTACAAAAATTTACATTTGTATAACCTGGACCTTCTCCAATCTCAAAACATTAAAGTAGCAACGTACACAAAACCCATTTTCTATAAAGTATTAATTAAATGATAAAAAGGATATTTGTTTTACGAAAAATCCATACTTGATAAAATCATCACCGTTTAATTATTTAAATCTCTTTCTAATTTTATTAAACCATCACAACCATTCAAATGACAACCGAAGAAACAACACAATTCATCTATCTATCTATCCGTCAACAAAATTTTATTAACTTTATTCTTGGGGCTTTTTTTTTGTTTTGTGTTGTTTCTGCCTGGACATAATACAAACATCAAATTGAAATTAATTAATTACAAAACAGTGTAAAGATAGTTTGTTTTAAACAATAAACAAAACCAAAACCAAAAACTAAAACTAGACCTTTTCAAAAAAAAAAAAAAAAAAAAAAAATTCAAAATATTTTGCTTCACTCTGGGAAGAATGATAACAATTAAAACATTTTGTATAATTTGAATCTTTATCAAAAATTTGAGTACTAAATACACTTGAGAACAACAAATAAACTGTCATTATCTGTTGTCATAGTAGTAAATATAGTTGGATTGTTTTTCACAAATTGTTGTTCGGTCAAATGCTAAATTCCGATGCTACATAAACATTAAATAAATGAAAATTGAGACACTAAACAAGAATTTTCGTTACCATTTTGACGTTACCATCTCTATAAAATTATCCAAGAGACTGTAGGAGCAAACATACATTTTTTATTCATAAAAATAAAATAAGAATGAAGAAGAATTAGGAGCTAGAAGATTTTCTAGAAACGATCAAGGCGTATCCTGCATTGTCTTGTATAAATTAAAATTGACTTTAATCACGCAAATGACTACTAAAAATTTTTTATATCGACAGATAAGAAATATGCAAAATACAAAAATAAATTAATCAATAAATGTAAAATAGAAAAAAAAGGAAGAAAGAAAAAAAATGTCGATTATAATTGATCCAGATTTAATGTTATGTTAATCAAAAATTATTGGTTTTCGATTAGTACTTTTATACCAGGGCTATACCAGGTCCGAAATCATAGGAATCTAATTGGTATACGCTGCACCGTATACATTCCAGATTCTTCAAAATATCAAAATACCTGTGAATAGCTGTGCTATCATGTCAATTCGGTTCAAATTTGTGTATATTTGTTTCAAAAGTTTGAATATTAATTTTAAAAGTGGTACGAATTAAAATTCATTATGGAATTTCACGATTAAAAACCTAATTATTTATTTTACTGGTTGGATGTTAACAACCGTACCAGCCTTTGTGGTGCGTAGACAAGAATCCCCGCAGAGACATGATAGACGCAACCTCATTTGCTTTCAATAAAAAATTCACGACGCCACGACGATGTTTCAGCGAATTTAACTTATTTTTGATTTCCGGATTATTCCAGAGTAGAAGAAGAAGTCTCTGTATCCCCTTATCTACAGTAAGCTCTTCGATACAGCACCCCTAACAAGATTTAATATATAAATAGCCAAGTTGGAATGAGTTGGCACAAATTATTGGACGCTTGCCAAGCGATATCTATAAGATTTACTCCAAAAAGGCGCAACGTTTTCTTCCTTTCTAAGTTCGTTTCATTGCAATTCGTGTTGCATTTACTTTGCACAGCAAATTCTTTACGTAATAGCAAACTTCATCACTTTGATCGATAAAAACCAAAATAAAAATAAATTAATCAAAAACTATAATTAGTATAAATCCATAAAAAAAACTTTTAATTATAATATTATTGATAAAACTTAAACGAAATTTATTTTTCAATTTGTACAAAAATGATGTATTCGAATCTATAGAAAACCCACTAAAAAAAATACTAAAGAATTTTATTGTTAATTTCAGTGTAATTACGAAACTATTTCCATTTTGTACAACGGGAAAATATTATTGAAAATTTTCGTTTTATGTTATTTTCCATATGTTTTCTAATGTAATTTAATTTAAAAAATTAGTCTTTAATTACCGTAGCATTAAAGCACACAGATTTCCAAAGAAAATTACAAAAGTTTAAATGAAAATTTTCGTTATTTTGCATTCAAAGCATTGATAAAAAAAAACTCTTTGTTTTTGATGTTTTAACCAAGTGCTTGGTACTTTAAAGTTATTCTAGGTAGCAAAACAACCTCCTTAACATGATATACAACAGTTCAAGAGTGAAAAATGATTTATTTTTCCTAGTAAAATTACACAAAGATTAATTTTCAGTAATTAATAAAGAAACCGAAAACAAATTTCAGGACGTGTACAGTCAGTCAGTCCCTATATATATGCAACCACTAGATATTAAATACTAAAAAATAAACATTAATCAGTGTAATTCAATCGTTTACAATTTCAATGAATAAATTATGCTTAATTTACATTTTTAAATAAATAAATAAAATTATTTTTACGTAACACAAACTAATCAGCGCGCGATTATCTAACTAATGGTTATTAGCAAAAAAGAAAAATTATTAATAAATATTTATTTTAATTCGATTTATTCTGATCTAATTTAAATATCTGATTACATAAAAACAGCATAAACATAGTGTCGAGATATGATAAAAATGTCGTAGAGTAAATTCATTTGAGGGGCGATAGTTTCGTAACACAAATTAATATTTATTTATAAAATTTAAATCGCAAAAAATTTCTCTACAAAATACAAACAAATTGATTAACCCACACGCAAACCAACAACGAGACGAACCACAAATTTTTTAATGATTCATAAAACACAAAAAGGTTTTTTATTTTTGTTGCTTTTAACACAAAAATGAAAATCTTTTGTTGTTACTGTGTAAATCTTATAAAAAGAAAAGAAAAAACTATTATCGCTAATTTATATGTTTTGAAAATAAAAACGCAACTTAATTGTAAAAACCATTTAACAAAATAAATAAATAAATAATTGATTAATTAGCATTAAGCGAAAGACATTTTGTTAGCATAAATCAAGCCAACACAAAAGCAAATTATTATTCTTTGAAAATAGAAACACAGTCACTCCTCAAATCTTTAATAAATAAAAAAATCAACGTTCAAGCATAATAAATGTTCCCATCCGTGGTGGTAAGAGCAAATAGTCATAACTTCAGGAGTTACTGTACAAAAAAATTTTAAAGGAAATATATAAAAAAGTTTTATGAAGCACTCTAAGAGTCTATCTCGGACATTGCCAATTAAAAACAAAGCAACAACACGTCACATATCTAAAATTTCTCTATATGTCAATGAAGAAGACCCAAATAACCTGCTACAAGTGTTATTTTTATTAAGATTAATTATTCATACTTCCTGAGGATAGATCTTTCAAAAATAAAATCAAACGAATAAAGTTGTGACTTCTAAGAGACAAACGATTAAAACTCGGTTTCGTTGTGACGTATCATAAAAGATCAAAGTTTTGTAATGTTCAGAGTTCAGAATGTAGACTACATCAGAATTACAATATAAATTCATTAAAAGATTACATCGCTGAGTTGCATTGTTTAAAGATTTCAGACTGTAACCCACTCAGTTTTCATTTTGGAATCCAGTAGAAATAAAAAAATTTGGTTATAAGGTGCTTTAGATCAATTAGCTTGTGGGCTACTCGTATTGAGTAGAGTATTGATACTGGAGTTCTCGTTGAATCATTAAAATGTTCATTTGTAAGCCATGCAAGTGATTATAACCGATTTATCCATCATCTAATAAAATTGTTCGGTACTACATGGAAAATCATATTAATAAAAACAACCCGTTTTAGTGAAAATAATTCTTCTGAAACAGTCTTAAACTCGTAGGATTAGTTTTGAAATGAAATAATTTGAGGGGCTTCTGTTATAAATTTGCAAACAAAGAAACTAATGAAAAATTCGTTTTACTACTTCGAAGTGCATACCTTTGAAAGTTTCTACCGTCTAAAGTAAAATTTCCATATTACGTTTGTTTTCTGAAGAACCCAATAACCCATTTATTAAAAATAAAGTTTTGTTTCGTAGCTCCATAAAATATTATGCAATAACAATAACAACTACAGAAATAATAAAAAACAAACGAAAAAAACGCTTATGAGAGCATAAATATGTGAGTAGAAAATACATAATTCCCATTCTAGACAATTTTTTTTTTACTTTTCTTGTCTATTCTGCAAAAAAACAAAATTATTGTGTTAACACAAAAAAAACAAAAAATTGTTTTGTTGACTAATTTTCTGTTATTATTATTCACTTTTGGTAACAACTCATTTATGTGGCTTCTATATAATTTAATCAAAATTTATTTTTAGTTTCTGTTTTGAATTTAGAATTTTTTTTTTTCATAACAAATAAAGAAATCAAAAAGAGGATCACAGGGAGGAACGGGCATGATTTTTAATGATTATGTTGAAAAAAATTCCACAACGACGTTATTGTCCTTTTAGACGAGACTTTTTGTTCTTAAATCTTCTTAAGTCTTCTTCATTTTTCACAAATTCACCCGACCAAACGTTAATACAGAAAATGTTTCCAATAAAATATTTTTATTTAGTTTTTCAAAGTACATAAAAAAACAGCACATGCAGTGATTCCATTTATTTCAGAACAATACATTTTTTAAATTAAAAATTTCTATTCTCTACCGAAGCTTAATAACTCTGTTTTTGTGGTGGATCCTGATACTGTAAAGAGTTTTACTCAAAACTATATTGAAGCCAATCAAATTCATTGCAATCCTTAGAGAATATTGCAGTTTAAGCTAATAGTGTGTAATAAGTGTTATAATGCATAACAATGTTTAAATCAGAACCACAAATAATTGAACAATAAAAAGCAAACGATAGAAGAATTAAAAAAAAAACGAAAATATCAATATAAATTACTCTAAAATCCCCCAAACTTCCAAAGTAAAAAATTGAATTGAGAATTATTATCACAATACAGACAATCGTTGAGTTAGAATCACTTCTACTTTCAGTTACATCGCTACTTTCTTTACATTCTTTAATCGGTTTACACGTTCTAAAACATATTTAATTTTCAAAATCCCTCCGCAAATCTAAAATCAACAAATAAACTCATAATTAAGCAACAAATTTCAAGTAAAACTTTTATTATTATCTGGTTATTACGTTTTTATTTCCTGATGGAAAAAAAACTATACAAAAACCACAAGAAGAAAGACTTGAAAGAAGTTAATCAAAATACCCAAAGAATTATCTTTAATTCTAAATGTTCTATACACATATATAGAGAGAGCATAGTTCAAATTATCTTTTCTATATAAAAATTCATCTACCTGATGTTCCACCTAAGCTTTAAATATTTCTACTTTAAGTACAATAAAATATTATTAAATAAACACTTTTACGTGGTTTATCAAAGATAACAGCATATAGATAAATTTTGGTATAGAAGACACGTAATGAAAAATCCCCACGAATAACCTAATTAATTTAATTTTTTTTTTGTACAATTTTATATAATATATATATTAATGAAAAGAAAATTAGAAATTAGAAAATGACAATGGTGATAACAATTAAGTGCAAAACCATCCAATATAAAAGCTTAGTTAAGCCTTTTGAAAATTATACTCAACGTATAATAATAGAAAGAAAACAGAAAATTAGTTTAGGATCGTTCACGAATTATTATTGACCAAGAATCTACTAGTGTATGATGGTGATGGACCTATTCAAAATCACAAGAACAATAGATAAAAAAATGATTTCTATAGTGCACTTGTAAAGGTTCTTCACTCATCTAATTCTCCTCTAAAGAATATAAAAAGTTTTTTTTATTTTTATTAGCTACTTAAACAAAATGTCATTGGCAATGGGTGGTAAGTAAATTAGGTTGAATTAATTATTGGGTGTAAAATGAGAAAATTAATTAACAATAGATGGGAGAAAGACAGAAAAAAAAACGAATTTACTGGTAAAAAGCACTTAAATTTCATAAGAAAATATTAATTTTGATTAAAACTGGGGATGCTTAGGTGTTTTATAAGATTCTTCTACCTTTTACCGATTGGTTATTACAAATTTTAAATAACTTATATAAGGCTAGGCAAAGTAGTAAAAGTTGTTTTATAGCACAGTAAACATTACAAAAGCTTTTCAAAACACTCCTCAAACAAACAAAAAATTAATAAATAATCTACAACATTCATTCCTAGGTGTTTTAATCATTAATAAATATAAATTAAGCTCCCTGCAACACATTTTTCACTTTATAAAATTAGTTCAATCAATTTTCCACTTTTTACCAAGCTTATTTCGTTTCGTTTTTTTTTTTTTTTCATTTATTTATAATTCAATTGAAATTTGATTTGATTTTTATACAAAAAACAAAATGAAAATATCATGTTCGGTTGATAATTTGATTTTCAATTTTTCTTCTTTGTATCTTTTATAACGAAAACTTTGGTTTATAGAATACAAAGTAAAACAAAAAACAAAAAAAAAATTCTAAATCCCAAACACGAAACAAAATAATAAGTCAACGACATTTCAAACAAATCCAAACATCAATTAAATATCCCAGAAGCCAAAAAAAAAAAAAAAAAAAATTAAAACGGAATCAGGCTCAACAGATCCGGAACTGTAATAAGCTGTTGACAGGCGGATAATTTATTAGCTTTAATACTCTGGCAAAAATTCTCTGATTCTGTTTAGATTGATTGGATAATTATATTCAACGTATTCCACTAGTAGTAGATTTATCGTATAAATTCTAAAGAGTTTAGGTGCATTGGACGCCCTATTCGAACTTTAAAAATATTACAAGAACCAAAAAACGAGGAATTTCACAACAAAAAGTGTTTTCCTGGAATCCCCTAACGAAAAACCTCACATTTCTTCAACTAATAATGTTTTCGAATAGATAAAACAACCTAAATTAATATATTTAGAGAGTCTTGGTTGATAATAACCCACCTGAACCCCACCAACAAGTAGTCATTTTACCATTTCGACTCTAATAAGTCTAACTGTGTCAAATGTATTGGGCACAACAAAAAAAAATTTAAAAATTTGATTACTATTGGATTGGTTTTGACAGACACACAAACACACACTGTGTGCTGGTCTAAATAATGATAAAAAATAATAAAAATTTATTCTTTACTACTCTTGTCACCAGCATTGATAGTTGGGTAATGACTATAAATTTTAATTTTTTATAAACATCAGCAGTAAACTCTTGAAATCAATTAAACAAACCCTCATCATTGATTCCCTAATTTAAAACGAAAATTTCATTCATTAATATTAATAACCAAAAATTTGAAGTTTGTTGTTATCGGCTACACAGGCTACATTTTTCAAAAAGAAACCTTAAAACATCTGCAGAACAAATAAGCGAATAACATGTGTCAGGGACTTTTAAACATTCAACCAACGAACGAAAAACGATTAAATTTCAATGACAAAAGGAAAGACAATCAGAGTTTGAGGGTTGAAAACATAGCAAATCCTTGGTATTCCTTATTTATAATATTTCCAATTTCTTTCATAAATTTTTATTATCAACATGCATCATAAACATTATTATTAATTTTCTTTAACACGCACATTATACGATTCCGGTCAAATTTTTCCATCATCATTAATAATTACAGAAATATTCAGAAACTTTGACAAATTTTTCGTTTATTTTTTTTTTAAAGATATTCACGATAAGAATAATCCTAGTTACAGGAATAATACGTCACAAAGTACTTTAACAACGTTCTTTAAAATTACTGAAAGTTTTTCTGTTGATTTCATATAAAATTAAGTTAATTAATCAAATTACGAAAGTAGTTTGTATACCTCAGTTACTTTAAATAGGGTCCCCTCTCTTTACATATGAAACTCAAAAAAGTTTTTAAAACCCAACACAACATTTAAACCTTCAAAATTTCCAGAAGTTTCAATACTTTTAGAGTCTTTAAAATGTTATTCCCTTAGCAAAATTACATAATTCTTGTCGGTAAACCATTTAAATGACAGACAATCAACACCAATGAAAAACTTAACAAAATTACATCAGCTATTGCGACTACTCGTACATGCAAACAACCACCTTAACACCGGTACTACCTTCACAAAACTTCATAGTTTTTCACGTAAACAAAACGAAAAAAAAATAAACGTCATTAATAAGTAAAAAAAAAAACACCAAACCAAAAAATATTAATTTTCTCGTCTTGTTTAATTTAAATAATCAATATTAGAAAAGAAAAGAAAAAAAAATAAAAAAAACTTTTCTATTTAACAAAAAAACGCAAACGAAAACGACGACGACGTTCATATTTTCTTAATTAAATTTTCATTTCTTCTAAAATACACAAGAAACAAATTTTTTTTGTTTTATAAAATGAATAAAAACAGAAACAAAAGTTAAATCGGGAAAAACAACGAATAATAAGATAGAACAAAAAACCAAAACAACAGAAAGCAAAAAAAGATTCCTTAATGCAAATTTAAGTAGCAAAAAAAAACACATAACAAAACATAAGCAGCATAAACATAATATTTATACAATCATATAAATATGTAAAAATAGAATTTAAAATAGAAAAATCAAGAAGCCGCCTAATACACAATGAAACAACAGCAAGATCTATAAAGAAACCATGAAAAGGCGATAAAAAAAACACAAAAAGAAAATTTTGGTTTTACGTAGTTTCTCGTTGTTTATTAAACAAAATTAAAATAATCCTTAAACCCGAAAATTCATTAAAAAATAAATTCTACAGAAGAAGAGATTAACAAAAAGTATTGACGGTGACTGACTTTTATTGATTTAAAGGTTTTAGCAGGTGCAAAAAAAATTCAAATATTTTTCCAAGTACAGAAAAATATTTTTGACACAAACTAATCCGGTTTAAGTTATTTTTTTTATTTTCTTTTTCCGTTTATCGGTTTCGCCATACATTGAGCAGCGGTGCGGTGTCAATGTTCGGTTGTTTGAAGAGCCTATAGTCATGATTCCTAGCAAATCGGTTGACCTCGTTTCCTATTTTTTCCATTCCAAGGTTCCTATGGATATCGCTGTTACATAAGTAGGTGGCTGAACAATAGCTCTTAGAACTTTGCTTTGAAATTTTTGTGTCTTTGGCTTTGTGTACTTTACATCTCAGTTTAGCATCTAGATTCAATCCTAGTCACTTTGCTGATTTATTTTCACATTGACATGATTTTGTTTCATTTAACCTGCTTTGTCCATTCATTTATTTTGTTCATTGCAGTTGCTTCCTTTACGGTAGCCCCGACGCTCAAATAGCTGTGTCATCGGCAAATCCGATTTAATAACAATAAAAAATCTCTAAAGGGGCACAACACTTTTGAAGGCAGCAGTTAACCACGTTAATGAAACTGATCATCAATGATTAGTCCCTTACTAATCTTAGAAGAAATACATAACCACGCCCATTGTACCTACGTACACGAATCCGCAAGTATCCTGAGTATATTTAGAGAATTGAAACCTAAGTTAAAGAATTGAAACGAAATTTTGTGATAAAATCTCCTAAAATATTTAAAGAATAATCAAACAAACGTAGGATAATACAATGCATTAGCAAAAAAAAATATTTGTTCAGGATACATCTAAGATTTTAAACAATGATTAGAAATGAGGCTACTGATTGATTCTTTTTGATTGAGTTTATCATACTTGTGTCTTTACATATCATCGTCTATTCTTTTTTTTTTTCTTTTACTACTTAAACGCGAAAATAGTTGCTAAAACTGAATAAAACTAAACCAATCGATGTATGCACAATAGGTAAAAAGCAATCATTTATCCTAAATAAATATTTAAGTTTGATTAAGAACAATTTTTATGTTGTGACAGGGGGATGGAAAATATATCAGGAAATACAAATTTCATCAGGTTAGAGATGGGTGGGTGATTGGTTATGCTGGCTCCTTGTTTTATTTTTTTTTATAAATAAAAATACAGAAAACACAGAATAATTTCTAGAGTAAAATAAAATAAAATTTTCATTTCCTTTTGCAGAATTGTTTTTTTTTTTTTGTATTTTTATTTGATTATTAGTACCTCGAATCTCTTTAGAACAGAGCTTAGCCTTATCGCATGTATAGCGGAGTAGCGAGAACAAGAAAATATTTACTTTACTTTGCTTTATAATATAATCTTCTTCACAAAGCACTTTTTTTCTCCTTATATCACTACTATTCACTACAAAAAAGAAAAAAAAATTGTAGTCCAAGGCAACAACAACATATCACATCTTGGCAATATTTCTGTAACACATTTTATTGCAAAGCAATGGTTTTTGCCTTAAAACAAGAAGAAAATTTCAACTTAAAATATTTTCACGTAAGTAACGTTACGTTACACACATTATACATAGAAAAATAAATTTCCTTTTTTTTTCGCTTCTGCTTTTATTATTCTTATTTAAACAAACAATTTTTCAATCAAATTTTATTTTTAATAAATAAAAAAATAAAAAAACAAAGAAAAGAGAAATAAATAAACCAATCAATAGCAATTGTATTTTATCGTTATAAATATAAATAAATTTGTTATATATAGTATAGGTTTCAGAAGGAGTCTCCTTGGACATATTTATATACATTTTTCCTGTGTACAATACAATATAATACAATACAGAAACAATAACAATACAATAAGCAAACTAAAAGCAACAACTGAATAGATGGTTGGTGTTGTTGCTTTGTGTTTGTTTTAAATAAAAATCATCTTTCCAATGTTACAAGCGAATATAATTTCACTGTTCTAGCCCAATTTTAACAATGATAAATCAAGCAGCAAAATTGAATAATTCTCGTTGAATTTATTCTTTAAAAATAAAAAACAAAAAAAAATTGATACGTCAGGCGTTATTTATGGTGCTTTGAGTTTTTTTTTAGTAACAATTCAATCGAATATTCGTTATTCGTTACTTGAATATTCGTTATTCGATTATTTTCGGATAAATATTCGAATATTTAATTTCTAGTAGAGAAACAAGTTATTAGAACTTTAATTAAATATAACAAACTGACCATCGACAGAGTTTGATTACCACTCGCCATCAAAAATGCAAATAAATTGATTTGATTCGTTATTCGAATACGCGATATTCGATTATTTTTAGATTAATATTCGAATATTTGATTCTATTGAATTTTTAGTCACAAGAACTGAAAAATAATAAATAAAATAATAAACAGAGTTTGAATATCATTCAAAAACACAAATAATTTGATTCGTTATTCGATTATTTTGGGATAAATATTCGAATATTTAACATCTAGTGAAACAACAAGTTATTCGAATTTAAATATAACAACAACAATCAACAGATCATAATTACCACTGAAAAACATAAATAAATTCATTTTCAAATACCGATTAGTAATTCAAATTAATTTCCAGTCATATAAATTAGAAATTTCTTCGAAATCTTATTTCGCTACTAGAACTAATTTTGGTTAAATATTTACATTTACTGATGACGCTTATTTACATTATTCTAATCAGATAGCGATATGTGTTTTTCACTCTCTCTCTCTTTCTCTGTGTGTTTATTAATTACATAATTAATTATATTAATAAAACAAAAAAAAAAAGAAGAAAATTAATTTTATAATTATGTTTTTAAAAATGCTTTATAATAGCATAGGGTGGTTATTAAATAATAATAAACGAATTTTTTTTTTTGTTTAAATGATTTTTCTATAATAAAACGTGATATATAGAACCTCTAGTAATTATTATACTTTGTGCTGGGTATTTTATAAAAGAATTCCATCCAACCAATAAGCGGTTACTTTTACTATTTAATTTTGTGGACAACTAAACTTTCTATCACAATTAAAAAATTCAATGAAATTCATCAAAAACAGATAACCACAAAGATTAAAAAATTTAAATCTAAACAAAGCATAGTAAATTTTATAAACTTTTTTGTTTGTTAAGATTAAAAACAAAAAATTCAATCAAATTTTGATAAATGGAACAAAAATTTAATTCAATTAAATTAATTAATAAAAGAAAATTTGATTTATTGAATATTTTAGTAACGTTATTCCTAACGTTAGCTACGTTTCGTTATTAATAACGTTACAGTAACAGTTTTTATCAATACTTGTTCAGAATCTTCATACTAAGCGTACAAAAATAGATGAACAACAACAAGGTAACGCCAGCTCTACCCTACGATTTTTATATTAATTTGTTTTGATATTTGCGGCTTCAAGTTTGATTACCGGGTCACTGGGTGTAGAACATTAGACTGAATTTTAGAATTTTAACAATGAAACAATGGTTATAAAGTTCCAGAGTACCTGGATCACTTTAGACTGACAGTAATCAACTGTTACTGAAACCGTTTAACAAGGAACAAGTTAACACCCAACCAACTCTATACTTTGCAATTTACTTTGCTATAAAGATAGAGAAAAATTAAACCGAAACATTTCAAATTCCACACTCTACACAAAATTCGATTATAAAAACAATTCAAAAATAAATAAACAAACATAACTTCCACACACACACTCTGTGTTTTAAATAGAAATTAATTCAACTAACTAATTTTTCAGTTAAATAAATAAAATAATGAAATCCATGCTACAAGAAAAACAAAAAAAAAAAAAAAAAAAAAAATTAATTGTTTTACTTTAGTTAATACATACTAAGAATGAAATTTTATGTTTATTATTATAATAATAATAAATACATATATGTATCGTATGTTATAACAAAGAAGCAAAAATAAAAAAAGGCGAAAAATCCAAATATTTATCAAGTGTTAATTATAAAAACAAAAAGCGTACAGAGAATTAAAATGAAAAAAAAAATATTTTTTCTTTATTTTCTAATCCGCGTAAATAATTTGCACACGTTACACTTATTAAGACGAAACACCGCGAATATAATACAAAAAAGAATTTTTTTCTTTAAATACAAATATCGAAAGCGCACACACACACATAATAGCATAATTATAATACAAAAAAAAAATAAAATCATTCAACTACTTCTGATTGCGTTTATAGAGTTTTTAAAGATTTGCTCTCTGTATTCACAAAGCTTTAGTTCAAATTAAATCTCTAACCGTGATTTCAGTTCAGAACCAAAACTTTAAAAAATATCAAATTCCACCTGTGACTACAGTAAACTAACCAACTACTAAAAGGAAATAAACGAAAAAATATCCCAAAAATTAAAAACTTATTTAACACCAATAATGGAACAGGAAGTTTATTTGTAATTTCCTATTAAATATTTCCTCTACATAAACATTCGCAAATATTTTCCGGATAATATAAATAATCAATAAGATCAAAAATAAATTATTTTTTTAGTTTCGTTTTCTTTTTCCAACTTCTATTTATAAAATTTTCACATTTAATAAGAATTTTTTGTTAGAAAATCATGAAAAGTAGTAAAAAGAAACTTCCGGGGCCACCGAATTATTAATTAGATAAGATTATATTGACGTTACAACAAAATCAAATCGTCACATTTTTTTTGTTAAATTTCGGATGATACTTCGTTAATCCTATCGAAAGAACTTTCCAAATTGAGAAATATTCTTGAATGAATAAATCGTCGCAAATTTTGTGTTAAATTTGATGATACTTCGTAGTTTATATCAAAAGATCCTTCCGAACTGAGAAATATTGTTGAATGAACAAATCGTCGCAATTTTTTTGTTATATTTTGAATGATACTTCGTAATTTAAAACAAAAAAACCTTCCGAATAAAGAAATATTCCAGAAATCATACAGCTTCGCAAGTTTTTTCATCAATTTCGCATAATACTTCACTATATAGAAATATAGATAGAAACTCTATTAAAATAACCTTCCGAACATAGAAATATTCCCGAGTAGACTAAAAACATTTATGATGAGTATTTTCACAGGATAATTACATGAAACTATTAATGTTTATGTTTCAAAACTGTTTATCTCTTCTACCATAATTAAATCTCTATTCTTGTCCCCAAAATCCTTTTCAAAACATACTTATAAATTTATTTAAAATGCCTAATGAGCACTGATTATAAATAACCGAAAAAAATCTTTATAACAGTCCTCAAAATTCTTCCTGAACCATTAAAATATAACACCGTAGCTTCGAAATGTTAGATAATATACGTAATTTGAGAATTTTAATTTCTTTTTTGATAATTCCAACTAAAAAATAAATCTCAAAAATAATTAAAATTTAAATTTAAAATTTATATTTAATGATAATTACTGGTGATAAATGTATCACACCGCAATTATTACACAAAGTAAATTAATTTAGGAGACTTCAGCCATGACAGAGGCTATTTTATCATTTCAGAATAATAATAATAATAATAATCATCATCTTAAAATGGTTTTATTTTCTAGAAAGAAACCCAGATGTATTGATTTTAGGTGACCAGTGGAAAAGTTTTATACAAAATGATCTCTTTCTCTAAGTACTGTAATAAAGCTGTTATAAGGTTGATATTACACTGTTCATTGGGAAAACACCACAAAATTCAACAAATGTGGTTTAAGTATGTTTTTTTTTGTTTCATAATTCTCGACACAGCTATTATAAACTTGAAAATTCATTGAAACATGCTTATAATGAGCAGTTGTTAAGTTCAATTCAGTTCATCCGTTCGTTGGTTTTATTATTTTTAATTTTTTTTTACAAAAAACCACAAACTATCAGACCGCGTTAAACGATGTATATTAAAAATCAATTTGGTGTCCAATTTAAAAATACTACAAAATACCAAAAAAAAAAACAAAATTCTATTTTTAGTTAAAAGTTCGTGGTGTACACGAAATATCCGCAATAAAATGTTGATATGAAACGAATTCTCTTCCTATAGTACCTACAATAATTAACTCGAAACCCACCTACACAGGTGAAAACAAAATCACGAAAGAACAACATTCCATACTCATTTCTATCAATAATGAGCAGAGTTCCGAAATAAAAACGAAGAAAAACCTTCGCACGTGTAAAACATTAAAAAAGTTTTATTGTTAAAAACGAAGCTTTTTTGTCAGCTAAATTTTGATTTATCAATAAATGATTCAATTGAACCATAGTAACAACAAAAAAACCAAATCAAAACATAATTCGTTGATTAGAGTTGAATAATAATTGTATGATTGTATGGAATTTTGGTTGTTTGCGCGTACTAATATGCGTGCAATTGATAAAAATAAAAATTAATTCGCATTTAAAATTAATTCACGGATGCAGAAATCTCAGTACTTCACGAACTTGTTACTTCAGGAATTATTAACGAATGTTTTGCGACAAATACGGTAGTCAAACTAGGTTACCACCTACTACCCTTCACAATGATTTTAGAATGTGAAGAGTATCAATTTTTCAAACAATAGCGAAAAATATGTTAGACATTTTTGGAAATAAAATCGATAGTACCTAACAGAGTACGATAAAGTTTCCTTGTAGAAGGCAGACTAGAATATATTCCAGTAGGAACTCTGGCGATAATCAGTAGCGAAAGATATGCTAGAAACGACATGAACAGAAATAAAATCGATAGTGACTAACAGAGTACGATGAAGATTTCTAGTCTAAAGAGGAATAAATTATTGTAAGTATTGTACCACTAAAGTAGTAACACCTGATTAGTAAATACCAGGTATACATAGCATGTTTAAAAAAAATTGTCCATTTACCAGTGAAAATTCACCTTTGTAATAAAAATATTTGGTAAGATAGTGATGCATAACCCAGATTAACTTCCGGAACACACGATAAGTGTACTAATTATAGAAAAATATTATCCATCCGGATTATCCGATTATCCATCAGTTAGAATTGGATTAGATATGCTTTGTAAATCAAAACATAAAAGAATTTTAAATCCCTAGAGTAAAGTCATTCGATTATTAAAATTATTTTAAAAGATTTACAAGGGATTATCAAGGATGTGTACAAAACTTTTGAGCCTGATAACAATTTCAATTACGGTCCAGTTTAAATAATTCCCAGGTATTTGCTTCAAAAATTAAATTAAAATAAAAGGTTATGGGCTGTGATGCTGTTTGTTATGCTTGTCGCTTATCAAATAAATTAATTCATGTATGGCATATCAATCTCGATATGGGTGCTATAATACGTATTTTACATAAAATGTCTATATTGTCACATTGTGATAACAATATTCAATTAAAACAACTGTCAATTACATTGCAATTAACCATTCTCTATATGAAATATATTTATAATTAAATAGAAAATATCGGATAAATACGGAAAATACACCGGTGTAACTATGTCAATGTTACAAATATGATTAAATATGATTTTTAACCTTATAATCTTATATCCAGAATAGAATATCTTATGGGAAACGGGCCTGTTCCACTGTTTTATATTTTCTTATTAATTAAAAAAGAAATGTATCTAAAGTCTTTTATTACACAGAAAATGATAGAAAAATTGATAAAGTGCGCAAAAAGGAATTTTATTAGTACCCAGTAATGTTATTTTTTGTTTATTTGATGACGACCATATCGGTGGTTTTTTTCTATTTTCACTTAAACATCTAAGGTTATCGGTTGATTATGAATCGTTGTAACCTTAAATTTCAGTTATTTACTTACTAAATTAAATTACTTAAATAACAGGCGATACAAATGTTTCAAACTATATAGCAGCTGTGAAAGAACCGTATAAGGAGCCAATAAACATAATAAAAAAAACCCTTAAACGATATAACGATTCTGTTCAATGCGGGTGGGTGACACATTTAAGAAACTTTACTGTATGAATAAAAAAAAAACAAACAATTTTAAATAAAAATTAATTAAATTTTGTCACAAACACAATTTATTATTATTTATTAACAAACAAACAAACAAACAAAGCAAAAACAATTTTTTTTGTGTTTAATGATAATAAATGAATTTTTATCAATTAACAAAAAAGAATTTTATTGCCAAAATTTCGTATTAAATGAACTTTGCGAATTTTTTTTTAGTTTAAAAAATTATTTCAGATTATATTCGCATATGTGAATAATAAATAATAAATAATTAATTGATTTGAACAGTTAACATTTTAAGTTATTAAACGGGATTAGTTATGTCTAAAATTATGAAATTTAGGCCTCTATCATGTTAGACTAAAAAATAGACAATGATCTTTTTTTTTGTGTTTCGTATTATCAAAGACGCATACGATAAAAAAATGATGTTTGTCTAATCGTAGTGTATTATGCAAGGCGCAATTTAGGTTGTTTGTCTAAAAAATCTATGTTTTTCATCACGTCAAATATTTGCGTGATGAGTAATAAAAAATCATAATTAATTAAGTTTACGGCTATTTTTTAATGAGAAATGATTTAAATATTGAAAATAATTGAAGTTATGATATAAAAACCGAATTAATTGAATAAATTAATCAATTTTGGTTAAAATAAAAAAAAAAATAAATTTCAAATTTTTAATCAAAAAAAAAATTATTTTTTTTTTAAATTAATTTAATTATCGTTTTTGTCATTTGTAGTATTTTTAATTATTATTTTTTATATCTGAAAATATTAAAATCTTTATAAAATTTTATAAAAAAAAAAAAAATTCATTCAAAAAATAATTTTTTATAAATAAATTGCATGAATTTGACATTAGTTATGCAACATCACCATCTATTAACAAATATAAAAGTAAAACGCATCACAAGTCTATAATAATAGCAACCATCATTTTTAGTGAACGACAGAAGTGCAAATCTATATTTTTTTTAGTCTAACATGATTAGGGTGTTAATTTAAAGAAAGAAAGAAAAATTTCGTTAAGTAAACCTTCCTGAAAGCTGTTGTGTAATTCTGATTGCTTATAGTTCAAAATGCTTCTAAACACGCCAAAATACTTATGAATAATTCTGAATGCTTATGAATGCTTCGTAATCCCCCTGAATGCTTATGAAAGATTCTGAATGCTTAATAATGCTTATGAATACTTCTGAATGTTTATAAATACTTATGAATTCTACAGAATACTTCTGAATGCTTCTAGATTCATCTATAATACTTCAATACTTTAAAAAACTTCTTAATGCTCCAAAAAACTTCTAAATACATCTAAATGACCATGCATACTTACGAATGCTTCTAAATACCCCTGAATACTTCTGAATGCTTCTAAATCCATCTGAATACTACTAAATGATTCTAAATGCTCATGACTAATTCTGAATTCTTATTAATGCTCGTAAATCTTTTAAATGTTCCTGAATACTTCTGAATGTTCCTGAATACAGTGTCAAAAAAACGACGCTAGTCTCCATACCAAAATAAGCAATGTATCCCTATCAAATACCTGACTGATTACTTGAAATCGTATCAATCTATCTTAAAAAAACTATTGATTTTACAAAGAAAATATATAGCTTTACAACGGTTCTTTAATATCAATGCATAATGAATAATCCATCTTAAGCTTAAAGTATTAATTAAAGGTATGTTATCCCTGAAAATATACCTAAAAAGCTTCATATATGTCATATATTTATAGAAAATTTATATTCGTAATTTTAATTGATTATACCGATTTTAGTGAAATCTATTTAATGTAACTTATTAAATCCCATAAGTCATCTACTTATGTAAAATTAATAATTTATATACCACAGAAAATAATTTATTGCTACCACTAAAATTAGCGCACATACATACAATTAACTAATCCCAAGAAGTAAATAAAAGGCAAAAAAAAAATTTAAATCAACTTTATATTGCAGCAATCGGCTTTAGGTAGTCGTTACCTTACCTAACCCTACCTCACCACGCCAGTATCACCGGCAATTAATTTTTTATTTTTAACTCTAATTGAATAAAAAAAAAAATATTTCCAGGTAGCGTTGTGTTTCATTGACAAGATAACATTTAAAAATGAAAAAGGAGAAGAAAACAAACATAGACGATGAACCTTTGAATAACCTTTTTACGTTTAAAGACAGGTAAAATAATATCCACAATATGGTAAATATCATTAATTGACATTTGTTATGGTAAAATAATATTTCTTTACCCTTTATTACTGCAAAAATAAAATAAAAAAAGAGTAAAAAAAATGAAAGAAAGAAATATAAACAAACCAATTAAACGTAAATAACATACCTTAACTGAATTAAATATTTAAATCAAAGAAGGTTAACATCAAACGATAGCCACATTCTAACTAAGGTAATAAAAATATTTTTATCTGTGTGTTCTGATTAAAAAATGTATCATCAATACACATCGTTATCAATTGTCTTCTGTTTATATTTTTAAATTATATAACAATTGACTTGCACAAACTCACAATTTACATCCGGTTTTAACTGTATCACAGATAAAAGAAAAACATTTTTTACAGGGTTTCGGTGTTAAAATTAGTGTCTAATGTCTTAGAGACCAGAATCTTTATCAAATTAAGATCACAACCCATCAAATTAGACTTCTGAAACGCATTCCTAAATAAATAATAAATTTTATGTAGATAATTCTTAATTTTATCTAGTTATCACAACTAAGAGTTTAAATGTTCATCCGAAGAAATTCTTAAACTTAGGTAGGAAGTGTTATTAATACAAGATCTATCGTCTAGACTACTGCATACCACGAAATAAGTTTACTACACATATCACAACTAAGAGTTTAAATTTATTTCCGAAGAAACTCTGACCGCTAGAACCCAGGTATGAGTATTATTACATCGCCTACACAGCCAGTTAGTAGTGGTCTATTACACATATCAGAACTGAATGTTTAAATTTCCATTCGAAGAAACTCTGACCGAACTCAGGTATGAGTGTTATTTTTCTAAGACCTTCTTGCTTCGCCTACTCAACTGGTTAGTAGCTATAGTCTAGAGTCTAGACTAGAGCATACCACAAAACATAAAAAAAAATTAACTATCGCCTCTTCCGGACATGATACCACAAAAATTTTTGTTTACACCTCTGGTTGTTCTATATAAACTTTTGAAATATTTATAAATAATAAATGAATAAGCGCAAATATAATGAATAAACATAATTTTATTAACAAACAAATAATCATCAAAAACCCATCAACGCATTAACTTCCCACGCACAAAAAAAAAATTATAATCAACGTGCACACGTAAATTTTGCTAAAATACAAAAAAAATAATAATAATAATTTTAAATCAAAAACTCTCCAAAAGAAAAATAAAAAAAAAACTTTTCTTCATGCATTTGCAAACGAATATTTTTCATGGGAAAAATATCGGGCGCGCACAAACATAATTTTTATGTTTCTGCAAAAATATTTAAAAAATAAAATAATAAAAAAAAAAACGCAATATAATCGGGGATAAAAAAAATCGTTTTATCTATAAATAAATTAAAAAAAATTAAATAAAACAAAATTAAAAAAAAAAAAAAAGAAAGCAAAAAGCATGGCAATTTGTTTTCATAAAGCTAATGGACACAAATATTATTAATTGGCAATTTATGGATCTTTTTTAAAACATTTTTCATCTTCTTTTTTATTTTGTTGGGCTGTGCTGTTGCTGTTCCTGGTACTGGAGCTGGTGGTTGTTGTTTGAATAGATTTTTTATGTTTTTTTTTTTTTTATTAATAAATTAAATTCAATTAAAAATCAATTAAATAATTAAATTTGAAACAACAAGAGAAAGAATTAAAAAAAAAAGAAACCAAAACGAATTTTTTTTTATCAGAGGCGGAAATATTTCGGAATTATGAATAAATTTGTTGTACACGTAAAACGTGATGTTTCCACCATAAAAATAGAGCATTGATGTAGCTGAACGTCATGCTACTTGTTCTGAAAAACAACAAAACCATACGAACCACCTAATATTTAAATATATTTCTAAATATGTTTACAAGTAAAAATTATTGTTTTCAGGCTTGATATAAGTTGTTCAGCTACGTTTCGGTCATAATGTTCGATTCAATATCAAAAAAACTCATTCTATACAGTATAGACTAAAAGCCAAACCCAAATTCGGTAAACAAAATGTATTACCGGAATGTTAGTAAATGAGAATCTGCAGAAATTTCATAAAAATACCAGATGCATAAACATCTAATTTCAGCATTTTCAACAAACTCAACCTAATAATTTCTTCAAAATAAATAAAAACCACTTCCGAAATAACCAGTATTCAGGACGGAATAAGGTTAATTAAGCTAAATTATCTATTCGCTGCAAGTTAATCACATGAATGCCAATTATTACACTACTATAGAAAAAAGTTTGTCCTTTTGCTAGTCCTGACGAAGTATAAAGTACTTATTTAAGATAGAATAACCAAATCCTTTGCAACGATTTAATAAAGGTAATAAAACAAAACTTATTTATCATATAGATGTCCAGGAAAATCTCATTTTTCCTCGGTTTACGGACAATCCCCCCAAAACAAAACTATATACAAAAAACCTAATACATAAACCGTATTCAATAACAAATTTCCTATAAATAAAAAATACTGAAACCAATTGAGAAATTAATTAATTTTCAGTGTTCCAAACGCACTTGAAACTGAAGTGATATAAAAAAAAAATGTTCATTCTTTAAACAAGAATTTGTTGAGCAATTTTTAAACAATAACAGGCAAAAAAAAACAAAGAATGAGAAACACAAACGGAACCATCACCACCACTACTACCAATTTTTCTTATTTAAAAAATATAAAATTGTAGAAAAAACCATCTGTTATTGCTTTAAGCACCACTCTTCATACCAATTGTTATGCTAATGAATTCTGTGTTTTGTTTTGTTTTTTCTTTTATTTTATTAAGGAGGAGCAGCAGCAGCATCAGCAACAACAAAAACATAAACAGAATATTGTTTTCGCGTATTTTTCACACAATTACAAACCTACCAATACGCAACTAATTAATTCACAACTCATCTTAATATTTATACTATGTTGCCAACCAGGCATTTAATCTTAATTCTTTTTCGTTTTTTTTTTCATCTTTTCTTCTTATTTTAACTCATTTAATTCCCTTATTTACACACAATAAGATGAAAAATAAAACAGAGCAGAAATAAATGAAAGAATAATAATAATAAGAACAAAAAGCAGAAAGAAATGTTTATCAAAACAACTTAAAAAATTGATTATGCAAAAATTAAAATAACTTTTCCGGAAAAAAATTTATTCAAATTTTAATTTTTATTTTATTGTTGATATAAATGGAATTTTTTTTTTTTTTCAAATTTAATCATGTGTAATACACTTTGGATAGCTCAGATATGTATTTACTGTGATCATATGCAAAAGTTTGATTACGGACCCTTGAGGATTTTGATTGCAATCTTATTCTGCATTCTTAAATGCATTTTTACCGGTGTTGAGCACATTTTTCATTTGAAACGTTTCACTATTTCAGTTTTCACTATTTCAAGAGGCACTTGAACACACAACGTTCCTAGAAGATTTCCTTTAGAAAACTGTAAGAATCTGAAATCCCTGATCTCGTCCGTATGCAAAAAAACTGCAAATTGCGCATAAAGCAGCAATAAATTTCAAAAAAAAATTTCAAATTCAAAACCTTCTAACCAAATATCTTACTGAAAAATCCCAACAGATATTAAAAACTTTTTTTTTTGTTTAATTAATCTTAATATTTTTGTGAAATATGAATCACACAGTACACCTTTACGAGTAAACATAGATAAAAAAATTCAAGAATTATGACTGCAACTTAATTCGCGTTCGTTCGCAACAAAACAAAAAATGTCCACAACTCAGTTATGCTTTGTCAAAAAAAAATACTACACAAGTACCATCAGTTAAAAATCAAATATTATAAAAAAAAAACGTTGAACTATGGCCATCAAAACAAGATAAAAAATTTCATTAAGATAAAACAGAAAAAAAAAACATTTCTGTCTAACTGGGTCACAACACAATGATACAACAAAGTACCAGACACAAATTATCTTTTATTTATTGGTTTGTTTCGGCCATACGTTTGGTGCTACGAGAATAATACTATAACACCCCCAACAAAAATCCACCATTAATAAAACGGAAAAAATATAACAAAATATTCAAGAGACAAATATTTTTTTTTTTTTAATTTTATGTCGAGATTATTCCTTTATTTGTTGGGAGTTTGGGAAGAGTCGAAACATTTACGTTTCACCTACAATGTGGGCTTTAACTGGTTCTCTGATTTTATTCTGATGGCCAATTTACCACGCATTTGGATAATACTTTAGTAACAACCCAAACAAACTGTCAATGTAGTTCGCATTATAAAATTTCAAATCACTAACTTTTGAAGGTTAGATAACAAGGGCCAACACCATGAGCCAGTAATTTTAAGATAAAAAAATCAAGGATCAACATCAAGTGCCAATTTTTTATTACTGGATTAATGAACTTTAACAGTTTTGCCTCTGTTCTGACTCTGTCACCAATTTGGAATATAACCAAAATAAGATAAATAAATCATTAAAAAAAAAGAACAGAAAATTAATTAATTGGAACATATTTTCCATTTTAAAATACAAAAAACAATAGAATGCAATTGAAGACATTTTAATTGGTTTTGCTGCTGGTGTTTTTGTGTACACATCAACTATTTTATCAGTAGTTATAGTACAAGTACACGCCCGCACGACCGCCCGCCCGCCCGGTGGTCTAATAGCTATTTTGAATAAACAAAAATATTTAAATCAAATAAAATTCGTATAAAACGGTGGCTGCTTTTGATTCCAATATCATCTATGAACTATCGAAATCATCGTTAAAAACCATCGTTTACTACACAAAAACGTAAAAATTAAAAACTTTTAAGTGCAAACATTGTGAAATTCATAAAATTCCGGATACCAAATAAATATAGAAAATAAGGACACTCTCCTACCCAGAGATACCACCATGAAATGCAGAATTTTTAATCAAAAACCTTTCTGCAGTGAAAATTACATAAAAACATAAAGACAAACCTCCTACGAAAACAACCAACCAAAAAACCCTTTCAAAGCCTCTTCAAAATTTCATTTCATTTACATCAATTCTCACGAAATTCCTTTCGTCATTTTATTTTGTTGCCCAATAAAATGAATCATAAAAAAAATATTTAGCAATCCCAAACTTTAATGTACCGGAAGTATCTTCAAGGTTTCTATGTTTTTCTATTCGTCTTCCTGACAACGACAAATTAGGCATTAAAATAATGTTTTAAAGCGAAAGTAAAAAAAAAACATTGCGCTCTCAATCCTTTATGTTCTTTCCTTGTCGTCTTATAATTGTTATTTGCCAAAATTATGGTTATTCGGTGGTTTCATAACCAAAGTAACGCAAATTACATAAACCTTAAATAGGCATAATAAAAACAAGGATTTTATAGATCTAGAATCATATTTCATGCGTTTAAAAAAAATAAACGGGGCTATTTCTGTATTTTTTCAGTATTCATTTTCAGTAAGTCAGTCAAACGAACCGAATTCTTCCCTAGAATTCTATTGTACGTACATTCAATGGCCGTAAAGTAACGATATGTGACTTAAATACAGTTAAAGATCAAGGGAAAACAATAAACACCAATAAAATTTGCCCTTAAAGTAATAAAAAATAAATTTGTTTTCCCCAAAAAAAAAATTATATTTCCGTGTTATGACACAAATACCATTATATATAGTAAAAGTGCCATATATATCTTATCAAAACGAACCTGCAAGGGGTCTTCAGTCAAACAATAATCGCAGGCAAATACCAAAAAAGAATTCTGTTCTCTAACAGTAAAATAAACTTTCATCTCTTTAACTATAATTAGTTCCAGAGAAACAAATGTTTACCAAAATTGCTGTCCTGTTGTTTCAACAGTATTTATCACAGTGCTGTCCTATTTATAATACAATAAAGAGTCCTTAGAATCAACATAACATCTGTTACAGACTAAAAGTAATTATTTTAATAGAAGTTTTTAATGCATATAAAACTCCATACATTGTTATAGAAATTTAAATAGCTGTACACATTTGTTTGTAAACGATGAGTTCCTTGAATCGTAACATCTGAACGTAAGACAATACAGTAAGTCGATAAGTAAGGACATTTTATAACATAAAACACCAACGAAACTAACGAACCCAACAACAACTAGTGAGATTGAGACGAATAGTTCTAGGACAATAAAATAAGGAAATTTATGACGTAAAACTTCAACGAAATTATTAAATCAAATAACTAGTGAGTTTCAGAAGAAAAGCATCTAAGTTCTGAGCGTAGGACAATACAATTAGTCAGTAAAACTCCAACGAATTTAACAGGAATTAATGAGATTCAGAAGAAAACCTTCAAAGTTCTAAGTAACGAAATAAATTCAACAAACAAGAAGTAAATTTCAGAAGATAAATACAAACCAACCAATCATATTTCAAGTATAACATTGAATTAAAAAAACACAAAAAACATTATCATAACACAACCGAAAATTAAATTTTTATTTTAAAAACAAAAAAAACCATCATTATAGCGCATATGTACCCATATTATTCCTACCAAAAAGAATTCCTACTTAAACAAGAAAGAAAAAAAATAAAAATCCTATCCTATCCAACAAAGAAATTATTATAAACAAACATCAGACACCACACACCACACATCACACTACAAACCAACAAAAACTAATTTAAAAAACGACAAAATTCTCATACCAAAATGTGCATTAAATGTGAAGAAGAATGAAAAAAAAAAAAGACTTTATGGAAATGAAAAATAATAAAAAAAAAAATGTTTTTAAATAAACAAAAATAAAAAAAACAACAGACAACATTAACAGACATTAAAAATAATAAACTACGAAAAAAAGGAGCCGAAATGGTAGATATATAATAAAACTTATTCACTGGAATTAATCATTTAATTTAAAAAACACAAAACACCGCAAATACACAACACAGGCCAAGACACAGGCAGCAAACAAATGTTTAAACAAAAACCAGAAGAAGAAGAAAAAGCATAAAAAATAAATCCTTAAAAATCATAACAAAGCCTATTTAAAGCCAACAACAACCAAAAATTATTAATTTTTTTGTGGCAAAAAAAAAAAATCTATTTTTAGGATTTTTTTTTAACTCTTTTCCAAAATTTCAACAGCAATCTGGTGTATCTACAGCCTACGCATAGTGAGTAATCATAATAATAATAAATTTATTTGTTTTTACGTTTACTAATTAATTTAATTAAATAATTAATAAGCGCGATATTATTCATTTATTCCAAGTAATATGGTAAGAAATTTCGATAAATTTAATTACATTTAAACAGGAAATAATATGATTATTAAATGGCAACAGGCCACAAGTTCAAATAACATAAACAAGGACAAATTAGTAAAATTAGCTGATTACAATTTAATTAACCTTGAATTGACAAAGCTTATAACTAATTCTATAAGAATTTAGCATTATATAAAAACAGATTTCTGTATTTTCCAATAAGAATAACAATAATAATAAAAAAACTTAGCGTATTAAAGTTTTATACAAAAATAGAAATTTGTTTGTTTTCAAGATATTCATCAATTACATTTACTCTCCTTATGTAAGATCTCCAGACTTCCTGTCTACAAAGTAACATAAGTTTTATAACTTTAACACCGCAATCACCTTATCCCGGATTAAAACAATTCATCTGCTTAATCCACTATACGATATCCACTAGTTAAATTTCCCAATCATACAACAGATCAAAGATCGTTACTATCGTCAATCTCTATTCTCCAAAACCCATACTTATCCCACAATTAATAATAAAACATTTAATTGCATCGTTAAAAATAGAAAAAAGAAAACAAAAAGCCAGACCACAACTATAAATTATAATTATAAAAAAAGGTCACGATCACCATTTATTTATCAAAATTCAAAGAAAAAATAAATAAAAAATAAAAATAACTAATCAGTTAATAATTCAGATTGATAACCATTATCGATTTTTTCACAAAAAATTAACCGCCATTCGCAGATAGATTAAAGTCCAACTGTGATCACATTTTTCTATAAATTATTTCTTGAAATATTATAGAAAACGAGATAAAATTAAGTATAGAGGAATTCCACATTCAATTATTTCAAACATGTCCGGAAAAGCATAATTAGTTAATTAAAATTAGGTAATTCTTTCCGAAGCTCTATCTTTTGAAGTTTATGATCTGTAAAAGCTAGACTATTAATTACCATAGTGGCAATGTAAAATTATCTCCGGATAGTAAAATACAGATTTTACTTCAAAACTAGAAATTTTCTGAATGGATTATTATTCATCCTACCGCTCCAAGGTAAAGGAATTATTTAGGTTATTTTATTTAAAATTAGTCCATTAAACTCCTTGAAAAGCATCAAAGATCTTAGAATATCAGATTCATAGATCTTGTTTTTATTTTCCTCCTACGTGATAAAATTTATAATGCAAATTATGTAGCTTGCAGCGATAACTATGTCCCTCAATTTATTGGAAGATTAAGTAAACTAAAATAAAACCACGTTTTACAGGATCAAACCCCGGAGTGTAACACTTTGTAATCATCAAAATTGCAAGGCCTCGATAGAATTCTGATATACAAGCCTAGCTCGTAAATAATCTTTTAGAATGAAGCATAGGCGGCCTTTTGAACAATCTCCAACGTTTAAGGAATAATATAGGACCCAAAACAAGCAAACATTCTTAACAAATAACACAGAAAAAAATCTTCCATTCCAGCTACTAAGACCCCTGAAATCACATCTAATTTTATTCTTTTTTAAATCAATAAATATTTTTCGTGGGGATTTTTTTTTTTTTTAGCAAAACATAAATAGCTCCTACAAACTTTGATTTATTTATTCAATTTCTAATGAGTTTTTATTATTATTATTATTGTTTAACTGATGCTACGGTTACTGATATGGATACGGGATAATAACGATGAATAAAAGTATTTTTAATAGGAATACATCATCATCATCATCATCAAATAATTCCGCTATCAATTTATTACTTCTTTTGATTAATATTTGTTTTGAACAACAAACAAGCAATATATTTGTATATGCAAAAAAAAAAACACAAAGAAATGTATGTTTCGTAAAGTTGGCAATGGTTTGGTTATGATATGGTATGGTTACAAAGCAAGGCAAGGCAATAAACCCAACAAACAACTTAAAAACGATACGAAACGAAACGAAACGAAAAAAAAACAAAATTAACAGAAAGTACGCGAATATAATGGATACACATCATCATCATCATCATCAACATCATCAACAACAGTATTATCAGCATCAAGGCAGCATAACATGCATACATACACGCATATTGTTTTATAACAGTAAAAATTCCCTCCGTCGCGATTTATTTCTTTGCTTCGCGTTTTTTTCTTTTTCTTTATTGTTGTCTTTAAGAGAAAATTTTTATTTAATAAATTTATTTGCGGTAATGTGTACGGTTGTCGTTCCCTCTAATTTTAACGATTTGTTATTTTGTTCTTTCCATTCCATTCCTCTCCTTTAATTTTCAGATGAACTTTTTATTATTTTTTAACATTTTATTAAATTTAATTTAATTTCATGCAACAAACATAAAACATAAAAGCATGAAAAACATAATTCCTTTTATGTATCAAACGTTTATTACCATAATAGAGAGAAAGGGCAACAATGAATGTTTGCAAAAAAATAAAAAAAATTAATTAGAATGACCAGAGACGAATTATTTATTAATTAATGTGGGATGCATCTAGAAAACATGAATTTTCTATGGATTATCAAAAATATTTTTTTTTTCTTTAGAATTTTTACAAAAAAAACACAAACCGCCCACAAATAAACAAATGAATTCGCCTCTTACCCAATAATTTTATTCATTTTTTTATTATTTGTTTTCAAAACAACGACAATCCACAGCATAATCATAAAGAATTATGGAACATTTTAATTAACCACTAATAATGCCACCCAATATATTTATATTTTATAACAAAAGCAAGGTCAAAATAGTTATTTTCTTGCCATTTTTCGCTTTTTTTTTTTTCTTATTGTTAAAAAATACCTTGAACGCGTAAAACGTAAAAAAAAATTCTTTTAATTTCCTTGCTTCAAAGATATAATTAAGAAAAAGAAAAAGAAAAGAAAACTATTCTTTTGCGGTGACAATGCAATTCTGTTATTTGTAAGGTCGTACTGTTGTTGCTTCTGCTGGTGTTTTTATTACACGAATTCATGCTTGTGTGGGATTTTTTTTTGAAACAGCTAAATACCAAGGACATAAAACCGTTAAAGGATATTAAGCCAGAGCCTTGATTGGATAACTTTCTACATAATACCCCGTCATAACACTTTAAAAATTAAATTTTCCCAGCACAGTTTTAGATCAATAACTCTAACCGCGCTCTTTTAACCCTGGAAAAATATTCCTAAAAGCACCCCCCACAAAGCATTTAGTTTACCTTACACAAAATCACAAAAAATTAATTTTAAAGCTGTAAAATCACCGAAAAATTCATTCATTATGCAGCCAGCTACAAACCAGCTCAATATATTCTGACTTACGAAGCGAAACGTAATCTATTTTATAATATCTAGATACTGCACCGTAATACGACTCCGCATGTTTATAATCAGAAAAATTACTCAAGTGTAAAAATTGTAACAAATGACGAAGAAAAAGAAGAAGCAGCATAAAAAATCCATAAAACACCGACTGGGAACAACTCGTGTTTCATAATGATACTACCTGTCACTAATTCATACATTTACTGTTATAAAACAATAAACAACGATTATAACGCGAATTTTTGTGAAACACAACCAAAAACGCGACAGTTTATGCTCAGATTCATTTTATAGTTTTGATTATTCCGGTAGGTCTTCTGTTTAATCACATTAGTTTCACCCATTTTATATATTATATTGTATTGGATTAAAATGTCTTAATCTATACAAATCCATGTATATAACCGCTAAAAATTCGTCACATCGATTAATATATATATATATATATAATTAACGCGTATCACGATACATATAAATCAATTAAAATTCCATTGATATAACAAAACAAAAAAAAAAAAAAAAAGAAAAACAATTTCAAATTAAAACTACTCACCGTTTTCCTTTGAATGCAAGTAAATATTTTTTATTAGCTGGAAAATTATTACTACTAACATAACCAGTATTACCAGCACGTAATGGAAATTGTTTATGAAATAATGGTATGCTTATATCAAAATTATCACGCATCTGTTGTATACTCATACTTGCTTTTGCTAATATTGCATCACCAGGATCAAAGCCAAGACTTTGTTCTGAATAATCTGGCCATGTACCAGAATATAAATTAAATATAACATGATTACGTCCATTATTCCAATGTGTTAAACGTGCTAAACGGGACGGTACATTTCTAACATAATCCTCACTTAATGAATCACGATCTAATGTATCAATACCAAGTATAAATAAACATGCTTTATCCGGTTCTGTTGTATAATAACGACTTTCTGTTATTGCTGAGATTATTTTTTGATAATTAGGACTAATTGGTGGTGCCGCACCCAATGAATTTAATGGTTCTGGCGGATATACATATACTAAAAAATTATCACTATAGCATTTTGTATAATCAAAACAATTCTCCATGCGACATGATTTTTTTCCTTTATTATTATTATTATTATTACTATTTTGTATTAAATTATTAATTAAATTATGTTGCAATTGGATATCACCTGCATTATTATTATTATTATTAACTGTAATTTCAGGTAATTTCTCTAATAACACAAGTGATGGTATTTCATTTAATAAATCCAAATTACAATTTTCACTAGATAAAAATGATGGCAAACGATTTGTATTTTTCACTAGAAAACTATTACGTACACTTAAACCACTTGTACCACCACTAATAACACTAAAATCATCATTTTTATCATTATTCATTGGTGATTTAAGACGATAACCACCAAAATAACAATATGCCAAAAAGGCGCAAGATATTATCACTAAAATATAACGTTTTTTTGCTTGCATATTTTATTTTTTTATTTGTCTTAGCGATGCTTAATTAATTAATCAATTAATTAATTAATTAATAAAAAATAAAAAAATTATTTTAAAAAACCCACCCACTCAAATAAATTTCACGTTTTTTCCACAATATTTTTTTTTCGTTTTCTTTTTTATGTTTTATTACATTTTAATTATCACGAAGCAACATAAAAATAATAAAAAAATAAAAATCTTTTTTCTTCTTTTTATGTGGAAACATAAACTTTAACATTTATTTCTTTGATTTAAATAATAAAATTTAAAAAAAAACACACACACAGAAAACATAGAAGAGAAAAGCACTTTAACTATTTAGTTTACTTACTAGGTTAAGGAATCTGACTTAAATAATTTGGTTTTTTTTTAATTAAACAATTCATTTAGAACAATTTTTTTTTAATAAATAAATAATAATTAAAAAGTAATGTGAAACGCATCAGAAGTATAGGGAGTATCGTATTAAAACTTTAATTTATTAAAACAAATAACACATAGATTTATTTTATTATTAATCCATTGACAATTAACATTATTCACATATATCCACATATTTAATTTTAATTTTAATTCATTCATTTATAACGATTTTGATTAATTAAATTTTATTAAAAAATAAAAAATAAAATATTTTTTCGTAGCAAAGTGACACAAGAAATTACAACACACGAAAGACAACAGTGGGATAATATTATTTTTTTTTTACTACTTTGACAACATTGTTGTATCAATCAACGTTGCCAAATAACATGTATAAATGGCGTCAGGCAAAATATTAAAAAAAAAAAATCTATTTAAAGTAGTGCCATCTTTTGTAAAATAATTTAAAAAACACTAGATAATAAATTGATTAAATAGAGACAACATTATTATTTACTATTAGTTAGAATAATACAAATATATTAAACGTACAGTACTTTTTTTTTGCCGTCATTTTGTGATTTTTTTTTTTTTTTGAATTATAATTTTTGTTTTATATTAATTTTAATTATTATTGCACAATATTTATCAATTACTCACTCATAATTAATTATAATTGATTATAAATTTATCTATTTTATATATTTTAATTTCATTAAATTTGTGTAAAAAAGAAAAAAAAAAAAAGGAGTAAAAATTCTGTCTATGACATGTCTATAAAACTTGTTTTATGTAAATTTTATTTATTTATTTACATTTAAATGCACAATATTATTATTATTATTATTATTATTAATAATTAATTAACGATTCTGAATAATTTAAAAATATTTTATTTTATTTTACACCTATTAAAACAATAACACAATATAACAACACCTATCTTAACGAGCACCATTGATAAGAACAAAAAACTAAAAAAAAAATGTTTCAACTACTGAATTGCTTTATTAATATACGAAATATAATTAAATATGTAGTAAAGTAAGTATTTAATTAATAAAAGCACAGATGAAGTGATTTTTTATTTTTATCTCATTTCATTATTTATAAATTCGTACTACGACTTATACTTTGACTTCTAGTTACTCCTACTGTGCTTTAGTGACTATGTACACTGGTTTAGTATCAACTTGGGGCGAGTAAACATTTGTTTTTTTTTTTTTTTTTGAGAAAATATTATGGCAACATTGTACAATCACCCCAGTTAAAGCATAAATTTTATGTTTAAAGCTTTTATGTTTTTTTTAATGCTTTCACATTAAAGTGCATACACGAAAAGCGCAAGCTCTAAAGCATATCGTATCGGTCATGCATTTTTGACATTTCTCCACACAATAAAATTATTTATACTTTGCTTTTAAAATGAAACAATATATAACACTGAAGTTAACAACAAATCAATTAAAAATTAAAGCGCCACCAAACACTTTCTAGTTAAAGTTTTTTTTTGTTTTTTGAAAAAAGAAAAAAATATTTTTTTGATTTAATTTTAAATTTTATTTCAAATTGTATAATTTTTTGATATTAATTAAAAATAAAAATGCATAAATTATTAATTAAAGAATAATAATCACAGTATCTCATGATAAATAAAATTTAAATTATCCTTTGGCAGAGTTAAGGACACCAACAGCACCGGCAGCTACGGGGACAGCCTTTTCAACAGCTTTAAAGACACGACTTCCAGCTCTTTCCTATAATTAATTAAAGTTTATAAGTTTAATTAACTTTTACAACTTAATTCCATGGATTTAATTAACTTACCACTTTTTTAAAGAATTTCCTTAAACCAGGACGTGCATCGGTAACACCAGCAAATGCAATTACAGCAATTAATAGGAAAACGAATATTTTATTGAAATTCATTTTTATATTTTATGATTTTTGCACGTTAAAAAGTGTAGAAATTCTTTTGTTTATTAAATGTTTATTCAACTGCTTGATACAACTGACTGATAATATTTACATAAATTCATCGCGTTTATATACTTATTTGCAAAAATAATGTTTCATCAAAAAAAAAATGTTTTTTCAAACAAAACAAAATAAAAAATGATGCTTTGAAAAAGTTATTCCCCGTTGGTTTGTTTCTTTACTAATTTCTTTTTGTTTTGTTACGACGGCAACAACAACACAGTACATCACAGCATTCGTTATCAAAAGTGACGGGGAATTTTTCTTTTCTTTTATTTTTTTAATACTGAATTTAAGATGCATAGAGGTTCACATGAATTTTTATGACCTATAAGCGCCGGTTAATAATGACGTAAAATTATTCGTTTTTTTTTTAAATTATGACGAATCGATCAATTCAAACGAATACAAAAAACGCAAAGCTTGTTGCACAGGTGTTCAAGCAGAGAAATAAATAATTTAGAGCCTAAATGTAAAGAATATCAGTGGCAATTTAATAGAATCAGGTATATTTTCATAATATTTGTGATTTAGATCACCATTCAGAAGATTTAAATGATTTTTTTAGATTCTTTCAGATGAACTTCATGTGATTTTTGCATCTTTAGCGGTAACATAACGATAGTGCTGAGATTTGCCCAATGAATTTCATGTTTGCTTATTAAGTTTATTACAACTTCTGATCACTGCTATAAGAATCATTGGAGGTTGACACAGTCAAATATACTAGCAAAAGGAACACATATATGAATCCCATTGGAATTATTCTTGAATAACCAAAATAGTTTGATTCTACAATTGTTCACGATTATCATGATTCGTGGCCTTTTCCACGAATCACATAAACAAATCAGGGGGTTTTAAAAGTTTTGTTACAAATAATAATATCGAAAGTAGTTTTTAATGATGTATGTTGGGGATTTTTAAAAAAAATATTTTTGCTTTAGAAGCAAAACAAATTTATTAATCATTTTTTTTTATTCATGATTTTTAAACACTTAATTGCTGTTATAAACTGTTATAAGCTGTTATAAACACGGGTCAATGGTTCCACATTACTTAATTACACAGAACTTATATCATTCGTTAAGATAGCGAAAATATATTTGTAACGAGTTTATCAGTTTTTTTAGCAGCTCTACAGTAAATTTGGATTTTTTCCTTGATTCTAGGCCTTCTTATATTTTTTTATTCACAATTTCCTAGCCTAAATCCTAAAATACTTCATCAACTTGTAAGTAATCCTGATAAGAAGCTTTGGTTTTTACAGTTTTCATCATAATTTTCGTTATTTTATTGCTTATAGAACCATTTTGAACAGTAATGAACCTGGAGCAAATGATTTTAGTTGACTTTAAAAACTAATGACAAAGGTCCATTGTTATTTCTGTAACGAGTAGTCGTAGTTTCATCGCTGTAATTAAGCTTCTTAAATAGTGTTTCTAATCCTAATTATTTTACTCAAAAACCAACAGATCTTTACAAATTCATTCATAATGTAGACAGATTCTAGCGAGATGTTAAAAGAAAATAAGAATTCATTTATTCAACCTGAATATAAGAATAGCATGTGCTAGAACCGGCGTTTTGATACAGGACTTCTACTGTTGTAGTAAAGTTTTATCAATGTTTCTTCATTCTTCCAAAGTGTTTAGAGCTCAAGTTAATCAACCTGCTAATTAAGCACGCTTATCCTTAAGAAGAAAATTTAGACCATTTTAATACTTCTCAAGAAATTTAATGAACTCACCTTAAGCAAAAAACCCATCACAGTACTTTATTTCACTTTTGAGACTTAAGATAATAATAATAGTAATAAATCCTGCTACAATTACTTCAATATAATTAACTTCAATGAAACATAAATTTGAACAAAATTTTCTATTAACGACTGAGTCGTCTGTGTGCTACAGAAAAACAATTTAAATTACTTTTAAAAAAAAGCACAAGAAAAGTATTCAAAATTTGCACCATTTGCCATTCATCATTTACAGACTATTAGACACCACGTAGCAAGTTTTTATTTCTTTGTGTTATATATTAAAGCCAAACTTCTACTTCCACTTCTTCTTATCTATTTTTCATACCATTTTTCCCACAATAATCTCTTCTAAACTATTTTTAATATGAAAAACTAAATTTTAGTGAACTGCAATAAAACTATAAAATCAAAAAAGAAGAAAATTTTATAAAATTGATACGTTTGCTGAATTTAGTTGAGAGAAAAATAATTCTTCTTATTGGCATCCCAATGTCATTTTTTTTTTCTAATTGATAATTATCGCCAGGTAATAAATCATTAAAATTATCGATTTATAGAGAAAAAAAAAATAAAATTATATGTAATGATGGTCGTACACATTTTGGCGAAAAGAAAATTCAGAACTAATCAAATAATTTTAAATTACTGTTTGAGTTTTCGCTCATTAAATGCATAAAGTAATAGTTTTGAGGAGTAGAACGTTAATTAATATTATTTAAGTAACATTTTACCAGTTTTCATGTAAATTAACATTAAAATTAGCTATGTTCCCAAAGAATCGGACAAAACTAATGTAAATTAGTTAACTCTTCGATGTATTCTGCTTTAATCATGTATTTTACAGCAAATTGGTGTCTCTAGATGATTTTCCCGTTGGTTACCATACAAATTCTTTAAATAATCAAAAGATATTAAGAATCTTTTATCATTTCTTAATTTAATAAGACGTTTTTCTGTTCGGTTGGATCTTGTAACCTCGTTATAAGTGTAGCAAAATTAGTTTTTAATTCCTTAAGTAAGTAACCTTAAACGTAAGTAATGTTTAGTCCTTTAAGGAAGTGGCAAATAATTTTGACGGTTAGGAGATATTCATCCTTTCTCAGCATAAAAACGAGAATTTTTTTTAATTTTATTTGTTAAAGAAACAATTCATACGCGATTATGATCTGATTCAATTACAAATAACATCCTGAATCCTTGATTTATATCCTGATTTATCATAATTCCATAATAAATCACAATATAACCTGATAATAAAATCACAATAATACAATTTCAATGATTTATTATCCAATTAAACGTATTTTTCGTATGCTACCATCAAAACTAGAACAAAAAAAAAGAAAAAATTCCGCAACATATGATTTCATCGAAAATTTTTAATTTAATTAATAAAATTCTCACAATTCTCCCTAATTAAAAAAAAAAATCTGGTTTTTATAGTTTTATGATTTATTAATTATTATAATTAATATTTACAAAAATTCTGCGTAGTTTTTAATTACAAATTCCCATATAGCACCTATAGCCACTTAGTTATTAATTAAATTTTTATATATACTATGGTTCGTTGGGCAAATAAATATTCTGGTAAACCTCCTGATATATGTGTGTATCTATGCAAAATATTATGTTTACCTTTCCATATTAACACTTTTTATTCCTGTTTTATTCCAACCGATTAATTTATCTTTCAATAAAATTACTATACGTCCGGTATTGTGTTTTGTATTGTGTTTCGCGAGGTACACAACTGCCAGATTAAAAAAACAAAATAGGAAAAAAAAGAACAAGAAGAAGAAGAAGCAAAAATAGGTATTTTTACACATTGAATGATGAGAGAATAACCGGAAGTACGGTTCAAATAATTATGTAACGTCATAAAAATAAAATTTTGTTGACAAATATTTATCATATAAAAGGTAACCGAAAGTATATTTCCCCTTTTTTTTTAGTTTGTTTTAATTTTTTTAGTTTGTTTTAATTTTACATAAAATTCTCCTGAAATTTTTGTTTTAGTTTTAGTTTTCCTACTAAACAAAGCAGAAGTTTTTTTTTTTGCTGATTGTGGTGCAAGGTTGTGGATTTATCAAAGTACAAGTTTTGAGAAATTAAGTGGTCAGTGTGCAGTTTTTGTGTGTGTGTATGTGGAAAAAAGTTTAAATTATTTGTGATATCTGCTAAAAGAATATTCGTGCGCTTTTGACTTATAAGATTTACACAAAATTATAATAACGCTTCTAGAAAAGTACAAATAAAATTAATTTTTAAAGAGTGTAAGGATCAGTGAATCAGTGAATTTTTTAGGAAATCAATGGATCAAGGAAATTAGATTTTTAAACGTATCTACACAAAGTTTTCTTTTCAGGAGATTCTTTTAGACGTCACAGAAATTGTTGAAAATTGCAAAATAATTCGTGAAACTCGTAAGCCACATTTAAAGGTAATTTATACTTAATTAAATGGAACTTAAGTGAACATTTTTAAAATCTCCAGAAATAACCGAAGTATGCAGTAAAGAATGTAAAATTCGTTTTTTGTTCGTTCCTTATAATTAAACAAACAAATTAAGTGTAATCAAGTACCACGTTTATTAGTTGGATTTTCGGAATGGATATCCTAAAGTTTGCTACTATGAAACATTGACTTAATTGACTGGTTCGTTGTTTATTTGTATTCACATAATAATCCTGTTTAAAACAGAGTCTTCAGTTGAATATTAGGTTGCCCTGTTGACACAAACTTAACTAGATGACCACGATTTCCTTGGTAGATAATCAACCATCAATCCCCAAACACAAAAGCTAACGCAACTTTCAATTCTCCTCACTATAAAATGAATGAAGATTAGATAGAACTAAGATGGTTTTGTCTTACCCATTGTTAAATATTAATTTTCAAGATACTAATAGTCGAGTAATCACGACTAGGCTTACTTTAGTCAACGAAGGCATTTAATCAAAATAAAAAATCCCATCGCTAATAACTTTAAACCAACGTTTAATCGCACAAACTTAATAAAAATCTTTTAAGACGACACAATTTAATAATAAACCACCGAGAAAGAAAATGAATCCTTTCAATAAAATCACAATTCAATATAAATCAAATTTAATAAAATCTAAAAATTATTTACGTGACAAAAACACACCACGTTTTAACCGTGGCTAATCAAAATAATAATTCTGATTTTTCACTACATTATTATTTTTTTTTTTTTATAGTTTTTCGATCGCACTTTATTTATCTGTATATCGTTGTCGTCGTCTATTTACAAGGGATTTGAAGCGTAAAATATTTATTCATACTAGTCGTCGGTGGCGACGACAACAACAACAGCAAAAAAAAAAAAAAAAAAACAGAATAATAATCGAAATCTTTTCATATATTTATGACAAAATTGGATAAAATTATTTTTTATTTGATGTTTGTGGTATTATCCAGTGATGGTAAACCTTTATTATTGATTTTCATATTTTTGTTGTTGTTATTACAAAGAACTAGGAATAGTATTAGGAAGAGCCTGGTGTTTGAAAGATTTTTTTTAGTTAATTTCTCCTACCTGCTATGTTAATTAATCTAAAGAGGACAGGATCTACTATTCCGTCCGAAAAGCTTCTAGTTACTTACCATTGCCTACCATAGTCTTTTTTACTTAATCTGTTAAGGACGATAATATAGAAGCTTCGCTTATCACCTAAAGTTGATTTAATGATTCAATCCAAACTTGTTTGATGAGTGGTTTTAATCGTTGGAAACTGTAGTCGAAAACGGTGTCTAAAACGTAATCTTCTAGATACCAGCTTTAATTACAATTAAAACTTGTAATATGACATTCAGTGGTATCTAATCCCCGACTGGTTGGTTTTTGTTTATAACTTTGTCACATTACCTAACGCAGCATTTATAAGTGTAATCTGCTGTTTAAAATATTCAAGACAAATCGTCCTTTCTTACTTTTTTATTATTTTGAATAACAAGGTTGTTCCATACGAACTTTGAAGTAAAAATCCTGAGATTCCCTGTGTAAAGCATACATAATAGTGTTCTAGAATAGCAATGTCAATAAATAATTTTTGAATAGATCAAACACTTACTAATCCTTGTTTCTTCTCTTATTATCTACTGTTACCCACTGAGAACCATCTCCAATATAGAATTATTTAATTAATTAGCCATTACCATTCATAAATTATAACAAAAATGTTTATAATCACCATTTGATTCAGTTATCTAACAATAAATGTTTTCGCATTTATGTGCCACAAATATTTATTGAAATAAAAACCCAAAACAAAACAAAGCCATCACCTGAATGACCCTTATCTATTGACAATCATTTTGTGGCATTCAGAAATAATTTAAAAAAAAAAACGTAAATAAACAAAATTATTCATGATTTCATTGTGTTTTTTCATTGTTATTAACAGAAAATAGATGTACGTTGAATATGCTTTTGTTGTCGAATTTATTGTTGAATTATGTATGTCACAAGTATTGTACGCCAGTAAAATTATCAGGTCAATAGTGCGATTTTTTAGCGAGAACTAACGCCTACAGTACGATATCCTCACAGTGGAGCAATTCATTGTAGTTTGTGTGGAATAAACATAATCATCTATTAGTCCTTATTAATTATACATTTCTAGTTGATTCTAGTTGGAACAATTCCAAAATTATGAACCATAAAACAGATACTACTATCCTAGTGCACGTTTTTATTTAACTCGTGCACAGACAATACTGCGTTAGCCAACTGGAGAAATTTCCAAGATAATATCACGATTTTGATCGATTTCTATCAGTTGAACGAGGCCAAGTGCTAAAAAACCTGCTAAAAATGATTCTGCAATAAAATATTAAAGCAACAATTACCAAAAACGTACCTCAATTGAAGTCTCCATGAATGTGTTAAGATAATCATTAAAAACTTAATTAGCACGTTTTTTTTTCAATTTAACAATAAACTTCCAAAACAATCAGGATTATTGTAACAAAAATCCAACAATGTAAAGTTCCATTGGAAAAATATCAAGTCGAAGAGTATTGAACTTTTAAACCGAGAATTTTTAATCCGAATCCGTCAAACATCACTTACCATGGCGATAACATTTTTTTGCTCGGTATAATCACACGCAAATAAATTGATAGACTAACTTCAGGCGATTATTTCTCTCTTTTTCCATGCGAAATAAAGTGTATCGACTATTGTATCAAAAGCAAACAAATTTAAAGAATTTACTTAAACAAAATTAATGAATATCAATAATGAACAGCCATAATATTTACTTTCAAATTAGTATTCAATAATTGATATATATAAAATATAAGTAAAAATAATCTTTTTCCTATTTGTTCTATTTTAAAAATGGAAAACCGCGATTGTCCACGATCTTAACGATGCTTCTGTATTAAAATCCCTGATTTTGTTCCTATTTTGTTTATGACTGATTAATTCATCGCTCTGTGTTAAGTGCGTTCTTACTGTATTGAGTTATGATGACATTTTTTATTCACAAAAGCCATTCAGTAGGTTTGAGAAAAATACCTAATTTGTCTGATAATGATTTGTATTTTTTTTTGTGCGAATAATTAAAAATAAAACTAGATTAATCGGTTATGATTGTAAACAGATAATTGGTCATCATAATTAATCTGTTAAATTTACCAAATAGAAATTTTTTTTAAAACATTTTATCCAACCGACCTTGCACAAAATTAAAAACGATTAATGAAAACAAAAAAAAAATTCTCTCTTTTTATGTACGATATTGAGAATTAATTCGTTTTAATTTATATGGTTTTGTAAAATAAGAAGAAAAAAAAACCTTGAATAAGATTTCGTTAGTTGTTGCCACTTACCTGTTGTGAATGAAAAGTTTTCCCTCTGTTAATGAAATGATTACCAACACATCCAACATATTTCTCTGAAAATGTCTTCTATATTCATTATTAGCCTAACTATGAATTTAATTTTTATTGTAGGCTTGACGATAATAATTCCATAAAAAAATCTATGAATTTCTTACCTTACAACGAATTTATATTCCAATTTCATACAAAAATTTTGCATTCGTAAATTAAACGATGGTTTTCCTGGAAGCTTAAATCTGATGAAACCAGAATTTCTTTGAAACGTAAAACGATTAAACGGAATTCCAAAAACATTTTCACGGTATTTAATGCTTCCAAAGATGCTTTAAGACAATAAAAACGCATTACAGGAATCAATTCTTAATTTTATTGTCTTAATTTTGCATAAATTATGTCACCGCCCACGATATTTGGCTTATTTTCCAATAAGTAAGTTTCACGATAGTTTTCGCATTTAAAAAGCCTTGGATTTATTGACTAACCAGGGCTTTTTTTGTAACACAGTAAAAAAAGTGTTCCGACACAAAATAAAAACACTTCGCACAAATCAATTCAGTAGCGTCTAGGGTTTTTGCAGACTTATTTATCCGTTAATTTAAAACCATCATTTATTCCAGTTAAAAGGCCTTAGATCAATTTTAAATTAAATTTAAATTTTAATGATTGTAAACGTAATTATTCAAATGCGTCTAAAATTTTATTGACATATTTCTCATGATATTTCGTTTATTCTCCTCAATTAAAAAAAGCTTGACAAGAACTAAGTTTCATCACCTTCATTACATTAAAAGAAAATACCATGAATCTATTACCTCATCACAATCACAAGTGTAACAACAAATATTATTTGACACAAAAGCAAAAATAATAATAAACAATAAACGATTCTTCATTCGTATGTCATTTAAAACGTTGAAAGGAGATTAAAAATTTATTTATTTATAAAAATCCCCTCTCACATTCATTATGAAAAAAACTTTGCATCAATAAATAAAACAATCGTTTCTGTTGTGTCAACACAATTAATTAAACTAAAATGAATAAACAATTGTTGTGCTTTGATTAATAAAATCTAGTTTTATATTTTAAAATATTTTCATTTAAAATGAAATATATATATATAATTCAATAAACTCAACTCTTTCATAAGATTTGCTCCTCTTTTCCTTCTTCGTCTTCCTTCTTTTAATAAATTCTTTTTTTTTCTTTGTAAATATGTTTCTTTTATATAGAGATACGAGGATTAATAATTATAATAAAAATAAAATTGTAGAAAAAAAACATTAATAGTAAATAGTAAAAATTGTGTTAAAAAATATATGAAAATTTTCTTCTAATTTTTATATATCAGGAATTGAATGATCCATTTTTCCACGAATAAACGATGATGATAGTCTGAAATAAAATAAATAATTAAAATAAAACAAACAAAAACAATTTAAACCACAAAAACACTAACTTTTTCATCATATGATCGTAGACAAACGATGGAATAATCGTTATTGTGACAATTTGTTCAGCTTTCTCAATTATTCCAGTTATTTCTTTATCTTTCATACCAACACAATTTTGTCCATCAACTTCTAATAATTGATGTTCGGTTAAAACACCATTTCTTGCACCAGACGATTCCTTAACAATTGATGTTATTTTACCATTTTTAAATTGAAAACCAACGTGACCAGTCGAATCTTTATGCAAGGTGATTGTACGTTCAAAGGGTCTACAATCAAACAAAAAAATAAAAAAATAATTAAAGAATCGGATATAAAAAAGACAATTAGTGTCTTACCTATCACGCACGATAACCGATATATCATTCTTTTGGCTTTTCTTTAATAATTTATGTACGTCATCGACTGAGTAACCAGCAACTAAGGTTCCATTTATTTGTAATATCTAAAAAAACGGGATTTTATTTTTATTTTCTTTAACCAAAACAAAAAAAAAACAAATCGATAATTACTTGATCACCAAAGCGTAATCCACCTACAGCTGCTGGACTTCCTTTAACCACAACACATACAAAAACACCTTTGTTAATAGCTTGAACACGTAATCCTACTTTTTTGTTAACATCTTTACACAGAATTAATTCTCTTATTCCGTGTGTTACTTGTGCACGGTATAATCCAACTGAATTACCAGACAATGGCGCTTGGAATCCACTTAAAGCATTTGAAGCTGCTGGCGCAATTGTTGTCTAGATTTAAAAAAGTTTTTTTTTATTAATATTCTGGATTTAAAGGATTTTTATTCAGTAAAAATACCGATTCTGGAACAGCAACTTGATTATTTCTTAAATATTGTGGCATATTAGCTGCAATGGCATCTTGTGATAATTCTAATCCCATATAATTAACTAAATCTGGATAATTGCTACCCATAACATCAGATGTTACAACACCACTACCACCAGACGCGTTATTTAATTCCGGATACGGATTTGTTGTGTATGCGGGTGGTAAAAAATTTCCTGACATTTGCTGTTGATGTTGTACCATCACATGTTGTTGTGCTCCAATCATTTTATCCACCTTCATATCCTCCAATGATGGGTACAGCGACATTTTTATTCTCTAAAAAAAAAAAGAAAAAATTTAACAATTATGAGTCATGAAAATTTTTACTCAAGATTAGTTTTGATTAATGATTTTTTTTTCATTTACATTACGTTATTTAACACAAAAATATTTTTCCTTATCATGAGATAATAAAAAAGAAAAATGTTTTTTTTTTTGTAATTTTGTGATTAAACAATAGACGTAAAAAAAACAATTAATATGTAAATAACATTGAATTCTATTATATTATCAAATTTAATTAGTTTAAATTGCGTTTTCACATGAAAAAAAAATCAATAAAAATCTTTTAGAGACACACAAAAATTCCTTTACCTTTGTTATCACAAGTCACAGACACAACCAGAAGATTTAAAAAGCAAAAATAGAAAAAAAAAAAAAACTTCAACGATTACAATATGTATGAATAAAATTAATAAAAGAATCAAATATATTTCACTTAATTAATTCAATTTATTTAATTAATTATTTAATCGATTAATAAACAAAAACGCAATATTTATATGTCAAGTGATTCTATACGTTTTGTATGATTCACGTTCAAATCTAAATTGAAAATGAAAGGAATGAAAATAACTTAAAAAAAAAACAAAAACACATTTGTGACAAATAATTTTTGTGACATTAAAAAAACATATTTTTCTCTTTCTAACTAATATTAAATTATCATTTTTCCCTTTCGTTTTTTTTTTCTTCTACCATAATCTTATTCCCATTTGTGCTTACGGTCGATTTGTAAAGCAGAATGACTGTGACTCATTACTAAAATTTAATTAATTAAATGGTTTTCCCGTTTGTAGTAATTAAAAAAAAATTCCTATATCGTATTCATAATTCCTATTCTGCCTAAAATGTTTTTTTTTTGAATAATTATTATCAATTAGCAAGTATTAAATTAATAACAAATGATTTCAATATGCTAGAAAAAAATGCGTAGTAATATAAAAAAAAACTCGTTGACTGATTTTTCGTTAACCTAATTTAATTTTTATATTTTTCTATTTCCTTGGAATTTCTTTGAAATTATAACAGAAAAATCTTTAATTTAAGTTTATATACTGTAATAAATAAGATTCTGCTACTATTTCTAAAGAAGTTCCACGGTTTCTTAACACATTGTTTCAGTATTGAATCCACAGATTTACTACAGGAAATAACTTTACAATAAAATGTGAAGTAACTAAAATATTCCAATAAAAAAAAATAACGTAAAAATGTCCACAAAACATATAAAAAAATATTTTATTCTATATTTATTAACGATTATTGTTAATAAAAGTGGTTTTGTAATAAGTCAGGATGCAAATATTGTTCTTAAACAAGGAACTGTTGTTGGGGTACGTCGTATTGATCATATAATTCCAACAAAATTAAACATTTAAATGAATTTTTTTTTATTTTAGTTAAAAGTATTTCCGGAATCTTCACGTGTTCCAGTGTATGCCTATCTTGGTATTCCTTATGCTGAACCACCTGTTGCCAGCTTACGTTTTACAGTAAACAAATTTTTGTTCTTTTTGTTTTTTTTTACGATTTTATTGCAAAAATTTATTTTAGCGTCCTGTTGCGAATCGTGGCTGGAATCGCACTTTATATGCACGTGATTTTCAACCAATTTGTCCACAAATTGATAATAATATATATGAGGAAGGTAATCAGAATTATTATCATACGATCAAAACCAGCGAAGATTGTCTTTATTTAAATATATGGACACCGGAGGTTTGTTTATTTGATTGTCGCTTCCACCATTCCTTTTATCTTTTTTGTAAAACATTTAGACGGGATTACGATATGGTAATTTGCCTGTGGTAGCTATTGTGACTGGAGAGGAGATGGCCTTCGATTGGTTACAAAACCGTCCAAGTGGTTTAGATCTGGCTTCAGAAGGAATAATTGTTGTCACCATTCAGTATCGAACAAATATATTTGGGTGGTTGACACTCGAAAATGAAATGGCACCCGGTAATCTTGGTTTGCTAGATCAAAACCTTGGATTACAGTGGATCAATGAAAACATTGGAAAATTTGGTGGCGATAATACGAAAGTAACACTTTTAGGTCATGGCACCTCAGGTGCAACCACTGCAATGTTGCACTTAATCAGTCCACGTAGTCGAGGACTTTTCAAAAAAATAATTCTTATGTCCGGAACAATATTCTCTTCATATTCCTTTCAACAGAAGCAAAAGCAACAAATGATAAGAGTTCATCCGCATACCAGACGGCATCGATTAAGACGTGGACGTGTTATTCCCGGAACATTAACAGCATCCGAGCAAATAATCAAGAATCTTGCATGCGAGGCACTTGGAGCAAAATACACGTTAAACTGTTTACAGCAGAAGAGCATCAGTGATCTCTTGAAAGCGTTTGAAAATGTTTATAAGGTGAGTGAATTGTTGCATTTCGTCCATGTTATCATGAAAATAATAAATTGGTTTATAAGAATGGAAACTATACGATTCTCCTGGGAGCAGTGGTTGATGATTATTTGAATGAAACAATCCGGTACATACCAGAAGATCCTAGAAAAATAATGAGCTTGGGTAATGTGGACAATATACCAATAATGATGGGATTATGCAGCAATGAAGGCGCTTTTATCCATGGTAATTAATAATTCAAATCTCTTCTACAAAAATTATTGATCATTTTTATTATTCTTTGTAAACAAGAACATTGGATTGATTTGGCGAAGCAAGGCTATGGACAATTGAAATCCTATATAAACACAACAATAATCTCAAACATAATTGAGCATTACTCATTCACGGATACAAATGGGCAAAGTTCGACAATCCGTGACACAATCCAATGGCGTTTTATTGATCAATTTGCCAAGACAACGATGAATTTATTGAACTCGCTGCAACGTTTAATAAGCGAAACAAAGTACGAGTTGCCGTTCTTTGAGACCATCGAATTTTTATCTAGCGATAACATAAAAATGGGGGAGATAATAAACGGGAGTGAAGTGGAGAGTGATGAATATTTTGAAGTAAATAGCCTAACAAACGATACCCGGATACTAATCGATGGAAAACAACATTTAATTGGTGGTGGGCATTCGGTGATAAAACGTGGCGAGCTATTCGTATATTTGTTTGACTATAAAAACGGCATGGATATGAGGGGTCGGGTTAATTTATTTGGCGGATCATCACATTCTGCTGATTTACCATTTTTACTTGGTCCTAGCTTATTCCAACAAATTAGTCGTCGCCGCTTGACCCAAAACGAGGATAAATTGTGTCGACGAATGCGACAATTATTTGGTGATTTTATAAAGACGGGTCATCCAACCCCTGGGAGACTATTTGACGCTTGGCAACCTTACACAAATAAACAAAAATATATCAAAGCGTTAGGTGGTGGTCGCCACGAGAGTACGATTAACATGGATAAACAACAGACTGGCAACCAATTTGGATTAAGTACCGACTTCGAAGATAATTTGGAGCAAATAGATATTATGTTGAAAAATGAGAAGAATCAATTAACGCGAAGTGAGACTGTTACGTTTAATCCGTATAATCTTAATCCAGAACAAGTGCTGACTAATAATGATGAACAAGGGGAACGTGTAGGTAAAAAGGTGACAAATTACTTGGAAACAACTAAACGATCCTCCTACTACATTCAGTTAAAGAATGTTTACTCCTTCTGGTACGACTTGCTACCAAAAATCTACAGACATTACAATGAACTGGATAGAATTGATGGAATCCGTGCAAATTCCGATAATCAAAATATTAATTACTACGATGAAATAAACAACAATAATAACAGCGGACCAAAATATAAGCACGCGTTCTTCTCGATGCTAATACTTGTGTGTCTGCTCCTGGGAATATTATGCATCTGTGTTTACATTTTAAAACGTAATCACCGGATTGATTCATCGGTTTTATGACAAAAATTGTTTCAACTGCGCTCAACAAAGGTGACGACCCCAACCAGTACCGATGAACATCCAACCACAACACCTGTCCAAAGTTTAAAACCACCGAAAATAAAAAAAACAGCAATGGATCTGATAAAACCAAATAAAAAATTACCAATAATAGTTGAAAGTGGGATAAAGCATAAAGTAAATAAGAATAAAACTACGGAACAATTTGATTCGATAACAATATGTGATGTGGAGGATGTTAATGATTACAGTGAACCAAAGCAGGATATTAAACATTGGCGTTACCATCTAACAAATGATCAATTTTAATTCATTACGGAATTTTAAAAATTTTCTCTTAAACTAGTCAAATTCATTTATTTTTGAATTTTTTGGAAGTGGCTGATGATTTGAGTTGTATTAAATTTGCATTGATAATTACAATTCATAATAATTATTATAGGAAATTTAAATGAGGATAAGAAAATATGAAGATTAGTGTTTTTAATCCTGAAGATGATTAAACATATCGATATTCAGTATTATTTTAAGGATACCTAATAACTAATTACTAACAAATGCACAATATATTTAATTAAGTAATCATCCTAATGAAATGTGGATTTAACTCGGTAATAAAGATCCATTGCTACTTTAAAATACTAGCTGTCCGACCTGTGATTAAACTACAAATTGTAACAGGATTTGCAATAGTGTTGGATTCAACTTTGACACAATATCACCACCTTGAATTACCACAATTCTCCTTTAGTGGGAGTGATAGATAGCAAAACAAATCTCTAAGCCATCATTTATCCTATTTAAAAGCTAAATAAAAAAAGTGATTTAAAATTAACAATATTTACAGTAAGTTCTGCTCATAACGTCTCTGACAATCTCTGACATTGATCTGCCTTTAACGCTAATAAATAATCTGGAAATCACAAATTCGTAGATTAGGCTCATGATAGCACTCGTCATACTTCCCACTGCTACTCATCTTTAAATTTTGAAGAAAGGAAAACTGAATGAAACGCTTTCACGGCATTATTGAATGTGAATTTAAATCATTAATTGTGGCGATCGTAATGCAGTAAAATTAAACGAAGCGAAAACGGAACCTTGCGCCACGTGATTAAAAACTCTTAATTCTGAAACATAGATTATGTTCCACAAAACAAAATTCATTAGAATTTTAAAAAAAAACCCAGAGATAAGTATTCTTGGGGCATAAATTGAAAAGTGATTGCGAAAATCATACATCCTCAAAATACTACAGGAATTCACAGAGTTCACAACCAGTTAGTAATGATTATAAGGATTCGTACTACAAAACACTAAATAGATATCTTGATTCGTACCTCAACAAAACAAAACATTTTACTGTTAGCCAACGTCCATTACAACACTCCAAGCTATTCACAGGCAGATTTAACGTTATAACTCCTTAAACATTTTTTGTATTGTATGATTTATGGTTATAAGCGGAAATTTATTATATCCATCATACACATTGTTAATTTAATTTAATTACTTCAGGAATAACTAATAAAGGAAAAAATAAACAAAAAAAAAATTTATAATTATTAATTATTCATTAATTAATCATTTTAAAATAATAATTTTTTTATTTTTATTTTGATATTATTGTTTTATATAAATAATAATTATTATTAAATGTTTTTTTTTTTTTTTTAACTTTGAATTCAATTCAATTAAATAAATAAATTAATTTAAAATAAAATTATATATCGATTATATTTAATATAAATAGAAAAATTGAAAATATTTATTTATTTATCGATTAAATAAAAAGAAAATTCGAGTGTTAAAAAAAAAAAAAATAATAAATAAAAATATGAATAGAAGAAAAACTTTCTTTTTACATTTTTTTTTCAAACAGGACAGATCGTCTGTGTGTTGTCTATATAATAATCGACATCAGTATCTTCTGTTGCCTGTTTTTTTTTTACTTAAAAATTAATTAATTTTTATTTAACATCAAAATACATGCATTGTTTTTATTAATTATCATCGAAAAGTTAAAGGACTTTATAGGACAGAAATCATTTAATTCTTTTTTTTTTTTGTATTAATTACTACGCTTTTATTATTGCTTTTTTATTGGTATCGAGAAATAAATTCCTTTATTGCTTCCATTAAACTAATAATTCAAGAAAGACACGAAATTCAATTGAAAAGATTAATTAAAAATTAAATAATTAATACCACCCAGCCCCCAATATTTATTATAAAAAACAAGGTAATACCACTAATAACAATATTGCTTTGTTAATATTAAGGATGCACAACCATGGAATGAAGAAATATTAATAAAATTAATTTTTAATCGGAAAGCAAGAGAGTAAAATTAATAGAAAGAAAAATAAAAGAAAAAAGTAAGAGTAAACAATTATAGCATCTTTTTCGCGTGTTATTCATTTTTTTTTTAACATAAATTATATTTAATGTTTCTCGTTAATATTTATTTATTCAAGTGCAATAGCACGTCCTTCCTCTATTAATAAATCACGTATAACAACATCTTTTGATGATTGTACATCAATTAATGTTAATTCCACCATACGTTCATTATTAAATTCTTCATCAAATAATAAACGATTTATAATCGATACAAAACACTTATTAACTGATAATTTTTGAAAATATATACAATCATCCATTGTCCAATCAACATATTTTGGTTTTATACCTAAAAAATATATAAAAAAAACAATTTTTTTTATAGAAATAATTATTCTTTATCAAATAATAAAATCCATTTACCATGTAATTTAGCCTTAATTGCTTGCTTCGGTAAATGACGAAAGTTATATGGTAAAATTTTTAATTTATCACTGCTTAATACTGCGACATCACCAAAGTCACAATAGCATACGTGTATCAGCATTGAACTGTAAATATTCTCAACTGTAACACGATACCAGTGTCCGTCTGTATGTAATGCTGCATATGCTTGACCAATTTCAATACAATCATTTGGAATAAATTCACAACTATTCATACAATTAATTTGTAAGTCTTGCATTAATTGATGCAGCTTAGGACTATTTATATATGGTTGAACCTATTATAACGAATTAAAACAATTACTAATAATTAACACACTTTATAAACGCAATATAATAACTAATTACAACAAAATAATGCGGATTTGATGCCATTATGACACGAACATGAAAGAATTCATCGGTTTCCTTTAATTCAAAATTAACCAACTTTGGTAAATCAGATTTTGGATGTTGATTGGATGACATTTTTGATCTAAAACAAAATTATTTAATTAAGTAAAAAAAAACATTTCTCAAGATAATCATTGCGATACCACCTTATATTCAACATTTTCGCTTGCCCCGTTAAATCATCGATTGGCGACTGACATGTACTATTCGAAGTACTGCTATTACGACGAGAATCATTTGGTGAAGATGATAAACTCTGTTGACTACGTGATTTCTTTATAATTGGCAAGTAATCAGAGGAATTTTCCAACTCTTGTTCAAAACGTATCGTTTCATTAACACAAACCAGTATGTTATTCGTTTCTAATCTAATGTAAATATTCACATGTGGTATTAAATTGATGTTTGACATTATTTTTACCTAAAAAATAAACAAAAAATTACAATTAAATTAAAACACAATTACTCTCAATTAATAAAAATAAAATTAACTTACAATGCCCTCACCATCTCCATCTAAAATACCCTTTAAACGTCCAACAACATTATCATTTATTATTTGGATACCATACAAACGTACTTTAAGTGATTGTGCTGGAAATTTATTCAATGCTGCACTTATTTTATCTAAAGAATAAATATTTTTTATATCAACAATACGGGTTCTACCATAATCAACACAAAACATTTTCATATTATTATCAGAGATAATTTCAATAAGTTGAGCACGATACCATTTATTCTCCTTTATATCATATATAAAGAATAATTGTTCACTCTTTGCAATTGACTTTATAATATCAATATTTATTTGAAATTCATTATTTATATTAAATTTCGATTCAACTAAATTGTGGATCAACTTTTCAATATAGAAAATATTGCTATTCTTTAATTGCACATAAATATCACCATTGTCGGCAATGTGCGTTACATTAACTTGTGTCAATGATGTACGCTCCAATTGTGGCGGTAATGTATTCTCACAAATACTTTTCAATATCAACGGATTTAAACTTATATCCTCATCAGATGTTGTATCGTACAAAACAACTTTGATTCTAGGCTCAAAATCGTCTACAAAAAAGAAAAAAAAAACAATTAAAAACGAATCTATAAACAATAATTAAAAACACAAAAAAAATTACTTGTCGCATCTGTTCTATTCTGTTCATAATCTTCCTGTTTCGTTAAAATTTCACCAATTAATATTTTTCCGGCAAGCATTTCTTCTAAATGAAGTTTTGCATTTGGATTTTCTGCAAAATCTTCTAATCCATGTAAACTAATTAGAAAACCTTGTGATGGTAATCCCTGATAAATTTGATCACAAACATATAATTGATCCATTGGATACCAATCTTCATCGCCGACATCAATGAAAAAACATAAACATATATTCTGATCAAAGTCCATTTCATCAACACGTATACGATACCAGCATTCACTTACTGATAACAAATAAGTTTGACCAACAGTTATAGACATTGTACGAACTTTATCAGTTAACATAGCCAATTCAATATCAGTTATCAATGAATCCATTTTAGCCTATACATCATAGTTGAATTAAATAATTAATTAATTAATTATAGAAATTATCAAAACAATTAAATTGTAATTTATCAAAACAGCAAAACACTTACGCTAAACTCATCACCAACAATTCGTACCCATATTTCATCTGTACTAACAGGATTTGTAATATATAAATTCCAATATTTTTCACTCCACGGTAACTGGAGTTTATTATGATTTGAATTACATCCTACAGATATTTCGTTCGTTAAACTTCCAGAATCTTAAAAAAAATCAAATAATTACTTAACGTCAATAAATTTCGTTTTGAATATTTAATCTACTTCTCAATTCTTCGCCCATATCATTTGCAAAAACAATATTTCTTCCCTCAACCGTTTCCTGTATTGTAAAATAATTTCGATAATTCCGGATTATACTAAACCAATGTGACGGTAATGTTTTTTGTAAATTCTCTTGAAATAATTTCTCAATATTTTTACAAAATTGACCATGACGACAATTTATTAATATATTATATAATTGGATGCATATAGCACTATCTGATTCCATACATAATGGATATTTAACACGTTCCTCTTCACGTTTTAAATGTTCTAATGCAATTTTTGCTGTCGCAATTTGTGCTTCCTTTTCCGTTAAAAAATCATCCGGATATGAAGAATAAGTTGCATCATTTACCTAAATTTACAATAAATAAAAAATTAAAAATCTTAATCTTTTATCTAATTAGTCCATATAATTACCACAACACGACAATGATAACGTCCTGTATTTTTTAATTTCCATGATTTATATTCGGGTAATTTGAAATCACTTTTTTGGCACAATGTTTCCAATTCCCTTATCGCATTATTCTCATATTTATATAATTCGTAATTTGTTTTACTCGGATCTATTAACACTTTATGTGGTAAAGAATGTTCAATTGGTGTTTGTGTTTTATTTTGTTCAGTCGCTGCTGGATCACTTACAGAACGACCAATTTTATTCGCTTGTATTGTTATACTAAGCGATTGTTGTTTTTGATTAATTGTAATACGATCTTGTAATGATCGTTTACCAGCAATTGGCAATGGCAAATTATTAGGAACATTTGTTAATTCATTTATTGTAGTTTTATTATTACAATTATTATTGCTACTACATGGATTTTCTTTATTTATTTGTTTGGTATTATCAGAACTTGTGGTACGTGTTAAACGATTTGTAATTGAACTACTTGTTGTTTCCAATGATGGCTGATGATTTACTTTTTCCTCCTTCATCTTTTTTGATTTAATATAAATATTTGTCGAACCTAATATTGGACGATTTGGTGTTTTATCAGAAAAATCAGAATTCTTTTGCCACATAACACTTGAAATATTATTTGTATTTGAATATTTAAAATTCTCAACATTGTTCAAGACTTTTATTTTTTTACCATCCGTCGACGTGGCGGCTGCCGTTGCTATTTGTGTTTTTGTAATTGTTTGCTGTAATTTTCCATCTTTTTTATAAATTGTTACTTGCGAGGATGTTGTATTTGAACGCTTCTCATCATGTTTTTTCTCAATTTTATCGTTTAATTTTATACGCAAATCATTTGCTGTTAATAATTGATTCTCATTTGATTTCAAACGTGAATCCTTTACAGGTAATGTCGAATCAACTTTAATAACTCTAGAAGGTATATTCTCTCTGTTAATTGCTTCCGTTTCTGTAGTGGAGAAACGATATAAACGATTTTGTAAATCAATTTTATTATCTGTTTTTGTTGTTACTTGTTGTTTTATTTTATTACTATTATTATTATTATAATTATTATGATTATGATGATTATTAATATTATTATTATTATTATTTTGAGTGTTCAATGGGGTTGGTAATAGTGTTGGCTTCCCAGTATTCTTATATTTATTATTATTATTATTATTATTATTGGTAACATTTAAATTATTATTATTAATACTCGAATTATTATTATTATTATTATTATTAAAATTGTTGTTATTTCCATTCATTATTTTTGTTCGAAGATCTCTAATTATAGGACGACTATTTGTTTGTTGATATTTTGGCAAAATATTTGTGTATGCACTATAACCCCAATTTCTACCAGATGCAACTGGTTTACGACTTAATGCATTCTTTCCTTTACCACTAGACTTTTGTCGTTTTATCATTTTCGTTATATGTTCTGATTCTTTATTTGGTTTTGCCGAAATTATTATCTAAAAAAAAGAAAAATATTTTTTATTTATATTTCCACATAAAAATTAATAAATTTTCAAAATACTTACTTCGCCCATATGTTTGGAAATTTTAAATTCACCAGACGCATTTAAAAACTCTTCCAAATTAAAATAACCAAAATTTTTAAATGGTATCACATCATTCTCCAATTCCCTATATTCTTTTAATAAATCATTTGCTGTTGTCGATTCTTTACGTGATAAAACCAGAGCACGTATTACAGAAATCGCTTGTCTACCATCAGCTGTATCTAATGATTGTGGCATTTTTGAGTTTTTTTTTTTTTGTTTTGCTTCACTAATAACACTTCCTAATTAGTGCTGGATACACCAATTAAAATTCCAGTCTTTTGTAAATCTCTCTTGAAATACCTTTTTCTTTTTCCAGTTCTCTACACCAGTAAAACAAACATCAAATTACCACCTTGTATAATTCTCAGAGTTTTTCTAATGAAATAATGAAAAGAAAATAATTTAAAAAAAAAAGAAATTTAAATTAGCCATGTATTTAGTGTAACAAAAAATTAAAAAATTTCTTCATTTTATAAAAAAAATTTGCCAAATAAGCATATTTGTGATGCATTTAATTTTGCTTAAATGAAAAAGTAAACAAATTTCTATCACAACAACAACAATAACATTAGTCAAGAAAAAAAAAATTTTTTTTTTTCTTATTGTTTGTAATAAAAATTAACAAAAAGAATTTTAGTAAAAAATAAAATGAGAAGATAAAAACAAATTTTGTTAATCACTTTTTCGCGTTATACAAATATAAACCAAAAAAGAATAAATATTTATTTGTCTTAATAAAACACAATTAAATCATTGAAATAGAAAAAAAAAATGAGGTTAAGAGTGGAAAACACAAGCAAAAAAAAACATGAAAATTCATGTAAAAAAAAAAAAGAAAACACAAAAAACTTAATTAAATTTATTATTTATTTACTATATTTACCTTTAATCCCTTTCCTTAATTAGTTTATTGTTTTTATTTTTATTCTATACAGCTAACTGGGTACGTAATTATTTATGTTTTTCTTTGATGAGCAAAATAACCATTTTAAAAAAATACAAAAAAAAACTCTCGACTGCAAAAAAACAACAAAACATTAAACAAAAAAAAAAAACAAATGAAGACACGACCGATTTTTTTTTTTTTTTTTTCATACAAAAATTTACAGTTTTATAAAAAATTAATTGGTTTTATAGAGTTGAGCCACTCAAGCACGTTTATAATATACGAAAAAATTTGTTTTTTATTATTTTGTTCTTTTTCTAAAAGAAAATAAGCGCATAGCTTTTGCGAATGCATTGGTATTTTAATGAAAAGATAAAAGAGAGAAAGAGATGTTTCTATTAACATGCATTAATAAAAAAAAATTTAATTAATTAAATTTATTTAATTAAAGTAATTATCATTTTGACAGATAAGCTGGATTTTTTAATGAAAAAAAAAATAATAATTAGACTTTGTAATTAAAAAAAAAACGTCTGCTGCTGCTGTTGGTGCTGTAAATAATTTGAAAATGTTAACTGTAGCGAAAATTATATGTTTATTTTAGCTATACAGATGGTTTTTTTTTCTATAATTTTTTCAAACATTTCTAATTATAAACTTTAATTTCCTCTGTTTTAATAATTTTAAATTTTTAATTTTTTTTTTCGTGTTTGTTTATTTATTTAATTAAAAAAAAAAAAAAATTCTTCTGTACATTTATAGATGATTATACAATGCGTGTGCACTCAATTTAGTTAATTTATGTAATTACCAATATGGCTGCTGTATTTGATTGTTGATAAATACCATTCCAATGTGTCAGCTGATTCATTGTTTTAGTTATTTAATTGAATTATTTTTTATTTATTTTAATAAAATAGCATCACGACCACCAGTGCACCAATTTTATTAAAGAATTTTTGTATTTTTAAATTTAATTAAATACATGCAAAGCACTACTAACCTAAAAAACATTTTTTTTTTAAATTCATTTATTCAAATATTTTAATCAAACGAATTAAAACAATAAAGAAGAAGAAAGAAAATTTCTCTTCGTATTTAAAAAAATAAATAAATAAAAACCTTCTCTCTGTACTGTAAAGTAAAAGGAATATAAAAAAAATTAAATAAAACCGCAGCAAAATAAAATTTAAATAACGCGATAATGTGACACCTGTTTTGTTATGATTTGCTTTTCTGCATTTCTTATTCCCAATGTATATTTCTTTATTCGACGAATTTAATGAAAGTGAAAGCATTTTGTGTTGTTGTTGCTGCTACAACTTTAAACTCACTTCCGTGTTACTTTTCTTTCTTTCCGTTAATTAAATCTTTGTTTAATTAATTAAGTCGCAACTTTATTTCTTCATAATAAAAACAGCAAAATAATTTTTTTTTTAATCTTGCGCCCAGATGTTATTTATTTTTACAGTCAGTTAGGAGGGGTTTTTCCCATCTTTACTTCTTTTTGTATTGCGGAAATGCTTTTAAATATAATTAAAAATCCACATTATTGCACACAGATTGAATATTTTATCTTTAATAATTACTTTCAGCTGGTATTGTAAATTCAGGTAAATTCCTTACAGGCAAAATTCTTACGGAAAATAATTTTTTTTTTTTTAATTGACAGGAAATTGATTGTAAATTTCTTGTTTTAATTATTATTACTGTGTCGAAAATACTTAATAAGAATAGCCAAGAGGCACCAGCACCAAGTTTATTGTTTTTTGCTTCAAATAAATAAATAAATAAAATCCTACTTGAGGTCATAAATACCAAATAGCATTTTAGGCTTTATTCTATAACGCATAAATTAAAAAAAATAATACTGTAGCTGATTTTATTTGTTGTGTTTGAAGAGTTTTTAGTGCAATTCAGATGATTAGATTAATCCAGAATAGACTAGATTTTTTTTCATTCTTGTTCTCTTTTAATTAATTAATTCATGCTTGAAATTCAATAATCTATGATAATTATCTAATAAATCCTATTAGGAACCTCCAAGCAATATTTTGCGATAAAATGATTCTTTGAATCTTAGCAAGGATTAAATAAAAATTTAATTTTTCTACTCCAACAAATTCAAACTCGAGCCAACAGTTTGTTTATAGATACGGCATCAAGACTTCCGTACAAATTGCATATACTTAGTTAAGGAAAATCACACACGCGTTATTCTTACCCAAGTTTAATGGCCACATGCTTCACGGAAACATTATTTAAAAAACTTTCCTTCATCTTTTTATGTTTTATTTCCATTCTGTGTCAACTTGGCAAGGTTATTTAGCAAAAGAGGTTTAAGAACTGCCGGAAATATATCAATTTGTATTAGTAAGACTCGAACCTTGGACAATTCCACGTTCTAATAACGTTCCAGTTCGAGTCTTACTGCTACAAATTGTTCGGGTCTTTGAAACGATTCTCCTGGTAAAATTTTCAGCACTCATCAATCCTCCATAAAGTGTTAGTAACAACAAAACATAGTAATTAATTAATTAACTCACCCAGAATCTTGTGTGAGGATTGCAAGACAATTTCCAAGGCATCACACAATCAAATTCTCATAAATTGTAGTCTCTTGGCTCCAGCACTTCATCAAAGACATCAAACAACCAATCAATGTATATATATTTTTTTTTTTATTCAAAATCAGGAGTGGATGTGGGAATGGGTACAACACCGTCTACACAAAAAAAAAGTTTTTTTTTATTTTTATTTATTGATTCAAATTTTCTGTATTTTCCATTAAAATTTTTTTTATTTTTCATATTTTTCAATTTTTTTTCATTTGTTTTTTTTTTGTTTTTATAATTTTTTTTTTGTTTTAGATTTCAGTTATTTATAAAAAATTAAGAAAAAAAAGGAAGAAAAATTATCATTCCTGGGGAAAAAAGTATATCTTGCAGGTACCACAATAAACGTACGGATATCGTAAGACATGTCACTTAAGAGTTCTTGAACGGGATTAGTAATCAATAAACACACAAATTTCCCATTACAAAAAAAAAAAAAACTCCTAGATGACATTCCTTAAGTCATCTTTCCGTTAATTATCGCCCTTTAAACCATAATAAACAACAAAAATGAGTTTAAAAAAAAGAGATTTTAGCTGCGTTAAACTAACCAAAAAAAAAAAAGAAAAAATAAATTTACCCAAATCGGGAAGAATTAATTAGACAAAAAAAATAATTCTGATAAGGGGGATGTAGAAAGAAAATTTTTGTTATGCTTTTTTATGTTTTTTATCAATTTTTTTTTTTATCGTTTTTTTCTTTTTTTTTCCATTTGTTATAAAAATTTCGCCTCATTTATATTCCGTTTTTAATTAATTTTTTTTTTTTTTTTCTTTATATTTTTCTCTTTTTTTATTTAATTTTTTTTTTTACCATTTTTTTTTTGCAATTTTTTATTTTTGATGTTTTTTTAATTAAGAAATTCAAGGAGAAAATTTACAAAAGAAATTTTTTTTTGAGTAGAAACAACACTTTGATATAATTTTTAATAAAAGATGAAAGAAAAAAAAATCACGACGGTGTCGGCTTAATGATTGAATTTTTGTTATAAATTTATTGTCTCTGTTTGCAACGATTATTGATTCACAACTAATATTGGGTAATTCCTGTTTCTTTCGCGAATTCGTTATCTGGTTAAATAAAATGAATTCCAGCACTTATTGAAACCAAATAGGAATTTATGGAAAGAAATAACAAATTTTTCCAAGAATTTCAGCTCAAAATAAACCAAACCGTATTTGGGTAGAAATTTCCACTCAGCTTATCTCTCCATGAATTCTTGATGATATCAAAACCAAGACAGGAACTTTTGAGTAGAAATTTCTACAGATTATTGGTGAGATTATAAAGTCAAACCTAATTAATTTTTGTAGAAATTTCTACTCATCTTTATTCCCCAATGAATTCTTGGTGAGATTAAACCAAAACAGAAAAAAATTGATTGGAAATTTCTACACAGCAATCTTTTACTTAGATCAAGCCAAACTATGATTTCTACATGGAATAATACTTCAATAAATTCCAGTTCACATTGAACAACCAAATACGAATTTTTAATAAGAAATTTCTCTACGATTTTTGTGACTGCCTGAATAACACAAAGCAGAGAACAAAAAAAATCTACAATACCCTCGTGCTAGTGTGATCAACATATTATTCCTACATGATTCAAAAGTATGTATTTATACCAGGTGTTTCCCAAAATAATTAATAAGAATTGTGTCTACTCTGTTTAATACTTTAACCAATGGAATACTGAAACTTTGTGCATGCATTGCAAGCAAGGCTACAAAGGTTACGGTTGCATCGCATACACAAAATTTCAACTATGGTGCAGAGTTTGCCCAATTAGGCGCACCTGTCAACCACCCATTGCAAAGGTTTAACCGCGACACCCCTTAAATAATACAAAAAAAAAAACAAAATAATTTTTTTTTTTTTGGAATATATTTTATAATTTTTTTTTCTTATTTTCATGTTACTTTTGAATCAAATATATCAAAATCCACCATAAATTTGGGTGGTGGTTTTCGATTGGTTGTTATTATTAACACGGTAATGGTTGGTGGTGTCTTAAATATACATTAACCCGTTAATTAATAACAAAATTTTAAAATAAAAAAAAATTTAATTAATACAGAAAATTAAGCCAATTAAAAAGAAAATAAAAAATAATAATAAAACAAAAAGAAAATAAAAAAAAAAAATTTGTTTAACTGATTTGACACCACCCACGAGAGCAACAACAAAAAGGTAAAGAAGAAAGAACAGAGATTTATTAAAAAAATAAATTTTTTTTACAATTTCAATAAACTCTCCCCTTAATTTTTTAAATCATCTCCCTCCAAACGGTTTCTCGTTTTTGTTTTTTTTTTCTTTTTCTTTAATTTCATTTGCGCTAAGTGATTTTTCAATTTTTTTTTTTGTTCATTTTAATTTTTTTTCATTTACTTCAAGTTTTCCCTTTTGTTTTAACAATTTTTTTTATTTTTCTTTTTATTTTTCAATTTTTTTTTTTTTTTGTTTAATATAAATTTTTCCATTTTTTTTTCTTTTTCATTTGATTATTTTTCAATTTTTTTTTTTGTTTTTTTTTTTTTTATTTATTGGTTTTTTTTTTATTTTATGTTTTTCTCTTTTTTTTGTTTTTTTAATTAAAAATTTTTTTGTTTTTTTTTTTTTCTTGCAAAAAATAAAAAATTTTCTTTTTTTTAATGTCACCTGTTGATGTTCTTTATCTTTTCTTTAGTTAAGTTTTTTTTTTTTTTAATTATTTATTTTGTTTTTTCAATTTTTTTTATTTTTTTCTTTTTCTGGGTTTTTAATTAAATCAAAAAATAATTTTAAAAAAATATTCTTTTTTTTTTGATTCTTTACACGTCGTAGGTTAAGGCGCCATCGTTTGTTTAAACATTTTTTTTTCAAAGCCACTAGGTTTTTGTCATCCCTATAAACTATGGCGGCTGCTTAAACAAAACACAAACAGGCCGAACGTGTAAAGAAACAAAAAATTTATAAAGAAAAGAATTAAAAAAAAAAATAAAATTTCCTTTTCCTTATTACAAGTCTTTATAAAACACGAAAAAAAAAAACAATAAAAAAAAAAAAAGAAAATCTTCGCAAGGATTTTACACCTGCACATAATTATTGAAAACAATTTCTTCTCTTAATTATTATTTAGAAATCAGTACGCGCGGTGCGCAATGCAATCAAATTATAATTACATTGCGGCTTATTGCTTTATTTTTTACATTTTTAACTAATTACCGATTGACACCAAAGAATAAAGGTAGAAAAAAATAATAATAATTTGGTGTTTTTGGAGTGGTGCTAGAGGTTTTCCTCACACCTTTTTTTTTGTTTTGTTAATTAATTAATAATTTAACTACAACATATGACAATTAAAATAAAATAAAGAAAAAAAAACGGAAAAATGTAGCAAATTGGTTCGCGTTTGTTTATATATATTTAATAGAACATTGCAAAGGTATAAAAAAAAAAAAACTTCAAAATTAATGTGATAAAAATGCGCATTAATAATTAAATCATTTTTGATTTAAAAATAATTTGATAGATAATTTGTTGATTAAATATTTATGAATAATAATAATAATTGATTATTTGTGCTACTTATATATGCCCATTATATAATGATCAAAATAACTAAAATCATTAAACATGGCCATATATTTACATAAAGAAACCAAATAAACAATTTTTTTTGTTTGTAAATAATTTTAATAATTAGAGTAAATAATAATAATAATCTTCGGACAACATAAAACCATAACACATAGATATGGGATGTGTGTTCAGTATAATTAAACACCCGACACCAAAGATGAAAAAAAGATAAAATAAAAAAGAAAAAAAAAACTTTTTTTTTTCAAAAACATACATCATGTTCAAAACACAACATAAATTAATTAATTAATAATAATAATAATTACGATTTATAATTCAAATTCAAATAAATATATTAATAACAAAAATATTATTTTTCTTTTTTGTAATTAATGCAATGTTCTTTCTCTTTTCAAAAGATTTTTATATATATAATATTTATGTATTATATATATATATATATATATATATGTTGTTATTGTTGATGGTTATTATTGGTAGTTGTTAAATATATATACACGTCTGATACACATATGGAAAATAACTATTATTAATAAATATGATTGATTGATTTTCTTCTTTTTTTTAACTTGATATTTATATATATATATAGATAAAAAAAGAAAGAAGGGAGGGGAAAAACATTTTATTCCATTTTGCCGGTTGTTACATTTTGCTTAGCTTGATGAGCTTGCAAAACGGCGACTGCTTCCTCTACTTTAGCCTTTAATGACTCATTGTGCTCCAACATATGCAACAATTCAGAGTTGTCTATCTCAAGCAACATACCAGTAATCTTACCGGCAGATGTTGAATACATGTTTTCAATGAGTGGGAACAAACGTTCACCAAGCATTTGCTTTTGTTCTGATGGTAATGCAGCAGCTAACATGGTAGCGGTTAGTGGTTCTTGACCTAAAATTGATTACATATATTATAAAGAATTAATTTCTATTTTCTTGATATTGCATACCTTTAACGTGTACAGCTTGTTGAACTGTTTGAGCAGCACCCATTGGCACTTGTTGATTTGGTGGATTGCGCATATTTGGGGTATATTTATAATTAGCAGCACGAGCTTGATTAGCAGTTGCTGCCACTGGTGTTGCCATCGGACGAGCCTGTATATTAGCTGAGCCTGGCTGCTGGCCGGTAATGGGTCGAGCAGAATTTCTAAGAGAGGCTGCGGATTGACCGCCTGGTCCTCCTGGTCCAGCTTGTGGTACTCGAGCACCACCGGCAGCGCCACCAGGACGATATTGTGTTGCAGCGGCAGAAGCCATATTCGGGTATCCGGCGGCAACGGCAGCGGCAGTAGCAGATGCATTTTGAACCTGGTTGGGACGAATTTGAGCGTTAGCCCAACGTGGTGTTGTTCGTATCTGGGTAACTTGTGGACCATAGAAACGTTGTTGAATGGTTGGCACAAAGTAGCCACTAGCACCTCCTGGTTGATAAATTTGACCAATTTGCTGCATGCGAGCGCTATTAATGCGATGCATGTATTGTGAAGTCAATAATGCCTTTCTGTCCTCCTTTCTTTGAGCAAGTGCAACATACAATGGCTTGGAACCGAGTATACGTCCATTCATTTCAGTTACAGCTTTAGTAGTCTCCTCTGGATGAGAATAACATACGAAACCAAAACCTTTGGAGCGTGTATCATCCATCATTACTTTAGCGGAGGTAATCGATCCAAAACGTGAGAATTCATTACGTAAAATCTCATCATCAATTGTATCATCCAAATTTTTAATATACAAATTGACAGCTTCAATTTGGGACAACCTATCAATACAAATATAATTTAAAATTTTTATCTAAACTAATTTTATCTAACTTTTATCACAAAGCCTACCTATCGTTCTTCAACTGCTCAAATCTTCGTTTTAATTCCTTTTGACGCTCAGCCTTCTTTTGTGCGCGGCCCACATATAAATTCAAACCCTCAGCCAATTCTTTGCCATGTAATGCATTTACAGCAGCTTCTGCTGCTTCGGGATTTTCAAAAGCTACAAAGCCAAATCCGAGTGACTTACCATCATCCTTATTCATTACTTTGTGACTTGTAATTGTTCCATATTTCTCAAACATTTCACGTAATGTTTCATCATTTAATTCATCGCCGAAGTTCTTAACATAAACATTGGTAAAGAATTTTGCTCTCTCACCTAATACCTTCTCGCGTTCTTTACGAGAAATGAAACGACCAACGTAAACCTTTTTGTCATTTAACAACATACCTAAAAAATAAACAAAAAATTTCAAGAAATGTCCTCGAACCAAAAAAAGACAACACACATACCGTTTACTTTCTCAATGGAAGTATTTGCTGATTCTTCAGTTTCAAAATGTACAAAACCATACCCTTTGGATTTTCCTTTTTCATCTTGGGCAACTTTACAACTTAATATATTACCGAATGCTGAAAATGTATCATACATTGCTTTATTATCAATTGCTCTATCTAAATTTTTAATAAAGACATTTCCGACGCCAGATTTGCGAAGGGATGGATCACGCTGTGACCACATAATACGTATTGGACGACCTTTCAACAAATCAAAATTCATTGTATCCAATGCACGTTCAGCTAAAATTATATAAAAATAAATTCCATTGTGTGCTTTATTTAATGTTTTTAAATTTACAAAATATTATTTTTTTCAACTATGTTATCAGCAGAGATAAGGGGAAGTGCATACAAAAAAAAATTGTTTGTTCAAATAAGAGTAAATAACGATAATTTAATAAAATTCCAAGAATTCCCATACTAAATAATAAAATTTACAAAGAATTTTAATTATTATTAAACAATCTGACCTTGAATCAGTTTAACCAAATAATATTTTTGTTCAATTTGTTCACAACGGAGAAAACAAAAATTTATATTAAAATAGAAAGTAAAAAACAAAATGTCATTAAAATCTTATAAAGAAAATAGCAAATACGACGTCATCGCCATTATTGTTGTCATGTACATAGCAACACAAGGCAAAAATTAATTTTCTCTTAAAACAAAAAAGGTTTTTAAAAAAGAAAATTCGAGAAAATGCAAATAATAATTAAGAAAAAAAAATGCCAAATATCATAATTTAAATCAAGAAAATAAAAACAAAATAGAACAAATTAATTTTCATGCTAGTCATCGGTAACAAAATCAAACAGCACGGATATTTTCTGCATTAATAATCAAAATTTTATCATGCAATATTAATTCTCTAGAAATAATTAATTTTTTTTTGTTTTATCTAAAACAAAAATTTTAATTCATTTATCTAGTAATCATTGCAAAAAAAAAATAAAACACGATATATACGTGTTGTTTACCGCGCGCCATTTATTTAATCGAACGCCATTTTTAAAAAATGGCGGCGACTGCTGCACAAAACTAATTTATACGAACACGTGTAAAAAAAAAAAAAAATATATTATAGCCTACTTAATTAGTAAAATTTAATTAAATTAGAAAATATATATAAATAATTTAATTACCATCAGCTGGTTGTTGATAATTAACATATGCATAGCCAAGTGATTTTCTGGTTTTTATTTCACGGCAAACACGTATAGAAAGTACTGGACCTGATGTTGAAAATTTTTCAAACAGAATACCCTCAGTGATATCTGGATGTAAATCGCCTACATATAAAGATGCCATTTGATAGTTTTGACCTCCTGGATTCATGATTTATCTTTTATTCAAAATTATTTTCACGCTTTACACAAAAAAAAGGGTGATTCACTAGATTTGTAAAACACAATCGAAAAAAAAAGAAAAATTATATACGTCGATAATCAGTGCACACGTAGCAACTTTTTTCTTTTTTATATAATTTTCTGTAGTAGTAAAACGAAAAAAAAAAAAATTTCTTCTACGTTCTTTTTTTTTTATTTTAAATTTTCACTTAAGTTTCAATTATTTTTTTTTTTTTTCACTATTTTTTACGATTTTTTTTTGGTTTTTTTAATTTTTTATAAATTTTTTATTTTTTTTGGTTTTTTATATTTTTTTTTTTTTTATTTTTTTTTTAAAGAAAATATGGTGGGTTGTGCAGTCTAACTATAGAGGCACAACCTCACATCAACAGGGACTCTACACGTCTGATAAAAGCTTAAAATTAAAAATGGTCGGTTTTTGGTAGTTAACAACATTCAATAGCGATCTCGTTTTAACTAATATCTTTTGAATGACGCTGAAACGGGATAAAACTATTTTTGTATTAAAAAATTATTGCAGTTACCATATTTTTATTTTTTTAATGCATAAATTTTTTTTTATTTTTTTATTTCCGTCTAGTGTTACCTTATTAATATTTATAGCTCACAAATTATAACACAGGGGGGGTATATTTTTGTGTACACACAATTTATTAATGTGCAAACAAGCAAAAAAAAAAAATTAATTAATTTAAATAAATTAATAAAACTGCACAAAACAAAACTGAATTAATTAAACGATATTTCTTTCTTCTTCGTCTTATTTTCTTTCTTTTTTTATCGATTTTTGTATTTTTTTATTAAAAATTCTTTTCTTTTTTTTTAAATAATTTTTTTTTGTTTTTTTTTTATCACAAAATACACACGTTATTTTGGGGGAGTTAATTAAATTATGCTCATCGAAAAAAAAACAAAAAACAAGAGAATGAGAGAGAGAGAGAAAATTCACGCAGATAAATTAATATAATATATTTTTTATTTATATATATTAATATATATATATATATATACACATATATATTATATATATATAAATATATATTTTTATTTATTTATTTTATTTTTATTTATTATTTTTTTTTTTTTTATTTTATTTTTATTATTAAGAGATATTGAAAATAAATAATTTGTGAAATTTTGTGAACGACGAAAAACATACTTAATTAAATTAATACATTTTGTGTATTTTTATTGTTGTAGAAATACAAAAAAGGAAGGAAGAAAAACAAAAAACAAAAAGGAAAAAAAAAACGGAAAAAAAATCCCAATTAATTAATTAAAAAGCAAGAAACCACAAGAACAAAATTTTCTAAAACAAACATTTGCTTTTTTTGTTTTTCTATTTTTTTTTTTTAAATTAAATATAACAAATTACATGCTAACTATGATGATTTATGAATTAATAATGATAATAAAAATATAAATTAATTAAAAAAACAAAAACAAAAAAAAAACATTTTTCAAAAAGCATACATGATTAAAATATTTAAATAAACCGATAAGACGCGGTAAAGTAAAAAATTAAATTAAAACCAACATATGGTAATACTTATCGATAAAATAAAAAACTTTTTTTTGGTTCAAAAAAATGGCAACTTTCAAATATGGTATGACAATTGCTAGAAAATTATTTTATTTATTTATTTATTACATTAATTAATTAAATTTATACTAAAAACAAAATAAATTAATAAAAATCAACTAAGTGTTATTGATAATGAATCTGGTAATTTATACTCAAATACATTATCAATATAATTATTTCTAGTTAATAAATCAATTGGTAATACTTCTGTTATAACTTTATCAAAATTTAAAATTATCTCATTTTTCTCATTTTTAATTAAATTTTTACATTTTTTCTTCTCCAATTTTATTTTCTTTATATCATTATTATTATTATTATTATTATTATTATTATATTCATTCTCTTTATATAATATTGTACCTTGTCGTTTTAACATATCTATTATATTTGTTTTTAATTTTTTATTTAATTGACTAGACTTTTTCAATAATAGCTTATAATTATTATAAAAAAATAATATTTTAGCCAAACGTTTTGGTTTAATTGAGAAATATTTTTTTATTCTTATTTTATCATCTTTACGGTTATTATTATTATTTGGTCGTAGATTTTTATCTAAAATAATACAGAAAAAAAAATTAGTTCACTTTGTTTTTATACAAAAAAAAAAAAAAAATCATTCAAACCAACCTTTAAAATAATTTTTAAATGAAATATTTGGTGATCTGGTTAAACGTGACTCGTATAATGCTGATGCATGCCCTTTATCATCCTCTGGTGGTTGATCATTACGATTACCCGATAATTCATTTTTATTTTGTAATGAAAACCAATTGATAAGCCAATTATTACATGAGTAGCAAATAAATTGATTTGCATAAATATCTTCAGCCTTAAAATAAATCAATAAATTTATAGAAAAATAAAAGAGATTCTTGAGGCGGATGGTTTTTTCTTTAAAAACATACATTAAATTTAAATTTAGCATAAATAATATCAACAATATTTGGTCCATTGCGTGGCTCAAATATGTTTAAAATTAAATTTGTATGACTTCCACATATCAAACATATGTGCTTTGGTAAACCAGAATTAACATCATTTGTATTATTTATATTCGACATTATAAATAAATAAATAAATATATAAATAAATAAATAAATAAATAAAGCACAAAACACTTAAAACACTAAAACACCACCTTCTTCTGGTAAACAATTTTTTCCTTTTTGTCTTTTTTTACTACAATTAACTAAAGCATTATTAACAAACTTTTTTTTTTTGGCTGCTGTCGCTGCTATAACCAATATATTGAATTTAATTTTAAAAAATAAAATAAAATTATTTTGACTGGGAAACGGAGGGAAAATATTACCATCCGTCCATAGTAAGTAAACTCAGCATACACTACAAGGTGGCAGATGGTTTATTTTGAATTTTTTTTATTCCTTCTTCTTCATTTTTATTGTTTTGTTCAGAAAAAAAAAAAAAAAAAACAACGAGCGAGAGTCTAGTGAGAGAGCCATTTCGCTATACTCAATTTTCGATATTTTTTATTACATGTGCGGTAAGGACACACGCATAAAGAAAAATAAATAAAAAAAGCTTATTTGGTGGCATAAAGAATTTACGTTAAGGAGTAGGACAGGAAATGTTTTTTTTTTTTTTGCAAATAATATCGCATATTGTATGACAGAGCATTAAACTTATAAGGAATAAGGAAAACAAAACAAAACGAGACACAATATTAAAATTCCTTTAAAAGTTTTTATTCAATTTTTTTTTGGGGTAACTACCTATCGAAATTGATAACAAAAAAATAAAAATTCTTTAATTGTGTTAGTTTAAAAAAAAAATTCTGTTGGACAGTTAATCGGCTTCTATACATTTCATTTCACAGCATAAGCCCTTTTATACACACCAATTGTTTTTATATCGGTGAGATTTTTCTCTTTGATATTATAGACAGCTGATGGTGTTATTCGTTAAATAACAAACTACCAGCAGGAGTTGAAATGTTTTTGTTAATATAACTCACAATTGTATGCTACAATAGCACATTTAAAACGGATATTATAAACTGGTATTATATATGTGAGGAATTTCTTTTTTTTTTATTAAGAATTAATTAAAATTGAATATTAATTACCTGAATTAATTAATAAAAATCATTAACACGGTAAACCAATGACATTTTTTTTTGTTTTTTATTATTTAAATTAAGAAAACACTTTGTTTATTATTTACCTTTACTTTTCAATAGATGTCAGTAACATCGGTAAGGATTTAATTTAACACAGGACACAATTCTTTGAAAATCCTTTTTCAAAAACTTCTAGCCATAATTTGGAAATTAATCTTAATACTGTGTATTATCAGTAAAAGACACAATTTTCCACATGGCATATTATTAAATTTAAGAAAAAACATTTTATAATAATTATTTTATTTCATTACAATAACAAAATTATCGCATTAAAAATATAAAAAACATAAACATAATTGTGTAAACAAACATAAATAAATAAAAATATAAATTAATAAATAAATAATTATAATTAGTTAATTAATAATAATAATAAAAAAAAGAGTAAATAAACGGAATAAGAGAAACAATAGATAACGTTTAACGATTCAATAATAAGTTTAACAGTTTAAAGTAGAGACAAACAAATTTTTTTTATCACATTTGCTAAATATTTTTTTTATCTTAAACGTCACGATCACATGTATGGCTAAGCTTTCAAGTATCCCCCAACTGTTTATAACAAGCAAGGAGAAGCAAATGGGTCTAAAATCAAGATTTTTCTACATGTAATCGTTTTGTAATGATTAATGGATAATTTAAAGAATTATTTCTCTATTATAATTAATGGGAATAAACTAGAAACGGTTAATTAGTCAAAATTATTCACTGTGACCAACATTACCGTTTGTTAAAGTTTTCGTTGGTTCATTTTCACTAAGATTACTTAAATTTGTCTCTAATTTCTCTTCTTTAGGTAATTTTTCTATTTCAATATGTTCGTCTTCATCGTGATTACTGTTCTGCTGCTGAGCTTCATTATTTGCGCTCTTAATTGTTTGTGATTCATGTAAACTTTCCTCAATTTTCATTTTATTATTTTGCAGAATATCAATATGCTCTGGTTCGCATACGGGCGCTTCTTTAACACTTATACGTTCATCCTCTTTGCAATTGTTAACACTTTCATGTTCGACCATATGATGATCTAATTCTGCACGGAAAAAGAATCTTGCCGTGCAAAAACTGCAGTCATACGGTCGCGATGTAAGCCCATGTTCAACAATATGGTTCTGTAGTCCACCAGGAGCTGTAAAAACCGATGAACATATAAAGCAGATGTAACCACGATCTTCACAACCTGCAAAGGTATGTTCAATAAGATGCTCCTGCAATTTTATTGCCGAAGGGAAATTTTTCTTGCATAAATTACAACGGACGTCTGTCGATATTGCTAGTTCGCGTTTTAAATGCTCCGAATGTAACGTTTGCATTTGTTGTTGTCCTCCACCAGTTATACTGGATAATGCTGGATGAGAAAAATTACGTTTCTTGTAGCAATTTTCGCAAATTTTAGTATCATTTGATGATGGAAGTGGTTCTAAACACAAAGCACATGTATTCACCGAGCTTTCAGAACTTTTCGTATGAAACCTTAAACAAAAAATTAATTAATCATGGAATCAGAAATTAACAAAATAATTTTTAATTTACTTTGCATGAAGACTTATTTCAAATTCAGAATTCAGTGTTTGGCGACAACAGATACATTGGACTGGTATGTCTTGATCGTTATGCTCACTTAAATGTCCTTTGAATGTTAACACATCTGGCAGTAATGTCATACAATTGGAACATTTTCCTGATGCCCCAACTTTGCAATGACTTAACTTGTGTTCAGCAAGGACCGCCGGTGACGGAAATATTTCATCACAAATCAAACATTTATGCTTTCCCGATGTATTATGAGATAATTTCATATGATTTTCCAGTTCACTTCTGTGAAATTTAATTAAGAATTAGAATTTTTGTTTTACTTTTTTTTGAGGAGTAATTTATTTTACCTTGATCGAAAATCTCCATTGCAGTAGGCACAACGCAAACTGACTCCGGTTTTAATATTATGAACAACTTTTCGATGATTGTGCACCTCCGATTCGGTACTGAAGTCATTCCTTTCACATATTCCACAGCTATACCCCTTTTCTGTAATACAATAACGGCCTGAATTAACTGTTCCGGTTGTAATGCTGTTGGAAGCTGAATTAGAAGTTGATAGAGTTTTAAGCGAACTCAAACTGCTTGCAATTGAGGTGGGTGCTTTAAGTGCTTCATGGTAAGCAACCAAATTTGATGGCAAAGTATCAAATAAATGACTTTTAATAACCGCATCATGTACTGTGGTATGGAAACGTCCATAACTCGGATCTAGATTATGCAATTTTTGTGCTACGGACATACTTTCCACAGGATTATACAATCCCAATAAATTTTTATTTGTATTTTGATAATTTTTATTATTGTCTAGCAATAAGCCGCCCAAAGTACTGGCACCAGTAGTGGTTGATATTCTTTTTCCTAAATTAGCAACATCGTAAAGATTACGTGTCATCAGTTGTTGGTGTTGATGATGCTGTTGATGTTTTATCGTATCTAATTGCAATGGATTAAATAGTTTATCAGCTAAATTTGATGTTCCACTAAAATTGTACAACAAATTTTTCTCATTTGCTGCCTGTTGGTAATCCAAGATATTATTGTTGATGCTGTTATTGTTCGCAACACTATTATTGTTGTTGTTGTTATTGCTAATATTTACATTCTTATTATGGTATTGCTGTGATGAGTGATGTGTCTGCATATGACGATCCAATAGAAATTCAACATGAAATGATTCCGGACATGCAGGACATCTAAAAATAAATTAAGAATCACCGTAAGAGTTAGAATCTAGAGAAAATAAAAACAAAATCAAAAAAATTACCGAAATTGTCTTGCATGGGCAGCTAAATGGAAATGCATTTCTAGTTCCGATGAGCAAATGGTACGGCAAAAGATACATTGTACAGCCCCGGATGTCGTATGTCTAGTGCGTATATGATGACGAAACTCATTATCAGTGCGATAAACTTCCATACAAGCTGAACACCGATAAATTTTTATCTCATTTGAATGGCCAACAGCAAAGTGAACCTGAATTGCAACTTTTGTCTCAAACAACTCGGAGCATATGTTGCATTTATACAGGATTTGTGAATGACTCTCAAATAAATGCTTCTGAAGATCATCCGGTTTTTGAAATGCCTTATTGCATGTGTTTGTGCAACTGTATTCAACACTGGATATTAGAAAATGAGAAGCTACGTGACTTTCGTAGGTGGTTTGTTCTGTGAATGTTATACCACAGTGTTGGCAAAGGAATGAGCTGTTGATACCACCTTGTTCTAAATGTGATTTTAAATGTGCACGAAATCCCTCAAAATCAGGAAGAGCAGCATTGCATTGATTACAAAGAAACGCTGGTGGCTCTTGTGGAACTGGCGGAGACAATTTCATTGGCTGGGAAGTTATATGCAATGGTGATAATTTTCCTATTGGCTGTTCTTTCTCACGATTAACCGGACTCTGTCCTTCGGTACACAAACGTTTTGTTTTTGGCTGACTTAAATCAGTCGGTAAATCTTGCTCTTGGGGCAATTCACAATCCAAACTTTCTTGCTTTATATTCGTTATTATTGGACTTTTTCGTATATCACTCGCCGTTTCTGTCTCATTGATAATTTTTCTCTTCTCATCACAAAGCGATTCTGATTTCTTATTGTCCTCTAATGGAGGGCTTTTAAATAGATTATGACAGTTGATGTCATCCATACTAGCGGTAAAATTTCGTCCAAAATACGATAGAAATCCATTCGGACTACTAGCGGACATCCGATCGAGATGCGTAGTTTTTAAATGGTGAAACATGACTTGCACAGAGCTAAATTTCATCGTACAAAATTCACACGATAATTGCAAATTCGGTGTTGTCGCCAAAGGTGTTGATTGCTGAGCAAATAAAATAAAAATCGAATTTAATTCTGAAACCTATTCAAAAAATAAAACGGAAAATTTACCTCATTACGTATTATGCTACCATGCATCGCTTCCATATGTTGATGTAATTTTTCCATACTCACAAAATCCGTTTTAGTACAGTAAAGACAATTAATTCTACCTGCCGCAGCATACTTTTTCATAAAGCTACTCGTGTAATCTAATGCATGATTACCACCAATATTTAATAGACGATTATTTTGCTGTTGTTGTTGTTGCTGCTGCTGTTGCTGTTGTTGAAGATGCAAAGGTATCGATGAATATTTTCGCTTTTGTGTACTACTAGCTGTACTAGAACCAGTTGATCCCGTCGATCGTGGACTATAATTATTTAACGATGAACTACCTAATAGTGCTGCTTGTTTCTTATGATTTTGCATGTGAGATGTTAATGCAGCGGCCGTATTATAACCACGATTACATACAGTACATTGAAATGGTTTCTGATTATCATGTGTCTTCATATGAATTTTTAGGTGATCACTACAATAAAAAAATAAATAAACAATTAGACAAAGTTAAAACTAATTACTTAAGAGAGTAAATTAAATAATTTTTTCACAATTATTACTGAGAGTAGGTGCTCTGTATTTAAAAAAAAAACCAGTTATCGGTTGTCTGTTTGGCTCATTAAATAATTTCTTAGAAGACAAGACAAGACAAGAAAACTAATTACACGCGACTCAATAACATTTGCAACTTGTCTATTTGACTATAATATTAACTGAAAGCGTTTTATCATAATAAAATGACATTTTCTCACAATCTGGCATTTGGAAAATTTACAAAACATAAGAAAAAAAAATGTTTTTCTTGTTTATTGATTTTTAAATTGTTTTTAGAAATATTATCAAGTTCTATTTCATTTCAAAATTACCTAAGGAAACATTCAGGTGTTTACAGAAATACTCTAGTGTTAGAAACCATTTTAAATGGTCACAATTACAGTAATAATAAAATTTAATTCATTAGGAAGTGTTACGGAAAACAAATAGCATAGCCAGAACTAAGTTTCATAAGAAAAAGCTTGAATAAACTTGAAAAATTCTTATTTATTCCTAAAAGAATGTTATCACACACCGAAAACTGACTTAAATAAAGTCGTAATTTATATGAGAAGATATTTTTCATTAAATTTTCATTTAAATTTTATTCATTATTATCAAACGAGTACTTCAAAAGTTAATAAACCTGAAAACTCTCATCGAATATAGGTGATAAAGTTATCTAGATCATGAATTACCCTGTAATAATTATACGCAATCTCCATACATGTTTAACATTAAAATAAAAATATTATATAACATTTACATTACCTTCTGGAAAAGGCGGCCTCACAATGAGGACATCGGTATCTTCTATCACCAGTATGCAATTTCGTATGACGATCTCTTGACCTCTTATGCTTAAAAAGACGAGCACAAAATTCACATTTGAATGGCATATGTTCTGCATGACTCTGTTTATTTTTTCCAAAAACAAAAACGAAAAAAAAAAATGAATAAAATAAATAAAAAAGTTTTAATTAAATTAAATTTATTACAATTTACGCAATTTATAAAACAATAAAATTCATCTGCATAATAATTAAGTGACAAAAATTTGCAAGACATTGTTTAAACTGTGAACACGTGAATTATAAACGTACCATGATAAGATAATTGAAGAGAATTAAATTGTGTAAAATACACTAATTACAGGATGATTATAAATCTATATGAGTTAGACCCAAAAATATGATAAAACAAGCTTTTTCAATTAAAGATTTAAATCTCACTCCGAAATAACAAAAATCAAAAGGTGGCGTTTTTGAGTGCTTTCCTTAAAAAGCTTTTTAGTGGAATGAGTTGATAAAAATTTGATTTTCTTTTTAAAACTCAGAAAATAGACACGACATGTAAGATTTTTTTCTTAATAAAGCGAAGGTAGAGCAGCTAAATACAGTTTTGTTCCCTATGTCTCGTATATAAAGCAGAGAACTCTGCCGTTCTACTTAAGAATAGCAATGGGATCAATTTTAAATGACGATTTCGGTAGTTTTCTTCTTTTATTAGAGTTCAAGTGGTTAGTTTACAGCCTTAACATTTATCACTTTAAATATTGAATAAATCTTACACTTTGAATAACAATTAAACCGTGGTTTATGTGCTTTTGCTAGATCTGTTTTTACAAATACTTTGAAAAATCCCTTAAAAAATTAAAAGAAACATACAAATTACTTAAAGAAAACATTAATGTTGCAACAAAAAAAAAAATAAAAATATTACTATCAAACACCTATTCAATTAATCACCCTGTAATTAAACAATTCTTAAAATAATTAAAAAGAAAAAAGAAAAAAAAGCGAAAACAATGTAAAGTAAATAGCATAACACATAAACATATAAAATTGCGCTAAACATCAAAACCATATACAATTTTATTATTAATATAAAAATGTGATAGCCAAAGCAGTTACAGCAATATCAGCAGAAGCAATACCAACAAGCACACGCTACAAAATAATAATAATAATAAAAAAAAAACATTTTTATTTTTTTTTTGGTGCCATCACGTACAAAATGTTTGTCTTCTTTGACTTTGATTGTTGTTATTATTATTATTATTATTTTTTTTTTTTATGTAAAAAGTGTTTGCATTTATATATATATTTTACTATAAAGAGAGAAACGTTACAATAAAACATTTAATAAATAATAATAATAAAACAGTAAACAAGAAATAGTTAGGAGTATTGTGAAAGATAAAAATCCTCCACAGATTACCATCAATGTTTAAAGATATTATATTAAGAAAAAAAAAAAAAAAACAAAGTAGGAGAGACATGGTATACATATGTGAGAACAACAACAGGTAACAACGAAGCATTCAAGATGATTTTATAGAAAAAAACAAATTCTTTAGCGGTATGCTATTTTTGATGTTTATGATGAGATGTCGTCAAGTATATATGTTGCAAATAAGAATAAGAACAAGAAAAAAAAAGCATCAAGAAACAATTTTCTCTTATTAAAATTTTACCGCCGCTATTTAAGATCCAAGCATCAGCAAGAGCAATACAATCAACAGCAACAATAATACATCATCAAACATCATAGCATGACAATTTATTTTATTACATTTACGCTACTAAATTTAACTTGAAACAAAAAAATAAATAATTAAATAATAAAAATTCAAGTAGCTATTACACCACCTAACATTTTATCTAGTTACGTTAATATTTTGTGTTACGAACCAACATCTTGATGCCTTGAGGTTTGTTACTTGATTTTTATAATAATATAATAATTATTCATAAATTATTTGCGTTGTGTTTTTAATTTAATAGCAAAAAAAATAAATAAATTTTCTTTTTTAAATAAAGATTCTCGTTAGATTGTGCATTGAAATCACTTGTTTTTGATTTAAATTTTTTTTTCTATTTTACGTCTTTACGTAATTCTTTTCTTTTTTTTAATTAATTAAATTTAATTAGTTTTTAGTTATTTTAAACACGTAATTGGGTGGTATGGTCTTAATATGATTTGAATTTAATTTTTTAGAAGGTGCTTTTAGTGATAAAAAAAATTTTTTGAATATAAATATTTTTCATCCTTAATATCACTAGTTTATTACGAGATATTCCAGGAAAAGTTATCCGGAAAATTGTGTTTATTTATCAGGTAAAACAAGCAGAAGTTCAAAATTCAATCACTACCTGAATAAACGATAATACGACGTGAAATTATCTCGCATAGGTATCTCCAGACGATGCTAACTGGGAAACTAACACAATTTTTATTAAATAATTATAAAAAAAAGTTTCTACGATAGAAACTTTAGGGTTTTGTCATAATAATCCATGTTGTTTTCATTTTCACCCATTTTTAATCTAGATACAGATAAAATTGGATTTTGGAAACAAGCTAAAAACCAACTGAATACTAGTTAGAAAGATTAATAAAATAATAAAATGACTACAAGTGATTTTCAGGACTAGGAAATGTTTTAAAAGATTTTGTAATTCCGACGCTAGGTACATTATATGGATAAATAACATCAATCCGATCAATTTTAGTAGACAAAGGAGCTCAGAAGCTGGATTTTGATCAGCCTAATTAACAATAGAGGTGAATTCAAATTGACCCAATTGTATTGTCTTAAGCCATTCAATCAATTATTATTCCTTTAACACACTTTAAACAGATTGATGCGTTTAAATTAATTTAGCTTAATTAAAAACATCAATACACCTAATATAAAAATCCTTCTTATTGCCAATTAAAGACGACAACAGGGAAAAAAGGGGACTCTCCTAAAGAATTTATTAACACTTTGAACATTTAATTAAATAACAACACCATCACCAACACCACCACCAATACCACACTAACAAAACATACAAAAATGAATGCAGAAAAATTCTGTCACACTAAAATAAATCAAATAAATCAAAAAAGAAAAAACCTAACACAGAAAAAAACACATTTAAGAGGTTTAATAAAGCGAAATAAAGAGAAAAATGTTCATATGTTTTGCTGTACGGCGACCGTTTTAAAGTACAAAAATATTTTAGGTGCCAAAGTTGTGCGTTTTTTACATTTTTTTTTAATTTTATTTTATTTGGATGGCGAGATATCTCTCGCTTTTATTTATTTTACTTCTTATACATATATGTAGAAAAATTATTGAAGACGTGAATACGTGCAAATATTTTCTTTAATATTTTTTTTTTCAGAAAAATTATTATTATTATTAAGAAGAATGAACCATGAAGAATATTAATAAATAATAATAATAGAAAATATACTCTCTGCGTTTATGAATTTTTTTTTTCCTTTTCAGACGATTATTCAATACTTCAATACGAAACATTTGTCAAAGCGATTAATGATGAATACAAATTAGTTTTGTGGAAAAACGTATCAGGCGTTACACATTTTATTTACACAGAAATAAAGCACAGAAAGTTTCATTTAGAAAAAAAAAAACAAAACAAAACAAAAATAAAATGAAAAAACTTTCTTTACATTTGTTTAAGGTTTACTTGAAAGTGTGCCGAATTTATCACATTTTAGATATAATAGATAAATGGTTATAGATTAGGACACAACACAAATCTTACGACAATATTAGGTTGTTACGTAATTTGTTTAAGCAGGTCATCTCTATATGGGTGTTGAAACATTTTCCGGACTTTAAACATCTAATGACAACAGTGGGTTGTTGTGGAATCCGTTTAAGCAAGACTTAACCGCGTATTACGTCTATCAAAGCATTTTCAGAATTGAAAATATCTACCAAGATTTAAAACTTTGCGTCTATTAAAACATTTTCAGGACCCAAAAAATCTAAAGACAACAGTAGGTTGTTGCGGAATCCGTTTTAACAGGTTAAGTCTTTACGTCTATTAAAGCATTTTTAGGCTCAAAAACACTTATGAAACATAAGGTTGTTGCGAAATTGGTTTAAGCAAGATAACTCTATACGTCTACAGACTCAAAACTTTGTCAGATCTCAAAAAATCTAAAGACAACAGAAGATTGTTGCGGAATCTGAATAGGCATATTAATTCTTTACGCCTATTAAAGCATTTACAGGACTTTAAGAATCTTACTGCAATATGTTGCTTGTTACGAAATTAGTTAAAGGAAGTTAACCCTTTAAGTCTCTTAAATCATAATCAGGACTCAAAAAAAAAAAGAAAGTCAGTTGGCATAAAAAAGGAGAAATACTCTTTAAAAATTACAGAAATTCACAAGAATAGATTAAAACACCCTTCCTCATGTTAATAAGAAATTTTTCAACACTTTTCCTAATAAAAAAACAAAAGAAACAAAAACTTTTCATGTTAGAAACAATCTTTTGATTTTTTTAAATCAATAAACCGCTATAAAAGGGGTTTAAGAATATTTTTTTGTAAGCTTTTATTTCTTTATTTATACACCACTGTATTAAAGAATAAGAATTTAAATTACAATGTCATATCAATTAGCATTAAAAATCATAAAGTGTCTTAAGATTTTTGTGTGAGTTTTTTTACTGTTTAATAATGCTAGAAAAACTTATATTACGGTTATATTACGGGATATTAATAATCGACAGATAACTACTTCGTTACTTAGTACCTAACGAATATGAATCAACACATATTTACTACTGATTATATAATCATTTTGTAACAAATCACCAAACAATTATCCGTTTTAAAAGCTTGTTTTTTTTATTATTATTATTAAGCTAATAAAAACGAATAAAATTAAAGCGTAGAAACTTGAATATTTAGGTAAATGTAAACAAAATGAAATAATATTAACAAAACTACTGTGTGCAGTCTTATATGATCTAATAAACAAAAAACAAAAACCACATAATCACAGGTAAAAGGTCGTTAAAAACGTTAAAATAAAAATGAAACTAACTTTACATTAAAAAGTCGTCGTATGTAACAAAAAAAAAAAGACAAACTAATCCGTCATTAAAACAATAAAGTAAAAAAAAAACATAAAAAGCATGCAATGGCAAACAATGTAGGTCCCATAGATTGCATATTTTTATGTTTTCATTTCATAATTTCTTCACAGTGAAAACAAAACAAAATAAATAAAAGCTGAACTTTCTTAGAATTCGTGGACAAATCAAGACAAATTTTATTTATTTATTTGTTCACTCTCGTGTTGTTCTTGTTTGTTTTTGGTTAATTCTTGAGTGAACTATAGAATGCCCTCGCCCCTTATATGCTTATTTTATTATTAAAAAAAAAAAAAAAATTAAATAAATAAATAAGAAGATTTTTAAAGTAAAACAAACAAGTCATCAAAAAATGGGACCTTATGATCTCTTTTAGACGGTTTTTAAAAAAAATATTTTTCTTATTAATCCTAATAAAAACGTAAATTTATTTACATGAAAAGTAAATTTTTTTTTCTTCAATTTTAGTGGATTTTGACGAGGTGCTAACGTTACCTACGTTTAATGGTTAAACAAGTTATGCGATTTATATGGTGTTTTGAATAATAATTTTGTAGAAAAATTGTTTGTGGAGTATAATTGTCCAATAGTTCTTGTTTGCTTTAAACAAATTTATGTGCAAGACAACAATGGATAGGGATAAGACGTTTAATATAATAAACGATGGTATGATCTCTCATATATGGATGCTCCAAACATGGAAGGAAACAGATTTAACAAACATAAAAGCGACGAAAATTGAAACCTTACTAGAATTCCCTTAAATATTAGTTTAATCCAAGAGTTCATTATGTAAAACGAATCAAATTTTACGTAGATACAAAACAATATCAAAAAATTCATCAAAAAAAAAAAATAAATAATCAAAACAACTAACCTGTTCATGTTTTTTCAGGTAACCCAGACGTGGAAATGTTTTATCACAAAATGGACAATTATAATTTCCATCACCTTTACCATTATCAGTTACTGCTTTACTAACATCATTATTATTATTATTGTTAATATTTTTAATACGACGATGATGTCCACGATGTCCACTGTTTACTAATTGTGTTGTCACCACTTTCGTAATTGGCACAATTCCATTTGTTGTAACACCACTCACCTCATTCTCATGTATTAATGAATTTGGTGTTGCAATACCATCAGATAGTGATGGTGAAAAACTTGATGACGTATGTGACGAAAATAAATCTGCAAAGACACGAAAAATAAGAAAAAAAAAAAAAATTATCATCGATCATACATTGATTTCATGCAGTTTTTTTTTTTTTTTTAGATTTTAATTTCAATTACAATAATCAACATTAATGTACTTTGGATGTCAACCGACATTAAAATGTATTTCTTTCATCAATCACAATTTTCTCTATATAATAAAAACAAAAAATTATTTCGCTATTATTTGCACAAATTCTATTTTGCACATCCCTTAAGAAGTTTCGTTTTTTTTTTTTTGTACTTTTTGATAAACAGATAAAAGTCCATCATTTCACTCAACACACATTTATATATATTTTACCCCATTTATATTATTTGTTTAATGGTTAGCATTAGGTAATATGTTTTCATAAGAACATCGTTATCACCCAGATAAATAAGAATAAATTTATCAACTTACTCGCTTATTCGGTTTTTGGTGTTTTTTTTTCATTCTTCAACAAATCTCAACCATCCTTTATTATTATTTTCTCGCTATTTGATTTATAAATTATAATGTGAGAGAGTATTTATATAATAATAGATGGGAGGTATAAGAAAAATATTGAAATTACCCCTAATATACCACTATTACCATTTATTTAAATTTATAAACATTTTTTTTTCACCTACTTATATCACCTTGTTGTATTATAGGGCATTCACATAACTTTCTCGCTTTAACCCCCTAAAAGCTATAATTTTCTAGTAATAAGACGAATTTTATTGTCAGTCTATATCTCCAAGAATTGAGATTGATATCCAAGAAAATTAACAAAATCCACAAAATGTCAATAACAGGTCAAACAATTTATTTAAGCAGTTACCGTGTTAAACGTAAGACAAATCAATTTCCTTAATTACTTTAAACTAGACAAGAGTTGCAATCATAGACATGAGAAATTAATTTAACTAATTGAATAACAATTTTCATACTTTATAGGGATGTCTTGTTGTCTTATTGTCTAAAGACGTCGAAAAATCATTTGTATTAATCTTTAAGTGATTCAAACGAGTTATATCTCTTATCTAACAAAAATGTTTTCTTGATAATAAACGTTATCTGATTAATTAATGTATGGATAGATGAATAGATGAATAGATGAATAGATGAATATATAAAAGAATTTGTTTTTGACAGAGTATTCCCAGTGCTACAGCACGAGTGATACAATTTAAACGGGATTTTAGCAAAAATAAAAAAAAAATAAAGATTTACTATCGATCATCTTCGATATTTCTCTTTTAATAAAGAATTTAATAACAAAGCAAATAACGTAACAGGAAGCACATAACAAGTCCCTAAATACATTAATAATAAAAAAAAAATCACCCATAACTAACTTCCTAATTAATTAATCATTAAGAATAATTAATTGAATTAAATTGAACTGAAATTTACACCAAATTAAATTTATTAAAGGAAATTATTAAAAAAAAAAGAAAGATATATTATGTCAGGGGAAACAGTAATTAAGAAACAACATTTATATTAACGGATGAATTAGTCTAATTAAATTTATTTTAATTAAAACAATTTTTTTTATAGGCTGCTAGCTATCTTAGCACGCGTGCGGCGCTTATAACAAAAAAAAAAAAAAAAACAAAAATTTTGATGACAGTTGATGTCATTTACATTAAGGCGCGCGATTAAGTGACAAAATAAAAATATTTTTATTCATTCACTTTGTATTTTGTATAAATTTTGCGACAAATTAAATAGGAAAAATGAGGAAAACAAGATAAATATATATATATTTTTTTTTTTTGGAGGCGTAGGATATGACAATTATTAAAATATTTTTTGATTAATCGAGTCGTCTTCGTGTTATTTCTTAATGTTAATTGCCCCTGCTAACACATAGCATTTTTCGATTTCTTTTTTATTTTGCCTTAATTGTTTTAACTCTTTTTTTTTTTTTTTTTTTTAATTAGTTTTTGTTAGTGGGTGATAAATGTTAAATTAAAAATGAGAAATAAAAAACCCGAGCAACACACAGCAACAATAATTAAAATAAATTATATTCTTCCTGATTTAATTTGGTAGCTTTTTTATATAATTAATTTTTTATTTTTTATTATTCGTTTTACAAAGCTTAATTATAATTTTCATGAAGTTCTAAATCAGCTAGATTACTTCCTTATAACGATAAGTAATGTAACGTAAAAGATGGTAGATTTAAGCGACTTTACTTTTGCATTTATTTGTGATCTTTACCATCACTTACCTAATGAGGATTAATTAAACAACACACATATTTATCACACATTTTTAATCGCTTGTAAATCACAATCAAAACATTTCTTATCACAACAAAGCAAAAATAATTTAAAAAAAAAAACAAAAAATCTAATCAAACCACCATACCTTGATTAATTTCTTTATTTTGTTGAATTTTCTCAATTAATGTCTCTAAACGTGAACTAGGCCCACGATATAACATTTTTAATGCCATTTTCTTTATAACAAAATAAATAATTTTATATTTTAATATTTGAAACACAAAACATTTAATTAATTAATTAATTAATAACAAACATAACATAAACACTTAAACACAAAAATCCTAATAACACAAATATTTTTTTTTTTTAAGCCACCCCAAGTTTTATTGAGTTTATAAAAGTTTTCCTATTTCTTTTCAATTTTATCTATTGTGGAGTTTTGTTGAACCATCACGGTAGAACACCAAAGTGTGACTGACTCTAGTGGGACGTTGGCGCCCAGCTATATAGAGGAGGAAAGCACAACCTTAAGCCACACACATTTTATTTTATTTTTTTCGTCGAAACACACGAAAATATCGTACACAATCGCACTGTTTGTTTGGCCAACACTAAAAACGAAATATAACGAATGAATAAAGCGCACCATAGGGCACAGAAACTTATGTATTATAGTGACGAGGCGTAGTAGGAGCACTGATCGTTGCAGTTGTGGCAAAGCCTAACGTTATAACAAAAATGCTAAAAACATTTTGAGCAAGACCAAAATTAAACACTGAAAAGTTGTCTTTGTTATATAAACGAAGCGCATCAACTGTGTGAGCATAACAATGTTGTTAGGCTGCTACTGCTGCTACTCTTACTGGGATTATCATTCAAAAGAATTAATAATAATTGTTTTATAAAATAAACACTTAACAAGGGGTTTTTTTAAATTAACAACATTTTAGTCTGTGATTAACTAAAAACAAGACCAATAAAAAAAAAAGGAAAAGAGACTGTAGCTGGCTTTAATGCTAATTCACTTTACTTAATAGTTCTGCGATAAAAATTCTTTTTTTTTTTGTTTGCACAAAATTCTCCTTTGTTTTGTAAAATTAGCATTCGAAATCAAATTATTATAAATTTCCGGACAATAATAATTTCCGTTAACAAAAAAAAAAAAAAAAAAAAAAATTAATTATTCAATTAAAAATATTTATTTCTATAGAGGAGAAGTAGGAGTAAAAGAAAGAAAGAAAAATGCATTAATGCACTTTTAGTGTTTACGTCTTTTTTATTGTAAAAATCATGCGACGGGTTGAATTTTTTTTGTTTTAATTAATTAACACAAATCTGGCACAATAAAAACCGACAAAAAAAAGTTGGAATAATTGTCATTTGAATGCAGAAAATTTCTTTTTTCTTTTTTGGAAGTAACATCAAGTAAAGGTAGTCGTTGATTAACAAGGCAAGTAAAGCGCCAGCGCCAACAATTATAACGAATAGTGAGACAAAGTTTTATTTTTTGTACCTGACTCATTTTTTTTTCTTTTAGTTTCAATAAGTCCTAACTAAGAGTTTATTAGTTTTTCTAAATTCACCCAATTCACATGTACTCTGCATATTACCCACTGCATACTTAGTGACAAAACAAGCATAAAAAAAAAAAAAAACCTAAAGTAAACAGAAACGATTTAGTGGGGATAGCATATAGCCACTCCCTTCGTGCAACAAACAAAAAAAAAACAAGGCGTTCCAATTTACTCTATCACGATTGGCTATTGTAACAAACAAAACAATTTTTTTCAATATTTTTATTATTTATCTCATTACGTATTATCAAATATTAATAAAAAATCAAAAAAAAAAAATTAAACCAAAAATACCGTTACCGTTAAATTTTATTCAATTAAACGCTTTTTTTCAATTCGCTCTCTACTCTGTGTTTTAATTGTTTAAAAAAGTTAAAAAAATATAATTTTTTCAACCAAAGTTGAATTTTGGTATTTTGTTCCATAAATATAAATAAAAAAACAAAAACAAAATCAAAATCACGCTATCTTATAACGGAAATCAATAAAAATGAAATAAATGGCGAAGCTCTTTATACCACATCCGTTTGGGGTAACTACTATTAACCGAAAGCTAATGCTTACGCCATTGTTATTTATTTCTCCTACATTAAATTCACTTTTATCAAAGATTTATTTCTTTTGTTCATTAAATTTATGTTTTCATGCTAATGCTTATGCTTATTTATATTTTTCTACATTCATTTATGTTTATTTAATGATTTTTTTTTATTTATATCTAGTATTAAGTAATTAAAAATGATGGAATAAGGCAACGAAACTCAAATCATTGAAATTACTATACAGTAAGAGCTTTTATTGTCGTCCTTTTTACAAAGTTTTTTTTTCTTTTTGTTTTTTTTTTTGCAGCATTACGTGATTATTATCTTGTCAATTTTAGATTATTTATTCACAAAAAAAAATAAAATGTCCATTGTTATTTCAATTAACCTAAATAAGCACAGCAAAAAATATGCCAAAAATGTTAAATTGGACCAAACAAGGGCAAAATAAAATAAATAAATAAGTGAAGGGCAGATCAAGGTAACATCAGTAGCAGTAAAGATACGAACAAAAAAAAAATTATAGAGAAGAATAAATCATGAATAATTAATATTTTTGGTTATTTAAATTGATGGAAGGTGGGTCCACCCCTAGGAGAAAATTACAACAAATAAAGTACCGTTTTTATGGTAAATGTTATTTTCAATAAAACAATTTTCGGTATTTTTTTTTTTATTTTATGTTTGAATTTAAATGTTGATTTGTTGACAGGATGGTATAAAAACGACGAGTGAAATGTGACGACACTTAAATGCAGGACACACTAAAAGTTTTCTCTACCCAGTAACTAATAAAATATAAAATAGAGAGATAAAGGTTTGATTTTACTTTACTGCTTCTTTTTCTGTTTTTTTTTATGCTATTTTAACATTTAACGAACCATTTATTCATATTATTTCCTATAGTATAGAGCAAACATTAATTTATATTTGTTTTTTTTGATGGGTGATGGTGATGGTGATGGTGGTGGTGTATATAGAGGATGGACAAAAACACAAAATGTCACTCAAAAATAGAAAATTTCTCTCGTTGATTTTTTTTTTATATTACATTTCGAAAATTTAGGCGAATTTTCAAATTTGAAACAGAAAACATTTATGTGACATCATATGAGAAATGCAGATTTTTTGTTTGACTATCATATGAACAAAAACTTTTAACTCCACGTATAATCCATTAACACCCTTTTTTACAATAACAAATTCGTTACATCACACAACACTTAATAAATAAAAAGTGTTTTTTAGTAAATAACGCTTAACATTTTGATTTATAATGAAAAAAACAAAAAAAAAAATTTAATGATGGACAATGGAAATTTACTGATTTTTGGGAAATTTTTAAGAGATTTTTTTTTAATGCTTTTGATGATTTGCCATAAATCGGATTATTTTTTTTTAAGAATTCATGTGGCTTAGATGTCAGGTAGTCTAACGGATACATGGTGTTACACTACGTTGTATTCAATAATAATTAACGTTTGTGGATGGACATAGAAAGTCGTTTTGCTTATTGATTCCACTTTTCTTCATTCTTTTTTTTTTTTTTTGATTGGCGAATGGAAAATATATTGCGACTGTCAACTGCTTTACTTAAACCATTTTATTGGCATTAACATGGTGCAGGTAATTAACAGTGAATTTCAACGATTTATTTATGATTAATTAAGATGAAAATCCTTTCGAAAAAATATTTCGGTACTGTATAGTCGATCAACAGATCATGTTGATCAATCAAAATTCAAATTTCTTTCCGTAAATACTTTTCAGTATTTCAGCATGAATTCATTTCCATAAATATTTACTCGATAAATAACTAAACAAAGTAATCAATTAATTTATAATAAATCCCCCCCATTGAAAATTCAAATTTTTTTCCCTTTTTTTTAAGACAAAAACCAAAGGCACGTGTTGCCTTGCATTGATGAATTCCCTTAAAAACACATGTCGTGGTTTAAAAACGCATCTTTACGTTACGATATTTTAAAATTTTCACACTTCACACTATATAACTTAATAACACTTTTACATTTCTTACCGGAATATTACTATTCAATTGATTTCTGGTCATTGCTACCTAGTCAAATATATTTTTTTCACCTGCTTTATTAACTCGTTGATAATTTTTTATTTAATTCAAATATAACCAACAGTCAGAAGAGGCTTTTATTATAAAAAAAAAATAAAAATAACCAAAGCACCTGCGTCAATCAAAACGTGGGCAATCATGTGCTCTATCCGTTTGCCTCCAGATTCTTTTTTTTTTTTAATTTTTACATTTTTAATTCACATTTCGTTTTAGTTATTTTAGTTTATTCAACCGTGAATACAAGGAAATTACAATTGGATTAAAATTTAACTTTTCGGTTGTTGTTTTTCTTCTTCTTCTTCTTCGTTTTAGGTAACAACAAAACTGTTTAATGGTGAAACAGATTAGAAAAATTAAAAACAACAATGTAGGGGTGAAAATTTGTAAGAATTTTTTTTTATGTTAACTTTCGAGTGGTAAATATTTAAAATAATTTTTTTTCTTTAATTTTGATTAATTACATGCTGACATATGCTGGAAAAGGTGACAGGTAGGTAAGAAATCAATTATTTGACAAGTTAAGACGGACATTGTGACTCCAAATCTGTCAGTTTTTTTTTTTTAATTTTTCATAAACAGACAAATAAAGAGATTTGTTAGAGAGGTATAGTAGGCACAATAGGAGTTATTTGTCTTATTTAATTGGAAAGAAATCTTTTGTAGAATAGGATTGGACAATTGGGTGCCACATAGAAGGATTTTTACGGTTTTTTCTTTGTACATTCTTTTTGTCTTTTTGCCGTTAAGTACTTTGTGTTGATTAATTACATAAAAAATATTTATTGTAGTCATACCATGGTAATTGGCGACAGACAACGCAGGTTATTATGCCAATGTAACAGACGCATCTTTCCTTCAAATTAGAACACAAGCAAGTTACGGATTATCCGCAAATCTGTGTCATAACGATGTCTCGCTGTATGCAAGAAAATTACAACGTTTATTTTATTATCAACAATTCCATCGTAACATTAATATAACAACGATATATAAATTTCTAACAGAAATTCCAGAATCCTGAGAGTTTTTTAATTCTCAATATTATATTTGCAATTATTTATTTCTCAATATAAAAATTACGCGGTTGACAAAGTTTCGCAAGTTACAAAAACAATCGTTTCGGTTGAATACTTTTAGCCAATAGCAAAACAGAAGAATTTCTTTAAACCAATCAATCAATCAATCAAAAAAAAAAAAAAAAACTCTTTGAAGTAAAGAAAAAAAAAATAAAACCGCGTAAAATAATTTTTTTTTTTAATTTATCGCATGTCTACATAATATATATATATTTTTTAAATTTATTTATTTATTTATAATAACCATTGGCGCTTAATTTAAATTAATTTTATTTCTCGCTATAATAAACTGCCGACAAAATAATTAAAATTTTAACAACGTACCAACGTATTTACCTTAATTTACTTTTTTTTTGAAGCTATTTACTAACTCTTTTTGTTATTGTTGCTGTTGTATTACTGACTGTGTTACTGTTTAAACCGCTAAAATAAATTTTTTTTCTTCTATTGTCTTTTATATTTAATTAAAATAATTATTATTTGATTTTTAAAACAAGCATTTTTAAGATGATGATGATGTAAAAGTATTATTAAATGTTTTTCTACATTGAATTACATATTCGGCGTGTGCTAGAATACTAAACGATTTTTATGTGCTGTTGATACCGTGCGCGGTTAATTTAAAGCTAAGTTAAACAAAAAAGTTGAATTTTTAAGAAAAGTCATATAAATTGTATGTGTATGTGTGTGTCTGTGTGTGTATTTTTCTATTCATTTGTTTATTATTATTTAAATTTGGTACGTGCCTAATGTCAACAATGTCACCTCAACGATTTTTTTTTGTACTTTTTAAATCCCATTTTCACTATAATTTTCGTTTTTTTTTTTTAATTTTTTTTTTATTATTATTTACCCAAAAAACATGAAAATATTTTTGTGTTCAAAATTACAGAAAAAAAAATTTATTAAACAATGAAATTTATTTAATTGTTTTTTCATAACCACATAAATTTATGATTTTTAATTGTTTATGTTGTTTTTTGGGTATCTAGGTTGGATTTTTATTTAAATAAAATTTTATTTTTTTTTTATTCATAATATTTCGTTGAGGTGTTTTTTTATTGAGAAATTTGTGGTGGGGTCAAATATAACAAACTGAAAAAAAATATTATTTATTGTGTAAATAGGTTTTACTACTTTTATGACTTATAACTAAAGTAAAATTATAAAAGATTCATTGAAGCTATACAGAGAGGTACAGAGATACAGTAAGTGTAATTTAATTTTTGTAAAATAACGTGAGATTTGTACAGTAATCAAGTAAAAAATAAAGAATTTTAAAAAATTATAGAATACCTAATCCATAGGTGTCCAACCTTTTTAAACACTTCGGGCCGCATTTCCAAAACTATCACACAATCCAAAGCTATCAACAGATACAATAAAGTATTCGCGGTTAACAAAACTATGCGGTGCTCAAAGTATTTCAATTATTATAGCATTGTAACAGAAAAATTGGAAACATGACTAGATTTAATGCTGCAGATTTTTTAGTGGAATTTATGAAACAAATATTATAAAACAAATTGCTGTCTGTTGCTACATGTAAAAACCCCTTAAACAAGGGCGTCGTTCATACTATTAGTTACTTGGACAAACAACAGAAAATATCACAAGAAAAATTATAAAAAGCGTCCTTTTGGCCATGTACCCATAACACCAGCACAATTTATAACTTTTTGATTTACGGGTTACAATTCCTGAAATCTATCTAGGTCTTAAATCAATGCGATTAATGAATTATTTATTTTAAATTAATTAACAAGCGCAGCTATACAACGCAATATTTAATAAACATCGCGTAAAAACAATTTTATTTAACCTTCAAACATTAAATCCTTCAAAAACTCTTGCATTTTATACAAACGCTGTGATTCCTCCGAGTAAACAATAACTTTATTCGACAATACAAAACCCCTAAAAACTTCTTCCGAAAAAAAAATAATAAAAAACAACAACAACAACAACCAAACAGTACAGTAGTTCCCATGCCTTTAAATAACCTAATCAACAGTTAATTAAAAAACAATTTATAAAGTCTTTAACGAATAGAAACAAATTTAAACAAACAAACAAACCAATAAACAATTTTAACCGAGACCAAAACAATTAAAGAAATAATAATAAAAAAATTGGGCGAAATTATAACAAATAAAATGAGAAAAATATTTAAATAAACTTCCTGCTTATTATGTATATACTCGTACACACATTATTTGGTTTTAGAAATAAAAATATAAACAAAACGAATAACTTTGGAATAAAAAAACACTGACTACTCCCAAGTCAATTTTATTTATTTCTTTACCAAATAAATTTCATCAAAAGATCAAAGAATTTATTATAAATCATTCATTCATTATTTTTTATTAACAATAAATATTAAATCTTCCATGAAATGGAATTATTTACTTTCATTAAGAACTTTATTAAACGGACACAAAATCACGTCTAAATAAAACTAAAAATTCATTATTATATATTTCGTACGTGGTTAAATATAGTGAGAGAGTCCATCTCATGGTAAATTACAAATAAATTATAAAAGAAAGAAATATTTAAACAGGTGCTGCTAAATAAAGAAATGTTTTAAATAATTACAAAATAAATAAAAAATCGGTTAAACGCTTTTATTATTACCAACCAACAATAAATAAATAAATCGTGTGAAGAGGTTACTGTTGCTGGCTGCTTTACATTTTTAATACTTAAAGTAAAGTAAAAAAAGAAAAACCAAAATCCATGATTTATGTGAGAAAATATTAAATTTTTAATTAGTGTTAACGGTTATCATCATCACACATTTAAGGTGATTTTTCGTTGATTAAACTGAGTAAACACTGTAATACTTAACAGCAACAACTCCAATTGACATAATTTAATTAAAAATTAATTTTTAAAATTCATTTTATAAACAAATATTCAAGAAAAACTTGATTTTTAAATTTTAATAATGTCGTAATAAGAAACAACGGATGACAACAAATCAAAACAATTAAAATGACATTTTTCTGTGTAAAAAAAACAGAAAAAAAGAAAAAGCTCAGCTATAAAAAAGCTATGCTATATGCAGCAGCAGCAAGCGTGTGCAACATGTGACATTACAGAATATATTTATTTATTTTTTTTTGGTTTTTCTTTCAAAATTTATGTTAAGCAGTAACAATAAAAAAAAAAACATTTTTAACTTGGTGAGGTTTACAGAAATACAGCAAAAAAAAAAATGTTTAAGGTTAGTAGACTATAAAGTTTAATGTACCCTCATTCTATTGTTAAACCCTACCACAAACCTATTTATTAATTTTTCTTATTTTTTTGAGATAATTCAGGTAATAAGGTAATTAATGTTTAAAAATATAACGATCAACGGTATGGCAACGTAATGAAGCAACGTAATCAATTGTGATTGAAGTCCAATTGCATAAGTATTCTAGGCTAAAACGATATAGATGACTTTCAAGACGATCTATTAGAGCTAGAGTGTTAAATTTGGTATCCATTGAAAGGTGTCCGGTAATTCTGTATTCTAGAATGGAATAAATAACAAATGAATACTGCTTTTAGGTATACAAAAATAATTTTACACATCATCAAAGCTTCTACAGTAATGTCATTATAAGAAAAACTCTACCAGACAACATCCAGTAATAAATTAGTACTGGGACACTTCCACACAATATTAAATCAATAAAACACCAAAAATACTCTAAATATCCATATTTATTCTCTATTAATTAACTCACGTTTATTGAAACGCATTTAAAGCACAAAGAAAGCATAAAAATCTAGCTAAGATTAGCTACTTAATGCATTTTACCAAAGTCAGCTTAAACTAATAACCGATTGATACGAATTATAGCCACAAATAGATTTAAAAACTTTTTTATACCTTGATGTATGCTCTACTAATTACATTTAAGTGATTTTTACAGTAAAAAAATAATAATACAACGGGCCTAGATTACAGGTAACTTTTATGCTTGATAATTCATTAAACTCTTTCATATTCAGATTACATTTTTTTTTCATAGAAAATAATTACATGGATATGATCTGACTACATACACAATTTACATAATAATAGCGGAAAACCTAACATAATTTCTAAAACCATTAAACGCGTGCTAAAGAGATTACATTCCAGAGTGAATTAAAAGAAAAAAAAGAAAAAAAACGAAATCATAAAAGTAGCAGCAGCAGCAGAAGCAAAACATAATAAAAAAAAATTTAAGTAAAGTAAACACAAAGTAATCAAGGAGCAGCTTAATTCCTAAACAATGGTCAATGTGTATTGTCGTGTAAAGAATGTGTTAAAAAAAAAAAAAACGCTTAATAAACATTTTTATTATCGTATTATTAAAAGATTTGTGTATTTTCGGTGCTTAAGAGGCGCTTACCGTGGGCAATGACAATAAAAAAAAATCAAAACAAATGTCGCAAGATACGTTTGTTCATCAAAAAACTTTTTATTTTTCTACGTAAACACAAAATTTTTTATATTAAATTAATTTGTTAAACCACAAACATTTCTTCCATTTACTATATACACACAACATACTCACATATCGCATATGATTATAAATCTTGATATGAATCATGATAACCACCGCTAATTTTATTAAATTTTCTGTGAAATTTTTATCTCGTTTAAAATTAACGCAAAATAATTAAATTAAACTAAAAAAATTTCTTCTGCTTCTTTTTTCACAAGTAGCAACAATTTAATTTTTAATTTTTGTCGCGTGATTTGATTTAATTTGTACGTTAAAGACATTAACCCACAAACAGATAAACTAAAAACTAAAAAGTTTTTACTTTTAAGCTATTTAACTACACTCAACAATAATTCTAATTTTGTTTATAAATAACCGAAAATGCCGTACACTCGATGTTTATGACCTTTATTAATTTTTTTTATGTTTATTTATTTTGCCAAATTTGTCATCTTCATCTTCTGCTACTTAAGGAATAATCGTGATTGTAATTAAATTTCTTTTCTTTATGGGTTTTGCTGCTATGCTTTGCTTTTGTCGATTTCTGTTTTAATTTTTTTTTTTTTTGCGAATGGATAAAAATCTACTCTACAGGATGTTTGGTAATTTTTTTTCTCTCTTCAAGTTTTTAATCACTGTGCTAAGATCTAAGGTTTTTTATTAATTAACAAAATGTTATACAGAGCTTTACGCTTAAATTTCTTTATTTGATTGTAACGCGGGTACAACAGAACGATCAACTGAAATTAAATTAATCCTGGTGCAATGATTTCACGCGAATAAAAAGAAAAAGAAAAAAAAAATCCAGAGCACTCTTTAAAGCTGTGATTAAAAAAATACGGGATTTTCACGAGTGCGTTCTAATATCATCATTACATCTGTAAAAAAACAGTTTACGAATAAAATTATGCAGAAATATGTGTTTAAAAACTTAATCTCTACCAGGTTTTACGGTTTTATTTGTATAAATTTGTACAAAGTCGTGAATTACATTTTTTTGGTATTAATTGTTCTAAAATCGTATATATCTTAGACATGTGTGCATTTAGAGTTTATACGGAATTTACGGTATTTAGAAGGTATTTATAATCTTAATCAATAGTTTCATGTAGCAATAAAAATTTCAGAATATGTATGGAAACTATGCGAAATTTGTAAATAGTATCTAAAGAACTAAGAATGTTTAAACCCTAAAAAATATTATTATAAACAGTTGGGCCTTAATAATATGAATCAAAACTGTTTTCTGTTATATTTAATATAAAATCCAAACTTCCTACATCATAATTAAGAAATAATCCTGTATTAAACATTAAAATCGATTTCGGGACAGAGTAAATTAGGTACCTTTGTCATTTAGATACCTTTTTACAAACACTTTTTACTCTTATCATGAATATTTCGATATTAATTTACAAAGCTATGACAATGAATACCCAGAACAGCAGATGAAGTTCTACAGGGAACTACAATGTTCATAAAACTGAGAACATCTTAGAAATATTTCAATTAAAATTGAAAAAAAAAAGAAAACATTATTAGCCATTTACAGTGTCCTTATAAAATAAGAACCACAACGATATTGCAAATGCAAAGTAATGGAATTTTAACTCATACTCCCTAAGCGAAAATACCATTTTAAAAATTAACAAATTCAACAGTAAATAACTTTAATAATAATTATTATAATTCCATATATGCTTAACAACTACCATCCTAGTTATTCAACAAAATTGATTTATTAGGGTGAAAAATATAATATCTTCATTTCCTACCACAACTCCTTAACATTTAAGTTTCCCATTGTCATGTAAAGACAAAACAATTTTTTTCTTTATAAAACAATTCATACATCGCACGTAATCAGAGCAAGTTTAATGTAAAACAAAAAAAACAACAAAATTGTCGAAAGATTATTTTTTGATTTGTCTCAAAACCGAAACGGATTAAGCAATAAAAAACAAAAAAAAATTATGCAAATAAAAAAAAACAATCAAATTTCATCTTAAAAATGAAAAAAAAAATTTCGTGAAATTCTTTTGATGGTCAGAGATTTTAGTAAAGCAAAAAAAAAAAAATTATTTATTCTCATTGCCCAATTCTGTTGGATACATTTTTTTCATTTATTTTTTGGGATGTTTAATGCCGACAGATTGGTTTTTAAGTTTTTTGTATGTTAAATTGGGAATAATTTGGAAATTGATTAAAGTGGTTTTCAGGTGATAGATCTGGAATAGAACTGAATCACTTTCAACTATTTCGTACAGCCTCTTAGCTGGTTAGAGGAGTTTCACATGTACTTGCTAGACACCGTCTTACATTTACAGTTTTCTTCCCCGAAAAATGCATATTCATATTGTATGATGCAAAGTTTCGTTTTTTTTTGTTTAATCTTTACTTGATAACAATAACAATAAACTTCTTATAAAAGTCCAAGAAACATTATACGGAACAAAAAAAAGAAGAAAAAAAAAACAACAACGAATTTTTCAACATAAAATAAGACGAATTGTGTTATGTTTTTTGGTTTTTTTTTTTTTTCGTTTTTCTTTTTGTTGTCGTGAGTTATGACCTTTTTTTAATAACTGTATTGTTTTCTGTATAAGTTGTTCTCCTGCTTTTATAGTTTTTTTTATTTTTCTGTCGTATGATATGATAGTTTTTTACGTAATCATAAAACATTAAAAACATGTTTTCTTTCCAGTATATGCTTTTTTTTTCTTCACAATTTATGATAAAGATTAATTTGATTTAAGCAAATATACAAAGGCTGTTGCATATTGCATCGCAAAATTTCATCATCAACAAACATTTTTTTTTCTCATTTTTTAATCCAATGTCAACGCATATGTTATGTTTTATAAAACTAAGATAAAACTTTATTATATAGAATGTTATTAAATAGTTATACAAAGGGTGAAAACAATTAACTTTTTAAGTAGATCAAACTAGAAAAATCTTTAAATCATTTAGAATTTTTAAATAGAAATTTATAATTCGTGAATTTTACCACGAAAAAAAAAAATTGATTAGGGATTTTACACGAAACTCACCCCTTTTCAATCTAACACCTTACCTAATGGTGAAACTAAGTGTTATAAATAAAATATCTTCTGTGACAAAAGTTGACAAACTTTATGCCCACATATGTCAAAGAGTTAAGATAAGACTGGCCTAAAAGTTTTACAGCAAAAAATAAAAATAAAACCAATGTAAATTCATACTAATCGTAAAAGAAAAAGAAAAAGACTCAACAAAAATGTATTAATAGACTGATGAATCTATTGATCTATTAAAGCTGTCATCAATCCACCTTTTTCTACCACTTTACCTTTAGCACAATTTAAAACATGTTTTTTTTTCACCCTCTTACAACATCTTCCTTTATCTGTTTATAGCCGTTTCGATTTCACCCCAAGCATTATGTGCAAAAAGAAGAAGAAAAAAAAATAAATAAAAGGGAAAACACAACATATGGGGTGAGAACAACAAACCACCCGTCGTTTAAAGGACATTCAATATGTTTATTATGCTGTTTGTTAGTATTTGATAACAAAAAAAATATTTATTATTAACTCGTCAATTGAATTAAAATATATTTTGTTGTTCTTCTGTGTGGACAGTACTACACCACCACCATCACCATTTCAAATAATCTCTAAAAATAACTTTCACATTAAAATTCAAAATAATAAATAAACAAACTCCAAACATGACAAAAAAATTTTAGCAGCAGAAGTAGCAGCAGTAACAGCAACCAACAAAAAATAAAAACTTTGCATAGCGATATTTCGGTGACAGGTATTTTTCCAACGATTTATATAAATTGCATTGGAAAAATTTTCCGTTTTCTTTTCTTTATTCTTTTCTTCTCACAATCACATTTAACTTAAAGAAAGAAAAAATTATATTTTTGGTTTTTATTTATAATTGTCAAAACAATAAAAACAAAACAAACTGGACGCCCACAATATTTTAATACCAAAAAAAATTCAGAAAGATTTAACCAAAAAACTTTTTTGTTGATTTATCTTTAAATCGCACATAAAGATTTAAAGTGGTTTTTATAATAGGGATGCAGTTAACATCCTAGATAACTAGACTAGACAGGTAAAGTTATGTTTGTTTTTCTTCTTTATTATTTTTATTTTTATTTTTATTTTTAGGGTAGATCCCACCTACCCTAAGAACCAACAAAAAAAAAAAAAAACAACTAAATTACCGTATCATTACTTAAATACGGTTGTATTATTGCAGTTAATAATAAAGGGAAATTATTATAAATATCCGGATAATATACTTCAGTCCTGGATCATTAAACAATATAGTTTAGATTTGACCCAAACCTTCTCAGTAACGAAGAAGAAGGAAAAAAAACATTAATTTTCAAATCATATTGTCATAGAAAATGGTATCAAATGGTTACTCTCATGAGCATGAAAAGCACGCGTTCATCTAATCCACATACAGCTATTGTATATAAGACAAAATTTTAAGGAAAATGATATTTGTTGTGAAATATTATGAAGGGTTCAAATGAAGAATACAATCGGGACACCAAAAAGAAAAAAAAAAAAAACCTATACATTTATTAATGTAAAAATAATTATTACGGATAAAGTTTTCCCTTTCCTTTATTTACAACACATACACACACATCCCCATACACACGCACACACACACACACACACACTGTATTGGTCACAAAAAATAATTTAAGTCATCATATACACATCATATGTAAATAATTGAACTCCAGAAATCTAATATAAACTACAAAGGATGTATGGTGGGGTTGTGGAGTAATTGTTGAAACAGAAATAAAAAAAAAATTGTATTCTCATAACACTACTCAACTATGTTTGTACGATGTAACTTAATTTGAAATTAAGAATAGAATAGGAGACAATATTCACACTTATGTGGCTTTGTGCTGCTTCACTCTATATAGGTGAATTGAAAATTTGTGAATTTTTGGTAAGAGTTAGATGTTTTGTTTTTCTAGGAATGAAGATGTGTACTTGGTTTATAATCTCATACCTATATATTATCTCATTCTTATTTATACATATATATATATATATATATAAAGCTCTGTTATATTATTGTAGCAACAAGAGTCCATCCATTCCTTTAGCAAATATAAAAGCAACAAAATAAAATTAAATAAATAAAAAAAAAGACGAAAAAGCTAAAACAACACTCACAAAACATATTACGTTATATACGAAAAATCTACCAAACACACACACATTTATGTATAAACATATATATATATAGTTCGCTGCTTTTCCAATTGGATGTATCCTTTTGGGGCACTTTGGGGCCTGATGGGACTCTAAGGAACAATTCAATGCCTCCCCAGAGACAACAATATACTTGTATTGTATGCTAGCAAGAGGTGAGCAAATGTTAAGCCACTGCTATCAATGTCAGAGAACATCCTAAAGTACTATAACCGTATCGTAACCCATCCACCCCCAAAAAAACATAGCCCCATACCATTAATAAAAATGTTCAAAATAAAATAAAAATAAAAAAAAAAACAAATAAAAATAAAATGAAATAACATAAAGAAACAAAAGAATAAAAACTAAAAACGTAACGAAAATACAACAGAGCAAAATAAGTTCCACACACACACTTCAAGTTTCAGGTTTTTTCTTTCTTGTTCTTTTGGTTAATTTTTACAAAAAAAAAATATTTTTTTTCATTTCTTCTACATTTGATCCATTTTACACATTTTCTAAATCCTGAATCTATTTTGTACAAATTTAACAACATGTACCCATTGTCATGTGCTGTGTAAGAGAAACTCTCTTGACTCTACGTCTGCACTGCAATGAAAAATGTTTTTTTTTTTCGTTTTTTTCGGTTGGGTTTTTTATTGTTTTTTCTTCTTCTTCTACCGTGTATTATATGCAGCAATGAATTACTTTTTAATTTATATTTATACTTTAACATGAGTTCAACAATAATATAACATAGTAAAAGCAGAAACAACAGAAATAAAACAAAAAAACGAAAGAATGAAAAGGTTAATAAAAAATTTAAGATGATGTGCTTTTTCGTTGGTTTTTTATCATGATGTCATGTGCTCAGCTATTCGGTTTACCTATTTATTTACTTTTTTAATAGAAAATTTGTTTTTTTTAATATTTTAAATGATTATTGTTAAATGTAATAAGGAATAAAGAGGAAGAAGGTATGTTTATTGTGAAGTTTCTGAAGAAACTGTTTAGAATTAGAATGAGGATTTTTTTTGAGTGACCAAACTGATTCATCAAACATATTTTGCGTAAAATAATAAAAGGAAATCATACAAGAAAGCTTTACACTGCAAACCTGCAACTTTGCTTTGATTTTGCGATTATCCTTCTTGAGTAACACAACCCTAATCAAAAACCATATAATCTAAGCATTATTTCAGGGGGCTACAAGACATTTATGTGTTCAAGACATAGCTGTAAGAGTAATTAACCAATACTAAACAAAAAACCGTTTAATCTAAACATTATCTCAGAAACTTCAAGACATTTCTGAATTCAGGATATTTCTGTAAAAGTAATTAATCATCTACTTCTACAAAAATCTAGTTACAGTAATACAATAATAAACCAAATAGCATCTCTATAACAAGATTTTTTTTATTTCATTTTCAGGACAATTATTATTGAAAACTCACTACAGAACTCCTGTGTCTATAAACGATTCTATAAACGATTAAACAAGACAATTCAAAGATATAAACAAATAAAAATTAAAAAACAGAAATCTTTAAAAAAAAAATCCGTGAAATCTATACTTTTTTTTTTTTTTAATAATCTCAATTGAATTGAATTAAATATTTTTAATAATAAACTAATAAAATAATGATATTTGATATTTTATCAAAAGATAAGAAAGAATGTTGTGTTGTATACATGCGAATTTAAAGGTGAATCAAAACAATTTATTAAATAAAAAAATAAAACAATCGCACCATTCACTGAAATATCTTATTCAGTTTTTCACCTTCCTGTTTTTATTACCAAAAAACAATTTTTTTTCTCTTTATTTTAACTATTGTTAGTCAATAAAAGAAATTTCTTTAACAAAAGGTGTACGATGTAAGGCAATGTGATGCGTTTACTTGATGGTGCCCTTGTTTGGTCGCGCTCCCAATTTTTTTTTTTTTTTTTTTTACACAAAATAAATAAAAAAGGTTGAAAAAAAAACCGAATAAAATTTTTAGTAAATAAAATATAAAGACATTAATTTTAAACGTTATGAAAGAAATAAACACAACAAACCGCCTTTTTATGGTTTGGTTGTTCTTTCATAGAAATCACCGCACAATTGTTTGGATTTTTATTTTCCCTTCTTCTTCAATAAATCATTTAAGAAAAATCACTAAACGTTTATACGATTAAATTAAAATCATAACCACTGGAAAAGTATTTAAAGAACAATTTAAGAAAGAAAGTAAAAAAAAATTATATCGCACTAGGGGTGATAAAATGGGGTGGTACACATGCATTTGCCTTTATTATAATTATCTAAATAGGAGAAGAATTCAATTTGTGTTGTCACATTTGGGTAAAAGGTAACAAAACAAACATCAAATTTGTTAACCACAGCAAAATAAACAAACGTATTGTATCGCAAACACAAGTTAGAAATGTATTTAAATTTCTTGTTTTTGAGGGGCCTACGAGTGGTAACCTATGTGGGATAACATAACCCATAATAGTTACTTGTTTTACCTTTTGGATTATACTACTCATTCCTGTTGCACATGATATAGTTAACCGAAACCATATCCAAAACCATTCATCTATCCCATAGAAAACTGGCCAAAAGACTAAAAACAAACAGAGAAAATTATGGAAATGGTATATTGTGGGGATGTTATTTTATGTTTATACCAAGAACCAAGGAACTTCTTCAAGGAAAATTTGTGAGCAATATTATTTCGTTGCTCTGGCTTGCGCTCGCATCTTATTCTTGACTATTTACTCTTTAACAAAAGTCTAAAATGAGAATCTCTTCGCGTATTATTATTATTATTATTATTATTTTCGTTGTGTACTTACTCGAAAACAGTATTGTTACATCAACATATATTGTTTATTTTGTATCGGTGTATAGGGTGCTTTTCAAGAAGCCACGACACTCCTGGGTGCCGCTACACCTGTACCATGGGAACAATTTCAATACAGCCTAACTGCCCCATAGCAGATGTCTTTTGTTTATAACACCCCATTATTCTCCGTCCATTTTCAGACATTAAAAAAAAAATTCATCTAGAATTTACGTATAGAAGAAAACTAAAATATAATTCAAGACAAGAAAAAAAAAAGAAACAACCTTTAAAGTCTCAACAGTCACTTTACCAACATATGTATGTTTTGTTTATACATTTATCGTACTTGTTATACGAATTTATATTTTTGTATCTTACCTATGCAGAGTTATGTATTCGATAAACTACGTGTATTTTTGTACCTGTATATACATTGGATAAACAATTCACTACTATACTTTGTGATAGAATTTACACAATAAAAAATTAATTTTATTGTATAAATTATACAAATATTACACGTGTATATTTAAATTAAATTAAATAAAATTCTATTACGAACGAAAGAGAGAGAAAGAGAGATTATTTAACCAACAATTTTCTATTACTTAAAATAAATAATCAAATTGTTATCAAAGTGACAATAAGATTATATTATAGGATATAGAAACATAAAAATTTAATATTTAATAAATTATTCAAGTAATATTTGGTTATATACAACGAAAATATTATCTTTTCATGATTCAAAAGTATAATCTTTCGCCCAAATGTATTAAAAGAATAAGATTATGATGAATATTTTTATATACATATGTTTGATGTTTTTATGTTGTATGTTGTAGTATTATTATTATTATTATTATTATTATGCTTTCGTATATTTTTTTCAACATTTGTTTTAGCTGATTATTATTATTCTTAATATTAAAATTTTACTTCGAAAATATTTCGTTTTTATGTTTAAATCGTGTAAACTACATTTGGATAAGAAAAATAAAATTATGTAACATGTTTGTAAATTTATTCTTTATATTACGGATGGACGTAATGATGGACATAAGAAAAAATATAATCAAAAGGTGCGTCCGTCATTGCATAGAAGGTAGAGGCGCGTAAATTTTATTATCATCAGGATGATGTTAGGAAAATATTATTGTACAGAATGGGGTGCATACACATTTTTTTTTATTTTATTTTTTTTATGTTAATATAATTTTAGTCATCATCATTTTGACCACTTTGATGGAATTACATTTTTCCTACATATAACAACGTAATGTACTGGTTACATAAATTATTATTATCATCATTTTTATGTATTAATAAAAGTAACTTCTGAAATTCATAAATTTATTAATTTTTTTTTCTTTCTTTTTTATTTGTCTAAAGAGAAAGTGATGTGAAAAAAAAACGCCTAAGCCATAATAAGGTATGTCTAAGTTAAAATAGGCGGCAGCAAATACAAAAATAAAAAATTCATTTACCAATGAAAATGTTTCTTATAAAAGCAGACACACACACAACACACAAAACACTAAAACCAAGCCAAGATGATGATGACAAATTATTTTATTTACAAGAAAAAAAAACTAAATTTAGCATCAATCAAGTTAGTTAATGCATTACTTAAAAATTATAATCTTAAAAGCTTGTACACAGTGTACACAGAAAATTAAGCTTATGGGCGACATAAATTTATTATTAATTCTTACAAAAATGCTTCTTCCAAAGTAAACTTTATTCCATTTTTTTTTTTTTTTTGGTTTGTTTTACATGTCATTGTTTAGAACATAGATAAACAAATCACAGGATATATAAGTGAGAATGTTATGTGATTATAACTTTAAAGAAAAACATTTTCTCATTTAGGAAAATAATAAATTAAACTGAAAATTATTTGTAGGCAAGTAGACAAGACAAGACCGAAAATGACCGGATATACAGTAAGAGAGATTTTATTTAAATTTTCTATTTTATAATAAATATTTTATTACATATTATTTCCTTAGAATCCTTTTCTTTAATTTATAAACATGTAAACAAAGAGTAAAAATAAATAAGAATCCTTTATAATAAGTAAATTAGTCAAAGTGGCATTAATGTAACAAGGCTAAGACATTATTCATCCTCATTCCATTTGATCAAACACTAAAACAGTTTTAGAACTTTATTTAGATTAGAATTTAATTTGGAAAACCAGTGAAATTCACCTTTAATAAGTTTTTTGTTTAAAGGTAATGAATTTAAAATTTACAAATTTAATTAAGAAACTAATAATTATCGAATTATTAACGATCTACAATAAAGACTACCACCTTTAATTACCAAAAACAGCTTCTTATATACAAATTTTACGACTTCAGATACACCTCAACTGAAATATCCTGCATAAATTAACGTACCAACACCACTAACAATTAATTAATTAATTAACAGCAAATCCTATACACAATGTTACTCATTTATTAATATTTGTTATGATTTTTTTTGCTTTTTGATTAAACTTTTGAATACATATTTAGAGATAATCTAACGCAATCAACAGGTTGTCATTTACGTTTTTATTGGAGTTTTTTTTTTCCTATTAACGTTAATGCTTTAAAGTTTTAAGCTGAGTTCCTTAATAGTGGTAGCATCATTAAATATTTTATTTCAAAACATTTTAATCGATAGATAGATAAAGAAAAAATTAGTTTAATAATTAACACAACGTAATCCACTTTCATTATTTACACACAAAAAAATGAAAATCAAAAACACACTTGAATTTCACTTGAATATTTAACCTCAAATAATAAAGCAAAGGGTTTGATAAACGTATTTTTCTTTCATTAATTATATTTAACTGCCACACATAGCACATCAATACTTAACCGCATTACAATAATCCTTATTCAACACATAGATTTTCTTTTTTAATTGAAAAATACAATAAAAGGAAATTAAAGAAATTATCCTAAAAGCATAAAATTAAAATTGACGTAAAAATTAAGAAAATTTCCCATCCACCTTCTCATTATTTTTCACTTTATTCTTTAAATAGAAGCGGATAAAGAGGAAATAAACATTGAAATTCAATAAATAAAAAAAGGGTTGCTGCAACAATACAGTTATTTTAAATAACCACATTATTCACCCCAAATTATATGAAAATTTCACTACCACATTTCTCTATGTTAATAAAAGTTCCTTTTAAATATTTAAAAAGATTTTTTCTTTTCCCTAAAAAAACGTGACATTGACATTTCTTGCTCACATTTTCTTATTTCTGCAAAATTTGGTGTTAGTTTCACTCATTATGCAACAACAAAAAAAAAACAATAAAAAACCAACACCATTGACAATCTTGATATAAAAAAAAAAATCACAAAGCATCACACATTTTTTTAATTAAGCAAAAATAAAAATTTACCTGAACAAAAACTATCTAAACTGTTATCATTATCACTGTATGGTGATTCAAGTAGTTCATCATCAATAGTTGGCTCATCTGTAATAATAAAGAGATAAAGTAAGAAAATATTTAAATTTCCAAAAAAAAAAAAGGAAAATACAGGAATACACGCACCACACACACATAAAATTCCATCAAAAAAAAATTTCAGTTTTTTAGTATTTATATCATCTCTATACTACTTTTGTGTATTTAATAAACCTAACAACAGTGAATACAATCTAAATTTTTGTTAGACCTGATGGTATTAACCACCACAACCATCACAATATGACCACCCACAAAATGATAAAGTAAAGTTCTCTATACAATATACACCCATGGGAAATCTGTCCCTGTTCTCGCGGGTATACTATGACGTTGTGTCTAACTTATGTGTGCTCCCATTACCATTAATACACCCACCTAAAGGCAATAGTTACTATTTTGTTACGTATACACATCACCATACTTGAGTAGCAATAACATGAAAAGAGCATGGAATTTGTGTCTCAATACAGAATAATAGAAACATCAACAATGAAACTTTTCGCCATACAAAACATACAAATTTTGTGAAATTATATATTGAAGATAAAATCTCTAGTGCAGGTGAGATTAACTAAATTAACCTTATTTAAATAGAACAATAAAATTGTATAGAATAAATTTATATTTTCCCATCTTTAATTACATCAATAATAACAGATGTAAACTAAATAAATAAAATTAAAAAAAAAAAAAAAGAAATCAAAGGCGAATCACAATACGCATTAAAAAAAAAACAAAGCTTTTTCAGTCTTTACAAGTCTAATTGGGTGAATTTTATTTAAAAATCTTTTCAGATATGTGTATTTATCCGTTATGAATAAATGTAGCCTAAAAAAGAAAACGATAAACATATGAATTGTCCTTATTATATATGAATAAAATTGTGAAAAACATTGTAATAGGAAGGTGGACTTTTTTTTGTTTTGACGTGACTACACTTGGGATATACAATGTGGGTATGAAAATTCCCACATGTATCTTACATACAGACAGATAGAAATAGAAACAACAACAACAACATAAACCATAAACATAATAATAATAATAATAATAATTATTATTATTATTATTATATCTACTTCCTTAGCTAAATACAAACTACATTCAATCATACTTGTAAAATATAATTCGCTAAAGTATTAAAACAAAAACAAAACAAAAATTTTTCTTTTTTTTATATATATAAAAATGGAAACAGTTTTATCCCTTAATGTGTTATTTGCTTATTTATTTATTTATCTGTTTGTTTGTTTGTTTGTGTGCATACACAGTACCAATAAACACATGTACACAATTTTATATTGTACAGAACTACGGATGGATATATATATATAGAGAGAAAATTGAGTTGGATGATGATTTTATTGTATACATTAGATATCCTTGACGAGATACCTCCAAAGCCAACCAAATATAGCATCGAGACTATATAGAAGCAAACTGTTGTACCCAGCGCAACGTCGGGACATGTCCCATGGGATATTTCAGCTCTCCAATGTACTGGGACTTTGTTAGTGTATTTTCTACAAACACATTTATTTATCAGTTTTTATTAAAATGTTATTTAAATTCTTTATCAAAAAATAAATTTGTTAATAAATTATTAATAAATAAAACACGAAAAAACATGAGAAAACACTAACGAATGCCTTGGTAGTCCCAGGTGGTTGTTGCTCTGATTAGTTGTCCCCCTTGGGGCCTAACCAAACGGGGCTGAATACTATGGTGTTACTAAAGTTACCCATATGCGAAATACATATAAGAGCAGACTTGGGAAAATAATTTATAGTATGGGATTTAGTTATATTTTCGTTGAGTAACAAACATTTATTCATAATATCTATATGGATACATATCTTATTGTATCTACAAGAGAGTGTTGATGGTGATATTGGTAGTGAGAGTGAGCAAAATACAAAAATACAAAATACACAGAAAAAAAAAAACTTTTCAAACAAGTAACCGAGACCATAGTCAAGACAAATAATATGCCAAAATGTGTTATAAATATTAAGTCTGAATCAGAGATATTGGAATTTAATATGGAGAGACTGGGAAACTATGAAGAATCAAAAGAAAAAAAAAATAATCTGTAGAAAAATATGTCCTGAGTGTAGTAAGTTAAACGCAATGAGTACTCACAACTTTAATACCGTTGAGACAAATATTTCTTGGTCTTTTATTCCGGATTACACATACTCTACGGACATAGATCCAAAAATAATCACATACACACACACATGTATATTGGGTTGGATTTTTTTTTTTTGGTTTTTTGATTTTGGTTTTAATTTTGATTAGCAAATGAATAAATATGGGATGGGATGGGATACAAGGTCATCAGTATCATTAAAATGTACTAACAAAACTAAAAAAAAAAACTTTCCACTACTTATTCTTTCTTGTTTTATTTATGATAAATAATTTCCCATTTATCTATTTGATCATGCAATTTGATGTTTTGTAGATAAAACTCAAAACAAACAACACAAATAAAAATAAAATAATAAAAATGAATAATGAAAGCTAAAGAGAGCAGGCAAGCAGTCAATCTTTTTGAAAAATAAAACCGCGATATAGCAGAAAAACAAGATAAGATAAAATTGAGATCATGTGAGATCTAAATTGCTGCATCTGGAAAATTATGAAATAAGATGAAAAACGAAAAAAGAAAAATAAAAAAAGAAAAGTTGGGTGGAAAAAGCAATGAACATTAAATAAAATGAGCTGAGTAAAAGGCATCAGAGAAGGCAAAATGTATAGAATTTTTATTTTTTTTTTTCGTTAGCGCGATATGGGAAACGTGAAATTCTCGAGATGAAAGTATTCTCATGGGACGCGGTAACCAAGGAGACGTCACATATAAACAGTTGGCTGTACATTTCTTGCTTATACACATATATATATATAAACGAAAACGTTGCTGAAGACTACGAAGAAAAGCAGAAAAAAAAAACAACAAAAAAAACATTTATGTGAGAAGAAAAGAAAACAGAAAGAAGAAGAAACTAGAAGATAAAGATGAGTATTCCCATCGGGGTGTGACGTTATTTCTTTCGATGAGCCAGGCACCAACTGTGCCATTAGAGAATCAACAACAGTAGCTAAGAGACAACAAAGTCGACACTACGATGAATATTGCACCTTAAAAAAACCAAAACCCATTTTCTGTTTTTACTTTAGTATTTACTAGTTCGTGCTTAGTGATCTTACAAACGTGATACTAAAAATTATTATTTCTTTCACCAGATACTCTTTATATTATTTCGTTTTATCAACAACAACACCAACAACAACAATATTTGTTTCATTCTGAAATATTTAAATTTTAGTCAGATATTTAAATTTATGTAATAGAAATCAGAGAGGAAAAATAAAAATGTGAATGTCAAGGTTATGATAAGGAAGTAATAAAAAAAATCACGCTTGAACACACTTACCACCATCATCATCAACATTGTCATCATTGTCATAGTTTATTTCATCAACATTTGGATTATTTGGATTATCTGGATTTAAAACATCAACTTTAATTGTATTTAAATCATCATCAGCACCACGGCTAACGTCATTATCATTATCATCATCATCTACATCATCATCATCAGCCCCATCATCATCATATTCATCGGTTTCATTATTTTCTTCAAATAAATTGGCCTCTGTTGTACATTTGTCAGTGTCTAAGGCACCATTTTTATGATTTTTTTTGTTGTTACTCACGCTCCTTTTTGACATATCATTATCCAGATTACCACTCGCTAATGCATCACCCTCATCACCATTTGTTTCACCGTCTGCAATTATAAAATCTCTTATTTTACAAAAAAAAAATTTATTAACGAGTATGTAATGATTACTGTATACATTAAGGCTTATTTTACAAATTCGAATTAAAAAAAATAAAAAATTCTCACAACAAATATTTACCATTTTGGAAAATTACACAACAATTACTATAACTGACTACTTTAAATAGGTAAATTATAATTATATATAAATATTTAAAAAAAAGTAGGTAAGTCCCACTCTCCCGTTGATACAAAAATGTTTAACGCAATGGGTGAAAAGTTATTACAAAAGGGGCTTTATTCAAAGGAAATGTAAGGAAACTCCTTCTCCACAAAAAAAAAAAAATCAATTCACCCTGATTTTGAAATAGTTCCTAATATCAAATTGAAGTAAAATTTATTTAGCTTGATAAAACTATAAAATCCTTTATTCAATTTTATACCGTCAACATAGATATGTTTTACCATCTAGTGACAAAAAAATATTCGCGTCTACCAGTGATGGAATTTTTTCCTTCTTCTTCTTCTTTTCACGTAATAACGAAACGAATATTTTAGTTAGAACTTATATCACCTCTGTACCAATTGAAAGGTAATTTTAGTATAGTCTCGCCAACACAACGTTATACATACACGAGGTAATTCACATGAGGATTATCTACTCGGTAACTCATGTACATGTAGATCTCTACTCTGTTTTTTGTTTATTTATTCTTTTATTAATAAAATAAGAAACACAAAAATGAAAAGATGCCTAAAAAACAATAACGAAGACTATGAATTACATGTGGTAGCACATCGTTACCACACTCTTTATAACTGAAAATCAATAATGATTAGAAAGGAAAAAGATAGGAAAAAAAATAAAGGAAGAACACATTAACCATTAATTAATTTTAATATCCGTAAAACTAAATAGAAATAATCAATGAATTATTTAATGGTTTTTCCGTAAATCTCTTGTAGATTTAGGAATAAGATTTAAGGTAACCAAAATTATTATTATTATTATTATATTTTAATCCATTTTAAACTAATCTCCTAAACTATCTTTCTCTATTGTTTTTCAGTATTAGTTTTATTCTATCCTTTTCCCCAAGCTTTTTATTTAATAAGCACAGTGTGTTCCACTCTTCACAAAGTTCCCTATATCTTAAACCTTATAAACAGCCTAATCATATAGTGGTATACCTAATTACATATTTATAGGAACATTTATTAATTAAATGTTTAAATTCTCTACAGTATGACACATTTTTTGACAGTTTACTCCCTTGTGATTCCATAAGAATCGCGATACTGGATTTTTTTTTTTTTTTTTTCATAAATTCTCCAATAATTCCTTATACGCTCTACAGAATAAACCAAAAAAAAATCCCAAGGGATTCAATAAATTAGGCTCCTGAAAGTAACACCTGAAAAAACTTCTTTTGGTTGTTTTAAGTAAAAAAATTCTCTGTAATTTCCACTATTTTTCCTTAACTTCATTGTCACCCTATAAAGTAAAAGTGAATTTTTTGTTTTTCCCATTAAACAATGTTATTTGTGGGTTTACCAATATTATTTTCTTAAAATAATAATATTTTACATTAGTTTACCCCCAATTGGGTGATTATATTTCTCTCTTTTATTTTTTAAGGTGACTCTCGTTATTGTTTTTATTTTCTTCATCTTTTTTGCTGGTTCTTGGCTTTAAAAACAAAAAAATTTTAACGAAAAAGTTAAGTAAAAATTGTATAATGAAAAAAAGGGGTGAAAAATAGGATTAATTTAAAGTATGTAAAGTGTTAAAGTACACAGCTGAGTACTTAATTTTGCTTTTTTTTGGTTTTTACTTTACATTACTGCTGCAGTAATTTAACATTAATTATCATTGACAAATACTTGATTAGGAATTTTTTTTTTGTTTATAATAATTAACCGCTTATTGAATCTAAAAACGTTACACACACACACCATGTAACTAAGTAAATATCTTTCATTCCACTATTAAAAAAATAAAAATTAAAGTAAGAAATTAATGTCAGGAAATTGGAGAATTTTTCCTAAAACATTGTGTCAAAGAGTTAAGAAATAAGACTCACTAGTTAAACAGTTACCACCCAACACCCAAATCTTATCTCTTATCGTTTTGTTTGTGTTTTTGTTTTTACTTCTCTTAGATATTTTTTTGATTATATTATTCCAATCTTTTGCTTTCCTTATTTTTTATTTTTATTTTTATTTATCTTCACCGTCATCTCATCTCATTTAGATAAAAAGAAGCAGCAGTAGCAGCAGAAATATTCAATGGTATCCCTGTAGTAACCAAATTCTGACACGACGAAAAATATGCTCATATTGATGTGCTCTCAATTGGGTTTGTTTTTGCACTGGTGAAACATCATTTGGGAATGGTATGAATACACAACGGTATCTATGGGGGTGGTGGTGGTATAGAGATTCTGATTATGGTGTCAGTGGTTTTGGTAATGGTGGTACGACAACAACACAACTGACAGGCTGTTGTATAGTACTCAGTTCTATTTTATTATTACTATCGAATGGCGGTACTCTCCCATGGGACCATGTGCGCTCTCTACCCAAAGGAATTGATGGCTCCACAGAGTATTTGGAGCTGTTATTCCCTACACCTAACTCATTCTACTTATAAAATATTCTATAGCTGCTTCTATACTGGTATAACTTGTAAAAGTATAACAACAACTAAACAACATAAACCGAAACGACTATAAAGCTTTTCGAACTTTTTTTTTTCTTTTATCATACATATATAAACACAGCTAAAGCTCATATAATATTTTTACTTTATAGGAAAAAATTAAAATTCTCGACAGTTTAAAAACAAGAAGAAAAATAAATTAAATCCCAATCCCACTGTCATACCAAACCATTTACTAGATTTTTTTTTTTTTTTTGTTTTATTTACCTTAAGTCACAATTAACTATCTTAATGCAGAGTAAATAAACTTACGTTTAACAAATCGTGGACGGGCTTGTTTTCTCCGTGACATATTCTAATGATTATTGTTATTAATTATTCGAAAAAAAAAGTTTTTTCACAACACGCACAACACAAACCGTTAATTTTATTTTAATGGAAAATCACATTTTATTTTTATCACTTTTTGTTTAACTGAATTTGTCACTAATTATGAATTAATTATTTGACGCGTTATTATAATTATCTTTAACTTTATAAAGAATAAGAATTATTTTAAAAACGAAGTATTTGTATTGAAAAGATTTTATTTTTCTGTATAAATAAGTTGTTAACGCGACGACATTCATTGCCGGAATGTGATATGAATTTTTTGTTTGTTTATTTATTTTTTTTTTTTTGGTTATCATATCATTTTGAGTAACAGAGAGAAAAATGAGATTATTTGAGCGTCGCGACGTTACGACGAGACGGTAGTTTTTTTTAATGGCATTCCATTATATAATCCAACCCTATGTAACTAGCTCAACACCACCCATTTAACTGTTTTGTATTCGTATTTGTTGCTATTACTACCGCCAAACATATTTATTTACAATAAAATCTAAACATAACCCCATTTTAAGAGCATACCGTAAAATATATAAAATTCTTTTTCTCAGGACGCTCTTATAAAAATTGCACAGCGTGCACTCCAAAAATATTTGCCTGAAGGGTTGGAAATTTCAAATTTTTTTGTTTTTAAAGAGCAAAAAAAAATTTTTTCAAACAAAATGGCACAGCGTGGTTACCGTTTTTCTTTACACAAATTTTACGGTGAGAATATTACCTTTTGTTGATGAAATTTTCTTGAAAGTAAATAATTATTCCCATCAGCATGATAAAATCAATAAAATATTATTAATTTCCGGATTAATTAATTCATTTTCTTAAGTTTTATTTACATAAACATATTTTTTGCATAAAATTTTTAGTGCAACAAAACGTAAACAAATGAAAATTTTAAGATACGACGCAACAATAACAGCCAGAGTTGCCAACTTTTATAAAGAAATAAAAGTTCAAATTATTTTATGATAAAAACAATTTCTTTTACCCATTAGTGAAATGTAATTATTTTTAATTAACGTGTGCTGTATAATACGTTTAAAATTCCACATAAAAACCTATTAATCGCTAGTGTAATATAATAATAAGAACAGGGCAGTTTCTATGCTCGACAATTTTACATTGCTTCTCTGCGTTAAGGTGCATTTAATTAATTTAATAAGTACATGCAGTAAAATCTAATTTAAATTAAAGATTAATTAATCAATTATATACAAATTTAACTATTTAAATCCTAGCTGTTTTATATTGCGTATAATCAAACGATATATGTGTTCAAATTAATTTGTAAAATTTAACAAAAATGTTACGGTTGGCAATAATCATATATAACTGTTTAGTAAATATCAAATATTCAAACCACTTTTTTTATTTTTACCGATAAATCTGATCGTTTTTTAATTGATAAGAAATTCTTATCATTTATTAAAAAAACATTTATTAATGAAGAATATCGCTTACACTCAAGTATAATATAGCTAATAAATTAAAATCAAATTATTTTTTTATTTTAAAACAAATAAAAACACATGACTGTGACAGTTTATATTTTGCATTCTCCCCAGGCAGCGAGCAGTGTGTTTATGTTTTGTTGTTGTTGTTCTTTATATAAACGAAAATAAAAATAAATAATCAGCTGTGCTTGTGTCTAGTTTTTTTTTTTTTTGTTATTGGTTAGGTTCGCGTTAAATTAAAGTTCCTTAAAATTATTTGTTTAATAATTAGAAAAAAATGGATAATTATAATTATGGTATTAATATATCTGATCTACCAAATGAGGTTTGTTAAAAACAAATATTAATTAATTATGACGAAATCAATAGAGAGAAAAATAATGAATTTTTTTTTCTATTAATCAAATTTTTTTTTTTAAGTAATTTCACGTGATAATTCTCTTATTGTTTTTTGTTATTAAATAAAAGTGTATTGGAGTGCCCAACCTTGGCATTGTGCATTTATTTTTCATTTGAAATTATAAATTTATTATGAAAAATAAGGAAAGAAAATTAAACGTTAAATAAATAATACGTTTACGTATGCAAATAGGAAATTAACCTCGGTGCTGAGTAATCAAATATTTTTATTAAAACAATAAAAATAAATAATGTTAATGAATTTAGATTAATTAAAGAATTAAGAGCTTGTTTTTATTTTTAAAAAATATTTTATTTATTGTTTTAATGTCATGAGTTAAATGTATTTTTTTGTTCACATCCACACATTGTCAAGTTACCCCAAATTAAACGCTATACAAACAGGCGATAATTACTATTGATATAAATCACAAAGAAAAATTTTTATTGATAATCAAATCAATCATTTGTTTGAAATTAATTAAATTTTATATTTCTAGATAATTGAAAAAATATTGTACTACCTGTCGCCATTGGATCGTTTGAATGTAGGCGCAACATGTCATCGCTGGTTCGATGTCACAGAAATGATGATATTCAAGAGGGACCTTAAATTATCATTTATTTCGATTAATTTTGATGAGGAGGTTACACCATTGAGTGATTTTAAAAATCAAAATCGTTGTTATCCGTGCATAACATTTGACCAAGTTGATTTTGGTGATGCGGACAATTTCTGGTTGAACTTTGGTGAGTTTGTGGAAGAGATCACATTCAAGAATTGTGACATTCGAGAAAAGAAACTTTTATCGATCTTAAGGTATTTACCCAATTTAATGGCATTAACGATACAAAGTTGCAGCGAGCTGTTTATGTTTGCAAAGTTTTTTAACACCGATCGTGATATGTTGGCCATTGGAGATAGTTTGCGATGTGTCAAGAAGCTCAGCTTATCCCATAATCGGTATTTATCAGATGGCTTATTTAATCGGATTGCTTCAATGATGCCACAATTAGAAGAAGTTGTGCTATCTGAATGCCATATCTCCTTTCATCGTGGTTTATATGGAAAATATTATCCATCGACAAAAGATGATAAACAACCAGAACCGTCTGAGTGTGTTTTAACATTTTCGCAAATATTTCAGATAATCGAACTAAGTGCAACAACAGTACGTTATTTAGATTTCAGCCGAACACTAATTGACGGTGATGCATTAACACTTCTGGGAAACGTTGACAATTTAATCATTGAATCCCTAAATTTAATGTATTGTGAACAAATCACAAATATAGGATTAATAAATTTAGTGAAGGGACAAAATAATATTCGACACTTGGATTTGTCACATTCAATGCGTGTTACCGATTTAAGCTTAATCGAGATTTGTAATAATTTAAAAAAATTAAAAACACTAAAAATAAAAAATTGTCGCGCAATAACCGATATCGGTGTCATTGCTGTGTCAAAACTTGATGAATTGGAGGTTTGTATTGAGCGCTCGTTAGTAAAACTATCACAAAGATTTTTTTTTTCAATTTTTATTCTTTCAGATTCTTGATATTTCTGCAATTGAGTCAATTACGCAAAAAGGTATTGACGAAGGTATTGCAAACAGGACGAATTTAGTGATAAAGGAATTGTATATTAGTGCATTAACAATCAATGAGAATTCAATAATAAAAATCGCAGAGAATTTACTGAATTTAACAATTCTTGACTTGATGTATTTGTACGCGGTAACAGATTTATCCTTGAAACTTATCTTTAAGAATTTGACAAAATTAAAAATATTGAATTTGAATGATTGTCGATTGATCTCTGATGCAGCAATGATGGGATTGAGTAAAGATAAGGATGGAATTTTGAAGAGTGGTGATAATTCACCAGAGTCCAATGATGATGAGATAGATGATTCATATTTAAATGATTTAAAACGAATGGGAATTGCACCACTTACCTCTAAAATAAATCAAATAAAAATATCCCTGGGTAGTAAAGCTGAACATGAAATACTAGGCGATGCTAAACGTAAAAAGGTTATGCTGAGTCTATATGAAAATACAGCAGAGATAAATAATAATTTTACGATAAACCGTTTAAAAGGGTTAAAAATATTAAAACTAACGAATTGTAATAAATTAACTGATTTATCGCTTAAATATTGCTTTAAATTTACTGAACTACGTGAATTATGTTTAAAAAAGTGTCAACAAATAACGCTTATCGGTATAAAAGAATTGGTCAAAAATTGTCCAACACTTGAAATTATTGATTTAACCGAATGCTATAACATAAATGATAAATCAATTGAATTGATAACAATTCATTTAAAACGTTTAACCCATTTATATTTGGATAGATGTTTACAATTAACTGACTTTAGTCTTGATTACATTGTTATAAATTGTAAAAATTTAAAATTATTAAGTATTTGCGGTTGTCGTGGTATGTCTAATGAACCAAACCTACGTTTAACAACGGTTAAAACATTGCGTACAATTTTATTTAACGGTTACGATACGGACAATTCTTTTGATTTTAAAAATTCACCAAGACCACCACCGCTTCCTTTAAGATAAGTTTTATTGAGTTTGCCATTTTATTATAATTTTTTTATTATTGGATTATTTCTGATTAAAATGGCAAAACTGGATTCATTTTATCTAAAAATTCTTTATTATTTAGCCAATTTTATTTTGAAAAAAAAACCAAAGATTTTTCATGGTTGTTTTAGCGGGCCTATGAGGTGACACAAATCTTTAAGCCTGAAATTTGGCTATGTTTCAGGTTTAAAAGTTTTAATTAATTTTTTTTTTGTACACATTTTTTATCTGAGAAATCTATCCAGTTTCAAATACTTCTAATCACAAAAAGAGATTAAAAACCATAAGGAATTTAACTAGAATCAATAAAAAAAAAGCTACCAACAATTATGTATTAAATATATATATATTATTATTTCCTCTTTATAAATACATAAGGGTAAAAAAAAAAATTAATTAATTAAAATTGTTTAATTTATAATAATTATAAATAAATTAAAAAAAAAAAAAAAAAACAACAACCTTGATGTGTGTGGGCGATGATTTTATTTATTAAAAACAAAAAATAGTTTTTTTTTGTATCTTTTACTGGCGAAATAAAAATTTAATATTAATTACTTAATTTAATTACAAAGATGTGTGTGTGTGTGATTTATAGAGATTTATTAGTTAATTAATTATAAAATGGATAATATTTGTTCAAGATTTTTAGTAATTAAATATTTTAATAAAAATCAATCTAAATTAAATCAATTTAAATTAAATCAATTTAAATTAATTAATTAAAGGCATTTTACTATTAATAATGTAATTAATTTTGTATTGAAAGGTTTTTCATTAATCATAACAAACTAAATACATGCATTACGATGATATTTTTTTCTTTTTTGAGTCACCCCAAAAAAAAGGCAAACATTAACCGAGTTAACACACTTGTATTGTTTTCAGCAAATTAAACAATCATAATTAATATCTGTTTTATAATTATTATTCATTAAGTTAATTTAAAAATGTATTTTATAAAAACTCCGAGACTAGCTTATTAAATTACATAATAATTAATAAAACCATATCCGATAAAGATAAACCCCTGATTCACCCTGGTTGTAGCATTTTTTTTATTAATTAAATAAAAAAAATTCTTTTATATATATAATGTATTTAATCTGTGTACGTGTTAATTAAAATATAAAATTAATTATTTATTTATATATACAATAATAACTTCAATTATTATTTAATTTATTTTTTTTGTTTCAATATTTAAATGAAACACACAAAGAAAAAAAAAATGTATTATTATAAAACGATTATTACATTAATTAAAAAAAAAAAAATTTATTATTATAAACGTCAAAAAATTCTTAAATTAGAATAAACGAGAAAATAAAAAAAAATATATATAATTCAAAGTAAAAAGGCACAAAAACTATGGAATATTGTTAATATCAATAACTGGGATCCAATATTTTACTTTCAAAAGTATATTTATTTATTGAACCGACAACTAGCTGATGACTAAATATATTTTTATTATTATTATTATAATGCTATAATCGTTTTTTTCCATATATTATTAATAAAAAAAAAAAAACAAATTTAATTATATATATTTATATAAATCAAATAAAAAATTGATTTCTTTCTTTTTTTCTTCCATCCTTTTTTTTAGAATATTATTTTAGTTTGCTTTTTCATCATTATTTATAAAAAAAATAAAAAAAACATAAATCCCTTAAAATATAATCCTTATAAAACTAAGCTAAGCTACGTGTTGATTTAATATGTGCCTTTACTGCACCTACAAACACACCTATTTTGTTTTAAAGATAGGCGCACTTTTCTTTTCATAATATGGAGTATTCAAATTTGATTCTGCTAGCGGTGGTGGACTTGGTGAATTTTTTTCATATTCTAAAAAGAAAAACATGAAAAAATAATTATTTTTTAATTAATAAAATTACAAATAAAAAAAAAATACCATTTAATATATCTTGTTGTGATGGTGTATCTTCATCTAATAATTCCGATAAATCAACGTTATATGGTTGATATGAAATTAACTCAGAACCCGATGTTGTATTATCTACAAAAAAGAAAAAAAGAAATTTTTTTTGCTGTTAACAAACTGAAATTCTAATTCGATATATATTTATTCCATTTGTATTGTAATTGCATTACAAATACACTAACCATCAGTTTTCTTTTCTTGTAAGTTCATCAATTCAGGATTCATCATAGGTAAATTATAACCAGGTAAAACATCTGTATCACCAAATAGCTAATAATTAATAAACAAACAAAAAAATGCAACAATTAAATACACGTGTGCTTCCAAAAGTCATTAAAAAAGAAAGAAAATTTAATTTTGTTAATTTAAAAAAAAAAAAGAGAAAAGCATTTCAGATTATTATGCAAATTAATTAAATCAGAAAATAAAGTGTTTTTTTTTTTTTTTTTTTGGTAATTATAACTACTTATTTATTATTGTTAATTAATAGAAAATTTCAATAAATTTTTTTATTTTTGTTAACCTTAGAAAACAGTTCAGAATCATAAATCGGTGATGATATAACTAAACGATTTTTATTTGGTCCAGGTCCAGATGTATTCTTTATTTATTATTATTATAATTTTTTATAACAAAATTGAAAAACAAATAGAAAAAATATAAATTATTTTAAATATAAAACCCAAAATATATCATTTTATTTGATATACTAACGTTTAAAAGTGCATTTGCATCAAGTGTATAATAAGAATCACCGCGTAATAATTCTTTTAATGTTTCCAATTCCCCTTGTACAGTGTCTAAATGTTGATCAATGTCTTCACTGTAAAAATAATTGTTTTTAATTGAGAATTAGTAAAAAAAATGTTTTTCTTTTTATATATAATATGTTACTAAAAAATCCAATAAATACACATACGGTGTTGATAATCTTAAAATTTCCTCATTTTGTGGAAATTTTGTTGAATTATATTTTTTAATAGCTAAATCCTTAGCTAAATCTTGCTGTTTTTGTTGATTTTTTTCCATTGAATCATTCACATTTATTGATTCATTATAATTTCCACCATCTAAATTAAAACTACCTAGCATTGGAGATGCTGTTGTTTCCTAAAAACCAAACCGATTAATAAACAATAATATTATTATCAATTTACTTATTTATAGGTAATTAAATTACCTCAATTTCATCATCATCAAATAGCTCATTTGGTATTTCATTACTTATAAAATTTTCTTTACTTGTGTACATGGAATTCATTTGTGATTTAGCCATTGAATTATCATTATCAATTAAATTTTCTGTATTTTTATCAATTATATCATTAAAAGCATCATTGATATCATTCTCATCAATATTTATAATTGTTTGGGGATTTTCCGGCTGATTTTTCTCCATTATTTTCATTTGATTTAAATTTTTATTTTGTAGGAAATCTATATCATTATTTTCATTACGCATTTTTGTATTTAATAAACTTTTTGAATTTCTTCCATATGCGGTTGCAGAATTTTTTCTTGAATTCTTTTTATTCATATTATTTGTACTACTTTGTGTTGGTTGTGGTTTGTTTTCAATTAATAATTTTCCTGGTCTACGTACTGATTTATTAATTGTCGCTTTTGCCAATTCCTTTTTTACCAATGGTGTATTCAATACATCTCTATCCTCATTGTAACCAGAAGAGGAAGTATCATCCTTTTCTTCTGTCATTTCATCAATACTATTTACAATATAATTTATCGTTTCATCGTCATTATTTACGTTATCAATTTGAACACTGTTTTCTAATTTCTCTTCTAGCATTTTCTTTGTGCTAAAATTCTTTTTACCAATTCCACTTCCGCTACTTATGTTTTTACCATAATTGACAGTCGAAGATGTAGCCTGCTCAAAATTAAAATCATTTGGATTTGTTATTTCATCGATTAAATCAATTTGAGAATAAGGTGATTTTGAAGCATTTGAACTTGGCGACTGTACATGCGGTGCATCGGATAACCTTAAAGATATCATTAAGTATGTTTATAATAATTTCATTTTAAATGTTTTAAATTAAATAACTAACATTTCAGTGTCTGATTCATCAACTTCATCCAAAAGTTCTTCGGTCAATTCGTGTATTATTGGACCATTAACTGTTTTGCGAACCTATAAATAAATATCATTTATTAGATGATAACGTGTGTGTTTTATATAAGTTATTTACTTTAGCTGTTGGAGTATCGTTTATCATTAGTTGGAATCGACGTTTAACACCTCCCATACTATTGAGTCCTGTTCGTGATGGTTGTACAATTGTAACAAGAAATTGGATTAGCTAAAATTTATTATTTAAAGATATATATATATATATTTCTTATCTTTATTAACTACTTCAAATATTATAATTAATTACCTTATTAACAATTTGCTGTTGCTTTAAATGTTTTTGTCGAAGCATTGCTATTTCACGCCATAATGCTTCATTTTCTTGTTTCATTGCTGAAAAACGTGAATCTAATGAATCTTGTCGTCCACGCATTACTTTAACATCATTTAAAACTTTATTTGCCGTTTCAGGTTTTAAATTTGCTTTATCTTCTGTTGTTTTTGTTGTTGCTATTTTACGTTTAATATGCTCCAATAAAAATGGATGTCCACGTTGAAAATATGGATGAGAAAATTCCATTTCATCACGATCAAATTTTAATCCACCATTATCAATTGATGTAATTTTATGAAATCCATCTAAAATCATAAAGAATTATTTTAAGTAAATTTGATCAATAAAATATTTTTCTTTCTACTTACACATATTTAATTGTCGTATAAAACTCGCCATATTATTGTGCTTGTAATTAAGCGGTAATAATTCTCTAGCAAATTGTGCTTGATATTGTATAATAAAACTTTTACCATCCTGAAAATAAAAAATTTGATTATTTTCTTGTACATTTCTTCCTGTAAGACCTATAAGGTCATAGATTTGACAATTTTAAAATGCTTTCCAAGTATTCAAGGACATTTCTTACATTTTACTGTTTTTAATAAATGTAAATGTATAGGAGGCGAGCTAAGTATTTTATCATAATTAACATCACTACGTGTTAAATAATAAGCAATTTAATTTTTAATTTTCTTAAATTATATCATACCGCTAATGCATTTTATGTACGAAAATAATATTGTTTTGTTTTGTGATAATGACGCAATACCTGCAGCATAGGTAAATAGGTAAAAAGGGGTGCCATAATTAATTTTTTTTTCGGGTTTATGATTAAGACAAAGTTTTTCCTTGACGACAATAATAAGAAAAAATTTGGATTGTTTTTCCTCTAAAATAAATAATTGAATAACAATCACAACTTTGTTTTTTTTTTATTTTTTAAAGAAAATTTTGTCAACTATGACGTAGTTATAAATAAAATGAATACAAACACAAAGACGACGATGGAAATAATATTAATACGATTGTATAAAAGAAAAGAAAAATAAAAAGAGTATTTTGTCCATAAAAAGATATTAAATTTTATAATTCTCTAGATTGATATAAGAAATTTGTTATTTTCTTTTAATGAATAATTAATAATTTTATGCTTTTTTTTATTGTTTTTATTATGAATATGACCTATTATTTTGGTTGAATTATTTTTTTTATTGATAAAAATTTGGAAGCCATTTTATTTTCACTTTATAAATAAAAAAAAAAAAATATTTTTATTACACACCGGACTCCAATATATTAAATTATTTGTATCCGAATCTTCCACTAAACGCCATAATTTTGCTAAAAATGCAGGAACCCCAGTTCCAGTTTCACTAAATGTATGCATTTTTTATTTTCTTCGTCTTTAATAATTATTATTTAAAGATTTTTTTTTTTTTTTAATGATAAAAAATATATCAGCGAACTATTTTTTCTTTTTTTTTTTTTATAACTTATAACTTCACTTTATTTTTTTACACTAAATAAAAATAAGCTGCACTCCTCACACAACATATATATATAGATTTCAATAAAATGAAGTTAATGCGAGAACATAACAAGTTTCAGCAACATAACAAAATAAATTACACTGTCTACACACTGTTTTAAAATTAAATTTAAATTTAAATTTGAATTTAAAAAAAAATTATTTCGTAGTAAACAGATTTGTTTTAAACAAATTTTATTTGGGGAAAAATAAACAAAAAAATATTTATGTTTTCTTAATTTAATTAATCTTTTTTTATTTTTATAGAAGAATCACGTTTTATATTTATTTTTATTTTATAATACAGATAAGTGATGAGTTATTAAAAATAGAACGTTGTTTTTTATTTTTATATAATTTTTTTTTTAAACTATGAATTTTTTATTAAGCAACCATAATTCAACACAAAAAGTTAAAATTCCTGATGGTTTAAACGAATTAATATCTGATATATCACGTGAAGTATTAAGAACACAACCAGAAGAGATTTATACATTTATTGCTGATTATTTAGAATCTATGCTAATAACACGAGAGCATACATATATTGCTGCTAAAACCGTTGAAAGTTTAATCAATTGCAGTATGAATGTTGTTGATTGTATGCAAATACTAGGAATTGATCTTGACCGTGCTAATAAAGCGGCAACAGTTATTCAAAATAATTTTAGAAAACATTTGAAAATGATTCATGCAACAGGTGATTGTACGTTCTCTAATATCAGAGACTTAAATACCATAGAAGAACTATTGGAGCTGGGAATTATACAAAGTAATGAAGCAAAGTCGTGCTTGAATATAATTTATACCGCATTCAAATCATTCTACTATCAACAAACAAACGCAGATAATCTAATAAAGACAAGCACCACAAGAAAATGGTTGGATTGTATAGAGAACACGTTAAAGATTTATCGTATGTCAAAACCATCAAGAGAGAAAATGGAACGTGCAGCTGTTGCGGTACAAGCAGCATATAAAGGGTATTATGTTAGACGATATAAGCGTGCTTTATCAGAATTACGTAAATACTCTGATATATTGATTCTTGAGGGAAAACTTCCACAGAATGTAATTAATAATGAAATCACGAAACCAAATTTAGATAGCATATTGTCAAGTATTATGAACGAAATTAAAAGTAAAAGCGAAGCAGAGTATGTTGCTGATGAAAATTTAAATGACATAGTTGAGTGGGTTTTGCAGCAATTAGGAGATAGCCCGGATAAAAAGAAATCAGATAAATCTGACGAAGAGCCAATATGTGAAAAAATAATTGATAAAGGAACACCACTTATCGCCGTATCTGGTAAAGTCAAGGGACTTTTTGATAATTTGAAAGAGGCACGTGAACATCTATCAAAAGTAATAAAAAGTGTATCCAAAAGCAAAGAGTATGCAGCACAAGTAATACAACGAGCATATAGAAAATATATGGAGAAGAAAAAATCGAAAAAAGACGTTACGGTTGTTAGCAGTATTCCCGATTCCGATGTATCTATATTTGAAAGGGACGAAGAGATTGAAGTGCAAACGAACACATTATCACAGAATATACCAAATGTTAATCTTGTTGTACCGCCAGCACCATGTCCATCAGCTGAAAATTTGTTTAGTGAAACACAACAATAATTTTTGGAACAAATTTATTTTCAATAAATTTACAAGGATATATGTAAGATGTTAATTTACATAAACTGTTTTTTTTTTAAATATTAGTTATTTATTTCTTTCGCTGCTTCTTTGCCTTTGGTGCACCAAAGTTTTTGCCTTTATTAAATTTATTTTTTCCAGCTTTATTCGTTAATTTAACAGCACTTGTCTTATTTTTATTATTTTTTGCCTTCATTTTTATCTCCTTGTTGGCATCATACCTTGAAAATATAAACATTATTTATTAATTGTGATTGCTGCACAGACTTTTGCTAAAAAAATATTTACCTTAAACGTTTAGCACCCTTCTTACTAACATCTGTTAGATCACGATCGAAACGAGATGCATTTTTGTTTTTTACAATGTTATCCTTCTTATCAAATCTTTTCACATCATCAGAAGAATGCAATTTACCCATCCTATTTTGACTTTTTGCAAATTTAGCTCTTACGAGAGACACCTTTTCGACTTCTTTCATTGCACGTTTCTCAGCCACTTGCCTTGGTGTTAATTTTTCAGTTTTCTTAACTTTTTTTACAGGACGTACTTCCATTTCACTGCCATCACTGTCACTATTCCTACGTTTCTTTTTGTTGGTTTTATAATTATTTTTACTAGCATTCTCTGGTTCCTTTGGTTGCAGTGACAAACGTTTCTTTTCGGCATCACGCTGTAATTTCGACTGAAACCATTCACGACGCTGTGATGATTGTTCCAAGGGATTCTTTTCTAATAAACGTCGTTCCGTTCTATTTAATTGTTGTTCAGCCTTGGCTAACATACGCTCAGCATTTTCCTCATCCAATATTTTTTCTATAATTAATAAAACAAAAATTTATTATTCTATACGATGCGCTTGCTTTTTAACAAAACTTACGAATTTCTGGTTCTAATCCTTCTAGCCTTTTGCGGTATTTTTCAATTATTTCTGGAGGAATAATACGATTTTTAACTGGATTCTCAGCATTCTTGATTATATCTTTAACGATTTTACGCTCTTGTTCACCGGCCAAGGACACAGATACACCTGCTCGTCCTGCACGAGCTGTTCTTCCCACTCTATGAATATAATGTTCCAGTGTTATCGGCATTACAAAATTTATAACCGTTTTAACACCACTAATATCTAAACCACGGGCAGCCACATCAGTTGCTATTAATATATCAATTTGTTCCTCTTTGAATTTCTTTAATGAATCTAAACGCTGCTGTTGGGTTAAATTTCCATGTAATTCACCAGCTTTAACACTTAATAAACCAAGCAATATATGTAAGCGATGTGCCTGTTTTTTTGTTTGTACAAAGATCATGCAGTGGTCATGAAATGTTCGACAAACTAATGCCGATAAAATTGGTTCACGATCACCTTCTTTCTCTTGACGAATTCTAATAAATTCTTGACGTAAATTAAAGGCTACGGTTTGATTATTGTTTACAAAAATTTTAACTGGCTTATTTAGGGATACTGCAGCTAAATCTTTAACCTTTTAAATCAAGAAAAAATAAATAAATAAATTTTTATTTATTGTCATTAATGCATTTTATTTTCAAAATATTACTTGTTCCGTCATTGTTGCAGAAAATAACATCGTTTGTCTAGTTACAGCACAGCTTTTAACAATTTCTTTCATTTGATCAGCGAAATATTCATCAAGCATACGATCGGCTTCATCTAAAATTAAAACCTAAGACAAATGTTTTTGTTAAAATGTGTCGGAGGGGCTAATTCATTTTTTACTTTTTAATTTATTTTAATCAGTTTTTAATTTTGCTCAACAAAATTATGTATATCCACTTTATTATCAACGTTATATTCAAAACGCAAGGATTTTCATCATTTACTAATCAAAAAGACATATTTTAACATTAACATAAATTTAATTTTACCTCAATAGAATGTAAACTGAAGCTAGGTGTATTTTTAATATGATCAATAAGACGACCTGGGGTTGCAATTACAATATCTGGATTTTGTCTTAAAACATTTTCTTGGGCTTTTATTTCTAATCCTCCAATTGCCAAACCAGTTTCAATAGATGTAAATTGTGTTAACTGTTTGGTGACTTGATAAACCTTTAGATAATGTAAGAGATTAAGATGCAAAATTTATAAAATATTAGAAAGCAGAATTTACCTGAACACCCAATTCACGTGTTGGTACCAACACTAAGACCCTCGTTATCGTTTGATTGTTTAATGGTCTGTACAATAAACGTTCAAGCGTTGGAAGCATGTAAGCGGCAGTTTTACCTGTACCAGTTGCAGCACAACCACATATGTCACGACCTAATAATCCTATAGGTATTGTAGAAGCCTGGATTGGTGTAGGATATATGTAACCTAGTACACCAATAGCTCTCATTAGCGGTCTTGATAAATTCATTTGATAAAAAGATGTAATTTCCCCTTGATTCGGTCCCATTTCGAAAAAATCATTATCATTATCTTCGTTCTGTACATTAACTTCATCTTCAACTACAAGATCTTCACCGGTAGATTTTTTATTCTTTAAAATTTTTTTCTCTTTAAGGCGTAATTTATCATGTATTAATTCGTCATCGGATAAATCAATTTCATTGTTTGATTCTTCTTCCACGAGAACATCTGTTCTGTTTTTAATTGTTGCCGCGATTTTATCATCAGTCTTGGTTCGAGCTTTACGTTTAACATATTTCATTAGATCATCCCAAGTGTCCCGATTATAATCAGAAGTTGTTGCAACAAATTGAAACCCATTATCGAAATCTTCTTTCTTTTTATATTTTAACTTTGATGGTTGATGCTAAAAAAGGATAAATAAAAATGTATTTTTCAGTAGAAAAATTTAAAAAGTGAGGTTATAAATGCTGAAGAACAGTCTTTTATTTACTTCAATCTCTTGATCAGAATCTTCTGATAAATTAGCAATTTTTGCATCATCATCAATTGTTTTAATTAAATCACTATGCCGAGATAATTCGACTGGCATTTTATATTTCCTTTCTATTTATTTAACTACAAAATATATTTTATTTTATTTGCACGTCAGTAAATTTTAAAACACAAACTCTAACAACACGTGCATTTGACAGCTTAAACAGTTTTCAATATTCTTCTATTCGCAGATTTATGCAAACCTGGTGTTAAAAAAAAAGATTGTTTTTTCTTTTATTAAAAATAATAATGCAGGTGGCATAAGTATCGTATAGTTGATAAATGCTGAAGTAAAAACGATTTCTTTCGCCGCGAAAGAAAAGAAAGATCACTAATATGGCGCACTGTTAGCATTTTGTATTAGCATTAAGTTAAAAAAAAAATAAATAATAGAAAAAAAAAATAAAAAAGTGAGAAAAATATGTGATTTTTTTTTTTTTAATTAATAATTAATTTTTCTATTTGTAATATTATAAACAATAAAATCCTGATATTAAGTATAATAAAATTCTTTAAAAGACTGAGTTATTCAGTTTTATTGTTAAATAATGAAGTCAAAATATCAAAATCTATAATTAATAATTTAGTCATTTTAAGTCGGACATTTCATATATATATATATTTTTTTTTTTGCTGTTTTAATTTTTTTTTCTTTTTTCATTTTCATTTGCCATTATAATTGATTTCTGAAAATAAAAAAAGAATAAATAAAAAAAAAAACGCAGAAATATAATAATAATAATAATAATAATAATAATATTTTTATTTAGTTATAATATATAAAGAAATTATTTTATTGCATAAATTTGTGTAAAAAATATTATTAAAACAATAGTAATATGGTTTAATAAGTAATAAACTAAAAAAAAAAATAAAATAATTATTAATAATAAAAATACATAGTTGCTTCACAATTTAATATTAAAAATTAATTTTTTTAAATAAAAGAATAATAATAATGGGAAAAAGAAATTCTGAATTGGAGTATCGATATGAAAATAAAAAAGCAAAATATATTGCGCCTGATAGAAGTAGTAATGAGGATGTAATTGAGATTATTGATAATGAGGATAGTGATGAGGAAACAAATAATGAATATATTGGTGAATTTTTATTAAATAAAGATGTTGTTGATGGTGCAATCCTAACAGATATATTATTAAAAGACTGGAGAGTTGGAAAACCAATTGGTAATTTATTTATTTTTATATATATGACATCATTTATATGTGTTAATTAATATAAATAATAAATAATTTTAGGTAAAGGAAGTTTTGGTGAAATTTTCTTAGCATCAGATAATTTAGAGAAGCCTGTAAATGAAGATAATGCTAAATATGTTGTGAAAATAGAACCACATTCAAATGGACCATTATTTGTTGAAATTCATTGTCTTCTTAATACAGGAAAACCAACGGGTAACACATTATAATTGCTTTAATAAATAAAAAAAAAATCAAAATCATTACTATCGTTAATTATTTATTGTTAATAGATGAAACACCATTACCGCACGGTATGCCAGAATATATAGCATCTGGATCCCATTACTTTAAAAATGCTCGTTATCGTTTCTTAATACTACCACGCTACAAATATGATCTTCATTCCATTATTAAAAATCATTGTATCGATCCAAAATCATTACTAACAATTGCTGTACAAATACTGGAAGTATTACAACATTTACATGATAAAGGATATGCACATTCAGATATTAAAGCGGAAAATTTAATGATAGGAACTAGTTCACGTGTTAAGAATATAATAAGTGTTAAAAATATTAATAATAATAATAGTAATAATAATAATAATAATAATAATAATAATAATAATAATAATAGTATTAGTAATAGTAATAGTAATAGTAAAACTTCCAACATTCAAGATAATGTTCTTAAAAAAAAGATAAATTCTGAATTAAATAAATCACCACAAATGTCTGATGTGAAAATTAAAAGAAGAGGTCGCCCACCAAAAATTATTATACCTATAAAAGTTGTTCCACAACGTTTAATACCTTCAATTGAGTATAGTGGTTCGAATCCAGTGAGATCATGTAGGGCAACTGGTGTTAATGAAATTTATCAAGATATGGTAAAATCACATTATTTACGACCAGCGAAAAAAGTTAATTATTGTTATGGAAGCGATGATGAATCAGTGGTTTATCAAAATAAAACAACACAGAGCACTAAAACAATGAATCATCAAACTATTACTGAAGATCGTATATTTTTAATTGATTTTGGATTAGCTTCAAAATTTATAGACTTATCTGGTGTACACCGTCCATTCTGTATGGATCAAAGACGTGCACATGATGGAACATTAGAATTTACGTCACGAGACGCTCATATGGGTGCACATTCGCGCCGAAGTGATCTTGAGTGTTTGGGATATAATCTAATATATTGGTCACAGGGTTGGTTACCGTGGAAAAATAAGGCTTCACAAAATCAACCAGAATATGTGCATCGCATGAAAGAATACTTTATGACTGACATTAGTGAAATAATCAAGCATTTTTATGGAAAAGATGTTCCTAAGTATCTTGGCGAGTTTCTAAGCTATGTTGGCAAACTGTCATATGATGAAAGACCAGATTATGATTATTGCAATCAAATATTTATTAAGGAGTTCATCAAAATGGGCTACAATCAAACAAATATGGTATTGGATATAAAAAATCTGAAAAATAATGGCAAATTGATAAAGGATGGTGACGAAAATATTGTAGCGAAAATGAAAAAAGTAAAATCAATAATGGAGTTTGGTGTTCTGTTGCCATTAAAGGATAGCACATCGAACAATTTATCACCTAAAAATTTGCGATCCATGACTGACAAAATAACGAAGAAAAATCGAAAAAATTATTCATTTAATTTTCCGTGTACGGATCCAGATCAAATAGCTCGTGATCGTGCTGAGCGAGAATATGAACGTGAGCAAATCCATAATACACCATTGATTACCAAGTATAGTGGTCGGCCAACCTATGCTATAATTGCATTGGAGAATAAAATGAAGGTAAAGGATAAATGTGATGTAGTAAATAATGCGGAGACCAAAGAGGAGAATGTGCAAATCAAGGGTTACACAAAGCCCATGATGGATATCTTGCGAAAGCGACAGATTGAATTGTTTGAGGAGTTTGATAAAAATAAGGCGGATTTCTGTCAGGAAGAGACAACGATGACTGTCGTCGAGTCTCCATACATACGTCGTAAGCTAGGCTTACGAGCACAAATAACACCGACGAAAAAGAGCCTGTCCTATCGTAATAATTTATTAAAATCGAGACGTCGTATAATTGTAGATCGAGGTGGGTCAACTGATGTGAGTGCAGCCAGTACTGATGAGTCTTCATCATGTAGCAGCAATAGTAACAGTAGTACTAGCAGTAACAGTACCAACAGTAATCATAGTTCCAGTGACATATCTAAATCGGATACAAGTAGCGGTGTTAATGCGTGTGACGAGGATTCAAAAGGGTCTATCGATTTTAGTCCAATAAAAACACGAAGGGCTAGACAAGTTCAAAAAAGGGATTTCAAAAATGGCAAATGTAAGTTTATTTTTAAAGTTTTTAAAGATAAATGATAATGATGATCATCATGGTGGTGTTGATGTTGATGGTGTTGAACAAAGACGAAATCCCAAAATGCTATGTCATCATATCTGTGTTGTCTTTTAATTAATTAAAATAATTGTTGATGTATTTTCAAATATTTATTTCTCCTTTCTAATTTATAATTGATTATTCTAAATTTTATATTTTCTTTTAGACATTAAACGTCGTGATGATGACATGAACAAAATTCGCACATTTACGCGTGGTTAAAAATTATTCAAAAAAAAAAAATAAAAAATAATAATTAACTAAAAATTAGAACAATTTAAATATTTTGTTAATAAGGAACTTTAAATGTATTTTAATGAAATTAAATTAAAAAAAAAGAAAAAATATTTTTTATTTTAAGCCGCCAGTGTAGCACTTTTTTTTTTATTAATTATTAATTTTTTTTTTCTGTTTTTATTAATTATAATATAACTTAACTACAGAGTGTTAAGGGAGGTGCATCTATTAATTATTATAAATATTTAGTTTATAGTATAAATATAATTAAATTTCAATCAAAAAATAAAAATAAATAAATTTAATCCAATTTGTTGTCTAATTAATGAGTTAATTAAATGAATTTTTAAATGTATTTAGTAATTTTTAAGTTTATATAACAAAAAAAAAAAAAAAAAAAAACTTTAAAATAATAAAAGAAAAGAAAAGAAAAGAAAAATAATGCTTATAAATATATATTTATTGCGTTTTATTATTAATTAAAATATAATTTAACGTCGTTTCTTTTTATCCTGTTTACGTCCACGATGATACGGTCGTCTAGGTGTATTTTGTGGTGATGAATGTTCAGAGCTTGAATCTTCACTGTCACCAGTCTAAAGAAACAATTTTTTTTTTACTTATGAATTTTTTTTTTTTTTTTTAATATAAATTACCTTGTTGCCCCAAAAATTACCACCAACTGATGTTGAATCAGGTAAAAAAACACAAGATGCTAAACAAATCATTTGAAATATTGCACCAAGATATAAACCATATCTAATTGCTGTACCAACAAAATCCTCACCGGGTATATTAACAAGTGTTGTTGTTTCCATTTGTTATTTAATTAATTAATTTTGCATTTAATTTTTATAAATATACTTTTCCTTTTAAATATAGAACTTATAGTAAAAAAATCAATAAGAAAACAATAAATTTTCACAATTGTATAAGTATAGAAATAACAAGACAAAAATTACCACTACACTATTATATTCTACAAAAAAAAGTTTTATTCAAGAGAAAAGTGGTTTTTCTATGTGATCACAACGCCAACTACTGCTAAATTATCAAAAAGCTTAGAATATTTTTTAATAGAATCGCTACAATCTCGTTGTATTGTCGGAACAGCTGATTTAATTAAACGTCAATTCTAACGGCTTAATATTGTAAATGTATACAAAACAAACTTTCAAAGCTTTTAAATTCAATTTAATTAGATAACAAAAAATTGCTGATAATGAGTTTTAAAGAAATACTGTTAAACAGTTTAAAAAATTCAAATAAAGGTAGAACAAAATAAAAAACTGTGTAATGTGTGAAATATTAATTAATTAATTATTTTCTTTTTAGATATTAATGAGATTTTAAAAGATAATAGTTCATTAGCAAGTTTAAATGTTACGGATAATATAAATAATGAAAAAGATGCAACAAAAACAAATAAGAATTCAACATATAATGTTATACCGAATTTTTATCATAAGTTACCTAAGGAAAGTGATACATTTGCACAGAAATTACGTGAAGAAGCAAGAGCCTTATTTTTACAAAAACGCAGCAAAGAATTATTAGATAATAATGATTTAAAATTTTTATGGAGCCTTTTAGAGAAAAATCATTCACAACCATTATTAAATGGTGAACAATTTATTAGTTATGATGATTATTTAAAAGTTGCAGAATTAGCTGGTGAGAAATGCAGGCATTACTTAACGGCTAGTGTTTTTGCCCGTTTGCAATCTGTTAGTAATTTTCCTGGACGCGTTAGTGTTATGTCATTATTTAATTATACAATGAGAAAAGTTTGGCTTCAACAGACCAGAATTGGTTTATCGTTATACGATTATACTGGACAGGGATTTTTAAGGGAACCGGTAATTATAAAATGCTTATACAGCATAATTAGATTCTGTAATAAATTGAATTATTCTTCAGGATCTGGAATCGTATATACTTGAATTAATACAAACATTACCACAATTAGAGGGCTTAGAAAAATCATTCCATAGCTTCTATATTTGTACAGCTGTACGGAAATTTTTCTTTTTCTTGGATCCATTACGTACTGGGAAAATAAGAATTCGTGATATATTAGCGTGTAGTTTTCTAGATGATTTATCCGAATTACGTGACGAAGATGTACCTAAAGATGCACAAGAATTAAATTGGTTTTCTGCGCCATCAGCACTCAGTATATATGGACATTATTTAAATTTAGATAAAGATCATAATGGAATGTTAAGTAAAAAGGAATTGATTGGGTAATAATATACAGATTTTTTTGTTTTATTTAATTGATAATGTTAAATTCTATTTAAAGTTATGGTTCTGGAACATTAACCTCTGTATTTATGGATAGAGTTTTTTCGGAATGTATTACATATGATGGTGAAATGGATTATAAAACATATTTAGATTTTGTATTGGCATTGGAAAATCGTTCTGAAACACAGAGTTTACATTATTTATTTAAAATTCTTGATTTTGAACATAATGGATATTTAACAACATTTACATTAAATTATTTCTTTAAGGTTTATTATTGTGTTTATAAAAATTAATGTGTTTATATAAATAAAGCGTTTATTTCAGGGTATTGATGAACAAATAACTGCACATCGTGCAGAATCGGTTAATTTTGAAGATGTTAAAGATGAAATATTTGATATTGTAAAACCTGCTGATCCATCACGAATTACATTAAAAGATTTAATTAATTGGTAATTATTTGCTAATTAAATTTAAATTTTTTTCTTATTATAATATTATTTATTTATGATTTTTATAATATAGTGGTCAGGGAGATACTGTTGTGTCAATTTTAATAGAATTTCATAGATTTTGGGCATATGAAAATAGAGAAGCTATGGTTACTGATGATAATACTGGTAAAAATGATATCTAATCTCGATATTTTATGTATATTTAAAGTGTTTTTTGTTATATTAATTTGATTTTGTAAAAAAAATATTATTTTTTAAAATAAATAAACGATTTATGCTAACGCATACATTTGCAATAAGAGCTTTTATTAAATATAAACTGCATTACCATCGTTTATGTTTTTTGACAGCTGAAATAAAAATATAAAAATAAAAAAATTTCTTACCTGTCGTGTCAACACTGTACGAACAAATATGTAAACAAATAGCATAAAATTATGTTGATTTAATTTTTAAATATATTTATATTTATTTAAATTATCTAGAGAATTGAAAAAAAAAAAAAGTAAATAAGTAAAAATGGTAAAGGTAGGTAAAGTTGTTATCTGTGGTATGAAAGGTGTTGGTAAAACTGCTATCTTGGAACAATTAATTTATGGAAATATAACACCTGATTCAGTAATTAAATTTTATTATGGATATCGTTATGTAGAATAATAAATAATTAAAAAAAAAAAAATTATATTAAAGGAAATACATTCAACAATTGAAGATATTTATGTGGCAAGTGTTGATACGGGTAAAGGTCCACGGGAAACATTACGAATTTATGATACGGCTGGATTACAAGGGAATGTTCAACTACCACGTCATTATTTACAATTTCCAGATGGTTTTATTTTAGTTTATGATCCATCGGATCCTGGTAGTTTAGATATGTTGGGCGGAATCAAAAACGACATTGATAAGAATAAAGATAAGAAAGAAGTACAAAGCAGAAATAAATTATAATCGAAAGTATTTGCTAAACTTTTTTTTTAAATTGTTTTTAGGTTTGCATAATAGTGATAGCTAATATGAGATCACGTCAACGACGTTCAGCGTCACATAGTCCAACTGTTGAAACACCATCCGGTAATCCAGACCCAGTTGATTCAATTTTAAATCGTGCAAACAATTGGTGTGCCCGGGAACGTATTAAACATTACACCGTTAATGCAATGGAACGTGCATCCATTTATGAACCATTTATTGGTTTAGCTGTACGTTTACATCCACCACAGACAAAAAGTGCATTTCCACAATTAAGACAATTAACACAAAAAACAACGAAAATTGATAATTAATTATTTATTTACATTTTTTTTAAAGTTTGCTTCACACTTTATACACAAGTTTATAAAATTTATTTTCTTTTAATTAATAATGAATTGTCATGTTCTTAGTTAATAAGTTATACATTAAAAATGCTTTTTACCATTTTAAAATATATTTTAATTTTCTTAATAAGATTTGTGTACCAAAAACAAAGTCCCACAGTGGGCTGCTGATGCCAAAACCTAAATGAAAAGAAAAAATTGGTTTTTGTTTATCAATTAATAAAATATAAATAATTTATAATCAAAAAACCTTTGTCATGATGTACAAAATGATGTTGATAATGATAACGTTTCATATCATATAAATGACCAATACCAGGACTTCCGTAATGTAAATAAAAATGTATCATGTCGTAGCAGACATATCCTACGAGTAAATAAATGCGGTTTAAGAGTGATAAGTTATTAATAAATAATTATAAAATACCAATAAGAGATCCTGCTATGGTTATCTTTGGATAAGGAGCTATGCACCATATGGGCTGATATAAAACAGATGCAATGATAAGAGCAGGAAATGGTGGAAACACTAGACGGTACGCGTCAAAGGGTACCTACAATTAAACAATAATTTTAATTTATCACTAAAAGATAATTATTTTATGTTTATTTAACTTTAACTTTCTAAATATTACATAATAATTATCTAATTCAGTGTTTCTCATTTATTTTATAATTTCAACGTTTTTGAATTAAAATTTATTCCGAAATTACACGTTTAGTAGTAATAAAAAAAATTAAAATATTTACCTTATGATGTAACCCATGCAATAGAAAATGAAACGTACATGTGTACTTGTTGGCATTAATTGGATTCAAATGGAACACCCATCTGTGTAAGGAATATTCAAATATTGTCCATAATGTAATTCCCATAAATAAATGTACGATTGTTGTTAATAAGTTATTGTGCTCCCGTGTTAATTCACCGTATCCCAAATGTAAAATATAAAAAATGGTTGGTATCCAAAATACTGGCACCATCCACCATGGTGTTTTTGTTAAAACTTCCAAATAATTTGGTCCAAATAAACGTAACGGACGGTCCACCGGTTTATTAACCCATTCAGCATAATTATTACCTAATTTACCAATTTGTGGTATCATTGCCTTTGACCAATCAACAAGGTGCTATAAAATTAAATATACAAAAATTTATTTAATTATTCAATTTTTCAAAATGACAACTTCTAGGTATTTTTATCATGTTTTAATTTGTTATCAGTTTAATCGAAACAATATAATTTGCAGTTTTTATATTTTATTTTTTTCTGTGCGCTAATTATATGAAAATGACGTACAATTTAATAATAAAAAAAAAAATTAATTATCGATAAGAATTATTAATACGGATTAATTGATATACAAAATTTTCGGTTTTTTATTTAATTATTTTATTCTAAAATAAAATTCTACAATGATTTCGTTGTCATTCATCATTATTAATTGTTTCGTATTGGAGGCAGTACCGTAGCATGATTTTTTTTATGTGGTAAAAGATGCGGTATGTCAAACATGGATAGAGTGATTTGTGATAAAGATCTTGATATACGACTTAGATAATTAAAAAAAAAAAACAAAAACCAAGTCAAGTGTTATGATTAAATTTTAGATTTTTCGCGTTTTTATTTTGTTTTTGCAGTTTAGGAGTTTAGGACATGTTTAGGATTTACGACTTGAAGTCAAACTTTGAATACCATAAGCAGCCATTTTTATTAAAAGGATTCGATTTTTTGGGTGCTTGTGGACGTTAGTTTTTAAGGATTGAATATTTAATTTGGATGGGAAAACGATCGATGGTAAGTTATTCCATTTTTGTTGCGGTTCGTTTGTAAATATCGTTTTGCAGTATTTCCAGTGCGTAACCGGCTTTTAACCGGAAAAAGCTTAATTTCCGTAATGTTCTTTGATCAGTGCCCAACGTTATATTTGTAAAAAAATAAATTGAAAGAACCGTCACATACTGTTGGCGTTTAAGCTGATAACATGATTATCAGGTAAACAAAATACTTATTATTATAACACGCATTAATAGCGTAAAATTACCTCCATTGAGTCATCTGTGTTTGTATTAAAAATCTCCTCATCACATTTTTTATAAAAGTTATTTTTTATTCCATTTTCATGTGTTTTCACTGTTCCATTAGAATTATTATTATTATTTATATTATCAATGCAGTATTCCTTCATTAAGTACATTGCAGCATCAGAGTGTGGTGGTCCTTTATAAAAACGTGATGCAATATCCATATTATTTAAACCCCTTAATGTATTCATACCACCTGGATGTTTATGTGTAAATTCCGTTAAATCATATGATTTATTTTTAAAACGTACAATAAATCGTGAATCCATTTTATTTTTTAATAAAAATTTTTCTATTTTATAACACACCACATACAATTTTAATATTTCTTAATTAATTAATTTATTAATTAATCTCTACTTCACATAATATTTTTATTCTTAAGTTAAAAAAACACAAAAAAAAAAAAAATTTTTTTTACCAAATCGTAATCACATTTCAAACTAAACTGAATTTTTTTTTTTTAAATTAAATTTTATTTGCAACAAAAAAAAAAAAAAATTTTTTTTATATTTATTGATAAGATCCAGAACGAAATTTTATTATTTAATCATCACGACTATTTTAAATACTCACGATATGTATTTGTAAAAATAATAAAAAAAATTTTTAATAATTATTATTATTTTTTTTTGCTGCAAATAAACAAAGAAAATTTTTTTTGCTTTTAATTTTTTTAGGATAGATAATTAGGGGGTAAAATGGAATCAAACAAAACTTAATTGAACCTGTTTTAGTTATAAAGAGATTGAAATTAAAAAAATTAAACTGGAAGTACCTATATATCACGTAATGAGGTAAATTATTTTATTTTTTATTTTTATCTCTATCGCGTTTAATTGATTTTATCTATCCAACTAAACACGCCTAACTTCTAAGTGACTATATTAATGACTAATTTTTATCATAATTTTTCTACAAATATTTATTGTATTGTTTTCGATTGGAAATATAATTGTAATAAAATTGTAATCAGTAGATAAGGTGATCTTTAGGTGGAAAATATTTTAAAAAATTATTTTTTTAGAACATTTATTGGTTAAATTACTTTAGTGACACAAAAAAGCAAGCAGAAATTAATGAATTTTTTTTTTAAAGAAATGTTAATATAGCGTCTCTATTATCTGATCTTGGTTTGGATAAAAGATTTTAAAAATTTCAATCGATGTTCTACCCGGAGGAAATAAACGTTTTTTTGAGCCACTGTGGTCAAACAAATTCACATTATTCATAAAATAACCTGGTAATCATAATAATAATGTATGCTCTGTGGAAGTTAATAATATAAGTTAATTAACATTAATCTAAGTTTTCAAAAGTCGATTTGACACACAGAATGTTCGTAATTGAATTTTTTTATTTAATTTTAAGGATTACAATTGTTATGATAAGAAATTAGGTATTAAGTCAGGTAAATATAAGATAAGAAATGAAATGAAAATAAAAAACGAGGAATGTATTGGTTGATTTATAGTTGGATTTTTCGAATTTCTAAATTAAACTGAGTTTTTAGTTTAGGATGCGTTTTATTTTTTTTTTTTTTTAATATGTGTTTATCAGTGTAATCCTTATTTATTTAAGGTTAGGGCGTTCTTATGTGTTTTTATACCCCGTTCCGAACTGGTATTATGTTAAAATATTACCGCACTTGTGATATAGATAGCATTTTATGATTATTTCAATTTTTTTTTTGTTTAGGGATTTATTATTTTTTATTTTCGCTTTTTTTATGATAATTACTGATAAGAACATTTTTATTATATATATATGAATACAACGGTTACCTATTGCACGTAGAAACTGTTTATGTGCAATCTAACATGTGCTTTTATTATAATTTATTGAAAAAATAATTATTTTTCTTTCTTAATTAAATGATTAAAATATTTACCTGATTAATTGAATTGAATGATTCATGTGTTGTAAAATAATTTTTTTTTTGGTTGAGATAAGGACTATTTAAAGGAAGTTGTTTTTGTTTAAATAACGTTTTAATAGTATTTAAGTGAAGTGACTTAACACTACGTAAACCGGGATAAAAATGAAATTTTCTACGTTAACAAACAAATCTTAATATTTTTTTATATGATTGACTTAGTTTAGTAATCTTAATACATTTGCTGACATCTTATAAAAAAAAAAAATGTTTGCTTAGCTTAGCAATTATGGTTTATGGCCACAATTAATGCGTTTTGCATTTATTATGTTACTTTGTAACAATTTTTTGTTGATTTTTTTTTGATAAAAAAATTGCTTATAGCGTTGCAGCTAGAGTTGAGTGTGGTCCAGTGTGAGGGTTTTTTTTTACGTTAAATTTAAATTAAAAAAATACTTTGTTTAAGATTAAAAACAAAACAAACAATGTAAATTTATTTACAAAGTTATATTACGCGAATTTTAGGGCGCAGGGGTGGTAAAAACTTTATATGAGCGAAATATTTTTTTAAAACTATTAATTATGCTTGTAGATGCTTATCCACGCTTCTTTTCTGCAAAAAATTGTAATTTCATTACATTTTAACTGGCAAATCATTTAGGTATCGCTGTTTCAATATTCGTGTTATCGTTTTTAAAATTCTAATAAATACTTACAGCAGAGTCTCAGTACAACCGCACTTGTAGCACTTGCATAACACGAGCCCTGAATGCTTTGCTATTTTGTTTTTAAATGATTATAACCGTGATTAAGGTAAATAGTTGTTACAACGACTTTGTATGATTTTTTGATTGAATCATTCATGATGTTTTGACGGGATGTTTTTTTTTAAGTTTATTATTGATAATTACTTGCTCTTGATAATATTTTAGATAGAAAATATCATAATAAAAATGTAAAAATATAAAAAAACAACACAAGCATGTAATATTCTAATCTTGGTAAAGTCATCAAGCATGTACAGCATGTTTATTCATTTTTTTTTTTTTTTGCTTTTTGTGACTTAAACATGCATTTTTGTTAAATAAAACTGATTGATTAATTTTGACAAATAATGTTTAAAGTAGTAAAACTAATAGAGAAAACATATTTTTTTTTTTATTTATATGATAATAGTATAACAGATTGAAATCAAATATTTTTATTTTATTCTAACTGATATCAGATATGAAAGATTTTTTATTTCTTTTTCTTTTTCGTACTATCAATATTTGGTCTAAGATAAGAATTTTGTTTTTTTTTTTATTTTTTTCAAAAATTTTATTACACCGTTTTTATTCGAGGGATTTATTAAGCAAAATAATAATTAATTAAAAATTTAATGAACAAAAAAAAAATGTATTATCGAAAATTTTATGTTTTGCGTCTTTGCTATTCTGTTTTTATTATTTGTTAATAGGGGGCACTTTAAACTTCTTTATCGAGTGTTGAAATTTTTAATTTTAATTAAAACAATTATTAGTTAATTAATAAACAGTATTTTTTTATTAGATAATTATAATAAAGGTAATTTATTATAATGTATTTTTTTTATAATAATAATTTTTTTTTATTTGCTTGGTGGATCATATGGTGCAGTCCATTCCCATTCTTCTGGTAGCACACACAACTGTGTACTATCCAAAAACATATAACCAACTGGACAAATCATTTTAACACCTTTTGTATTTAATTTTCTGCATTCCCAGTATAATGTTGCATCATAATTATTACGCCAAAAACGTTCTAGTTCACCTTTTGTTCTACAACCTGGACGTCCATCGGTGTTTGTATAAACTTGACACAGTACCGTTGTCACGCAAATTAACAATAAACACAAAACTAAAGAATTAAATAAGAAATAAGAAAATAAAGAAATAATTAATTAATTAACAAATAAAGTAACAATAATAAATTCACATGAAAAACCCACTTTTCATTGTTGAATATAATCGCTAGAGTATAAAAAAAAATTAAACTTTTTTAATTAACACAAATTGACTTTTGATAATAATTAACTTGGAATTTTAAGCGATTAGCTACTTATATACCCTGACGATATAATTATTAATCGAATTATTAAATCAACAAAACAATATAAATGCAATAAATCAATTATAATCTAATTGTAGTTAGTTAATTTTTAATTTAATTGATAAACAAATGTATAACCAAAGTCATATGTAAAGAAATAAAAACCAAAACAAAAACAAATAAAATTCCAAGCAATACCACTTGTACCTCATATTATTAATGCTGATTATTAATTATCGATAATAATTCTATCCGAAAATATTAAAAATCCTACCGGATGTTAATTAAAAGTGAATAATAAAATTAATAAATTATTTAAAGAAAATATAAAATTAATTTTATTGGATTTGATAAGGTATTAATTATTGAGTCATTTGTTTTGTTATTTTGTTTTTATAATTTTATTTAAAAAATTAATCACAAAGGTAATCATCATCATCATCATTATTGAATTAAGAAGAAAATTAAAATAAAATTATGCTTTGCGTTGTATATTTATTATGTTTTATATAAAATTTGTTGATTAATAATCAATGTTGATAAACTCCAGATACTATTTTGTTGTGATGTATTATGGTTATTGCGTCGTACATAATATGCGTCTTTTTGTTTAAATTGGTGAATAGTTAACAGGGAGGGCATGTTGTTGGAACACAACCACATGGGGGTTGTGTTGTTTCAGGTGCACAAGTTGTTGGTGTTGTGCCAGGAGCACAAGTTGTTGGTACACATGTTGTTGGTGTTGTTTCAGGGGCACAAGTTGTTGGTGTTGTGCCTGGGGCACAGGTTGTTGGTGTAGTACCAGGTGCACATGTTGTTGGTGTCGTTTCAGGAGCACAGGTTGTTGTAGTGGTGGTAGTTGTGGTTGTTGTGGTTGTAGTGGTGGTAGTTGTGGTTGTTGTGGTTGTTGTTGTGGTAGTTGTGGTTGTTGTTGTGGTTGTTGTGGTAGTGGTAGTTGTCGTCGTAGTAGTAGTGGTTGTTGTGGTGGTAGTTGTGGTGGTAGTTGTGGTGGTAGTTGTGGTGGTAGTTGTGGTGGTAGTTGTGGTGGTAGTTGTGGTGGTAGTTGTCGTAGTGGTAGTTGTCGTAGTGGTAGTTGTTGTGGTTGTAGTCGTGGTAGTACTAGTTGTTGTTGACGTGGTAGTATCAGGTTCACATGTTGTAGTAGTACAAGTTGTTGTAGGAGCGCAAGTTGTTGTAGGTGCGCAAGTTGTTGTTGGAGCACAGGTTGTTGTAGGTGCGCAAGTTGTTGTTGGAGCACAGGTGGTTGTTGGAGCACAAGTTGTTGTTGGAGCACACGTTGTTGTAGGAGCACAAGTTGTTGTTGGCTGTGACGTGCATGGACATGTTGTTGGTACACAGGGGGGTGTTGTAGTGCATGGACATGTGGTCGGTACACATGGTTCCTCTGTTACAAATCCAGAACCAGTTCCACTTGGTGCACTTGGCGGATTATAAGTTTCAGTCCAAATCCACTCATAAACTGGTACACATTGTTGTCTACTATCCATAAACATTGTTCCTGAAGGACACTCACGTAGAACACCATCCTGATTCAATTGTACACATTGATAATATTTTGTCGGATCGTTATGATTACGCCAGTAACGATTTGTTTCACCCTGTGACTTACATCCTGGCTGTCCATCGTACACAGTTTTTGACGGAAATGCAAGAACCGATGTTACGGAGAGGACAAGAACGATAAGTAAGCCTAAAGATGATTAGAGAAAGAAAAGGATGATTTAGGATGATTTTTCTATATATTTGTTTGTGTTTATACTTCTCATTTTGCCTGAAATCCTTGTTGTTTTTTAAATGGAATTCCTATAATTTTCACAAAATGCTGAATAATTATTATCGACGGTTTTTTTTTATTTATTTATTATTAATTCAATCAAAATTAACTCAGTTAATATGATTTTCAAGCCAAATTTATTATATTTATATTGAAGAAAAATAAAATAATATTTGAAAACAAATTATAATTGCATTGTTTCAATCAATTCATTTTTGTCATATTAATCAATCATAATTAATTATAAAATCAATATGATTATCCATTATGCATGTTCATTAATTATTGTTTTATAATTACTATTATTAAAATTAATTAATAAGGTAATTGAAACTAATTTATCACAATGAAAAATCCAAATATTTGTGAAAACACATGAAAATAAAAATTGCATTTTACGGAAGTACAAATGTAATCAAATATGTCAATGGATATGTTGTGTCTAATTTGTTATCCATTTATTAAAATCATCAATCATATTTTCTATATAATAAATACGAATTATTGGTTATAAATATGTAAAAATAAAATAATTCGTCGTAGTTAAGTTGTGGTTAAATGTGAAGATTTCTACAGTAAATTCCTTGAAGAAGAGATTAAGTAAAAATGAAAAAAAATTTAGTTCTAATATGAATGAACCTTAAATTTTCTATTTGTTTTTGTGATTAATTAATCAAAAATTCACAGACACCATGTGTGATATGAGTTACGGACAATCAAACTTCATTATGGTGCCTAGATTAAAATTTCGAGAGTGCATTATACCCAAACTACTATAAAATCAAAAATATTTTTAGGACTACGAAATATTCTTGTTTCTATGTTTTAATATTGGTCAGGGTAAATTATTTTAGTGAAATTTGTATTGACTCATAAGTATTTGACCGATATCTGATGCCTTAATATTGCAGATTTCAGTTGAAATTATAAAGAAATCTGGGGCAACAGAGAATTGCGTCTTTTTAACTACTCAAAATTTTGAAATCAAAGTTTTTTGGCTTTTTTATTTACTTTTTTACGCGGTACAACGCTAGAAAATTGATGCAAGATAACGTTTTATTATTAGAAAATAATAATAATAAGGTTTAATTAATAAATTTGATAAAGCGACAAATTTGCACTTCTATCTAAGTAATTATATGTTAATTACACAAATATTTGTGTTGTTTTAAAAATTATCTCAAATCATCATAGCTCCCATCAATCATATAATAAAACTGTGCGACTATAAATCTTCCGCACGGTTAAATATGTGTCGCCAAAAATTTATGATGAAATTTGAACTTTTTTTAAATTTTAATTTATCACTTAATTACTTTATTACACATAATCATTCACAATTTTTAATTATTTTGTTTGTGATTTTTCACTTTCAACTATTATTATTATTTATTTAAAAGTCAAATGGATAAAAAACATTGATTTAATATATGAAATAATTTTTTATAATTTATTGATCATGTATCAGGTGATAATATTTTTAGATTTTAATAATTAAACGAAATTATGGTGTGCTTGGTGGATCATATGGTGGTGTCCAGTCCCATAAATTCACAGCAACACAGGTTTGTTTGGCATCCAAAAACAAGGTGGACATTGGACAAATAACATTTACGGCAGCAACATTTAATTGGTTGCATTTCCAGAATCTGGTAGGGTCCCAGTTATTACGCCAAAGTCGTGTTAATTCACCCTGTGTACGACATCCTGGTTGACCGTTGGTGTGTGTGTATACCAAATCCTGGGTCCAAACGCAGACGAAGAACACGGCAAATAAAATGAATAGAGCTATTGAATAGAAAATTTGATTATAATTCCACTCCTCCTCTACTTCCAAGTAATGAAAAATTCACAAACTTTACCTTTCATTATTGTTTATTGCAGAAACTTCCACAGAATGAATTGCTCTCAACATTTCAGTCCTTTTATATGTAAAATTTGTGAATTGATTTTCAATTTCACTTTCAAGATTAGCTATCTGAATAAATTAGAGCAAAGATAGTAAATTTTTTTTGTAAAATTATTACGCATTGCAATCCATTTTAAAGGATTAAAACGTGATTTAACGCAGGAAATTGAAAAAGCTGGTCTAATGTTCTTATCAAATTTAAATTAATTTTGTCAATTGAAGGTCGATCAGATTTTGACTCACTAACGATCACAACAATCAAGTACAAATTTTAATTTAATTTAATTATTTTTATGTACATTGCAAAAATCCACGATAAAAAAAGAAATCAGTGAATAACTTAAAAAATAAAAGAAACAAAGTGTTAATTGCTATATGTGCATATATTTTAAGGAATGCTTCGGTTTAAATTATAAGAATCTTTAGAATCTGAAAATAGTTTTTAAATCTGGTACTAATCCTAAGTCCATTTAGATCAATCATTGATGGTTCAACCGGAGCAGGGGCATGTTGTTGGTATACATATTGTAGTTGTTGGGGGACAAGTTGTTGGGGCACATGTTGTTGGTGCACAAGTTGTCGGGGCACAAGTTGTTGGTGCACATGTAGTTGTTGGGGCACATGTTGTTGTTGGAGCACAGGTGGTTGTTGGTGCACAAGTTGTGGTTGGTGCGCAGGTTGTTGTTGGAGCACAAGTTGTTGTTGGGGCACAGGTGGTTGTTGGGGCACAAGTAGTTGTTGGGGCACAAGTAGTTGTTGGGGCACAAGTTGTGGTTGGTGCACATGTTGTTGTTGGTGCACATGTTGTTGTTGGTGCACATGTTGTTGTTGGAGCACAGGTGGTTGTTGGTGCACAAGTTGTGGTTGGTGCACAGGTTGTTGTTGGTGCACAAGTTGTTGTTGGGGCACAAGTAGTTGTTGGGGCACAAGTTGTTGTTGGGGCACAGGTGGTTGTTGGGGCACAAGTAGTTGTTGGGGCACAAGTTGTTGTTGGGGCACAGGTGGTTGTTGGGGCACAAGTAGTAGTTGTGCATGGACAAGTTGTTGGTATACATACTGTCGTGGTGCAAGGAGTCGTTGTGTCACATGGACAAGTTGTTGGTACACATTCCTCTGTTACATATTGATTGTTTGAGCCACCTTGACCTTGTCCAGCCAAACTAGGTGGGTTATAAGTGTCAGTCCATACCCATTCATTTGTGGCAACGCAGAGTTGTAAATTATCTTGCCACAATGTGTTTATTGGACATGATCGTAAAACAGCATCTTGGTTCCACTGTAGACATTGATAATATTTCGTTGGATCATTGTGATTTCTCCATAGCCTGTTGAACTCTGCTTGAGTTCTGCAACCAGGTTGTCCGTCAGCTAAACGATTAAGAGAAGGTGCAGCCAAAACTGTTGCTACTGAGAAAAGAACAATCACTAAGCCTGAAAAACACAAAATAATAAATTTTTATTGTTTTTGATATTC